>CM038052.1:181871182-182588682 GCA_021397845.1 Areca catechu
TCTCTCGAGCAGATTGTTGGATCCTCGGATTCGGATATCTTCGCAATGGATCCTCCAATACTGGTCTCGTGGCTGGGTCGGCTTCTCCTGAACTCAAGATCTGGGAAGAAGAAAAACAAGTGATGGATTCAGATACTCAGGGAAGGATTTACCATTTCGAAGAACTTGAAGGCTGATGTCACTGAGATCCGGATTCTCCTGAAGGCTGATTCGACTCCCTTTGGAAAGAACTATGGATCTGGAGTATCCGGACTGGAGCTGGATGCTGGTGGTCGGCCTGGCCTTGGAGAGAGAATGGCCGTGAGAGGTGGGATATGCTAGGGCTTGGTGGAAAGAGAAGGGTGATGGGCGGCTAGGGTTTGGGAGTGAAGTGGCTAACCTAGGGTTGGGGTTTTGGAGATCTCACACCTCCTCAAGGTTCCTGGGGAACCCGGATTTACTCCCTCACGGAGCTCAACACCTGGATGCAAGTGCGGAAGAGAGAAAACACAAAGTTTGCTCACAAAAAAAAAATTGGTTTCATTCATCTGATTCCTTTAAACTTACAAGAGGGGTTTAATTTATAGGGCTTTACAAGGGAGTAGGGTTTTACATCTTCCCATGTGGGACTAAAGGAGGGGATCTACAAATCAGGATAATCCATACATATATGGTCGGCCAAGGTACCAAAAAAATTTGATTTGGGTTATAAAAGGCAGGTAGATGGCGCCTCCTTGCTTGGGTCTTCAAGAGAGGATTTCTTTCCTTCCATGGATCAACTCTTTTGGACTCCTCCTTTTCTTCCTCCCTAAGTCAAGGCCCTTCCCATCTTTGTTTTGGACATTTTTGGCAGGTAGTGGGGGTGTCTCCTAGTATCTCTCCATGAATCAAGGATTTTCCCTTCATGGTTTGGCTCTTTTGGACACCTCCTAGTCTTGCTCCACAAGTTTAGGCTTCTTCCTTTCATGGATTTGGCACTTTAGGAAACTTTTGGGTGCCTCCTTGATTTTCTCCCCAAGACATGCTCTCTTCCCTTTTATAACTTGGGTTTTTATGGAACATTGTGGGGCACCTCCTTGATCCTCTCTTCAAGAAAAATTCTTGCCATCCTGGCTTGGGTTTATCTGGAAAGAAGTTGGCTCCTCCTTGGATTGAGGTATCTTGATGGATTTCTCCCCCAAGTGGCGCATGAAAGAAGGGACCTGCTTTCTTGTGGTGTGGGGACCAAGGCACACTGGATGGAGATGTGGCGCCTCCTGGACTCTGGCATGTGGTTGGGAGTGTGGCGCCCACTTGCTTGGTCCTGGGAGAAAATGTGGCACCTTGGAGAAGACCTAGACCACTACTTGTATTGAGTCAACAAAATTTAAATTGTAGGGAAATACAGACTCAAACTAAAATTGAGTTGACCAAGTCAACCCTTATTACAAAACCAGAAAACCCTAATTCTTCGGGCAATGTCAATCAGAGATCCAGATGGAGCCCTGAAGTCTTCTTCTGAGTCTGGTGCCTGCACCACAGGGACCCCCGCGGCCCGAGCCGCGGGGCAGCGTGGGAGCCTGCGCTCAATCCAGGGCAGGCCATCCCACCCGAGGGCCATCTCCAACCCCCGGGGGAGCCACCAAGCTCCTGCAAAGAGAAACTATTCCGGTTCGGAGGATCACGAGAGTCGATCCCCGACCGACGGGGCCGAAACGGTGCATCGCAGCAAGCGACGCCGAGGCCAGACCTCGCGCCGAGACCGATCGGCGCCCCCTTCACCCGCAGCCTCGGTGGAAGACTCCACCGATGAAGCCATCAGGCGCCAGGCCGAGAGGTGCCTGGAGGAGCATGAGCGCAAGCTGGCGGAGTTCGCCCGTCGATTCGCCGACCTGTAGAACTCGTCGGCAGACCCGGCGGGCTACGACTCCCGTCCTCCTTTCTCTGAAGAAATCCAGGCAGAGCCGATCCCGAAACGGTTCCGCATGCCGCAGGTGGATCCCTACGACGGAACCACCAACCCCCTGGATCATTTGGAGAGCTATAAGGCTCTCATGAGGGTCCAGGGGGCCACCGACGCCCTTCTGTGCATCGCCTTCCCGGCAACCCTTCGGAAGGCCGCTCGAGTCTGGTTCACCCACCTCGAGCCCGGATCCATTTGCTCCTTCCATCAGTTGGAAGGAAAGTTTGTGGCGCACTTCGACGCTTGCCGAAAGGTGCCAAGAGAGGTGGACAGCCTCTTTTCCATCCGCCAGCAGGACCAGGAGCTGCTCCGGGACTACATCACCCGGTTCAAGACCGCAGCCCTGGAGATCTATAGCTTGGACGAGCCTGTCGCCATGCTGGCCTTGAAGCGCGGACTCAAGACATCCCGCCTAACCTATTCCCTGGACAAGAAGCCGCCCAGGACGTATTCCGAGCTCCTCCTCCGCGCCCACAAGTACATCCGAGCGGAGGAGGCTGACCGCACCCGTCGAGAGCTAGACGGGAAGACTCCGAAGAAGCCGCTCCCGAGGGACACCCCGGGAGCTCGGAGGCCCGGGCCGTCTGCCGACCCTCGCCCAAACCCAAGGCTGAGTGGTGAAGCCACTTCCGAGCGGAGGTCACCCCTCTCCTCGCACCTCGAACGAAGATCCTCATGAAAATCGAGGGCGAGCGCTACCTTCGCCGACCTCCTCCTCAGAACCCGAGAGCCGTCCGAGACAAATCAAAGTACTGCCAGTTCCATTGCGAGCACGGGCATGACACGGAGGAGTGTCGCCATCTGAAGCGGGAGATTGAGGAGCTGATCATGAGGGGTTACCTCAGGAAGTTCGTCAAGAACGAGGCCCCCTCTGAAGGGCAGCCGCTCGCGGCCCTACCGCCTGTCCCTACGATCGACAACCGCCCAACGGAGAAGCTCGTGGGCATGATCTCGCATGGGCCCGGCCGAGCAATGAAGAGAGCCCGGGAAGTCCCGGAGAATGTAATCCCTCCCAGGGGAGGGGAAGTTAATGACAATGTAAACAACGATGCCGTGGTGGTCGAGATGACCATCGCGAAGCATCCTGTACATCGAATCATGGTGGATAGTGGAAGCTCGGCTGACGTACTTTTTACGATGCTTTCTCTCGAATGAATTTGTCCCCCGATCAGCTGAAGCCAGTTCACACCCCCCTGATAGGCTTTACAGGGGACTCCGTGGGGGTCGAGGGGGAGATCACTCTCCCGGTCACTGCCGGATCCCCGCCCCGGCAGGTGACCGTCCTAATAACATTCACCATCGTCAGGCTCCCTTCGCCTTACAACGCCATTCTCGGGCATCCTGGGCTCAACCAACTGGACGCCACCATCTCCACGAGGAGGCTGTTGGTGCAGTTCCCCACGCCTTCCGGGCTCGGAGAGATGAAGGGGACGATCCAGCCAGTCCCGCTCTGCCTCCAGACGGTCCCAGGCGCCAGGGGCGCGGAGCTCGCCCATGATATCGACGACCTCGATCTGAGAGAGAAGGAACCCAGGGGAGGGCCCATAGAGCGCCTGCTGACTTTTCCCCTCGGTTCAGATCCCCTGAAGATGGTGCAAGTCGGGGCCCAGCTCCCCGAGGAAGAGCGAACCCGCTTGCTGGAGTTCCTCTACGCCAACGCTGACGTATTCGCCTGGTCAGCAGCCGACATGCCGGGCATCCCGCCCGAGGTTATTATGCACAGGCTGAACGTGGACCCAAGTTGCCGCCCGGTCCGCCAGAAGAAGAGAAGCTTCGCCATGGAGAGGCAGAAGGCGATCAACGAGGAAGTAGAGAAGCTCCTCGCCGCTGGTTTCGTCCGAGAGGTCCAATACCCTAGCTGGCTGGCAAACATGGTCATGGTAAAAAAGAGTAGCGGTAAGTGGAGGATCTGTGTGGACTACACCGATCTCAACCGAGCTTGCCCAAAGGACAGCTTCCCTCTTCCAAAGATCGACCAGCTGGTCGACACCACCTCGGGGCATCGCCTCTTATCGTTCATGGACGCCTTCTCCGGATACAACCATATCCGGATGAACCTGGAGGACGAAGAGCACACCGCCTTCATAACTGACCGCGGGACTTTTTGCTACAGGATGATGCCTTTCGGCCTCAAGAACGCAGGCGCGACGTATCAACGTCTGGTCAGTAAAATCTTCAAAGACCAGATAGGCCGCAACATGCAGGTGTACGTGGATGACATGCTGGTGATGAGCAAACTTGATTCGGACCACGTGGCTGACTTGACGGAGACGTTCGGCAACCTCCGGCACCATCAGATGAAGCTGAACCCGGCGAAGTGCGCTTTCGACGTCTCCGCCGGTAAGTTCCTAGGGTTTATGGTGACTCAAAGAGGGATCGAGGCCAACCCGGAGAAGGTCCAGGCCATCCTGGACATGGAGCAGCCCGCCTCCAAGAAGCAGGTGCAACGACTGACCGGCCGAGTTGCGGCCCTTAGCCGTTTTATTTCCAGGTCGGCGGACCGCTGCCGTCCCTTCTTTAAGATGCTGAGGAAGATGAATGGCTTTGCTTGGACCGAGGAGTGTCAGCAGGCCTTCGAGGAGCTGAAGAAGACGCTCGCATCGCCACCTTTACTGTCCAGGCCCGAGGAGGGGGAGGAGCTTGCCCTCTACCTGGCGGTTACCCCGGAGGCCGTCAGCTCTGTCTTGGTCCGAACCGACGACCAGGGGTTCCAGCGGCCGGTGTACTATACCAGCAAACTCCTCCGAGATGCGGAGCTCAGGTATTCCCGGC
Source organism: Areca catechu (assembly GCA_021397845.1). Taxonomy (NCBI): domain Eukaryota; kingdom Viridiplantae; phylum Streptophyta; class Magnoliopsida; order Arecales; family Arecaceae; genus Areca; species Areca catechu. Next base: position 181,875,876 of record CM038052.1, read on the forward strand.
CCGAGAAACTTGTTTTTGCGCTAATAGTGTCTGCCCAGCGTCTTAGGCCCTATTTCCAAGCGCACCCCATCGCCGTCTTGACGGACCAACCGCTGAAAGCGGTGCTCAGCCGACCCGATACTTCGGGATGATTGGCCAAGTGGGCACTGAAACTCAGCGAGTTCGACATTGCATACAGGCCAAGGTCGGCCATGAAGGCACAGGTGCTGGCCGATTTCTTGGTCGAGTGTGCAGGCTTGGGCAAGGAGCCCGAGGAAGGCCCCCCGGCCCAGCCGATGGAGGTTGGCACCGATGAGCCCGGAGAGGATGCCTGGATCCTCCATGTGGATGGAGCCTCGAACTCCGGCGGGAGCGGAGCTGGGCTCATCCTTGCCAACGGCGACGGGGTCGTCGCTGAGTGTGCACTCCGTTTCCAATTCCCCGCGATAAATAACCAGGCGGAGTACGAGGCACTTCTTGCCGGACTGAGAGTCTCCCGCGAGCTGGGCGTGACCAACCTCAGAGCTTTCACTGACTCCCAGCTCGTAGCGGGGCAGGTGTCCGGAGAGTACGTCGTGCACGACCCCCAAATGGCGAAGTACTTGGAGCTCGTTAAGGCGGGCGCGTCCAAATTCCGCCGCTTCAACATCTTCCACATCCCTCGCGGGGAGAACGCCCGCGCGGACGCCCTCTCCCGGCTGGCGACCCTGCCGGACACGATGCTGGGACGCGCTCATGTGGAGCGCCTTGAGGTCCCAAGCCTCGAAGCACCGGTGGAGGTCCATCAGGTCAGCCAGGAGCCCAGCTGGATGGACAAGTACGCTGCGTACATCGCCAGCGGCACCCTGCCGGAGGACCAACAGGTGGCTCGCCTCATCAGGAAGAAGGCCATGCGATTTGTCCTGATGGACGGGCAGTTGTATCGAAGATCCTACTCCTACCCCCTCCTCAAGTGCGTAGGACCCACAGAAGCCAAGCTTGTGCTCCAGGAGATTCACGAAGGCATCTACGGGAACCACGTGGGGGGCAGGGCATTGGCGTACAAGGCCCTCCGCCAGGGCTATTTCTGGGAAACAATGAAGGAAGACGCCGCCGACTTCGTGAAGAAGTGCGACCAGTGCCAACGTCACGCCACGATGCAGCGGCAACCCTCCAACCCAATCTCTCAGCTCTCAGCCCCCTGGCCGTTCGCCCAGTGGGGGATGGACCTCCTGGGCCCATTCCCGCCGGCGTCTGGCCAGCGGAAGTTCTTGATAGTGGCTATCGACTACTTCACGAAGTGGGTCGAGGCCGAACCCTTGGCGAGGATCACCGAAGCAAACGTCGCCAAGTTCTTCTGGAAGTCCATCGTCTGCCGCTTCGGCCTCCCCCACACTGTGGTCACCGACAACGGACGCCAGTTCGACTGCCAGGAATTCGAAGAATTCTGCAGCGACCTCGGCATCAGGCATCGCTTTACCTCGGTGGCGCACCCTCAGACCAACGGGGAGGCCGAAGTCACGAACAGGACCATTCTTCAGGGCCTCCGCACGTGGCTGGACCAGGCCAAGGGCAGGTGGGCCGATGAGCTTCCCAGTGTCCTTTGGGCATACCACACCACCCCAAGGACGGCTACCGACGAAACTCCATTCAACCTCGTCTTTGGAGCCGAGGCAGTCATCCCGATCGAGCTCAGCCTACCCACGCTGCGCGTGGAACAATACGACGAAGCAGAAAACCCGGCCAGGATGATGCTCAACCTAGACCTTCTCGAGGAAACAAGGGATAGGACTCGAATCTGAATGGCGGCGTACCGGCAACGTGTAGCCAGATATTACAACTCCCGGGTGCGGCCTAAGGTTTTTCGTCCCGGAGACTTGGTCCTCCGGCGCGCCGAAGCATCCCAACCACGGGAATGCGGCAAGCTATCGCCCAACTGGGAAGGCCCATATCGGGTGGCAGAAGCCCTCCCTCATGGAACATATTACTTGGAAGAATTGGGAGGTGCCAGGTTCCCCGGGACATGGAACTCCTCGAACCTGAGAATGTACTATCAGTGATGTAAGGCTCCCAGTTTCTGTAACAAAGCTTCCCCACTTCAAACACTCCCTTCTAACTTCGACAAGAAGGCCTACGGCATCGAGCTCAGTCCGGAGATCCTGGGCTTCGGCCTGGAGGGTGGCGCCGAACCCAGTTCGCCCACGCAAGCCCGGAGCACAGCTCAGCAAGCCGCGCAAGGTTTGAGAAAGCCTGCGGCATCGAGCTCAGTCCGGAGATCCTGGGCTTCGGCCTGGAAGGTGGCGCCGAACCCAGTTCGCCCACGCAAGCCCGGAGCACAGCTCAGCAAGCCGCGCAAGGTTTGAGAAAGCCTGCGGCATCGAGCTCAGTCCGGAGATCCTGGGCTTCGGCCAGGAAGGTGGCGCCGAACCCCGTTCGCCCACGCGAGCCCGGAGCACAGCTCAGCAAGCCGCACAAGGTCTGAGAAAGCCTGCGGCATCGAGCTCAGTCCGGAGATCCTGGGCTTCGGCCTGGAAGGTGGCGCCGAACCCAGTTCGCCCACGCAAGCCCGGAGCACAGTTCAGCAAGCCGCGCAAGGTTTGAGAAAGCCTGCGGCATCGAGCTCAGTCCAGAGATCCTGGGCTTCGGCCTGGAAGGTGGCGCCGAAACCAGTTCGCCCATTCAAGCCCGGAGCACAGCTCAGCAAGCCGCGCAAGGCTTGAGAAAGCCTGCGGCACCGAGCTCAGTCCAGAGGTCCTGGGCTTCGGCCTGGAGGGCGGAGCAGAAACAGTGTTGCCTGTGCAAGGATGAAGGCGACCCAAAGTCGGGCCCACTCGAGGCTTGTTCTGCTGCGACGCGACTCAGCAGGCCCCATCCTTCGACTTGAGCAATGGGAGGACCAGGCCTGCAACTGTTTCAAGTGTTCCAAACCGACATCTCAGAAAGAAAGGAAAAGAAAGGTGAGATGAAATGAAAAAGAATAACTCGAGGTTTTGTTGAACTTAGATTTTCATTGATGTAAGTAGTCGATACAAGCTGGGAGTCCCGACAGGCCGGGACTCCCCAAAAAAAAGAAGAAGAGAAAAGACAACACAAGACGAGAACAACAAACAGAAGCAAAAAGGAGGAGACATCAGGAAGAAGACGCCGGGTTCACTGAGGTGCAGGATCGGAGCCCTCTGCCGGAGGCGCGGGTGCTGCGTCCTCGACTTCTACAACGGCCGGCTCCTGGGGCTGCTCCGGGGCCGCGGCATCGCTGGTCGACGGCGCCGCAGGGGTCGCTTCGGCCGTGCCGGAGGCCCTGCTCTCGCCCCCTGGCCTCCTGCCACCAATTACAACCCCGCTCAGATCCAGCTGGGGGAAGAAGGCCCCCACCTTCTCCCGGCACATCCGGAACCCCTTCAGGAAGGAGTCCACGGCGGCCTCCCGGACCTCCGACGTGTACTCGTCGGAAGCCCGGAATTTGGGGACAGCCTCTTGTGCCTCCCGCTTGGCTGCCTCCAGGAGCCCGTTGACGTACGCGCTCCGGTCCTTCGCCGCGGCCGCGTCTCGCCGGGCCTCCTCCAGCTGGCGCTCCAGCCATTGGGAATGGGCCTACAGGTGGGCCTTCTCCACCGCCTCCTCCTCAGTTCGGCGCTGGTTGGAGGTCCGCTCCTCCAACAAGGAGGCCTCCAACTCCTTGTTCCGCTCCTCGGAACGTGCCAGGTCGGACTGGAGGGCTTGCTTGTCGGCTCGCAGCTCGGCGCCCTTCTCCATTAAGTCCTTGACGTCGGCCGCGAGCTTGTCGAGTCTCTGCTCCCGCTCGGAGTCCCTCTTGGCATTCCCTACGAGGAAATTCCTCAGTAGGAGGACGTCATTCCCGATCTGCAATAACAAAAGCAATACAGTTCAGAATAAAAGAAGTTAAGTCCCGAAAGAAGGGAAAAGGAGAAGGGAGAAGCTCGGACTTACCGTGAAAAGCTGCGGGAGGATGCCGAGCAACGCGTCCGCGTAATCCCGGCCGCCCCGAGCTCGGCGGTCCCGGGCGGTGGAGGCGTACTCCATCATCTTCTCTGCCAGCCCTTTGTCAAGGATGACAGAGTCCCGGTGGGTGATCACCGGCGCCGGAGCCTTCGAGCCGGCAACTGCGGCGGCCGCCCCCTCAGCCGAGGCCGCAACCGACGGGCCGACGGTTGCCGCAGACGGCGCTGTCGAGCTGGCAGCAATGACGGGCCCGGCGATGGGCGGAGCAGCAGGCGCTGGGGTCCTCTCGGCGGCGCCACCAGGTCGAGCGGCCGGGGCATCAGTAGCCCCGCCCTGAGGCAGCCTGGGCGGGGAAATGACAGCAACCGGGCTGGGCACGGTCGCCGCCGCGACCTCCCGGCTCGTCTCCGTGCGAGCCCTCTTCGCTGCGGGCTCGTCCACCTCCACGACGTCCCGCTGGGCTGCCCCCTCCAAGAGGTTCTCCAACGAAAACTTCATCCCTGCAAAACAAAAAAAACGGGAAGTCAGCCGGCTCGGTTATGAAGAGAAGGGGGGGCAGAGTTCAGAGTGGGGCCAAGTCTCACCGGTCTCACGGATGGGACTGATACCGGCCTCGAAAAGATTTTGCTCAGAGAGCAGAACCTCGAGCGCAGGGACCACGTCGCTCAGGAGCAGGCTATAGGACTCCTGGTCCGCCGACTCGACCCGGGAATTTCGGTTCGGGGTCTGGTCCGGTTCACTCCAGGCCCAGTCGACGTCGTCGACCGAGGCGAAGAAAAACCGGCTCTTCTACCCCTTGACCGAGGAAGGGAGGTCGAACCGGAGACACCTGGGTCGAGGCGAAATGTACCACCAGCCGTCATCGGTGGAGCACTTCTTCAGGGTGAACAAGGCCCTGAAGAGAGAAAAACGGGCAACGAACCCGTGGAAGTGACAGAAAACAATGAAGGAAAAGATGACCCGGATGGCATTAGGAGCCAGCTGGGTCGGGACAAGCCGGAAGTGGCTGAGGAAGGAAAGAAAGAAAGGATGTAGAGGAAACTGAAGACCCCCAAGGAGGAAGTCTTCGTAGAAGGCAATGCGGCCGGGGCCACTCATGGTGACGCGCTCCCCGGACCGCGGAACAAACAGGCAAGTTGACCCCGGAATGCTGTAGGCATCCCGGAGCAGGGAAATATCGCCTTCGGTCATGGTAGAAGCATGACCGGAGGGACCAGCGGGAAGAGAAGGCGGAGCAGAAAGAGAAGGCGGAGTAGGAAGAGAAGGCAGAGCAGGAAGCGAACGGAGTGGCACGGCAGGTGCAACCGGAGGGGACCGGATCCCCCTGGGGATACCAATGGTGATACCCCCGGGTTGCAGGCACCGGCGGACCTCCTCCGGGATTGTCTCCTCATCTGAGGAGGAAGAAGATGGAGTCCTCGGCCGGGATGGACCGGCCTCGTCCGGATTGGAAGAGACATGGCGACAGCGCGCCATAGAAAGGGAAAGGACGGAAAAAATCAGAAAAGAAGCGAGAAAGAACAAGGGGGGCTAGAGGAGGAGAAGGAAGCACTCACCGAAAATACACCAGGCGAGCGCGAGCAACAGGAGTTGTTAGCCTGCAGCAAACCGCCCACGAAGCAAGGGAAAAGGCCTCGTTCTGGAAAGTCCCCTTCCTTTCAAACTCAGCCGACAGCGGCCGTACCCGTCATTCCGTCTCAGGCCATTGGATGATCGCCACGTGGGCGCACGCCCGACACCGACGCCTCGTTAGCAGAGTAACGGCCTCTGCCTCGAAGCGACGCATTAATTACGAGCGAGTGGGCGACGCGTGACGGCTCCCCATAGATCTTCAGCTGCATCGAGCCACGGCGACCAGGATCGTGGCAATTATGATGCAAGATCTTCGCCTCTCCATGTCATGTCCGCATTTAATCCCGACGTTCCGTTCTACAACGCCCCGACGGAACGGCGGGCTGGGGGGCAACTGTTACAGCCATGACAATGACGTGGCCAGGCTCAGGTATCGTCGAATGCGAGTGAGCCACGTGTATGTTTCCCCGGCCAAGTCAGTGCCACATCCTCAAGGCCAGGATCGGCAAGACTACACCGCCCGACGACTGCCTGAGACAAACCGCCCTCGCCGAGGTCGAGCTCGGCTCGGAGTTCCTCTACCACTTCATCGGCGCCCGGGCCCAGGAGAGGTCCACCTAAGCCGAGGTCGGCTGGTCCTTCGCCCTTCGCCAGGTGGCCGCCCGGAGATGGGCCCACCTCGGCCGAAGCCAGGCGACCTCCTGCCACCTCGCCAGGTGTCCACCAAGGAGGGGTCCACCTAAGCCGAGGTCGGCTGGTCCTTCGCCCTTCGCCAGGTGGCCACCCGGAGACAGGCCCACCTCGGTCGAAGCCAGGCGACCTCCTGCCACCTCGCCAGGTGTCCACCCAGGAGGGGTCCACCTAAGCCGAGGTCGGCTGGTCCTTCGCCCTTCGCCAGGTGGCCACCCGGAGACATGCCCACCTCGGCCGAAGCCAGGCGACCTCCTGCCACCTCGCCAGGTGTCCACCCAGGAGGGGTCCACCTAAGCCGAGGTCGGCTGATCCTTCGCCCTTCGCCAGGTGGCCACCCGGAGACGGGCCCACCTCGGCCGAAGCCAGGCGACCTCCTGCCACCTCGCCAGGTGTCCACCCAGGAGGGGTCCACCTAAGCCAAGGTCGGCTGATCCTTCGCCCTTCGCCAGGTGGCCACCCGGAGACGGGCCCACCTCGGCCGAAGCCAGGCGACCTCCTGCCACCTCGCCAGGTGTCCACCCAGGAGGGGTCCACCTAAGCCGAGGTCGGCTGATCCTTCGCCCTTCGCCAGGTGGCCACCCAGAGACGGACCCACCTCGGCCGAAGCCAGGCGACCTCCTGCCATCTCGCCAGGTGTCCACCCAGGAGGGGCCCACCTAAGCCGAGGTCGGCCGATCCCTCGCCCCTCGCCAGTTGGCCCCCGGAGACAGGCCCAACTCAGCCGAGGTCAGACCGCTCGTACGGCGAGGGCCCTGGGGAGAGAGACGGGCCCCGAGGCCATCCCTCGGGCCGTACGAATCCCAGACGGTGTCCTGTACGGAGGGCGGCGGCACGCGGGACATCACTAGCATCGGCCCGATAGGTCCCGCAACCGAGAGACACAACCCTGACGACATGGGCCTCATAGATGGATGGCGCCCGCGCTTGGGGAAGAGGGCGCTCTCACTGGGCCCAAGGCCTGACCGGCCGCCCTGCCAGCGCCGCCCTCCCCTCTTTCCCTTCTGTTTTTGTCTTTCCCCTGCTGGGCCCGGCGGACGAGGTCGGAAAGCCGCCTGGCACCTTTCACCGAATAAGGAAAAGAGAAGAGGACGGGGGAGGGGAGTTTCCGAGACGGAAAAAGACAAATGCGCGACGGAAGGAGATAAAGAAGGAAGAATCTGGGGACGACAAGGTAAGCCAACCAGCCTGGGGACAAGGAGGGAGCACCGGCAAAAGGTCTGGCTCCGAAAGAGAAACGAGAGATCCCGAGAGGGGAACTCTAGGCGTGAGCTCGGCAAGGAGGCCCAGCCGAGATTCTGGTCCCCAGAGCGTTTCCTTCACCAGTTAACTCTCTAAGTCGGGAACCCTTTAGAGGGTCCGGCTGGAGAGTCTGTTCCTTCTCGTCGTCTACTGAGTTGACCGTCGGAGCTCCCTCGCCGGGATCCCCGGCCAGGGTCCTCTAATCCCTTTGTTGCAGGTTCTCCGCGGGAAGGGAGGCTCCCTCACCAGGTGGTCAGGAAGGATCGGCTGATCCGAGGCACGGGCGCGGCGGCGAGAGCGGCAACACTATATATAACTAAATTTTTACTGCCTAGATTCAATGATTATCATTTATCATCTTTTTTTAATTATTTTTTTCATTCAAAGTTACAACTTTTATATAATAATGAAAACTATAAAAATGAAATAATTTAGCTTAATTTTAGAATTTTTTTTTCCAAAACTTACATCAAATTTGTATAGCTTAATTTAAAAAATAAAAAATCTAAATATGAAAATTTTAAAATAAATTTAAAATAACAAATATAATATAATATATTTAATAAATAATAAATTTTATTAAATAAAATTTAAAATATATTGAATATCAGAATTGTTAAACTCGGGGCCTCGAACCCCCTGCCCTCGCTCCAAAGAGGAAGAAAACCGAAGAAGCCGGCGACGTCGATGCTTGGATACGCGGAAGAGTCGGTAGAGCGATCAACGGTCATGAGTCCGTTTGGTGGGTCCCACAGTCAACAGGATCTGTACTCCCCTTACCATCACGCATAAGTTTTTCTTATGCACACCTCCGCATTATCGTCCGCATCCCAGCCGTCGGTCGAACGTTCCCTTTACCCCACCTACAGCTCCGTACACCCTCGCCAAAATGTTCAGAGAGCCGGTTCAAGAGAATCCCATTCCAAGGTCTAAACTCTGGAACCGTTCAACCCAATAATTCCTTCTCCTTGAAGTGGATCCCATCGGTAAAATAGCCCTGCACGAGTCCGTCATGGTAACTTGTCGACTCATGTTTTGCCAATATTTGTTTGCCGTTCTCCTTGCCGCTCGCTGACGTGTCAACTCAGTGGATAAAAACATACCCCACCACTGCCACCCGTCATCCTAGGATGACATTAGGACATGACCCCACATCGTTCGACGAATCATAATTTGACAGAAGGCGAGCAAGGAACCGTTTCTACGACTGTCGGCCAAATGGATTGGGCTGCGACCTTCGCCCAAGTTATTTGGTAAAAAAGAGAAATAATTCAATAAAATTGAATCCTAAAACGCAGGGGAAATAAAGGTCGCCAGGTCTGTTCAGCCCTGTCGGCGCCATCCGTCTCCGAAAAGTCCAAACCTCGCCCGACCCCGTCTCCGGCGATCCAACCGACTACCGTCTCCGTCCCTCTAGATCCGAAAATTTCTGCTTTATTCTTCTCCTCCCGATAGAGAACAAGAGAGAGATGGGGTCGATGGAATTGGAGGAGGTGGGAAATGGGAACGGGAACGGGTTGCCACGGCTCTCGCGGCTTGGGGAGAAGGTAAAGTACAGGAGGGTGGACGCCGAGGTGAACGAGGAGGAGGCGGAAGGGGAGGTCTCGGCGACGGGGCGGAGCCGGGGGGCACAGAGCAGGAGATACGTCTTCGCCTGTGCCGTCTTTGCATCGCTCAACAATGTTCTTCTCGGTTATGGTGAGAATTAGGCCCTCCTTGATGGTTTGATCTCTTAAAGTTCCGATTTTTATGAGGTATAATAATCCCTTAGATCTGTTCCAGATGGATTAGATTTGTTTTCTTTAGCTTGAATTTTTTTTGTTGATCAAGAGGTTTAGAATTGTTGGCTTTATGAAAATATGATATCCTTGTTTGATTGGTTCTGTAATTCTGGTTAAGATCTCTGTTTTCTTGTTATTGGTGGAGATGCTCGATTTTCCTGATATGTTTCCAACAATTTTAACTGATCAGTGTTTATGGAACAATTGCATTGAGTGTTGTAATGTAGGATCTTCCTAATTATTGATGGTGAGAACTGCCAATAGTCCAGTATACTGAAAAATTGGTAAATATGTTGATTTATCTTTTGTTTTCGGGAGCAGACATCGCTTTCAATGGTGCTTGATTTCTAAAATCAAGCTTATCTTATACATTAGATGTCCAGCATGCCTTTTTTCCCTTGCTACCATCTTTTCTTTTTTGGGGTCTCTTCTGTGTACAGCTTTTGCAAGAAGGGATGTCAAGGATATTCATAGGGAGATGTTATTGCTTTTTCTGTAGTTGCCATGTTATTTGTTGCTGACTGTTTATTGGATAATATGGAGACTCTTATTTTTTTGCACAGAAGAAAATTCCGAAAACAAATGCTTGCTTGGATTAAATTGAGGACCAGATGAATTTTATGTGTTGCTTGTTAAATCAGATATTTGAGGTACGTTATACAGCTCGATTTCATGTTGCCTATTTGATGTGATGATGAGAATTCTTCATGCTGGTGCTACTAGGTGGTGCTACCAAAATGGCTTACTATAGTTGGATTTTGAACTACTTTTCATTTTATACTTATGGGATTTTGACATATCAGTCCCATTTTCGTTACCCAATTCCTGAAACAGTCATAAAATTATAAATTATAATGATGATCATGCTTGAAATGTTATAGTATTGTGCATATGCAAGCAATTCTCTCTCTCCATTCCTTCAAAGAGTTTGTGCTTTCAGAATACAAAAATAAAGGCCATAATCATTCTTTAACAAATGGCGATCAATCAAATATATTCTATTCCAATTACCAAAAATTATATATATTACATGTCTTTCTAGAAGAAAATTGGACTGTTTTGGAATTGGGGTTGGAAAATGAGGACAAAGCTGTCAATACATATATTAATCTCACATTCCAATTCACATATATCCTGTTGCAGCAGTGATCTACTCAGAAATGATTAGTAATTCATAAATTATCAATTTTTAGAAAGATGATTATTTATTATAATACAAGGAAGCTCAGAATTATAGTATGACGACATAAAAACCTTGTCAATTAAAAATTACATAAGAACTTCATTGATCTCCCCCCTCCCTCTCTAAATCATTTAGGTGAAACAGAGTATCAAGACTTAACTCAAGTTTAGGTTTTGAACTGTGGCTTGTGTTTTGCAGATGTGGGTGTTATGAGTGGATGCATTCTATTCATTCAAAGGGATTTGCACATAACAGAATTACAGGAAGAAGTTCTAGTTGGGTGTTTGAGCATTATTTCACTTCTGGGCAGCTTAGCAGGTGGAAGAACCTCGGATGCTATTGGTCGAAAATGGACTATGGGGTTGGCTGCCGTTGTTTTCCAAACCGGTGCTGCTATAATGGCCTGTGCTCCTTCTTTCTTAGTGCTGATGATTGGCAGGCTGTTGGCAGGAGTTGGGATAGGCTTTGGTGTCATGATTGCACCAGTATACATAGCAGAAATATCCCCTGCTGTTGCCCGAGGATCTCTAACTTCTTTCCCTGAGATTTTCATAAATATAGGGATCCTTCTTGGTTACATCTCCAACTATGCTTTCTCTGGCCTTTCAGAACGTATTAGCTGGAGAATAATGCTTGGTGTTGGTATCCTCCCATCTGTCTTTGTTGGTATTGCACTATTTGTGATCCCAGAGTCTCCTAGGTGGTTAGTTATGCAGAAGAGGATCGACAAAGCAAGATCAGTTCTGATAAAGATTAGTGAGAGTGATGAAGATGTAGAGCAGAGATTGGCTGAGATCGAGAAAGCTGCTAGTTTTACAGGTGTGGAGGGGTACGAGGAAAAGGCTGTTTGGCGCGAACTTCTGAGCCCTTCTCCTGCAGTACGTTGGATGATGATTGCTGGCTTTGGCATCCAATTATTCCAGCAAGTTACAGGTATTGATGCACTTGTATATTATAGCCCAACAATATTCAAGGATGCAGGAATCACATCCGACAGCAAACTTCTTGCTGCCACTGTTGCTGTTGGCTTCACAAAAACTCTTTTCATCTTGGTTGCGATCTTTCTAATTGACAGGGTGGGGAGAAAACCATTACTTTATGTTAGCACGATTGGGATGACTGCTTGCTTATTTAGCTTGGGCCTCTCTCTTTCACTGCTTAAACATGCACTGTTTTCAACAAAAGTTGGGATTGGGGTAGCTATATTGGCAGTCTGTGGGAATGTTGCATTCTTCTCCATTGGAATGGGCCCAATTTGCTGGGTGTTGAGTTCTGAAGTATTTCCACTAAGGCTGCGAGCACAAGCATCTGCACTTGGAGCAGTAGGAAGTAGAGTGAGCAGTGGCCTAATTGCCATGTCCTTCCTGTCTGTGTGCCGCATCCTTTCAGTGGGAGGAACCTTTTTACTCTTTTCACTTATTTCAGCTACGTCTGTACTCTTTGTGTACAAGTGTGTCCCTGAAACAAAAGGAAAGACTTTAGAGCAGATTGAGATGTTATTCCAAAATGGTAACAAATGCCAGAGAGGTGAAGTAGAGCTTGGAGATGTCGAGCATCTGGTGCGGAGGAGTTAATTCAGCCAGCAGTCTTGCAGCTGTGTGACAATATCCTGTTGCAAGATCATCACAGTATGTCATTCTTCGTGATGTTATTATTTTTTCATTGCTTAATACTTGCCCATAGGATGGCAGATTTGCTGGATATGAGACCGTAAGGAAGAACTTGTGGAGTTATCTGCTGCTTGTCTATTCCTGGTGCTCATAATGGTGATGGAGTCAAAGAAAAATTAAGTCAAATCACAATTTGTATAGTTTTCTTCGGGCATCAGCCTGATGCTCTTAAAAGATTCGAGGTATACACGTTTCCTTCGGATCTGTGTTACTGATAGAAGTTACAGGAAATAGATGCATATGACCTTTATTTATCATCAAGCAAAATTTTTATCAAGCTATTCTTATTCCTACATTTGCAGATCCCACGACTGCTCAGCAAGATGCCTCCAACTTTTTAAAATCACTCATTTTATTTTCCTTTTTACATGGTCTGGAGCTGAGGCCATCATTTTGTGTTGTACCCAAGAAAGTTGACATGTTGGGTGGATTGGAAAGTATTCTTGACATAAATGCTGCTTTACCTAACCATCCTAGCCCACACCTCCAGATTTAACATGCATTTCACATTTTGTGGTTTGACTTTTTGTTTAATACTCTACTAGCAAACAAATTAATAATAAAAATTGAAAGGTGATTAATCCCCATTTCCATGTCTCGGAAGCCGAGGGGAAAATTTCCTGACCTTTTTTCGTTAAGTGCCTTCTTCATTTGGTAAACAAACGATTTCCTGTATCTTGCTTGACGAAACTCATAGCAGGAGATCAATTACATTCGGTAGTGGCTCTGTAGAATCGAGTTTGCTTGAAACATAATATCTGAACGATGTAATCTCTTACAAGCACATTTTCCATACTTCAAAATGGTTATCTGCTTCTGAATTTGCGGACAGTTCTGCATGCATAATAGTTGAGCCCAAAAATTGATATCAGGATGATGGGATTTGTTACATTTGCTAAAATTTCTTCTAGATAAAACTTGGCATTTTACATTCAGGTGACACCACAGAATCTCATCATATGTCATGTACCCTCAATGTTCTCCACCAGAAAGTCTGTGTATATATACTTTGATGACTCCATCAAAGTAATTTTAGTAAATGTTTCTTGCAGTAATCAAGTTAGAAATTAATATCAAAAATTTTGTATTCAAATATTGATGTCAGAAAGTGATATAATTACTAAGAGTTGAACTCTGACATCTTGAAACCTTTCGTGCCTAAGGAGGCCTTGGTTAACCTTGGTTAAATATTGGCTTTCAGTAAGAAAAGGAAAAAAATAGAGAAAACAATAATCTGATTTTTTGCTAGTTTCTCGAATTTCCGGGCATTATCCTTTCCAAAGAGTGTAATATACAACAAGATTGTTCTCTTGACATAATTCCATATTATTTTAACAAGGATCCCTTTAAGATGGATGAAGAAGTTCATATGAATAATGTCTTCAATCATTTTGGGACTCATATCTTTGCTTGGAATTACAATCAGTATGCGGATAAAGTCATAAAGAACTAGTTTCTTGGGATTATCTCCACTTAATAAAGTAGGCATCTAAAATCATTTTCTAAGTTCACAACTTCTATGGGAAAAAGTCTCTGCTACAAATTATAATATTTATTAGCATTTGTGTGGAAAAGTCTTTGCTGTAAATACTATAGAGGATTCTTAGGTCATTGTAAACCGGCTAACATGGATTAGAAAATATTGATTCAGCTATTAAGTCTGAGACTTCTTCTGGAGCTTGTAAATAATGGAAAATTGAAGAGTTGGATTGGTAGGCTGATTTTTTTATCAACTTGACAAAATTTCCACCAGTTCTCACTAAGATTGCTAAATGGTCATGCATATTATAATCCCAGAAAATACTTAAAATCTGTCTCTCTAAAAGCACAATTCACGAGTAACACCATTTATGATTTTCCCTGAATGCACAAATAGTTTCCATCTGATATTCCAAGTAAAGCTTTTAAGCATTGCTTTATTCACAAACATAGTATAATGCAATAAAAATGATGGACCACCATACTGGAATAGTAAAAATGCTACTCTGCAACATTTGTTCACTAGAAACTGTATTTGGTCATTATAATATAAAACAGCACAATATCCAGCATAAAATTAGTCAGAATCTTTTTTTTTTTTTTTGCCAAAACAGTCATCGACCATTCACCCCTATCCTCTCAGTCCAAAATCAGTTCTTTCCACAGCTGCATATATAAGATTACAACTGAAATATTAGCGATAAATTAATGAGAGTCTAACACGAGCTTAACCATAGGTTGAAAGAACAATGTTTATTGTGTATGCAGAGATAAAGTACAGAGCGAGGGCAAAAATATGAGCAGTCAGGCTATGAATTGGATGGAAACTTCAGCTGAAAGTTACAATGGAATAGCCAAATGATCCAACAGACAAACCTGGCAATACATCGTAAAATACCAAACAGTAAGTGATGATTCTATGTACCAGATATTACAAATGATACTTCATTCACTTCTGCACCATAAAATGATCAAACGAAAATGATTGAAGAATCACTTATTTCTGTAACCTCATAGCTATTTCAAATGGTCAACTGTAACTTCTCTCATTGCCTATTTAAAAAAAAGGAAACCGTATCTTTCTATGCACATGCCTTCTTTAAATAGCATAGGAAAGGCAGCTCCTTAACATAGGGGTGCATTTTATTTGCAACAAATTAAGAAATTCTTCGGTTTTGCATATCCTTTGTGCACTACTTTTTTGTCAATATCTTTTATAGGGTGCTTCAGGATCTTCAGTTTGAAATATATACAATAAAGCATGCACTTAGAGAATCTAAAGTACAGCTTCAAGGAATCAATAATATAGCAAACAGACTACATTAAGATAATATGATGTGGACAAAAATAATGGCCTAACTTGGTCCAGGCAACCATATTAGGATCTCTTTCACATAGAAGATGTCAAAATTGGCAATACATATTTTAATCACGAGGTATGAATTAATTGGGATGGGCATTCTTCATTTTTCATTGGAGTGATCAACTGCAGCATGGCATAGGCAACCAATAAAGCAATTAATTTTTTGCTCATGCCCAAGTAGATCATGTCTTTCTTGCTTGTTCATTGCAACTTCAGTCCAGCACACAACCACAGGGCCCCCAACATGGAGCGTGCACAAGCATTTAATGATGCAATATAAAGCAAAGCACTGTCTCTCTCTCAAGTACTGTCTCTCTCTCACTCAGCAAACAAAAACCTTGAAAATTTTCAGTTTCATAACAACCAAGTCAAACATTATTAATCAAGCATTTGGTTGATCTTTAGTTTAGCACAATTGGCTCCTCTTAGATGAGTGATAGAAAAAAATTGCATATTGTAGAAGCTGTGGTTTCCCAGAAAGTTCTACAAGATCAATGTATTGATCAGAAACTTGATTTCTGGACATTGATCTGGATGGTTCATCTTGAATGCTTTCTTCTCCACATATACATTTAGGACATAAAAGCACCCTTTAATTGCAAGAACTGAACTTCTATGTTTTCCATAAATCAAGATAAACAATTTAAGTATTTATTCATCTCTTTGTATCAATGCTAGCACATGGAGTATACGCTTAGTCATATTTCTGCCCTAAAATTTAGGAGAGCTAGTCATATCCTTGAATCTGCTATTGAATTATTATCCAGGTTAGTTTATTGGTATCAAAGATCAAAGGTTGTATGGTCATCAAGTTAGGCATGCATCTGACATTGTAGCAGTGTTAAATGAGCACCATACTGACTGTGGAGGTTGTCCATTATATCACTTAAATGTAGCAACGCCACATGGAAACACTAAATGAATGGTTTGCATTGTTTTTATCATCTGTGGGACTTCTAAAAATACTCATTATTTTCTTATACCCTGTCCACCAGTCTGCAAAGAAGAGGTACCAATGAAATGCATCCTTTGACCATTGAATCTATCTATATATACTAGAGAATAAGGAAAGCAAATGGAAGGAAACCTGAGATCATATGATAGAAAGCAAAGTTTTACTCCACATGGATATGTAAAACCAAACAGCCTCTTTTAATCCTTGTAGATAATGATCTCACACTCTCTGAAACGAGAATACTATAAAATATAAACTTATGCAGGTAAGCACCTCCAAGGTGAGAGCTCCAATTTACCCTACCAATAACTAACAGACTCCTTTGTCACCAAATAACTTGTTTTCCACCCTTTCTTTTGATGACTTATTCACCACCTGATATGGAGAACAAAAAGGTTTGCATCGTCCCCCAGGGAGCAGAAAAAAATGCCCCAATAGCAAAGAAAGTCAGACTTGTTTGGAGGGATCAAGGTGGGAAAGGTTCCAAGTAAATATGCACAAAACATGTGGCAAAGGACTTAATTGTGTATCTAAAAAGTTGTCCCTAAGTGTTAATTAGCATGCAGATACTTAAGCAAACTATTAAGTCACCACTAGAGGCTAGGAATTAAGTCAGAGCAAGTATTATTTATCCAAAAAGTTCTACATAAGATACAAAGCCCTTGCCAAATGCAATTTTGAAATCAGTACGGTAGAAAAGTATGACTGGGAGTTGGTAAAAGAAATTAAGGTTCTGAGTCTTCTGACTATGGCATATCTGGATCACGGAAGCTTGTTCAAAATTGCTGATCAAATATCATGTCAGTAAGGTGTCCTCAAGGAAGCTGAACCACTTCTACAAGCAACCATGAATAATTAAAATTCAAGCTGCTGGAAGTGGAAAAATACCTATAATGTGATAAATTAAACTTTATACTCATGGACACGCATCCATTTCGTAGCTGACCACTTGTTCCCTTTAATCACAGGGCATCCCCCTGAAAAAGAACAAAAAAAAAAAAAACATATTCAAGAATTGGATAATACTTTTGACAAGAAAATCCACAGAAACAGCAGCTTCTAGAAAATTAGATGAATTTTATAGAATGAAACAGAGCATTCAAGAAATCAGACACCATGCTGAGTAGAATACTTTGTGGATAAAAATATCTGCTCCTGAACTAGAAAATGTTATGGTCTACACAATTATAATGACTAACCATGCAAACTTAATGGGTCTAGAGTGGCATCAGGCATCATGCTCCAAAAGAGTAAGGCATCTCCCATCTTTGGTTTAACAGAAAGACCTTTCTTTCCACACTCAGATAGCTCATTGAACCATGGTAAAGAACTACTATTGAGCGTTGCAGAAGGAAACACAGTCTCACCACCTTGTTCAACATCTGAACTGTACATGTCAGTGGGTGGGAGGGGGGGAGAGTGTGTGTCAGAGTTCAGTCTGTGGAAGCAGCTTAACATAACTGTAGAAAAAATATGAAGAGATATATTTCCCTATTAAAAAAAGGAGAAAATGTAGGGATATGAGATATGCATATACATACAGATACATTAGAAGGGTAGCCATACGCTGACCCCCATTCTTAGTGTTGAATTCATCAACAAAGTAGTCAAAGTGTGGTTCATATTTCTGTCCAACCTCGTAATGTAGAACTTGGAGCCCCTCCCCATGATCTGTGAAACAAAAAGTTAGTTTTAGGCACCTAGAACGATGAAAATTGGTGCAGTGCATAGATAAGCTACCAGAACATAAGTTGAAGATGAAGATTGTTACAGAAAAGCAGAAATAGAATTATAATCAATTCAAATAAAATAGTATCTAGATAAAGCTTAGTCATTTGCCTGATGTATGCACGAAATCCAGTTTAAATTGTCTAAAACTATGCAAAAATTAACAAAAAACTACTCTGTTTATTCAGGAAAAAAATCCCCAAATTTTAGAAAATTTCAAGCATCTTGTTTTATATGACATGTTTACACAATGATCTCTTTATAATATTATTCCTATGCCTCCTACTTACGAGATTATAAGTTTCCATCATGTCCGTAGGTCATAAATTATTGTAACAGCAAACAGCAGATTGCAGACCTTTGCAAGAAATTACCTTTTATAAGCTTGCAGCATGAGTTAGCATTCAGAACATACAGCTCCCAGCGGATTC
Organism: Areca catechu; assembly: GCA_021397845.1. Lineage (NCBI taxonomy): Eukaryota > Viridiplantae > Streptophyta > Magnoliopsida > Arecales > Arecaceae > Areca > Areca catechu. The sequence continues at coordinate 181,893,888 of CM038052.1, forward strand.
ATACAGCGTTCTAACTTACATCCAGAACATGACTGCAATTTATTATGAACTTGATGTTGTTCCCACTTTAAGCTTCCCCTTTTTCTTTTCCCAGTGTATATTTGGAGTCTACAACCATTAACTTAAAAAAATTCTTCAGTTTTAAGATATTGATGCCACAACCTTTTTCAACTCCTTGTGAACTCTATTTATCCATTCCAATTACACAAGAAGTGAGTTAAAAGATTCATTGTTGTAACCCATAAACCCTTCTTAAAGCAGCTAGTATAGAAAGACTAGTAATCTTTTAGTAGGACCACCTAACAGAAAGAATGACAATGCATTGCACCTTTTTTATATGCCCTCTTAGTGATGTAGCATAATCATATAAACAAATCAAGCAATATATGTTTTTCATACAAGCAGTTTCTATATTCCTCCTAAGTGACCTCCCTTGTTCTCAAATGGCTGCCTATTTCTCATACAGCCAACAGTTACTAAATGTTAACAAGCTCTTTTAGACCCTTGGAGGCTAAAAATGAGAGCTGGTTGCAGCATAGAACCAGAAAATACTTTGCTTATCCTTCAGATCCATAAACATGGACTGTATACATGTTTCAACCACTGTTCTCACTGCCATACGGGTCTTCTATCTGATTCTCTCTCCTTTATGGTATTGTTCTAATCTTTTTTCTTGTCATTCAGTTCTTGGAAAATATTAATCAGTCAATATTGCATCACCTCACAAAACTATTGCCACTAAAATAACAGAAACACTATTGATAAGCTCTCAAGAAAGCATGAAGAAACTAACGCATAATCCAAAACATGATAAATCTCCACCCATTCAAACATTGAGAACTCTGCAGTTCTTTTGCTAAAAAATAATCATAATGAGCTTTATAAAAAGACCTTAATAAAACTAGATGGTGCATTTGCCATGTACAATGTGAGGAAGCATTTATCACAAAAATGAAATAGATCAGCATATCAATTTATCAGCCACTAAAAACCAAAATTTTTTCATACGTACCTACAGGTATAAAGGTATAATCTCCTATCCTTTTTTCAATGTCTCGGATGATTTTGTCTCGCCCCCGTTTGAGGAATGTGCCTGAGCTTGTGCGAACCCTGCATATTTTATAAATATACAATGCTGAGGAACTGTCAACTAGGTTCAAAGTTCCTGAATATAAAGAGATTAGAAACCTGCAAACCTGCTGTCTTTACTTTTGCCAGTAGCACTATCAACAACTGTTGATTTCTCCATATGAGGCTTTGCCAGATTAATTAGGTGCTCACACTCCTCCTTGGACTGACAAATGCATATCGAGAACGATACTTTTGATTTATTAGCATTCTATAAGGCACGAGATACTCAAAAAAGGGGATCTATTACCATTACCAGTAATCAAATACAGATAATAAATTAACACCGACAACAGACAAGAAGCCTTTTAAATTGACACAACCATAAGGATATGAAGAAACAAGGAAAACCAATAAGGGGGAAAAAAAATCAGAAGTTAAAAAGTAACCGGTTATGCGAGCAAATCAGGAAATTAATTTGTGCATGTTCAGGACATACATTGACCCCTATGAAGGACTCATGAAACATTGGGTAAACATGGGACAGTGGGCTCCAATGTTTCAAAATCTTGAAACGTGAGTAGCCAGGTCAAATTGCTGAGCATGATACATATCCCTATGGCACTACCAGTGCAAAATCTTAGGGTTTCAGAATGACATAAATCGATTCACATTGCGGTCCAATCATTCAGTCAAAAATCAAAAGGATTAAGCAAGAATGTCTTCTCTAATGGACTGCAGTGCTTGATGTAAAAAAAAAATCAGATCTTACTTTAAATCAGAAACATAAAATCTCAAAACATCCTAAAATGATAACAAATATCTAAGCAAATCAACGTCAAATAATAAGAAAAGACAGATCGAGGGGCGAGAACAGGAAAAAGACGAGCATTTGCAAAGACTGACCAAGAAATTGTGAAAGATGAACGATCTGGGCTCCCACGAGATGACCTCCGTCCATTGCGCCCCTCTATTCCCCACCCCCTTCCCACCCCTGCGAAGAAATTAAAGCAACAATCACCAAATATGGCGCCTATTACATCAAATCAGATCGAAACCAAACCACAGAAAAGAAAGCGAAAACACTGGAACGGCATCCGACATACGTCATCGTATTCTTGTAGAGGGATCTAACGCGGCGGATGCCAGCGGCTTCGGAGGCGCCGTCGGAGTGGATGGGGAGGGAGAATATGCCGAGCGCGAGGAGCATGAGGAGGACCACCGACAGAATCAGGAAAATCGTCAGCGCGAGCGTGTACGACGAGGACCGCCGGCTGGAGGACATCCGGGGGTGCCGCACGCCTCTCGCCATTAACGACGGCCGCGAGAACGCCATAGGTTTGGCCGAGCGAGCTCCGACAAAAAAAAAAAAAAGCCCCCTTTGTTTCTTTGTTCTCGTTCTTAACAAGAGAACAAGAAGGGGAGCGGAGGGTTCACATGGATTGGAATTTTGGCCAAGATTTGGGGACGAAGGGGAGACGGTGTCATCGGCACTCAACAAGTCGTCGTCGGACCGCGTCGCAGCTTCCCGCAGGCCGCAATATCTCCGCGGAATGGCGATGCTGCTGGGATTTCATTTTAAGTGGGGCCCTGGTTAGATCTGGCAAGTTATCATATCAAGGAAAAAAATTTGATAGACCTGGTTCGTAGGACTAGTCCGATAGGGCTCGCCATTTTAAGTCTCCTGGACCTGGTCTGGTCCACTTGCCCATGTCAATCTAATAGATTTTCTGGGTCAAGGGTTCTGCTCATCTCTGGTTTTTTTTTTTTTTTTTTTTGGTTTAAGAATATCCTGTTTACCTTTTAAGGAGTAATTCTTTGTGCACTGCATGCGCTGTAGCAAATCCAGTATGGCCTGCATCGTACGCTTCAATTGGTCCAAAAATATTTACTGTAGTATGATGGGACAAAAGCTGAGATGATTAGCATTAATTGAAATTTTTGTCGAGACCAAAATATCCTTACGACATCCTAGTTCAAAACCTACGACATCCTAGTTCAAAACCTACGATATCCTAGTTCAAAACTTACGATATCCCAGTTCAAAATCTATGACATCCTGGTTCAAGAATGACTAGAAACAGTATTACGACATCCTGGTTTAAAAGTTACGATACCCTAGTTTAAAACTTACGACACCCCTGTAAAAAATATAAATTAAAATCATAAACAGTATTACGATACCCTAGTTCAAAAGCTACGACATCCTAGTTCAAAATCTACGACATCCCTGTAGAAAAATAAAAGTTACGACATCCTAGTTCAAAACCTACGACACCCCTGCAGAAAAATATAAAATAAAAACTGAAACAGTATTATGACATCCTAGTTCAAAAGCTACGACACCCCAGTTTAAAACCTACAACATCCTTGCAGAAAAATATAAATAAAATCTGAAACAGTATTACGACACCCTAGTTCAAAAGCTACAACATCCTAGTTCAAAACCTACGACATCCCTGCAGAAAAATATAAAATAAAACCTGAAACAATATTACGACATCCTAGTTCAAAAGCTTCGACATTCCAGTTCAAAACCTACGACACTCCTGCAGAAAATGGACGAAAGGGAAGGATATTTTGATCCAAACAAAAATTTCAAATAAAAGTTGAATAGTAATTAATGCTAGTCACGTTCAGCTCCCATCCCGTCATGCTACAGTGAATACATTTGGACCAATAAAAAAGCACGGTACAGGCCATGCTGGATTTCCCGCACCGCACGCGGTACACAAAAACTTTTTCCCTTTTAAATCATAAAATTGAGCCACAGGCCCGCATCATCACTCTCACCATTCAATGGCAAAAAATTCTTTACTCGTTTAGGTTGGCAAAAAATTATATATATATATACACACTAAAATAAAAATTTAGCGATGCCCTACATTTTCATATTAATATCCATATTAACGATATCATTAATATAATCTTTATTATAAATCATAAATAAAAATTATATATAATTTAATTATATATTCAACTATCTATTATTAGTATGTATAATTAAAATACAAGTTCAATTTGCGCTAAACTTTTTATTGATTATGTAGACATCCTTATTAATAATATTATTAATATTTTTTAATTTAAAAAAATAGTTATATATATATATATATATATATATATATATTCCATCATATCTATTATATATCGTATTTCAAGAATGATTAAAATAAAATATATATATATATCTCGTGCATTGTGCGAGAGACTTCAAAAAATGCCCATTAAATGACTAAAGGGAACTATAAAATCCTTATTCATGACTGTTCAATCACTGCAACAACCTTGCCTATAGCTGTTGTGTTGAAGATTTTATAGTTCCCTTTAGTTTGACATCAAGCCGATTGGATTATATCACTGCAACAACCTCGCCAATATCCATTGTTGAAGTTCTTATAGTTTCCTCTAGTTTGACATCACCCTGCAGTTGACTGGATTAGCTGTAGTTAGATGATCATCTTCTCATCATTTTGGTATCGTGGTGGCCTTGTGATAAAATATCACCTATAATGGTTCAAAGAAGAATTTCACTAGAATCCAGATTAAATAGTAGATTGTTTATAATAATGCTGGAAGGGAGACCAGAAATGGTCGATGATGAGGTTTGGCAGGACCATCTCCTCCATGCGGCCTTCTCCTATTGTGATTTTTTAAAAGCATATGCGCCGAGCTGGATGAATTTAACATCTCTGACCGTTGATTTTTGAGATTAGTGAAGTGGCTCAACCCATGCTGGATTGGAGAATCAGGTTATGTGGGTGAACCGGAAAGGATTGGAACCTATGCATGAGCCGGTATCCATATTGATAAACAGCGAAATTTGAGGATGGACCCACTTGCCACGTAGGACACGGTGATGCGAGTAGGGATGGGCCCGCTAGGAAAGTTCTGGGCCCGGGCATACCGGCATAGGAGTGGCTTCCAGCTTTGTTTGATTTGTTTTTTTTTTTTAAAAAAAAAAATAGCTTAAGGCTTGTTTCTTTCCGCTTTTACTTTTTATTTTATTTTATTTTATTTACTAGAGTTATCAAGTTTGTCTCCTAGCTTGTTCTAAGAAGATTCTTGACTTTGTCTTATTATAAAAAGCAGAATATCAGCATTAGATGCATTAATTTTTTTATAAATTTTTTATTTAAAATTATAAAAAAGTTTTTTTTTTTTTTATGAATCAAAAAAAAAAAAAAAAAGTTGAGGAGTTAGATCCCGGGCGTGGCCATCCCGGACGGTCTCCCAATCCCAATCAAGGAATGTTCGATACATGGCACATATTAATTTTTCTGCGACCGTTTTCCATCCAAAGATGACTATCACTGTCGTCAGCCAAGTGAACATGATTTACGTATATATTTCTAACTTTTTTACTGACACTAACTGAATTTTTTTTTTTTTTTTTTTCGCTGGTAAACGATCCCAGCACATAGCTTGCTAAATATTGGCCATGGGGAGGATCCTAAACTAAGAATGTCATCTTCTGCATCAAAAAGTAAATTATTAAGAATTCAATGCTGGCAGTTGCTAAGTTCGAATTGTCATGGAGTTTACCCGATCTTTTTGTCGGTATTTCTACGTGGCTAATATCTAGATAGAGAATAAGCTGAGATCATTGATGGCATGTATAACTCGGGGGTTGATCATTTATTTCAGATTTTGATCGCCACTCCAAGTAATGTGCCTAAGGACTCTTTAAGGCAAAAAGCCAAAGGCCCTGGGATTCCCTTCCAAACGACTTTCAAGCTAATCGACTATTGTGCTTGTTTGTTTGGGATAACTGCCATCTCTCCTTGGTATCTTATGTAGTGTTTGAATGCCCAAATTTTATTCTAAGAGTAGGAATATAAATTCTTGGAGAAAAACTTGTTTTTCTTATTATTTTAAATTTTTGTTTGATTAAAAATATGGTATTCTATCTTATTCTAGTATAATTGATGCAGTATTATTTCAAGTAATATTAGGTTGATATCAGAAAAAGTCTCTATTCCATTAGAAATGTGAAAGATTTTTTTAAAAAATCAAAAAATATCCTAACCAAGTTTATGAAAAAAATGATTTTTTTTTTTTTTTTGTGTGAAAAACTAGTTTATTTTATCATGTTACGTATATATATATATATATATATATATATATATATATATATATATATATATTCAAGTATTAGAAAATATTTGGTTACATTTTTATCGACTTCTGGAGCCCATAGTACAAATGGAGCAAAATACATATCTAAAAAAATAAATTACAAAAATTCCTATTAAATTACTATACTTAGTAGATTAAAATAAATATTCTCTTTATTGAACAATACAACGAAGAAAGTCCATATTCATAAAATTACCTTGACGTGGCATTAGCATTATGTTAATGTTTATGTAAAATGTTGTATTACAATAACCTGCACATTTGAAGCGATTCAAAATATTACATCAAGATCAATAGATAGGGAAACCCAACATCATTGTCTCACTGACTGATGCTTACCAACAATTGTAAATATTAACCACTTGCTTCTTAGAATACAATATTGATTTTATGAAGACTCACAACACCTTAAAATCAAACTTGATACTAAATTATCATTGTTGCCGTCAAGATCGTCGTGGTCTGTAGCTGCTGTCGGCGCCGGAGTGCGTGACTTGATGCTCCTGGGAGGTCCTGTCCTGCAAGAATTGCAAAAACAGAGTTAGTGACCCGGGCCGAGGATTCCGGCGGGGACACTCCGACGGTCAAGTCAGTGACGATCCAGGAGTACAGATCCTCCTGGTCGAGCTCCTTTTGATGGACTCCATGCTATGAGGAGTTAATGGTATGAGAATAAGATGAAAGTGTATAGGAGGATGACGGCAGAGCTAGAGCGATTCTCTGCGTAACCGTTCCTCCTTTGTTTACTTAGAGTGGTGGTGGTGCGTCGCCCTTCTGGTTGAGCTTGCACCCGGTCTTTTTTTTGTATTGCTTGTATTTTCTTGAGTTGAGTTGAGTTGAATTTTGTTTACCTCCCCCTTCGGGGGTATCGATTGCACTTTGTAGTCAAGGTGACTGTTGGGCACTTGCCTTGGAATTCTCGCTGGGCTGGCAGGCGCGTACGGCGGGGTACCATGCCGTAGACGGGATGCCTTTCCTGACATATGGTAGGGGAAACTTCCATTCGCTCTGACATTCTCTCCGGTTGCCCCGTTCTAGGAAGCTTGGCAGAGCCTCGATCCATGGGCCGCCACCCCCGGGATTCGTGCCCTTTGGCTGGCCCATCCCTCTGGCAGTACGGGTGGCCGGTGGAGGGTGTGGCGCCTTGATCAGGGTGTTTCCCTTGTTTTTGGTGTAAGTGGCAGGTAGGCAGTTATTGCGGTATGATGGGCATTGCTCAGCGGTCCTTGGGTGGCTTTCCGGTGTCCTAGGGTTATAGTACTTGTAGGCTCGGGTAGGCAACCCAAGAGGGGGGGTGAATTGGGTTTTATAAAATTTTTGTATTATTTGCAAAGTGTGAACTAAAGTAAGTATGTACTAATGCAATTCAAGTTGTGTATTTCAAATAAATGCAACGAAAATAAAGAAATAAAAGCATAAGGAGAACAATCATACAAACACAAAGATTTATAGTGGTTTGGTGCCAACCAAGCACCTACATCCACTCCCCAAGCCACTCTTGGGAATTTCACTAAGTTTGGTTTTATAACTTAGGCTCACCAATAACCTTTACAACTTGTTTTGTCTTCGGGCTCACAAGTCAAACCCTAGTTGGTTTCAAGGCTCACCAACAATCACCCTTGGTTTTACGGGATAACCAATAACCTAAATAACTTGTTTTGGCTTCGGGCTCACAAGTAAAATCCTAGTTGGTTTCAAGGCTCACCAACAACCACTTTGATTTTCAAAGGCTTACCAAAAACCTATTCGGTTTTCCAAGGCTCACCAAAAATCTTAAGTAAAACAAGTTAAGAGCAATATGAAAAGAATACAATTTAAAGCTTTCTAAAATAAAGCAAATATCTCTTTGAATTCCTTGAATGTTGATGACGATCTTGTCTTCAAGTTGATGAAGCCTTTGATTGATGCTTGTGGATGTAGACTTTGATTTGCTCTCTTTGAAACTTGGAAGCTTGAAGGCTTTGAATCATTCAACTCTTGAATCCTTTAAGAATATTCAAGAAACTCACCAAATGATTACTTCCCCATTTGATTTTTGATGTTTATATAGCCTCCCAACACTTAAATGACCGTTTATAGCCGTTAGGGAGGAAAATATGGCCGTTGGAGCCAAGTTGGAGAAGTTTTGCAGTGCAGAAAACTAGCCGTTACTATTCAAGTGTCGACACTTTACCTCCAGGTGTCGACACTTCAGTTTCAAGTGTCGACACTTCATTTTTCAGGTATCGATACTTCACTTCCAAGTATCGACACTTCAGTTCCAGGTGTCGATACTTGACTGAAAGTGCTTTCTGAAGTTTTCTATCTGTCTCAGGCCTTGAGTCGATATTTCACTTTTCAAGTATCGACACTTGATCCTCAGGTGTCGATACTTCATTTTCAGGTATCGACACTTGCTTGTGCCATTGCTGAAACATCTTCAAATTCTTCCATATTAATTCAAAAGTCCATATACTTGATTTTCCATTAATTTAAGGACTTTTTCAACTAAAATACAAATATTTCTTCATCCAACATGGTTGAGTACTAAGATCTGAAAAATATACTTAAAATATAATTAGTACTCATATATACTTAAACATTTTGTCAATCATCAAAATCAAGACAGAGTCAATAGTATTGTCCTCCCGTCTGCAGTCACCTTTGCCCGAGATGGAGGCCGAGCAGGGGAGGCAAGACTCGATCTGGTGGAGGACAGGTGGTGGCTCCGGTCGAGAGGGCTCGACCTCGGAGAGAGACTCCACGTGGCGGGTGAGGGCTGAGCTCGACTTCAATCACAGGGCTCGATCCCGGAGGGGCTCGATCTGGTGGAGGACAGGTGGCGGCTCCGGCCCAGAGGGCTCGATCTCAGAGAGAGACTCCACATGGTGGGTGAGGGCTGTGCTCGACTCCGATCACAGGGCTCGATCCCGGAGGGGCTCGATCTGGTGGAGGACAGGTGGCGACTCTGGCCCAGAGGGCTCGACCTCGGGAAGAGACTCCACGTGGCAGGTGAGGGCTGAGCTCGACTCCGACCACATGGCTCGATCCCAGAGGGGCTCGATCTGGTGGAGGACAGGTGGCGGCTCCGGCCCAGAGGGCTCGACCTCGGAGAGAGACTCCACGTGGTGGGTGAGGGTTGTGCTCGACTCCGACCATAGGGCTAGATCCCGGAGGGGCTCGATCTGGTGGAGGACAGGTGGCGGCTCCGGCCCAGAGGGCTCGACCTCGGAGAGAGACTCCACGTGGCGGGTGAGGGCTGTGCTCGACTCCGACTACAGGGCTCGATCTGGTGGAGGACAGGTGGCGGCACCGGCCTAGAGGGCTCGACCTTGGAGAGAGACTCTACATGGAGGGTGAGGGCTGTGCTCGACTCCGACCATAGGGCTCGATCTCGGAGGGGCTCGATCTGGTGGAGGACAGGGCTCGGCTCGGCGGTCGGCCCCGTTGTCCCGAAGGGGCCCGACCTGGCCAAGGGGTCAGGCCGAAGGACATGATATGGCGGTTTTGCCTGTCGTGGCGCCTGACAGCTGTTCCATGTCAGCGATCCTGCCACATCAATCATCTTCACTAATAAATCTCTATTAATTATAGCTTTTGTGAGTCATATTTATAGTTACATGAAGTGCTAAAAATGAAAGCCAAAAAACTTCCTTGATGAATCGAACAGAAGCATAATATGACATGGTATACTATTGAGATGCCAAATCAGTAACGTGAAAGAAGAATGGAGAATTGAAAAGATATTGTAATTGATTAGAAAAATGAATAATTTAATTTTGATTACAATTTTGTGCAAATATTCATGCAAGACTAACACTCCATATAAAATTAAGAAGAGAATGGCCAAGCCTAGATAATAAAATATAGAACCTGAGATTCAAAAAATATATATATATAGTATCACAAATATCAACAATAATATGTTCCACCCGCTACATGGAAGTCCCTAACCATTAGCACCATCTCCTAGCAGAATAGTTGAGAAGATTGTTCCTTTAGACCACAGAGATCCAATATGGCCCCCTACAAGAAAAGAAGAATATATGCTTATAATAGTAACAACTTATCAGGATAATAAAAGTTTATGCAATTATAAAATTCTTAAACTCAAAATAATTGAATTTAACTTTTATCATTTGGGTAATAATAAGACCCATGAATCCAAAAATCATTCATAAGAGATGGCTATCAAAACAATGGCATGCTTGATCCAATATGAAGTTATAAAAAGAAAATAAAACAATATAACAAACATCCCCCAGCGAACATCCATGATCACACAAACTCCAATAGAGTTCTACATAACATACCTAAAATAAACTTTATTTGTTTATAGCAGAGAAAGTAAAATATAGTAGAAGTCAACAAAGATAAAGGTCTTGACAGCTATCAACATCCCAAACCATAGTATGAATGAGTCTAACAAGCACCTATATCCTAAATACATCTCACCACGATACTACAAGATCTACTCCATACTACCAACAAAAAATCTGATAAAAAGGAAGATGTATTAATATGAGAAAGCTATCAACTCTGTATAGGATGATCAATTTTAAATCCAATATTATAATCATTCAGGTTTACTATCGCTAGATATATATTGAGTCCTACAAATCATCAAATACAAAGAACCTGTACATATACCACTCAAACTTGCATACGATAGCAACATGGATGGTAAGCTAGCTCACATTTCCCATCAAGAAATTAACAAAGAAAAATTAGTAATTGCAACTCTTTCATTATCCTTATTGCATTTGATGTTGCAAAACTTCAAGTTTAAGAAATCTTCCACATTCTTATTACAAATAAAACCATTGCCACATCAAAATTAACAAGCAATGCATACAAGTACCTTTTGCTTTCACAAACTTGTCTACTAACAAACATAAACCACTCCCATAAAAGCAGCAGATAGAACTATAACATATAGAAATATAACTCCCAAGTTGTAGTTAGGAAGGCAACTAGTAGTATAACAAATATAAATATTAAATCATATACCTTTGCAAGTCAACTTTAGAATTTACTTTCATCATACAACCTGAAATATGATACGATAACAAATCATTGTTGGATACAAGAGGAAGAAGAGAAAATCCAAGCAATTGAATGAAAAAGCCAGTTTCCTATTATTCACTGAAGCAATGAAATCATGCAGATAGAAGAATAACAAGTCATGCTGGTTTGATCAATATTACATGGATACTTGATTAACAAAAACCATATATATATATATATATGAAAGCACCTAAAAGATCCAAACACAGTCCAGATCGCACTTGCAGTAATTAAACAATACAGTGCCTCTTTATGTAGCAGCTTCAGCCTCCTAGAAAATGTAACATGAACATACCATTAACAATCTTTGATAAAAATATAGCATAATCTACGATCTTTCTTGTAATTAGTTTTCATTTGATAAACATATACATCTTACACATTTGTAAAAGTTGTGTAGTAAAGTTCTGCAAGGAATGATGGACTTATGCAGAAAATAAGCCTTGAAAGTAAGGAAGCATTACATGATCTAGGATGGAGAGAATCAAGTACAAATGAAGTATTTATCCTCATGATATATGTATATATTCATAAGCACACCAGGGAGCTTGGATTTATAAAACATCTTCTTTATGGAGATCGAATATAAGGCATCCTACTCTCAAAATAAGTTGAATATAATATATATATTATGAAGTGCATCCTATATATTTTCAACATAGATAGAAATGACATTACCAATCATCACCAACTGTGCTTGTATATGTCATCAAAATGGGTTGGAGGTATACCTGAGCAAGGTGTGAAAGGTTGGGGGCTATCCTTGGAAGACCGAGTACTACCTTCAAAAGGATTGGCTTGAGTGCTAGGCTTGAATGACCGTTCCATAAATGGATTAGTCCCAGCTTGATGCACAGCATGCATAGGAGTAGGCATGAAAACATTTGTACCAGCTTGAGTCACACCATACATGGGTGGAGCCCTAAAAATATTAGGGGCACCTTGATTGATAGAATGCATCAGTGGAGGCATGAACATATCAGGGATAAATATATTTGATCTAGAAGGAGATGACATCGGTTGTGGGTAATGGTAGAAGTTAGACATTTGTCTCTTCAACCAAGCTTCTAATAATGGTTTCTCATAATGCATGAAGAACCATCTATTTGTCTCTTGTTTAAATGTCTTACCTATAGCAAGAATGCATTCAGGCATAACACTATGAAGCTTTTCCAACTTCATCATGCACTTGTCAATTGAATCAACTGTAGACCTAGAAAGCTTATGCTGCTATAGAATCTTGTTGTCAATTTCTAATCTTCTTCTATCTTGTTCCACTATATCCAGGAGGGCATTGGTCGCGTTAATATTTAAGCAAGTTCTACGTGCCGTAGGAGTCATAGAGCTTGACCTGATCCTCTTTTCGCTTGAGGATGATGGACATGCATCTGAACATGTCTTAGTAGGAAGTGGTGAAGTATATATAGTCAGGCTACTGGGGGGGCAGATTTGATATACTATGTTCGGAAGGTTCAAAATGGCTAAATAATGAGGACAAGACACCACCAGTAGATTGTGAGCATTGCCTAAGAATTAAGACATCTAAATCAATCAAGTTACATCATCCTTGGAGGTGTCATTATCAAAAATACCCTCGAGAAGTGTAGATGTATGTCCGCACCTACCACTAGCTGTGTTCCTTGAGAAAAGAATGTCAATGTCATCGTAGGCAGGGAATAGCTTATCCTTAATGCTAGCATTCTCCTTATTTACTTATCATGAATACAAATAAACAAGGAGCATCATGTGATGATATGCTTGATAACTATGATAGAAGTACAGCTATATGGTACTTATCGAGATAACCTCATCCCATGTTTGTTCATCGCTTGGGATGAACACTTTGAGCATTGGGTCCCAACCCCATCTCGATCCTTAATGCTAGCGTTCTCCTTATTTATTTGTTATGAATACAAATAAACAAGGAGCGTTATGTGATGATATGCTTGATAGCTCTGATAGAAGTACAGCTATATGGCACTTACCGAGATAACCTCATCCCATATTTGTTCATTGCCAGGAATGAATACTTTGAGCATCGGGTCCCAACCCCATCCCGATCGATTAGCTAAGTTAAAATATATATTGAAGCTCTTCTTTAAGACCTTCAACTGGTTCTTCAAATTTCTATAACTGAAGTTCTTCTTTGTTTGCTCGTTAAATATATTTGTCATCCTCTTCCATGTCTCTTAAGAAAACATGCTATTTTGATAATTGCCTTGATCGTTTTCTAGTCTTATTAAGGCAAGCTTAAGCAGATCAAGGGCATCAGTCCAATTCGGTGCCCTCTTGCATGATGATCTAATTACATCATGATTAGATTTATTGATCTTATACGATTTCGATATTTTAGCTACATGAATGCAAACTTCATAAATATAAGAATAATGTATAACCGATTACAACAATAATATGACCAATCATGCAAACAAAATCAAACCACATCTACAATTACAAATAGAAAAAAAAATGAGACAAATAACATTCCAAAAAATGGCTCAAGACATACGAAGTTAAATACATGGAAGCATCGCAGCTACAAGAATTAATAAAACTATACACATTGTTAAAACCTTATCTCCAAACCATGCTCTATCATAAGGCAACCCATCATTATTGCTAAAATACCGCTAACTAAATATTTTTTTTATAAAATGTTATATACAAAAAAAATAGGTAAATAAAATAAAAATTTTACATGTAGGAGAAATAAAATTGTCGAAGAAAAGGATGTCACCAATAAATGAACAACAAAAGGTTGCCAACGTATACTTAATCCAATGACATCCGTGTTTATAACAACAAAACTCAAAATAAAAGATAAATTCATATAACATGGGGCTCCGGATAAGCGAAGGTAAAGTCAATGATGCATCGCGGCTAGAAGATATTTTAACTAATTAAATAGTTCAACCCTTGTCTCCAAGCCATGCTTCATCTAAAAGCTGCCCATCATCATTACCAAAATAAAAGAATTTGAAAATAATATAATTTTTTGAAAATGTGAAAAATATGAATCAAGGATCGGAGATAATGCGAGGTATATCAAAATACAATCTTTATCGATCGCAGCTAAATATCACATACGAAGTGATCTTTAATAAAGAAAAAGTACAAACATAGAATATTTATAAATTAATAAAAGTCCTAATATAATCTTATTTCTTTCATAGAGATAGCATCATATATAAATATAAAAAAATAATAAGAGAATACTTTTTGTTACTCCAAAATACAAGATAGCCTATTGTCCAACTAGAAGGTCCCAGCCAAAAAACATCCACCAACCAACCATCGAAGAAATTTAGATATATCATACATTACAAAATTAACAAAGAAAAACAAACTTGGAAAAACTAAAAAATTAAAACTTTTGATTTAGGGGATTGATTGAGATTTATACTTGAGCAACACCATCATGGCTATCCTGTTCCTTTGTAGATTTCACCTTTAAATGACCAAAACCTTCTCAACAAAATGTAAGATTGCTATATGGAAGGAAAACTAAGGTATTCATCCAATTAAATAGCAGAAATATGAACAAAGCAGAGGGCTTAAGAGAAGGGAGTGAATTTAAGATCATGGTAATGTTGGAAGTGTGTTTTGCATGCATAGTTATTGTGACATTGGAGGAGATAAGAGTTTGAAAGAAATCCTAATAATAAATGGTAGCAATAGAGGGGCAGCAAAGTAAAAATTCAAATCAACAAACATCTTGAAACTTGGCAAACAAAGATTCACGATGGTGGCGCACATGAAGAACCCTAATCAATACATGAAGGAAGAGCCACAAATCCATAGGCATCAACCAATGGAGAAACTCTATCCAGGTACAAAGGAAGGCTGAAAAAAAAGGACAAACAAATTCATATATTCATGCTCTTGTAGAGGGATCGGACTTTAGATAGAGGGTTTATAACATGGAGATTTGGAGATGCGACAATTCTTCAACACCAGATCAACCAGTTCTAGCTTTGGGAGGAGGTCTAGGTCTATGTTGGTTATAAATCAAAGTTTTGTAGATCACTAGATTGAGAATAATGGTTGTATAAATCCTCCCAATCCCTCTCCAAAATATGAAAAAATATAGATGCAAAGAAATCCGGTACAAAGGCCCTTATCTTAACCTCAAATAGCAATACTTCACGGATGGGAGTAGGGCTGGAAATGGGCCAGCCCAAAGACTATATTTTAAAAATTTTTGGACCAAATCTGGGCATTCCTTTGGCCGAAAAATTAAATTGACTCTATTTTACAGCCCTAAGACTAGTCCAATATGCTTAAAATTTTGTCCACAGCCTGAATCAATTTCAGGCCAGCCCGAAGTTTATTGAGCTGGCCCAGCCCAATTCCAAACAATGGGCTTTTGGACCGGCCAATTTCTAGCCCTAGATGGGAGGAAGATCTAACATAAGGTATCCCAAATCCTACTCTCCGCTACACAAATAAGGGAAAGGAGGAAGACGAGGTAGATGGAATTTAGCCTAAGCAAAAATGACAGATATTATCCCTCATGTCAGGAGAATAAGAAGCCCTCCAAATAAGCTATTTTACTGAGTACCATGGAATATTAATTCCATAATTACAACCTGTTAATCGAAATATCAATTTTAAGGTTAGCTGCCTCGATTTATGTAGCTATTTGGTAAATATTCCTAGAATACCGTCTTATTTTAGATGGAATACTGTAACCAAACATGACCTTAAAGATCAACTTTGAGGAGACTACTAGAGATACATAACTTGCTATAGATTTTATTATCAAGGATCAATATGCATGGCTAGTGTGGGCTGCAGGCTGGTCCGCTTCTCTTTACTCTGTACCATTTATTGAGCTAGTTACTGTGTGGACTTGCCTTATATATATAATGCTTAGCTTTCATGCACCAAAGGTTTGGATTAAAGAAAATTCTACCTTCATTATTTCTTAGTTTTGTGAAGGTTACTCAAGAAAGGATACAACACATCAATTTTTTAAAACATATTTCATATTAGAAATGAGCTTTCTTTGCATTTAGGTTAGGTAACAGCGAATGCGATCGACAAAAATTTTATCATTGACAACCAAACCTCTATACCGTAGCTTTCTATAGATTTTGGTTAAGTTCAAGCCTCCTGTCGTGTACCAAAAAAATTATTAAATAAATTTTAATAGCAGTATTGGTGATGTGAGAAGCAATGCTATATATGTTATTCGAGATTTATACGATAGATTGCTAATGGCTAGGAATTTTTTTTTGAACTCTTAATCTTGAAAGTTGTGTTTAGAGTCGTCTGGATGGGCATCATCCATGCTAAATAGGAGCTACATATAAAAGGGATATTCATCAAACAAAATATTATTATCATTATCGACTAAATATAGGATAAGGTAAAGTAGCACGAGTTACATCCATTTTTTTCATGATATTTAGATTTTTTTTTTTTTTATAATGAAGTCTGCTTACCATGTTTTTAGATGATAGATAATATGGTTGACTAAATTATTTTATTTTATGACATAGCATTCTAGAGACTATAATTGATTAATGATGATTTTTTACGTGCTTTACATGGCATTCTATTTTTTGAAAATTTTTGATGCTCTCGTATCAGAATTGTATCACCGACCGTCTCTTTAAAAATAAATAAAAAATAAAATAAAACTCATTGCAACGGCAGCCGATAACTACACCATGCCCCATTCCAATAAACGTGCAACCCAATGTGCTCGCGCTAAGTTCCGCCCGCCATGTCTTACTGCTGTTCGTCGTTGGCCCCCTCTCATCCTCCCCACCGCCTCCTCCACCGCCTTGTCCGCTCCCCTCTCCCCACTCCTCCCCCCAAGACCCTAACGCTAACCCCTCGCAGACCCTCTCTCTCCCTTCGTTCCTCCCTCTCCGACCCCTTCGTCCTCGAGATCGCCGAGAAGCTCGAGGACTCCCTCTCCTCCTCCCCCTCGATCCAATCCCTCCCCCTCCAACGTCTCCGCGACTCCTCCTCCCAGTCCCTCCTCTCCCGCTCCTGGCCCTCCTCCAAAGACGAGCCCTTTCGCTTCACCGACACCTCCTTCCTCAAGAACTCCTCCATCCTTCCCGTCCCCATCCCTGCCCTCCCCTCCTTCTCCCTCGACTCCCCTTCCCCCAATCTCATCTCCATCGTCGACGGTCACTTTGCTACCTCCCTCTCCCGCCTCTCCTCCCTCCCTGCTGGCGCCTATGCCGGCAGCTTCTCCGCCCTCCCCCAAGGTCCCATATACGACCGCCTCCTCGCCACCATCGTTTCCGCCGACAAATTCCAAGGTCGGGACTTGTTCTGGGACTTGAACGGCGTCGGCGCCCCCGACGTCGCCGTGATCTACATCCCTGCCGGGGAGCGGGTCGTCGACGAGCCAATTCATATACGATTCTGTTACTCCGAGGGTGATGAAATTGGGTCGCAGCGGTTGCGGTTGTCGAACCCCAGGGTTTTGGTTGTGGTGGAGAATGGAGCGGAGGTTGGGATCGTGGAGGAGCACTTGGGGGTCGGGGGAGGCGAGGGGAGGTGCTACTGGGCCAATTCCGTGATGGAGATTGTGATCGAGGGGGGCGCCAAGGTGACGCATTCTTATGTGCAGAGGCAGTCGGTGAATGCTGCTCATATCAAGTGGACGTTTGCTCAGCAGGTCACTTCTTGCATGCCATTCTTCTTAAATTTATTCTTTAGATGGTTTCGTGCCTGAAAGATAAAATTTGTGATCTTTAAGTCTAATGATATATGTTTATATTTCCTATTCTTTAGTCAGATTTATCTTTGTTTGGATTGAAGTCGTGGAATCTCTGGAACAATATTGATATTAGATGGGCAGCCTATTACAAGTTGCAAGCTTTAATCATGGGGTTGCAAGGCACTCAATATTAAGTAAAGGTTACCGAGTTAATAGGCCACAAACTGCAAATTTCTAATGTATACCCTTGTGAGATAGCTCTGTTGGTTTGGAGACCTATCCTAGTTTAATGAAAACCTTGACGAGTTGATTGCTGCAGGAAATTGAGTTATGAGAACAATGTTTGAATATGTGCTGGTTATCCAGGGAAGATGTGGGAGGTTGCTTGTTTGTGAGATTTGGTTAACTTTCTGAATAGTGTTCTCTCTGCTTTTTTTTTTGTTTTGGGTGGGGCATGGCGCACATTTTCCTACATATAAGAAAAAAGAGATGCCGACGACATAAATGCTGTTAATCTAAAGAAGGATTTGAAGCTTTATGTAAAGGCTTTTTGTTCTGTCAGTTTACACACTTATTCCTTATAAGGGAAAAATATCTGATCTTGTGATTTTATTCTAGCAATATACTTCTGCGCTGTGTCTTGCTGGATTTTTTTATTTTTGCAATGGACAACGACATCCTGATTTTCTTATTGGAAATATGTAGAATGTCCTTCCGTGAAAAATTCAATAGGCATTAAAATTCTTGACATGTTGGGCAGAGAAGTTTTTGTTGATAGGATGAAATGAATGGTGAATTATTGGTGTTTGATTGATGGATTACTGTAGAATTATAAGCTCTGACTGTGAAGGGTGTAGGGTTGGACTTTCATTGGTGTTTGTAGGGTTGTAGGCATGTAGACCTTCTAAAGTAATGACTAGTAGGTTAGACTGTTAGAGTAGTAAACTTGGACATTGAAAGAACCAAAACAGTGATTAAGGTTGTTAACGCACCTACTGCTTATCAAAGAAACAAGGAGAGCTCTAAATTTCTGTAGGAGGAGACCATAATTGGCGGGGATTAACTGTGCATTGTTATTCGCAGGAATCATCTAGTTCCTATGAGCTCATCGAGATAAGTACTGGTGGAAGGCTAAGCAGGCATAATCTCCATATTCAGCAATTAGGCCCTGACACTGTGACGGAGCTGTCAGCATTTCATGTATCTCGAAGCAATCAGACGCAAGATCTGCATAGCAGATTAGTCCTGGATCATCCTAGAGGATATTCGCGGCAACTTCACAAGTGCATTGTATCCCAATCTTCTGGGCAGGCTGTATTTGATGGAAACATTAAGGTCAACAGGTACTGTACTACTTTCTGAATGTCCCGATTAGTTCTTTCACAGGAGTTAAAAGTCAGAAGTGTCTCAAATATTCCATTTTATGAGAAATGCCAGATAATAAATCTCATATACCTTCGAGAACTCTGTTTATTAATTTTTGAAAGATTGTCATGTATTCTTTTTGGCTGAGAAACTTATAGTTCCTTATTTGTTTTATTTTTGATTTGTTATCACTTATCACCATGTCAAGATGTTTTTTAGGGGTTGATCAATTCTTCAACCATGTGACACATGTTTTCTTTCCTATCCAAATATTTAAGTTTAATTCTTGGAAGCTTCATTTTCTGATCTTAATTTTGGGCGTTTTACAGATTTGCACAGCAAACTGATGCTGGACAGCTGACAAGAACCCTCCTCTTGGCACCTCGAGCGACTGCCAATGTAAAACCTAACCTACAAATCATTGCTGATGATGTCAAATGTTCACATGGAGCTGCTATCAGTGACCTTGAAGAAGACCAACTCTTCTATTTTCGGGCAAGGGGTGTGGATCTACAAACAGCAAGAGATGCTCTGGTCTTCTCTTTCGGAGCCGAGGTGATGGATCGCATCCCATTTGAGCCCATTCGGAAAGATGTAACCAGTCAAGTTAAAGAGTTACTAGCAAATCAATGAAAAAAAATATTGAACCAGCCATTCTGCTAATTAATTGGTTTGCCTGCCTGTAATCCTATTTTTTGTTATATAATGCAATGAAGCATCGTGGATCAATTGTTTTGAATCTTTTGATCAGGAAAAAAGATGTGTTTGATCCTGATATGAGGCTGTTTGTATTGCATCTGCTGCATGCTACCAAGATTTTTCTCCACTCCAAAATCATTATTTTCTTCCTTGGAAATAGGTCAAACATAAAATTGGTCATGACAGGCTTAAACTCATACCTAACCTTTATACATCCTTCATCGGATATAGCAGGAGAGTATCGAAGCAATTCAGGCAGTTGATCCGTTCATAAGGGTTGGTGAGGATAGATTGTGTTCCTTTGCTGACTTATTTTCCCCCAGAAAATAAGAATTTGATGTCACTAAGTGGCATTAGCAGCCAAGAGATCCTCCCCAAAAGTTTATTTTAAAAGATTCTTCAAATTTCTAAACAATTCTTCGCACAAGATTTGGACAAAAATCCCATCCGCAAAATTAGATTAGTTTGCCATATTCTGGCAATGCTAGAGCGGTGCAATTACTATTTTAGCTGCAATCTACTAGAAAAGTAATCATAAAATAATAATAAATTTAAGATTGCAAGAGTCTGGACCTATGTTTTGTCTCTACTTAATTATAAAAATGGAATCAATAATTACACCATGACTCTTTTTTATAGATCAAAGAAACAACTTAAAGTTGGCCTTCTTTAGTGTAACCTGGTTACCTCATCATGAAGTCCAAGCACTCAAATTAATTTTTCGTATAATTTACATCTCTAACAAATAATCAACTATATTATCTACTTATTTTTTTTTTGGTAGGTTATTATCTAATATTTCTAGTACTATCAAAATATATGCCATCTCACTAAAATAAATGGTTAAACATTATTTATAGTGCGGGGTTGGGATAGCTTTTCCGGTTTATCCCGTCCTTTTCTTTTGTTCAGCAAAAAAAAATAAAAAATAAAAAAAAAATAAATAAATAAATAAATAAATAAATAAATAAATAAATAAATATATATATATATATATATATATATATATATATATATATATATATATATATATTATTGTCTTAAGAGATATAATTATTTTCTTCATAGGCCGGCTGCTAATTACTAATCAGGACGTCTCCATCAGTAGCCTCATAAAAATCAAAAGGGCAATTTGGTCACTAATCGCGGAGTATAGAAAATATCACCAGACCATCTCCCTTCCATCCATTTCTCCCACCGACCTCAGAGCGAGCGAGCGAGAAAGAAAGGGAGTGAGAGAGCGGGAGAGATGGCTTCCTCTTTCGACGACTTCAGCAACGACGGCGACGAGGTGATGACGGGATCCACTCGCCCCTTCGACGACGACGGCTACCTCGGCTACGACCCCCGCCTCCCCTCGCAGCGCTTCGACGCCTACTCCTCCTTCACCGCCGACGAGGACTCCAAGGACCCCGCCGACGACTCCCCTGCCGCCGCCTTCCATGGAGGCGAGGCCTTCGGCGGCGGGGACGAGGATGTCCCCGTCCACCCCGCCTCCGGCGACGGCAGCTTCCCCCCCTCACCCGAGGGATTCGGCTACCGCCCACCCGATCCGAATCCGGATCTCCCCTCCTCGCCGTCCCCCTTCTCGATGCCGGAATCCAACGGGAAGGCCTACGACGTGGCCGATCACGGCGGTGTATTTGCTACTGACGGCCCGATCTTACCGCCCCCAAACGAGATGGAGCCGGAGGAAGGGTTTATCCTGCGGGAGTGGCGGCGGTGAGGCCTCTTTTTTCGTGGTTCTGCTTTTCTGATGCTTGCTTTCTTTGATACTTTTCCTGAATCGTGTTGATTTGTTTGGATATATAGTTCTTCGTGATATCTGTGTTGATGATCTGGTCTGAGATTTGAGTTGATATTGCTTAGATCTATGGTTTTCTATTCATTCTTTATGGTAACAAACCCAAGAAATTGGGGAATTGACTTCTGATGTTTTCGATGATGTTTTTCCAGGTGATACTATTTCAAGATTTTCACTTTTGCGTTTCTTAAATTAGGGTTTATCAATATTTACATAAATTAACTGTCGTGTTGCTTAATGCATACAGCATAGATAGCATAGCGGATGGCATGAGCTTTTATAGTTTCATGATTTATCAACAAACTTTTTTTTTTTTTTTTTGGATTGAAATGATTTATCAACAAACTTAGGCTGCGTTTTGTATGGTTTCTACTTTTCTTTTCTTTTTTTAAAAAAAATTAGAAACATATATGTAAATTTTTCTGATTTTTTACAATAGAAAATATGTTTGGTTCCCTCCCCTTTTTTAAAAATAAGAAAAATGAATGACCACGATGAAAGTTGGAAGCTTGTTACCGAGCAAGCATCAAGAGGAAACCCTTTTTTTTTTTTTTTTTTGAAGGGGTGGGGGATGATTGAACAGATGGATGACGATGAAAGATGGAATGAACCAAAGGACATCAAAAACAAAAGAACAGATGGATGAGGGCGAAAGATAGAAGTTAGGAACGAACGAATGGATGAATTGAAGAGGTGACAGGACTGAGAAGGACGGTGCCAGGGCAGCAGAGGAAGTCATGGGAGAGGTGGATGGCAGCAGGGGGCGGGAGGAGGGTGACCAAGGCCTCAAGGCAGAAGGACGGGGCCAAGATTGGAAGGTTGGGTGAAGGGATGAGAAAGGATGAAAACCTAATGTTAAAAAAAAGCAGAAGTGAAAATTTTTTGCTTCCACTTTCCATAGAAATAATGAAAGTTTTTTTTTAAAAAAAATAAGGTTGAAAAAAAGGTAACAAAACATATTTTCTGCACTGGATTCTGTGTTTTTGTTTTTGTTTATTTTATAGAACAGAAACAAAAAGGTTACCAGATAGAGCCCTTAGCTTCTTGTTTGCACACTTTGACTATATGCCCTTTCATAAGTGATTGTATGAGCACGCACAGTTGCATGAGTTAGAGATGAACAATCCATATTTAGGAAGAGTAGTGTGACATACTAGTTGGTCACTTGTCTGCTGCAAGAGTGTCGTCCAGGTATTCATTGGTTATGGTAGTTTTTAGTGACAAGATATGTGAGCAAACCATGCAATCGGCTTCTCTTGTTGCGTGGTAGGGTTTTGAAAGGTTTTGTTCGGTGGTGGATCTTTGTGTTTGACTGAATTGAATGGTGGTTGAGCCATTTGTAACTTTATGTAATGCCTTTGTTTTTGAAACCTATGTATAAAGGCCAACCTTACATTTTAGCATTTCACATTTAGAACAAGGTGGCTTTTTTAAAACATAAAAGAAAAAAAAAAAGAAAACAGAAGGGCCCTTTGTTACTAGGGTTAGAGCTAATCATATTCCTAGATTGAATCTTTAACAAGTTATAGTTGACTAGGTTGGCATTGTTAATTCTGATACTTAGAAATCCAACCATGAATCATATTTTTCTCATCCAGAGTGAACTACCGGTGATGAACCGCGTTGGACAAGTATAAAGTGGTTCCGTGATGGATGACCTTCCAATATGAGGAGTCATTGTTTTATTGTTTAGCTAGACTTGATGCCAAATACATGGGATAATGCTTGTAGGCTGTGCAATCATGACCAGATCCCTTTACCTTGCAGATAAACAAGAAAGCCCCTCTTGTATATGTATCTATTTGAACTTTTGATATTTAAGTCTGTAATGATGTTCACTTGGTCATCTGCAATTTTGGAAGAAAATTTGCCTTGAGAGTTGGAAATAAAAGTACTTGAAGTAGTCTGTGTTTTGAGGTGGTGAGATTTGAAGTTGCAATGTTTCTAGAGAGTCAAACTAATATCGGAATCATGGGAGAAAATAAGCTTTTCACATGGCGGGACAGAAATATTTTGCTATTTTTACTGTGGGAAGCATCCATATATATTCTTTAAAAATCTACTGGCCTTCATGAATTAGATTAACGATCACCATGTAAGCTTCATATGCAAGTGAATTTGTCAGAAATCAGTTACCATTCATCTTTATTGTGTTAAAATGAAGAGTTGAATGGTCATGTGGAAAATTGAGTGGTTATTCTACTTCTTTTTGTTTAAGTTTCATTGACTCTGTTGCTGCAACCATGCAACAGAAAGGTTATAAAATTGACTAGTATATGAACTGAATTGTGAGCAATTTAAACTTGCTGCAACCCACAAAATAATCTCCATGCTAAGCACTCTTGTGTTGCAACAGTGGAATGGGTCTATAAAAGGGAAATGAGTCCGCCTTTGACAGGTAATAGATGCAAATATGCCTTGGCTTTTTTGGTAGAAAGGAATTTTGCTGCATTCAAGCCACTTGAAAAAGACAACCTTGTAGGATTAAAGTGCTTGGAAAGTTCATATGACTTGCTCAAAAGAAATCATTTCATGTCTCTGCAGGCCATTTGCATTTTTGAATGAGCACATTTTTATAGTGACGGTGTCATCTTTTCTCCCGATTCTTTTCCTACTGCATTCCATTTTAATATTATCGGAGGTAAAGGTTATACACGCTTTTATTTTTATTTTTATTTTATTGTTTTAAAAAAATTGAACCACATCGAACAGTCAAAATGCTATCCTTCTTGAGGAGAAAGAAAGGAAGGAAAAGGAATTACGGAACCAAATCATTGCTGAAGCTGATGAATACAAGCAAGCTTTCCATGAGAAAAGGAAGCTGAACTGTGAGACGAACAAGATCCACAATAGAGATAGGGAGAAGGTATGAAGTAATAATGCTGCTTGAGTACAAGCTTTTTCTTTGCCATTGTAATGTTCGTTCAAAGGTGCAATATTTGTTACTTACTGCCTGTCACCCAGCTATTCCTGGCCAACCAAGAGAAGTTCCACACCAATGCAGACAAGCATTACTGGAAAGCAATTTCGGAGCTGATACCACATGAGTTACCCAGCATTGAGAAGAAGAGAGGAAAGAAAGAGCAAGAGAAGAAGCCGTCCATCATTGTTGTGCAGGGGCCAAAGCCGGGCAAGCCCACCGATCTCTCGAGGATGCGCCATATAATGGTGAAACTGAAGCATAATCCCCCACCACACATGAAGCCCTCTCCTGCACCTGCCCCAGCCAAAGATGTAGTTGCTGCTGGCGCAGCTACCGGAAGCAAGCAGGGAACACCCGCTAAAGAAGCCAAAGCTAATGGCAGCAAGCCAGCCAAGGAACAGCTTCCTGCAGCAACAACAGAAGGCCAGTCAGGCACGGTGGAAGAGCCTGCTCCCACTGCATGAATACAACACTGAAAGCTCTGTTTGGTTTGACATGCTATAAAACCTTCTGCTTGTGTTTCAAGGGAAAAAAATATGTTGTAAGAAGCCTCAGTCTCTCTATTTGGCAGCAGAGATGAAGCTCCTTTCATATTTACTTCCTACTTATAAGCCTTTTATTGTTTTATATTACGTAGAGATCTGTTGTTAGCTTAGGCTATATATTCTCTTGGATAATTTATCAGGAGTTGGACGTGTGTCATGTGCTGGTGCCTTCTTATCAGATACCTCATACCTCTGTTGGATGACATGAATTAGATAATCGAGTTGTTAAATCATTTTGTTTTGTCCATCACGAGTTCGGTTGGCTTCAGAAATAAGTTGGAATTATCGAGCAGAAACGGTTTCACTGCAGTGTTGTGTTGGTCAAGGTAGGTGCATTCAGAATGATGTTAAAACCAAAGATGATGCAAGCAAGCCTGGGAGAAGTAGAGGATATGCTTCGCCATGCTACATTGCAAAATTTCTCTTCAGGAAGCCCATATTTTATTTTATTGTAAAATTCATATAGCCCACGGTCCGTGTTCTCACAGGGATATTTGCAAACAACACAGTTTAGGCATATTGTCCGGGTAGAAATATGTGTTGAAAACAGTACTTTCCAAGCTTCTCATGGATTTGATGCGTCTCTTTCTCTTCTTTTTTTTTTCTTCTTTTTTTAAGTGCGCGCGCTCGCTCGCTCTGATGCAACTTAAAACCATCATCAAAGAGGCACAACTTGGAAAGAAGGAATTTTCTTTTTTTCTGCTTCTGTTTTTTTTTGGTTCTCAGGAGGAGGGAGAGCTATCGCCACCCAATTTTTCAGAAGTATCAGTTAATTTTGAAGGTGCAATCACCAAAGAGATCGGTTACCTCAAAAAGCATAGAATCATATGATTGATAGCAGGGATATTATTAGGACAAAGCAAGGTCAGATGGCATCAAGGCCGCCAAACCAAGTTCCCCCTCCAAGATTTCATTCCCCAAAGATCTGTCAAAGAATTCTTTTTGGAAAAAGAACCCAAGGTACAAGTAAGTGTTCGAGCACCCAGGAAAAAAAAGAACGGTAAAGATCTAGGAAGCTTTAGCCGGTAGCTAATACGGAATTACTTCGATGAACGGCTGATATTATCTGAGATTCGTGGCCTTGTAGTCAATGTTGCATTCGTGGCTAGTTCAATTTGACAGGTCCAAATGCCCTTTTCCTTGTTTTTTTCTTTCTTTTTTTAATTTTTTTTCCCTGCATTGGTTTCTATTCTGGTGCCTGGGCGACGGAATCGGTGGCACCTGTTGAGTTTGTTGCTGCAAATATCATAGCCCGTGAATTGCATCTATAAGCTGCAAAATTATAGTGGAAAAAAAAAAACAAGTTAACATACATGATAGGTCAAGCTTCTGGAAAATCCCTGTATGCTTACGTAGCTAAATAAGTATGCACATATGCATGGAGCAATGTAAGCATTTCTTCTCCTCCTCCTTCTCCTTCTTCTTCTTCTGTGTGTATATATATATATATATTAAAAGTTAATAATCTAAGCATCCAATTGAGGACTTTTTGTCTCATTATACTTGAATTCTTCTTTATTCTGGTGATTAATTAGAAAAATATATATATATATATAGAACTTGGGGAGAAATTGCTCCGTACACCTGGACGCTCCATTCCAGGTCTCTCGCACAAGATCCGAGTCTCTCTTAATTTAGCAAAGTTGTCCCTTTCCTTCTCGAGGCTATCAACCAAAAGCTTCAACCCATCCCATCTGCTTTCGTTACAGATTTGTCAGGCTTCGCATTATCTTGGCCATCTCTGCATCGAAACTCGTGCGAAACTCTCAAAACGTTGAACCTGGTTAATTACAGAATAGGAATGTGAAATTGAAGTAATCAATGAATATTCTACTTATAATATCTAAGTAATGAAAAACATAATTAATGTAGATCACTGCAAACGGAAATACCAAAATATGTAGAAGCAATAATGAATTCAAAATATTTCAATCTTTTATTTATCCAGATAGTATGACATCATGATAAATATTCTAAACATACCAAAAATATGTCCAGCATAACCGGCAACTATCTTTGCACATTTACAATCTCATAAATTACACCATCATATTAATATTATGATTATATTAGAGGTTTATCATCCAAGAATAAGGATAACGTGTATTATGTATTTGTTGTATTGTAGGTTGACGACGAGGGGTCTTTTTAATTAATAGGCTGATATAGCTTATTCGAGTTGATGTTGTCTATTACTAATTAGCCAAAATAATGGGCTAGAGAGAGGATATATGTGATAAATTTTTATGTTACAAAATATAATAATTAGCCTTTTAATACACGAGGAGAGAGTAGTGGGAGAGTAAATATTCCGTTGCAAAAGATAATAAAAAAAAATGTCTCATTAGAATAATAGTTCGAATAACTTGGAACAAATGAGTGAAAGCAGCAAACACACACACACACACAAAATGAAGGAATTCATGATATATGAACCTCTTCAATTTCGGTGAGATCGAGTTGGAGCTTGGATTCGAACCATTAGCTCGTTCCGCCCACAAAATAGGCCGAGCCCATCATTCCAATGTTCGTCTCCACTTCCTTCTTCCTCTTCTCCTTGCCATCGTTGAGGAGTTGGAACTTTGGATCAAGAGGCTGAAGGGTATCCTAATTTATATATGGCATTTCTTTGTTTTCTTGTGAAGGAATGAAATAGGGAAGGGGGGGAGAAATATGACGAGTTGGCTTCGGGTTTGAAAACGGGTGATCGAGTTCATTGGCCAGCATTGTTGCCACTTGCCATATATCCTCAAGATTTTTCGACTTTTGAACGGCTGCGGCGATGGTTTCTATGGGTGTCATCGTGTGGCGACTCCTACCACCTTTGATGGAGTATGATGGTCCAAAATCTAGCATCCATTTGCCAGTTTGTATCTATTAAACGTTACTTCAGAATGGCATTTTGCGAAAGCGTGGATTCCCTACGATGCATCGTACGCGTGGCAGCCATGCAATAGGTCCACGTCTTAAGCCATGGGAGTTTATGCAATTCGTGACCGGCTGCCACAAGTGCCATTCATTGCATGCGTAGCATTGGCCACAAAGAAACAACATTCCATAGGTAGCACAACTCAGGATGGCTTTTAGTTATGTTCAATCATACATTCATAGAACCAGTAATTCCGATTTAACTTCCTTGTATTATGTTTTAGATATAGTTAATATTATTGTTTAATATACAGTAATATTATTTGAAAGAATCTATCATAATGATCTAGAATTTATCCAGAAATTGAATTTTCTATGAACTCGAAGCAAAACTTTCATCAGCAAACTACGCGATAAACATGAGTTACGCTATTTTGGGATGGTTCTAGTGTTGTTATCATTTATAGTATCACAAAAAAGAAAGCAACAATTTTACAATCCATATCGAAACTTCTTTGGTTTAGTCGTGTAACGACAACAACAATAACAACAAAAGAAGTCCCAGGTTATGGTATCCCACAACCTTTTATCAAACCCATGCCCTTTTCATTCGTTCACCATGTTCCATAAGCATGGTATGGAGAATTAAGGGCATTGGATTTAGCTTGTTCCACCTTTGATTTTAAGGTCTTCCGGACTCATAATCGAAGCAAGTTGAATACACCCTTCATTAAAGAAGGTTTGGATTAGTTCGAAGTCTAGCGGACTGGATGGCAACTTTTTAGATCTAACCAGCTTTATTTCAAGCTCACCCAACCAACCCAAATAGTTCAAACGTGCGTTTGGAATGTCCATCAATCCATGGACGCTTAGCACTGGCCCAAAGTTTGATTCGGAGAAAAGTACTCCACTTCCATCCTTCGGATCTCTCGCTAATACCGCTTTTTCAATCGCAGTCTACGTAGGAGGGAGAAATAGAAGAATTATCTCAGATAAGCTCAGGATCACGACAAATCCCAGCAATTAATTAATTCCGCTACGCTGTAAAACCATACTTGCTGTGGTGAACATCATGGGGTGACATGGCGTAATTCTTAATCCACCAGCCTACAGTTTGCCGGGAATCGCATGACGTCGATGGGAAGAAAAAAATTTCAAATCAATATCTAATCTAAAGTAACCATCGAATGAGACACAGAAGAAGAAGAAGAAGAAGAGTTGTGGCAGCCTATAAAATCCTCCTAACATTGCCACTTAATGAAGGATAAAGTTATCCATAGTTACCTGCCCTGCATTTTTAGATGTTATCATTGCACATCAGCCTATCACTGGGATAGTGGTGGACCATCGTCTCCAGACTTTTCCAGAACTGACCATGGCCATCTACCACCTAACTCATCGATGCAGTCGTACATTAACAAAAGAAAACAAGGACATGGTCCCATGCTGCCAAACAACAAATGCAGCCCAGCCCTTTTTTTTGTTGGGTGGGTGGGTAGGACGAATGCAGCCATGCTAAGCCGTGACATTTCTTCGATCCAGCGGCAGTGAAAGGATAAGAGGGGTAACGAGGGATGAGTCAATAACAGAGGCCTCGGCAGTCCATTTTTTTTTTTTTTTTCCTTGTATACATAAAAAGATAAGACAGTAAATACAGAGGAGCCAGGCACCTATACATCGCAAAGGGAAAACTCCAAACCCAATTAAACAAAGAAGAAGATGAAACGGAAAGCAGAGCAGCAGAAGGAAGGCAGACTAAAGAAAGATGTGGGATTGATCGGTCTCTTGGTGTTGCCAAGATCGTAGAAAGCTACAACATGGATTCGTCCCAGAAGGTCCAGTTGGTGGCGCTGCCGACCCGTGGCATGCTGTTGATCCTGGAATAGGTGTCGACCTTGAAGTTGGCACCGCACATCACACCCTCGCTGTCCACCCTCGGCATTGGCCTCAACTTGTTCATAGGATGCTCGAAGCTCTTCAGACCTCCCTCGCTATGGAACATGCACCCTGTATCCAATATTATAAACATTGGTGTTGCAATTTGAGCCCGAGAACAAATTCATGAAAACTATCATCGTTTCGCCAAATCTTCACCCCATTACTCACATCAATCACATCCAAGACAATGTTACTGGTAATAAGGTTATGCCACCAGTTCAGTAATAAAAAAATGATAGGAAGATATTATTTAAATTTTTTAATCCTGTATAAGCATTTAAGATCCATCTGCTACAAAATCTAAGGGAGGGGTCTGATTGGAAATTTGGGAAAGAAAAGAAAAGGGAAATGTGTAGTATTTCTTTCATCTAAATGAAAAATTTAAGAGAAGATAATTTAAAGGAAAAAAATGAAAATGATAATTTTTTTTAAAACTTTGAAGGAGCAAGATAAGGATTATAAAAAAATTTACTTAACTTCTAATCCCTTACTCTCTAATTATATTCAATTTTAAAAAATTATAAATTTATATATATATATATATATATATTTAATTAAAAAAATTATTAACAGAAAATGATTAATGTTTTTCTCATATTATCCCTCTATTTAAATCCGGGCATCCTTACCGATGATTAGTTACAAAGCTGAAATTAACTTAAATATCATCATATTTAGTTTAATTCCGCATCTTTTTTTGAAAAATGAAGATCATGGATCGCAATTTCGAAATTAATGTTTTGGTACTTCGACCTCCTTAATCAGAATAAACGTATTCGATCAAAATAGCATGAATAATTTAATTCAGCCTTACTCAGCTTTATCCCTCTGTTCTAGCCCCGAACTTACTCCTCCCCCCCTGTATTTTTTGTTTGGTTTTTGGGGTTGGGGGCGGGGGAAATAAATCAAGGTTAATTTGGCTTCAATTTCTTCCTTCCCTCCCAGTAAATAGGCTCTTAGTATTAAAACAGATTTGCATATAAATCTTAAATTAATCATAGCATATTCATGTATTAAAAGCTCAAAATATATATATATATATATATATATATACCAGTTGGGAAAGGAGCGTATGATTTGCCGCAGCCTCCTTTAATGATTCCCACATCATCACAGATCACGACCGATCCATCAGCCGCTATGCCCCAGTACAGCGGGATCTTCCCATCCGCGCTCTGCACCCCAATTCCAAATAACAAGAAGAGGACCAACCCCGGCATCAGCCACGGCAGGCATGAAGAAGAAACGGAATAAATCGAGAATAAATTTATACCAGCGCAGCAAAGACGGTGCCGGCCTTGCTATCGTAGAGCACGAAGGCGAAGGAGCCGCAGAGGTCCTTGAGGACCTGGTCCGCCGGGTACGGCCCACGGTCCCGCAGCGTCCGGTAGGCCTCGATCACGAGCAAAGCCTCGTTCGTGTTCTTGCTCATCCCGTACTGCCTTATCAGAGAGCACAAGTTGTCGAGCCCCCCCACGAACATACAGTATATATCATCAAAGCTACAGAACAATCTGCACCCAAATATAAACACAGAGAGAAAGAGAGACCGGGTGTCATATACTTGCGACGCGTAATTTGTAGATAGAGTATATGGGGGTAAAAAAAGTTGTGCCTTTGTTGGGGAGAGTGGTTGGAGTGGGAGGTGACGCAGGCGAGGGCGGCGCCGCCGCTGAAGGTGGCGGAGAAGGAGTCTCCAGGGTGGACGGAGTGGAACTCCCGGAGGATCTCCTCCGGGTTCCTGGGTAGACGCCGGCCGCCGCCAGGGCTGTTGAGCTCCTGCGGCGGGTGAGCGAACGCCTTGTGGAATATCGCCAACATCTTTACTATTCTCTCTGTTTCCTAAATTCAACAAAAGTAAAGTAAATAGGAAGGGTAAAGGGAAAAACCAACCGAGTGGAATGGAGTTTTGGATGGGAAGGGGGATGGTGTATATATAGTTGTGTCCAATGCCATGGCAGTACCATTTTTTTTAATAATTTATTGCCACCGATTAAATCATTAATTAATTTAAAAGTGGAAATGGATGGGGATTGAAGGATAAGGATCCCTATTCCCCGTGCTAGAATTGTGTAGCTATTCCTGAGTCCCTGACACGAGAGAGATATCATACGACGACCGTGGGTACGCTTACCGTTCACGTGTTAGATCACGTAATTGACTTGGTCTCTCTGGGTGGCCGTAAATCGGGCCAGATCCAGCGTTTCTCGAGTGGTAAGAAGTAGGGCACGATGTCGAGACCTTATCCGCTGAGGCGGATCCACGGCACCGCCCACGGGTTGAAGCAATTATTTCTGCGTACGAGGTGCCACGTCAGATACTGACAGACAGGCTGGGATGGGAACATTTTTAACAAATAAATTAGAAAAAAAAAAAAAACAAAACAATGGAAAAGGAGGACCACTGTGGGTCCCGCTCGAAGGTGGTTTGGAGGAGACGATGTGTGGTCCGGTCCATCTCTTCCGTTGGTGGAAACGTCACGACAATACATCGAAAACCTCTCGTCTCCGTTCCCGGAGATAACGATAAATCTTTCTCTCCATTCCTGCTTAGGTTTTGTCCGTGGGAATGACCCTATAACCACCCCTTTTATTTTATTTAATTTTGCAAGATGACGATGGAGACTCGAAACAGATAACCTTGGATACGAAACGCTAGCTGCTACGCGTACCCTTCAATATTCTATAATCGTCCGTTGCCATTAAAGTGCGTATACTATTACTACTAAATATTCTGCCCGACATGGTGGATCTGACTCAAGATCCAGGAACATGAAGGGTGTTGATCGATCTGTTCGATTTGTGATGATAGAAAATGGACTATCGATCTATCTTTGAAGGTTGTAGATCTACATGCAAAAAGAAGCAAAAACTCATATCAGATTGGTTCTGATTGGGCTTTTCAATATTTAAGTTAAAGAAAGATTTTAAAATAATAGCAATAAAGAAGAAAAATTTTTTTAAAAAAATTAAAGTAGGATATTGCACTATTTTGGTTAGCTTAATTCTGGCCTGCCTCGACCTCGCGGATCCAAGTCATTTATTTTATCTTGGCTTTCGCAAGTTTGTTTTAATGATTTGATTTTGCGAGCTCGACCTTGGGCTCCTCATATCAACTTTCTAGGATTAGCTGTAGGAGCTCAACCTTTCAAATTTTGGTTTTAAAAGTTTGGCCTCCAACTTCCAATCTTGGCCTCTAGTTTAGTAGCTTTGTAACATCCAAAAAAAAAAAAAAAAAAGAGTTGGCATGCCGGCCCGCCTGCGGAACCGGCCCAACGACGCTGCGGCCCAGGTGCGAGCTCGTGCGGTGCGGGAGCACGCGGTGGCGATGTGTGGCGGGTGAACACGGGCGAGCGAGCGCGCGGTGCACGGGCGCGCAGGCGACACACGGCGCGAGCGCAGGCACGCAGTGCCGGCCCGGCCCGTCGCGGGCGCGCGCGTTGCGCGGCCTAGGCCCACGCGTGCGGCGCGCACGGGCGCGTGGGCTCGGCCCAGCCCAAGCCGGCTGTCGCGTGGGCGTTTCCCACGCGTTTCCCAACCCGTTTCTCACGGTGCATGGCGGTCCATGGGGTTTCTGAGCGATCTGGACCGTCCGATCGTCCGATCGAACGGCTGAGATTGATCCGAAGGAGTTTAGGCTTGATTAGGTGCTTTTGGATTCGGATTTGGACGTGGTTTGAGGCGTCGATCTCAGATCTGACGGTTTGAAAGATATTTTAATGATTTTGAACTTCATAGATTACGTTTGAGATGATTTTGGATGGGTTTTTCTTCTCTTTTTAACCAGGACATCGATAGGAAGCAGGGAAGAGCCTGCAGAGAGCCCTAAAAGAGAGGAGAAGAGAGAGAGAGAAGGGAAAAGGGGAGAGAAGAAGGAAGAAAGAGAAAGAGGAGAAGAGAGAGAAGGGAGAGGGAAGGGATTTTGGTTTGGAAGATGAGGAAAGAGAAAATCGGGGGGAAACCGATTTGATGAATTTATTTATTATTGTAGGAGATCAATCTTTTGAGCAGGAAGGATTTGGACGAATTTCGGGTATAGATTGATATCGGATATTTTGGATTAGCGGTTGAAGGTAAGAAAATTCTGTATTGATTATTCCTTTATGCATGAATTTATTATGGCCTGGCTTGATTTAAGCATATATGTTATATGTATTTGCATGTGTGGTACTATATGTCATGGCATAGTTGTTTTCTTATGATAGACATTGTGGTTTTTATCATTTTTTTATTGTCGGTTTTCATGCATGATGTTATAAAGAAAATTGATATCCGGATGGGGTGGACCAGGATACTGGATTGCAAAATAAGTTGAACCATGAAACCGGATATCGAGTGTGTTGGACCACGATATCGGTTATTAAAATGGGTTGGACCATGACATCGGTTATCGAGTGGGTTGGACCACGATACCGGTTATCGAGAGGTCATAAAAGATATGTTGTGACAAGTGTTAATGAAGTAAATACGGTATTTGGTCTAGCCATGCTACGATAGCACCGTGGTTATACAGCCTGAGCCATGGGCTTTGTACGTGGAAGCCGGCCACGGGCGGATAGTACGTGGGACAGCCGAGCCACGGGCTTAGTACGTGAGCAGGACCGACCATAGTATGCATGATCGCTTTGCGGTTGCCAGTCATGGGCTGGTACATGACCGTGGCTAGTCCAGAACCCTAAAGATAAAGGTTAAATAATGGAAATTCTAAAAAAAAAATGTAAAGTTATCAAAGTTTTATAATACATGAGGTTTAAATCATTTGATTGAATGACATAACATACTGATATTTTATTGTTTCAGAAAATTTATATTATTACTTGGAGTGATCATATGGATACCTTACTGGGCTGTAGAGCCACAACCTACTTTCT
This sequence comes from Areca catechu, assembly GCA_021397845.1. Classification (NCBI taxonomy): domain Eukaryota; kingdom Viridiplantae; phylum Streptophyta; class Magnoliopsida; order Arecales; family Arecaceae; genus Areca; species Areca catechu. Next base: position 181,928,838 of record CM038052.1, read on the forward strand.
TCTTCTACAGAGTCGTGCAGATATTTGGCTTGATGATGAGTGAGGTTTTCTTGAAATACTTGAAGTAAGTGACTCTTGCGTATCCAGGCATTGCATGATCTCTAGGATAAAATCTAGGGTTTGTGCGGCCGGTCGCGTGCCGATTCCAGTGCTGGATTCGGGACGTGACAAGCTTGGCCTCGATCTTGATCATCATCTCCGTGTCGATCTTCATCTTGATCTCGGGCTTGATAACTCGGCATCGAGCATCATCTCATAGACTTGCTAACTTGCAAGGAATGAATAGAAAGATGAGTGTTTAAGAGCCTCTTTTAGATCTTTGAGCTATCAAATGTTATACTTTTAAGCACCTGATCTTCTAAATCCCTTTGGCTCTGTTTATGTAGATGCAGGATTATAGATTTGCCATGATTTGAAAGCAAAAATGAAGGGATTGCCATAGCCTCCTTTATTCGAGAATTCAAATTTGCCATATCGTCGTTCCTTATTTGGATCCTTCATTTGAAATTCAAATATGCTTGTAATTACTTGTTACATGCCCATCCAGGATAGACATATTGATTTTATGTCATATCATATGCCCTCCATTTCTGAGCCCAAGCTATTTTTTTTGACTTGAGTGAAGGAAGTAGATTAGCCAACTTTAGATGATTAAATGTGCAAACATTCAAAACATTCGTTGGTTTTGGGCCATTGATTTTTTTTTTTAAAGTTTGGCAACCACAAACCGTACTTGGCTTAAGTCATGTCTTTCTTAATGATGTCAAGATTAATCTGGCCGAGATTGGCTTTGGCTCCATTCATTTTCGGTGCAAGGAGTGACACACGGGGGTTATTTTTTGGGTTATCTCCTTTTTTTTTTTTTTTTTTAATTGGTCGAGGTATTTAGTTCAACTAATTTTTGATACAAGAAGCATTCCTCAAGGGTCCCTATCTAGGTTATCTCCTTTTGCTTACTTGGCCGAGGTCTTCAACCTGACTCAATTTTGGTATAAAGAGCATTTCTCAAATGTTCCTATTTGTGTTATCCCCCTTTTCCTTGGTTGGCTGAGATCTTCAGCTTGACTCTGTTGGTCATACCAAGCTCATATAAATCATTGCGATCAATAGCTCGAATTGGGCTGTGGTTCATCTGGCCATGTGTCACTTTGGGGTTGCCACTTCTTTGGTTAACTTCTTGAGACACATTGATTACAAGAAATTTAGCTTACTTAACAATATGACCTTGATTAGACTGTTAATAATATTCCCTCACTCAAATTCGAAATAAGCTCAAATTCGAAAGTGGGGGGCAACTGATACGAGGATATTTCCTCTTAACCTCGATGAATGCCGAGGAGGGCCCAACTCGGATGGCCAACCTATGCATCCCGTTTATAAATGATCTAAAGCAAACTCCACCAATTCACGATATCCAGTAGCCATCATGCTGGGGATAAATGTTTGATCGTAATAGCATAGATTAGGCATCTAAAATCGCCAGATGACAGCTCACCCCGGCCATGTACTGCAAGCGAGATGCAAACACTACCCGTGTGATCCCCAGCCATTCTAATTTTTTTTCACCTTTTCTCTTCCACTATTCATAGATCCCCAGCCAACTTGAGTTTCCGAGGGTCTCCATCAGCGAAAGCTCTAACAAAATTTTTTTTTTTTCCAGATCCAACCTAGCTAAACTGCCGATCTCCATTGACCTCAATTAAGCCAATCTCATCTTCAGCTTGGAGATCAGCCACAACACGCACATAGATTGCAGCAATATAAAATTTCATCCAAAATTAATGAAAAACTTTATTCTAATTTTTTTCAATATAATATAAATATCCAAGATGTATATAATCAATCTGCAGCAACTTTTTCTGGCGTGCCGCGGGCACCTTATCGCAATCAAAAGCCAAAAAAAATAAAAAAGAAAAAAAAAAGCTTCTGCATGAAATCATTGCACCCACTAGATCTAACCCACGGTGCAGTGTGTCCTTTCTAGATGGAGTAAACACCAGGGTGCCAAAATAAAGTGACAGATTGGCTAGCAGGTGCTATTTTATTCAATAATTTTATCATGTCCGGTGAACAAATCACTTCATTAGAAGCTGAAATATTTTTAAAAAGCTGATGCTTATAAAATTATTTATACTCGATCCTGGTGGGGCTGTTTTACTTGGATATTTATTATCTTACATTCTTTCCTGTTTTCTGTCCGTATTCCACCCAAAAAAACACCAGGTTGCCGACCGTGGTATTTACTCGAGACACTTCCAAGAGAACCAGATAACCTACTTTTCCACTCCCAGATCAATTATATATATGGTCTACCTGCTCCAATAGACTCCGAGATGGCATAAAGCAACGACCCAATTCTTTACTTTGAACAGTCACCCACGGTTCCCCCATATCACATCTCTGAATAGAAGCTCCAATGCGTAACAATTAAGTAGAATATCAAGCATACAATGGCATCCAAAGAACAAATGTACCATCAAGCATGACTAAGATCATGTACCAAATAATTAACATATCCCAGCAAGATCTTATACCAAATAATTCTTCTAGAACATGAGATAATATGTTAAGACAACTGACTGCCTGTAGATTAGAAAATGTGATACAGTATGTATGATGACAGTAGTGGAGGTGTAAAGGATTCTGCTCAAACCACTGCATGCTACCGCCCCACAATCTTCCATGGTAAATTTGTCCTCCTTCTCCTCCTCCTAATATGCAGCGGTGACAAAGTTCCCTTGCAAATTTTCTTCCATGGATACAAGCCTTTGCCTTCACTTGAGCCTCTGGTTTTTGGCTACTCATCAAAAAAAGCACCTGAAATGTGTGTAAATCAATCAACCTTTTGAGCTAGCTGGAATGAACATACACTGCCCTTGTAAACATAAATATGCATGATGCCTGTTGATATGGAAGATATTAACATGACATATATCTGTTATAAGCTGAAATATGTTCTGAGCTCGAATTAAAATTCTTGAGTAAAAAAGCTCTTCTTTAAACTGCAGAATCTGATATTAAGAATGCACTAAGAGGTTACATTAAAAAAAAAAATACAGTTATTAGCCTGGCATATATGATCGCATGACTCAGGCTGAAGAGTTTCAATCCATACCACACCTTCTGTTTTAGACTCTGCTTTTTTTATTTTTTTTTATTTTTGGTATGGTGGTTTGCTTCCTTTCTCTGTAACAGGAAATATTCTTCTGTTTTTGGATTGATTATTGCTGCGGACTTGTAACAGGAAAATTTGGAACTGCTTCCTAAGGAAGCCATGTTCTTGTCTGTACATTCTTTTTCTTTTAACCAAAAAAAAAAAAAAGAAGATTCTGGGTCGTTATCCCTTTACTTTTTAAAATAATAATAAGGGTAAATAAATACAAATGGAGTTATTAGGAATGGTAAATTTAAACGATCTAATGGATACTCGACTCGACTCGATTCGAATAGGATGAGTTTTATCGGATCCGATTAAAACTTGAAACATGTATGGGTCCTAAAAAAAATCCAAAACAAGTTCAGGTCAAGCACAAATAATGGTATGCCCCATCCTGAATCCAATCCGATATAACCTTAATCTAAATTCTACTTTTAAAATTATAATTATTTTATAATATTTACGTGATAGATTCTTTACTCGACTTGTCTTGACTTCTTTTATAATCTACTCGACCCGACCGACATCTCTACTTGATCCAATCCAAGGCCGGTGCGGGTATTGGACTTTTGATTGTGGAACTGGTACAGGACCTGTTGCTATCCGTAGAAGAGTTGTCATGCATTTGATCAAGGTAAGCAGTAAAGAAAAATCTAAATTCTTAAACGGATTTTGCTAGTCTGATTACTGATAAACACGTTTGCACTTTAAACATCTCATGGAGTGGATTGCCTCCTGTCAGACTTGAATTCGGGTGCGAATTTTAAGCAGCTTCCTCCCAGAACTCTGTTCAAGTCGAAGAAAAAATTCTTTGGGAAAGGCTCAGCAAATATTCCTCGTTACTTGTAGCTGCAATCTTTTGGGCCTGCTGGAACGAGAGGAACTCATGAATTTTAATAAACAAGTTCTCTTCCACTGCTCCAATTGCATTGCAGAGTTTCAGCTTCTTGAATGATTGGTCAGTGCTTTGCCATCACAACGAGCTTCTGTGCTTCACGAAAATCTGGGCGAAGATTAAGAAACTTCAATGAGAATTATCCGAGGAATGGATCATTGGCTCCAAAAGGCAGACAGAAGGTAAACGATTTGAAACCTCGCTCGTCTCTCCACCCTATTGCCTCTATCTTCTGGGCTGTAGGGATTTGCGTGGTGCTTCCAAATTTTGGAGAGACTTGGGGAACAATGGCAAGAATGCTGGAGGCGATCCCTGGAGCTTGGGGGCGTGTCCCAAACGGGTCTTGAAGATGTTCTAGGGATACTCTTAGTCTGAGGTTGAGAGATATGGGTGCACGGGCACGGATTTGAGTTTTCTTATGAGAGGGGAGAGTTTTTTAAGACTAGGTCGGTTGTGATCTAGGATTATATCTGTTTTGTATATAATAAGACTAGAACGTCGGGGGAATAATACACAATCCCTTTTCTCCACCAATATCCTAGCCTCCCTTCTGATTTCCTTGGTTTTCTCTCGTGCATCTAACCCCATGGAGGGCACGCCTCTGTGATGGGAGCGAATGGCATGCCCCATCTCTTCCCGGATGGTGCGTTATATTTCCGCCACAGCGGCATCAAGTAGGGTCCTGGGTGTTCCGTGGAGCGGTCTTGCTACAACAATCGATATAAAAGCCGATCTTGATATGATGGCGTGAAGGAAGCATGGAAGAGGAAGTCGCGATGGTGGTACAGATCTCTGGTTTTGAGATCGGGAGGTGAAGGCCTGCTGCCCTTCCTGGGAACAGAGAGAGAAGGCCGTTCGTGAGGGATCGCCCACTTCTGGGGCTTGATCACCATGAGGGAGAGGAAGATCGTGAGGTCTTCTCACAGTTTGATCCGGACGTGGAGGAAGATCCGGTGAAGACGGCGGTGCGGGGCGTTGCAGGGCTGCACGGGGCGTCGAAGGGCGTCGCAGGAAAGCACGGGCATGGAGCAGGGTGCAGACTCGCCGATCGCAGGCGCAGTGCAGGGCACGAGTGCGCGCGCGGTGCAAGGCGCGGGCGCGGCGTAGGGTGTGGGCTTGCCGGGCGCGGGCATGGCATAGGGTGCAGACTTGCCGGTCACGAGCGCGGTGTAAGGCGCGGTGCATGGCACGGGCTCGTCGGTGCTGGATGCAACGAAGCATGGTAGATCCGATCGGCTGCAGATCGGGCGGCATGGCTGCGGGGTAGTCACCGGATGTGCGATATAGCATGCGGCCTGTTACCGGAGGTGTAATACGGCAGTGGGAAGTTGCCGGAGGCGACACGCATCGGCTGGTGGCGACGACGGTGACCGGGAGGAGCTGTGGTCCACGGTTCTCTACCGTGGACCGACAGCTATGGCGGCTGTGGACCGCTTTGGCACGTGTGAACCGGTGGATTAGTTCATGGTGGACCGGCATCTCAAGGACTCTGGTTTGAAATATGTGCTGATTGATCTTTTGGCGATTTTGGGATCAATTGAATTCCGATTTGAGCCCCGTCTGTGCCGTTGGATTTTATTTTTCGAGCTCTTCATGTTGAGCTAGGTTGGATCCAGTGATGGAGTCAGATCATAGGTGGCGTGGAGATCGTGGCGTAGTGACTGTGCGTACGGGCAGCATGAGCAGAATTGTTCCATCTTCGGCCTCTTAGGCGGACAGAGGTTCGAGGTATCGGGAGCAGTACAGAGGTATGCTGGTGGAGCGGATCTCATCGAAGATGATGGATCCGGTGGTGCAGGAGCTCGCGACAGTGGTACAGAGCTGTAGGTCCTGTGCTGTGGAGTAATGGCAGGTAGGGTGATCTGTGGTTTAGCACAGGTGGAGCGATACATACCGGAGATTTTTTAGAGCATGAGTGGTAGCTCCATCGGTAGTGGACCATGCTCTTGGTCACTATGGAGGAGAGCAATGGGTAGTACTCCAGCTACCTTGATCGTGATGGAGCTGTACGTGGGTGTGGTATCCTGCGTGATTGAAGATAGGTCTCGAGAGATGGATATCTCAAGAAGACCAGAGTACATCAGTATAGGCGGTACCAGAGGCAGCTCAGGGAGACATGGGACAGTCTCAGGGAGTGCCGAAGGTATCGAACAGTCGGAAGTGTCCCGGTATGGCGGCTTTTATCTAGGGACAGAAATTGGAGCTGATGGGGATGGCAGCTCAGGAAGGCCGGAGATAGGTCTCGGGGAGTGCCAGGGACATCATACAGCTGGGAGACAGGCTGGGACATGATGGAGTAGTCGCTAGAGATGGTTGCTGGGTTCGTCGATGGGTTAGAGGAGTTGGGATGAGCTCCTGGATTTCGGAGGTTCCTGCGGGGTTGCAGTATATCCGAAACAGTCTCGAAAGGGTCCGCGATGATGCGGAGGGTCCGAGGAGGCAGCAACTGGATACGAGGTTCAAGTGCAGGCTCAGCAGGGCAGCGTTGCGTTGTTGACCTCGGGGCTTCTTTTTGTGGCATCAGGTGGACTTCAGTTTCAGGTGGAGCACCGGGGAGAGGTGGCTTCACGGGTGAGCAGGTTTCGACACGAGTTCAGAGCGGGAGGTGTAGGGAGGACCATATCCTAGCACAAGCGCTAGGGGTGCACTTAGCCAGGTGGAGCAGAGTGTGCATAGATTGGAGTGGCTCTGAGATAATGTTGTCAGGTAGAGCTTCAGTTACAGTGGGTGCTGGTTCAAGTTCGCTGGGTTCTCTCCAGGGAAGTCCAAGAAAGACTGATGCAATTACCATGCAGAAGGAAGGCTACAATCGGTGGTGCCAGGATACAAGCGAAGGTCTTTAGTTATGGAGGCGGTCATCCCAAAGGCCTCCAGGTGAATTCAGCAGCTGAAGAGTGTTGGCAGAGATGAGGATATCCGCACGGTGCTGTCAAGAAACGCAGTTACAGCAGGGTTGTATGTTGAGGACATTGCTAGGTTTGCCAAAGCTTGGAGGCACCAAGGTGGAGATTGTAGGAATTTATGTGGTGCTCCTAAGCTTTAGAGAGACTTGGAAGATCATGGCAGGGATGCTGGAGATGATCCCTAGGGCTTGGGGGCATGTCCTAAGCGGGTCATGGAGGTGTTCCAGGGATACTCTAAGTCTGAGGTTGAGAGACATGGGTGTACACGGACTCGGGTTTGAGTTTTCTCATACGACTCAAAGGGGAGAATTTTTTTGGGACTAGGTCGATTGTGACCTAGGGTTATATCTGTTTTGTATATAAAGAATGACTGGAACGTCGGGGGAATAATACGCAATTCCTTTTCTCCTCCAAAACCCTAGCTACCCTTCTGATCTCCTTGGTTCTCTCTCATGCGTGTAACCCCATGGGAGGCACGTCTTCATGATGGGAGCGGACGGCGTGCCCCATCTCTTTTCAGATGGTGCGTTACCTTTCCGTCATGATGGTATTTAGTAGGATCCCGGATATTCCGTGGAGCGGTCTTGCTCCAACATGAGTAGCTACGTGTATCAGCTTTATTGCAAAGGAAATGCCTTCATTGATCTCTTTCTGACACCTAGATTCTTCCCATCACCATTTAAGGTCTCCTTGTGATCTCTAACCCATTGTTGTTTCTGCTTGGAAACTTTGTTTCTTGCTGTTTGGCTTCTAAGGCTCTGTTTTCGCTTAGCCATTATCAAATTCCTACAGCCTTCTCGGTACATTCTTCTTCATTCTTATATAATTCCTCTAAGTATGGTTATGTGTTCTAATAAATTTGGGTGGCTGCACCTTCTTTTTGTCCAAAAAAATAAAACCGGGTCCATTAAATTACAATGCGTACTTAACATTATAAATGCATGAGGCAAACTAGAGAATAATAGAGTACTATAGGAGAAATTTCAAATAGAAGAGAACGCTATGTAAAAGGTTTGATATATTGATTGGAAAACTAAATCTTCTGAAACAAGGATGCCATGTCCTAGCATTTTGGATTTCAAATGGTAATAAGGTGGATTCGTCCACACATCATCAAAAAAAAAAAAAACGAATTTGTTGCAGCTGCACAAATAGCATTTGAATCTTCATAAGAGAACAACATTTAATGATGGATTATTTTGCTAAGCATCGATTAAAAGAAAGAAATAAATTGTTTCAAGGAATTTATAAAATTAAAAACAAACAGGCAAACGCACTAACGCAGAATTTTTTTTAAAAATAATGTCTTTTTAAAAAAAAATATCGAAGTAGGTCATTTTAGACATATTTACCAAAATAGATGATTCGTCGGACGTTGCAGTCACAGGAGCACCTGAATTCTTTTCAAAAGACGAACTCAACTTCATCTCTTAAAAAGATGATTTCCATATAATCATCAATTTTTTTTTTAAATTTAATTTTAATTTCAATGTGATATTTTTGAATTAATTACGATGTGACAACTTAATTTATCTTTTGGAAAGACGAATTTAGCATTTGAATACGTCTTTCCAAAAAACGAATTCAAATAATTTTTTTTTTCGATTTCAGAAATATTATTATTTCTTTTAAATCTAATTAATAAATTTTAATTTTAAATAAATAAATAATAATAAAAAATTAGTATTAATTAAAATTATATATATTATTTTTTGGTAATATTAATTATTATATTATTTTGAAATAATATTAATTAAAAATAGCATTAATTAACTATATAAAAATAATATTAATTTAAAATTAATAATAAATTAACTGAAAAATAACATTAATTAAAATATATTATAATAATATATTATAATATATTTTACATTATAATAATTATTTTATATTCTAAAATATAATAAATATATTATAATTTATTATATTATATATTATATACTATAATATAGTATAAATTTTTTTTAAAAAAATAAAAATAATCATCAGGTCGATACTATCCGGTAGCTAACCCGGTACCAGTTCGGTCGATAGCCCGTTGTCAGTCCGATCCCTTGCTCAAGACCGGTGACAGGACCCTGACGATTGCACCGACGATCGGATCTGTGGCATGACTGGGGCTAGACCGGTGGCAGGATCCTGGCGATCGGACCGGTAGTCGAACCTTGGCAACCGGACTGGAGGCCGCACAGGGGGCTGAACCGGGGTCTGGCCACCAGTCCGACCATCAATCCTAAGCAAGGGATCGGACTAACACCGGGCTGTCGACCGAATTGGTATTGGGCTGGCAACCGGATAGTATCAACATGATGATTATTACAAGTTTTGAAGATGAGTTTCACAAGTTATCATTTAGAAATAGTCCGAAAGACTCCTTTCAAAGCGTTCGTAGACATGCAACTATTTGTTGTCGACGGGCGTCTACTAGCTAAAATTATTAGATGCTACAGGGAGGAAATAAGTTTATTTTTTGTGGTAAGGAACTTATATTCAACGTCGAAGACCTGTCCCTGATTTTGGGTCTACCATGCCTTTGAAAGAAAATCAAAATAGAAGATCAAGCTAAGAAGGGTCGATTATTCAGATGATTTGAAAGAGAATTAAATCTGCAAAATAAGGGGCTGGAGAAGTTAATTGCCCAACTTCATTCATCAAATTAATAAGAGGATGTCGAGGACACTGTAAAATTATGGATTGCATATATGTTCGCAATGTTCATGTATCCAAAGTCAAATCAATCTTGTCCAAGATTTATCATCCCTTACTTGGATGATTTATCCCAGTTAGGTAAAATAGATTGGGCTTCCACAATAAGGGAGTTGACTCTTATGTCTCTCCTAGATGTTGCTTTTTGCTTGAGATCCGACCAGCCAGTCCTCACCAAAAGAAGTGACAAGGTTAGGAGGCAGCCAGCCCTGTATGGGTGTACAGCTGCTCTGTTGGTAAGTATCATTAATATGCAGCAAAATTATAATTGCTTTATTTTAAATCTTCCATATATTTAACATACATGATTATTATGTATAGGTTTGGTTCCTTGAGCATAGTACCTTGAGAGCCCCAGCATATCCAAATAAATTGCCTAGGCTATTAAAATGGTATGACAGCCAGGTGAAGAAAAAGATTGTTGAGCTTACAAACTTGAAGCCTCATGAGTTGGTAAATAAAAATATTTTTTCATTATAATATAAATGAACAATATATTATTATGATTAATATATGGTTATTTTGTTATTGTTCTTGGCTTGCAGGTGGAGGGAGCTATTGAGCCTACGATAACGGAACAATGGCTTCTCCATGAAGAAACAATAACAGCAGCATCAGCATCCTCTGAAAAAGAAAAAAACTTGTGCAAGCTGTGCACAGGTGAAGGTTGAAGTTAAAAAGATTAAGAAGAGGCTTGCGATAGTTGAAACTCTCCTTAGTTCATTAGTAAATAAAGGTACCAATGCCAATAAAGAAGGATAGAAAGAGGTGAAGGGAAAGGATACTGAAGATACTGAGGTTGAGGTGGAAGATATTTTTGATGAAAAATTGAATGATACCCTTGTAAGTGAGGAAGCTGAGGGGGAAAAAGAAGAAATCCAGATTCCTTCACTTATCAAGCAGGTAAAAAAAGAACCTAGACAGCGGAAGGCCTATCAAATCGCAGCTAATTCTGCTTTCGAAATAGGCCCATCGAAAAAAAAGATAAAGATAGTGGGCACATCTCAACCCGAGGAATCAAATTTGAATCTTCAAATTGAAGATGATGAAAATTTGATCAACATATTTTTGAAAGAAAAGATGAACTCGTAAGTTACACCTATTTTTTCTAATATGTATGCTAATTTATAGTCGAGAATATATAATATCATTCATGTTTATTAATTTTAGAGATGTCATCTACAACAACAAATTCGGAGGCACTATCACTAGGAAAAATCTTTTTGATCTGATAAACAATGACATGATAGCTGATGATGTAAGTAATGGAGTATTACATCATTTTGGTGTTAATCTTTATGTATGTAATGATATATTTTCTAATAATTATTATATTCATTTTCAGAATTTTATGAAATCAGGTTACTTATAATTAATCAGTTTATATTATATTGACAGATAATTGATGCCGAGCATGCGTTCATTACAAAGAACTGGGTTGAGAATGCAGAAAGATATCATAAGAGTAAGTTGCACCTATAATGACCCTGGCATGTGCCTAATGTTGCCGCCAAGATCGTCGTGGCCCGTAGCTGCTATTGGCGCCAGAGTGCGCTCCTTTCGCTGTCTGACCGTCCAGTGGTCCTGGACCTGCAAAACAGGGTTTAGTGACCAAGGCCGGGGTTTCCAGCGGGGGCACTCCGACGATCAAGTCAGTGACGATCCAAGGGAACAGATCCTCCTGGTCGATCCCCTCTTGATGGACTCCAACTAGGAGGAGTGAATGGTGTGAGAGTGGGATGCAAGTGTGTCGAGGGAAGAGCGGCCGAGCTAGAGGGATTCTCTGCATGGCCTTTCCACCCGCCCTTGCTTGGATTTGCTTGTGGTGCTCTGCTTTCTGGCTGAGCTTGCACTTGTGTTTGTGTGGTATTGCATTGCATTGCATTGCATTGCCTTGCATTACCTCATTTCCTTCGGGCTTTGTAGTCTAGGTTACCGTTGGGCGCCTATCTTGGGATCTCCGTCGGGCTGTCAGGCACGTGCGGCAGTATCCCGAGGTGCCTTTCCTGATTTCGTGATAAGGGAAGCTATCATATGTCTTGACATTCCTTCTGGTCGCCTCGTTATGGAAAACCTAGCAGTACCTCGATCGGGGGGCCGCCGTCCCCGGGATTCGAATATCTTGGTTGACTTCCTCTTTTGGGTGGTTCAGGTGGTTGGTGAGGGGGGTGGCATCTCGATCAGTGGGCCTCTCCCCTTTTTGGTGTAACCGATGGCCGCAGGTGGTCACTGCGGCCTGGTGGATGTCTCAGTGCAATCCTCGGGCGGTTCGCCGGTGCTTACGCTTGAGCTGGGGCAGAGCTGGAAAGGCAGGGCTCGACTCCGACCTAAGCATCCTGAGCTTGCGGGGTTGCCTTGGCGGAGGAGGGCAGAGTGTGGGCCCGATCCAAAGGGCTCGACCTCGAAGAGGCTCCACGTGGCAGAAGAGGGCTAAGCTCGACTCCGACTACGGGGCTCGATCCCTGAGGGGCTCACTCTGGAAGGCAGAGCGTGGGCTCGGTCCAGAGGGCTCGACCTCAGAGAGGCTCCATGTGGCGGAGGAGGGCTGACCTCGACTCCGACCATGGGGCTCGATCCCTGAGGTGTCGCTCTGGAGGGCAGAGCACGGGCCCGGTCCAGAGGGCTCGACCTCGGAGAGGCTCCACGTGGCAGAGGAGGGCTGAGCTCGACTCCGATCACGGGGCTCGATCTCCGAGGGGCTCACTCTGGAGGGCGGAGCGCGGGCTCGGACCAGATGGCTCAACCTCGAAGAGGGGCTCGATCTGGAGGGCGCCGCTCGGCTCCGGCCAAGGCATCCCGGGCTCGCAGGTCCGACATGGCGGAGGACAGAGCTCGACTTCTACGGGCGATCCCGTTGTCCCGGGGAGCTTAGCCCGGCGAAGGAGTCTGAGCAGGGAATCTGACGCGGTGCTTGGCATGACGGGTATCTTTGACATGGCATTTGACAGCTACTCCATGTCAGCGGCCTTACCACATCATTTGCCCCCCACTCCCGAGGCTTGTTAGTACGCAGCGCTCAAGCCGAAAGGAATAATTATGATGCTGACATGGAAAGGTGAAGATCTGGCGCAATGATGGCCATGATTGCTGGCGCTCCGTGGAACGGTCCTTCAGGCTAGTGCAGGGGTGCCACGTGGCCACGTTCGAGGAGCAGTTAATGCTGCATAGAATTCAGAATGGCCGGAACGCCTTTTTCATCGATCGGTGGAACGTGGCGTGAATCCATTAGCGGAGTAGTCACAATGGTACGGATGCGCTGGGTCACTTCGAAATGAAAAGAAGTTCTTGCCCAAAATATCTATTCTTTTGAATTCTCCGCGCCCGCTGCAGTGCTCAAGTCTTCTCCTTCCTCTTGGTTGCCTCAGATCTTCTAAGGAACCAGGTCAGTTTCTTCTTTCTTCCTCCTTTATCAAAGTAGGATCCTTCCTCTGAGTCTAGGGTTTCCTTCGGATCGAGTCCGTTCCTTCATCTCCTTCTTCGAGTCCTTTGCTTCTTCCTTCTTCGGGGATGTCTCGCTTTGGCCCAAACTTTCACCCCACCACCAACTAGGGCGAGGCTGGTCCTTCTGAGTGGAGGCCAACGTCTCCTTCCTCTTCTGGTTAGGACGAGGATGCGGCTCGTTTCGAGTTCAGTAGGAGGCGCCCTCCTGGTCCAGTACTCATCAAGGGGCCAGGGTCCGGTCCTTCCCATCCTTCTTGTTCTCCTCCCTCTTCTGAACTTGTTCCTGAGTCCATTCGGTCCACAGGTCCTGGAGGGGTCACCTCGACGATCACTGCCGAGGAACTGGGGACCATCCGAGATGTCTATGGCATCCCGCACTCTGTCCGACTTTTAGTCCCCCATCCGAGGGAATGGGTTACTTCCAGTGCCCGGGCCGCATTGCCTTTTATGAGGAGACCTTTTCTGGGGGTTTCTGCTTTCCTTTCCATCCGTTCTTCATGTCGGTGTTGAATAACTATCGCTTGGTCCCTGCTCAGCTAGTACCAAATGCCATTAGGGTCATCTTTTCTTTTTTTGTGCTTTGTCACCTTCACAGATTTGTTGCCCGGTTCTCTCTGTTCAGGGCTTTCTTTGCCCTGAAGTGCCACCTGACTGAGGACGGGTGGTGGTCCTTATCTTCCCGCCCAAAGGGCATTAAGTTTGAGCTCTCCTCTTCCGTCAAGGGATGGAAGAGCAAGTTCTTTTTTGCCACGATTGAGGGGGTCGATTGGGTTTGGAGTGACCCGAACTAGTCCCCCAACCGAAACTATATGGTCGATGCGGCTGACCAAGATGACTACGAGCAGCTTCGCACCGCCCAGATCCCCTCTCTCAAGGTTCTATTGTCAGAGCATAATCTCTTCGAAGCCGGGGTCGACCCAACGAGTGGGTGGGTGAGTTCGACCTGAACTTTTCTTCTCTCTTTTCCTGTGCTCCTTACATTGCTTTCTGTGGGCTCTGACTATGGTATGGCTTGCATGCAGGCATGATCTTCACGAAGAGCGACCTACTGGTGATCAGCCGGAAGAGGCCGCCAACCGGGCTGGTCGATGAGCCTCCATCGAGACAGGTATGGGACAAGAGCATGTCTGCGATCGCTCCCGCCGTGACGGCCGATCTGAGTCGGGAGGCGACTGAAGCTGCTCCTGCCACAATGGAGAGGACGATGTCTGCGGTGCCTGGGACAGTCTAGCAAGCAGTCCGGAAGGTTCTGGAGCAGCACAGTAGATAGGAGATGACCCCCTCTGTGGAGCCCGAGGTGGTTGTTCGGGCAAGGGTCGCAGCTGCTGCTGCTGCATCCCCCAGTCCCCCGAGTTCGGCTGTGATCAACGTCAGGGATGAGGAGGTCTGAGCTGGGGTTGAGTTCATGACCAAGGCGCCGCCTGCAAGGGTGACAGGTCCTCGGCCTGTCCCCGGGGGTCTTGCTACTAATGGGGCAAGGGCACCTACCCCCGAAGAGAGCAGGAGGGAGGAGGCGCAGTGCCGACTTCCGTTCAAGCTGGGGCTGGAGAGCTCCTTGCTCCAGAGCCCCATACTGGTCGAGCGTATGATGGATTTTTCGATCCAGCCATGCGATCGGCAGGAGATGGCCGGACTATGGCTGGGGGATGTGCTTAGCATCACGTCCGCTGCTTCATGCAATGTCAGCATTCTGGCCGCATCAATATCTACGATCAATAAAATATAATATTTATATTTGGATTTCATGACATATGATAGGTTAATGTAAACTTAAAATAAGATATCTGAATTTAAATAATTCCTTGAGTGCGTACCATGATTTTTTCATGCTTTTATCATAAAATTGAGTGTTGCATTTGAGATCGTCGAATTGATATTTTATGTCCTTGCACCATCTATTCAAGAAGTACTTATCTGGGATACAAAATATGTCGCTTTGATGAAGAACCAATAAGGCATGCCTACACAAGTAATTCTTGTACTCAAAGGATCTACACTGGCATTTAACATCCTCCAAAGTTTTATCATATGAAACCTCGTGATTTTTAATAATCTCCTTATTAATTCCATTAACTTCAATTCTTTCAAATGATTTAATAGAATATACATCACGATTATCAACTTCTTTAACTAATCTGGCATTTGATGCAACCATTTCAAGGACATCATTCTGGAGTTTTTTGAATATGCGCCTTGTATATTTTCCTGCTGCTTGCCTCTCAAAAGGAGAGGATGTCTTTAGGAAAGAACTTGTTTGCAACGTTTTATTGTCTTCCTCATTTTCTGCTTCATATCTTTCTCCAAGGCATCTTCGTACTTATCGATGAATTCCTTGAGCATAGTCTTCGAGTTTATAAATCCATCAAAAAAGTGATTGATGCTCTCACTCCTTTGTGAAGTTGACATCCCTATTCATAAATATTCAAAAAATAGAAGCATATAAGATAAAAAGTTTGTTCAAAACTTTAAAAAATAAACATTAATCATTCATAATGATTAACAAACCTACAAAAAATGTATCTTTAAGATAAACTGGAATCCATTTATCCCGACATTTATATATGTCATTTAACCAATATACGGCCTTGCATTCTACATATTTCTCCATTAAATGTGTCCATCTTTCCTCGAAAGATGCTATGGTAACTGAATCCTATATCGCCTCGTCAAACTCAACCATAAATTTGGGATTTGCAGTGCAAATATGGCCAATCTTTTCAGAAATCTTATTCAAAATATGTCAAAGACAAAATCTATGTTGTGCATTGGAAAAAATATCTGTAACAGCAACCTCGATTACCTTATCTAGATCAGTTATGATAGCATTAGGTGGTTGACCACCATTTGCATCCAACCATGATTGGAATATCTATTTAAATGTCTCAGTCATCTCATCTGATAACAATGCGCAACCAAGCAATGTGGACTGTCCGTGATGGTTAATTCTAACAAATGGATAAAAGGGCATTTGATATGTATTTATCAAATAGGTTGAGTCAAATGACAGTACATCACTAAAGTAAGTACTTGCCAATCTTGACCTATGATGGATCCAGAAGACAGTCCTGAGCTGTGCATTATCATTCAGGTCAAAAGTATAAAAGAAATTTGGATTTTTAACTTGCATTTATGTGAAATGGATTACCATTGACTGTGCATCTCCTTCTTTCAGCTGACTCTGACATTCTCGACAGATAAAATTATGAACATCCTTTTCTGTGAAATCTAATTATCTTCTATCCCTTTTTCTTCTAGCCATGGCAGAGTATATTTGACTTGTAGAAACATTCACGGCATGTAAATTGTAAATCTCTACTTTTTCTGGTATGCTGATCCTTCTATGGGACCGTAGATAACCAGCTGATGATATGGACAGCTCATGGTTATGTTCTAAAAAAATATCAACCAATATCCACTTACCATTTTTAAAATTTAGTCTTGCTTTTATCGAAGCCTTACAATCAATTTTGCCAGTATCCCTAGGATTCATGGAGTTATAGATTTTTCTAGATTTTCCTTGCCTCCAACATGCTAGGTGCTTGAAGCATATTTTTTTGTTATTGTTGGACCTACTACACACTGTTGTGATTCCAAAATCTACTCTCCTTGCATATCCATTGTAGAAATTATATAAATTATTTGCAGAATTGAACTCCATACCAATTTTAGGATCAACAGACTCGTTCTCTATGATCAGGGTGATAGGTGAAGGTGCATTATTTTTAACAACATCAGCAACCTCATCTAAATTTCTAATTCCAGTGTCATATGTAGAAATATCTGCATATAAAATCATAAACATTAATATACATAGTTTTAGATGACATTTTTTCTACAACATAATAAATAATGAGTTATGCATTGGATATAATATGACATGATAGTGAATAATAAGATATGTATGCAAAAAGTTCAGAAATATATGCTGAAACAATATTACGACATCCCAGTTCAAACACTACGATACCCAAGTTATAAACCTACAACATGCCTGTACAAAAAATTAAATCGAGTATTTTGATCCTCCATAACATAAGTATTTCAGTATGCATTGATGATATATGATACCCCCAATATAGTAAAATGCTTATGGAAAAACTTGGGTATCAAAAACATCGAAACATGAACAAATCGGTATAAAATAGAAAATAAAAGCTTTTATCCTCCGTCATGGGATATTTCAACCGTGCATTGGCTTGAATAAGATTGTTGGATTATGATAAAAAGACCAGAAAGAAAAAAGATTTCAAGAAAAAGGAGTTTTTAAGTTACGACACCTTAGTTCAGAAGTTACGACACCCTAGTTAAAAGATTACGACACCCGATCATGAAATATGAAACTTGTTACCGCCAAGATCGTCGTGGCCCGTAGCTGCTGTCGATATCGGATCATCTCTGGTCCTCTCGGGGTTGGCCAGTGCCCGCAGACCTGCAAAATAGGGGTTAGTGACCCGGTCCGGGGATTTCGACGGGGGCACTCTGATGCTCAAGTCAGTGATGACCTAGGAGATCAGATTCTCCCGGTAGAGCCCCTCTAGATGGACTTCATGCTAGGAGGAGTGAATGATGTGTGAGTGGGGATGCGAGTGTGTTGGGAGAGATGTTAGCCGAGGTGGGCTGGCCCTCCTGTGTGGCTTCTTCTCGTTCACTCGCTGGTGTAATGTTCTATGGTTCAGTTTGCACTTGCATTCCTTCCTCCCTTTGGGGGTGTCGAATGTTCCTTTAAGTTCAGGTGACCGTTGGGCGCCTACCTTGGGATCTTCCCCAGGCTGTCAGGTGCATGCGGTGATGTTTCGTGCCATGGACGGGACGCCTTTCCCGATTCGTGATAAGAGAGACTGTCATGTATCATGACATTTCTTCCAGTCGCCCCATTCTGGGAAGCCTTGCAGTGCCTCAATCGGGGGGCTGCCCTCTCGGGATTCGAATCTTCCGGTTGTCTTTCTCTTTCGGGCGATGCAGGTAGATGGTGGAGAGTGCGGCATCTTGGTTAGGGAGCTCCCTACTTTTTTGGTGTAAGCAGCGGCCGCAGACAGCCATCATGGCTTGACATGTGCTTCTTCGCGGCCCTCGGGCTGCTCGCCGGTGCTTCGGGGAGGTGGCTCCGCCCAGTTGCTGGCCGGCGGTGCTACCCGAGCTGGTTTCCGAACTGGAGAGCTAGGACTCGGCTTCGACCCGAGAGGCTCGACCTGGCGGCGGAGGGCTGAGCTCGACTCTGGCTTAGGGGGCTCGACCTCGGAGGGACTCGATCCAGCGAAGGAGGACTCGACTCCTGCCCAGAGGGGTCTCAGCCTTGAAGGGGCTCGATCCAGTGGAGGAGGTCGACATGCGATTCCAGCCCAGAGGGCTCGACCTCGGAGGGGCTCGACCCGGCGGAGGAGGGCTGAGCTCGACTCCAGCCCAGGGGGCTCAGCCTCGGAGGGGCTCGATCTGGTGAAGGAGGTCACTCGACTCCGGCCTAGGCGCCCCGAGCTTGCAGGTGCCGACCTGGCAGAGGGCGGAGCTCTGCTTTGATGGGCCGCCTCGTTGATCCGGAGGAGCTCGGCCCGGCCAAAGGAGTCCGAGAGGGGGTGTCCGCCATGGCGAACCTTCTGACATGGCATCTGATAGGATTTACACGCCAGGTTCTTGCCACATCATTTGCCCCCCACTTTCAAGTCCCGTCGGTGCTGGGCGCTTGGGGCGAAGGGAGTAAATGCACTGCTGATGTGGAAAGGTGGGGATTTGGTGCAATGATGATCACGATCGGCGGTGCTTCGGAAAACTGTTTCTTCAGCCTACCCGAAGGAGCCATGTGGCCACATCCGAGGAGCAGTTATTGCGGGCACATAATCCAGAGCAGTCGCAGTCGAAGCCAGACGTTAGTCCTACTGATGAGTGACGTGTGGCATAGATCCGATGGTGGAGAATTGTAATGGTACGGTCGGGCACCGGTAATTTTGAAAGGTAAAGTTACCTTTCCCGAAATACGTCTCCTTTCAAACCTTACGTGCCCGCCACTGTACCAAAGCTCTTCTTCCATCCATTCGATTAGTCTTGTCTTCCAGAGCTTTCAGCAGATCAGTCCTCTTCCTTCTTGCTAGGTTAAGTAGGGCCTTCTTCTTCTTCCCTTGATCTTCTTAGGGCTAGGCTCGCCTTCATCTGCTTTCTTCTTCTTCCTTTGACCTTTCTTCGCCATGTCCCGTTTCGGGCCTGATTTTTGTCCTTCGACCAATTAGGGTGAAGCTGGACCTTCCAAGCCGAGGTCGCCATCATCTTCATCTTCTAATGAGGAGGAAGATGGGATGCGCTTCAAACTTACGAGGAGGCGTCCCCCCGGTGGTATAGTTATTAGGGTGCCCGGTCGTAACCCTTCTTGTCCTTATCGTCTTCCTTCCACATCTGAACCCATCTTCGAGCCTGTCCGGTCAACAGGTCCTGGCGGGGTCACTTCGACGATCTCTACCGAGGTACTGGGGACCATCCAGGATGTCTATGGCATCCTGTACTTTGTCCGACTTTTAATCTCCCGACCAGGGGACCGGGTTACTTCCAATGGCTCAGGCCGAATTGCTTTTTATAAGGAGACATTCTCAGGAGGGCTTTGCTTCCCCTTTCATCCATTCTTTTTGTCTGTGCTGAGCAACTCCCGCTTGGTTCCTGCTCAGCTAATCCCCAATGCCGTTAGGACTATCTTCTGCTTCATTGTACTCTACCACTTCCACGGGATCGTCGCTCGTTTTTCCCTCTTCAGAGCTTTCTTCACTCTGAAGCGCCACCCCACCGAAGACGGGTGGTGGTCCCTCTCTTCTCGTTCGAGGGGGATCAAATTCGAACTTTCCTCTTCCATCAAAGGATGGAAGAGCAAGTTCTTCTTCACCACAGTTGAGGGGATTGACTGGGTGTGGAGTGACCCAAATCGATCCCCCAATAGAGATTCTGCAATCGAAGCGACCGACAGGGATGTTTATGAGCAGCTCCGAACTGCTCAGATTCCTTCTCTCAAGGTTCTATTATCAGAGCAAAACCTCGTCGAGGCCGGGGTCAGCCTAACAGGAGAGTTGGGTGAGTTCGGCTTGAGTCCTTTTATGCTCTTTTTAACTTGTCCTTTCTGGACTAGAGCTGACATGGAATTTTCTGTCTTCTGCATGCAAGTATGAGGTTCTCTGTGAGAGATCTGCTCTCAATTTTCCAAAAGAGGCCTCCGGTGGGATTGGCGAAGGAACCTTCTTCGAAGAGGTCTTGTGCTGAGGGCGCACTGGCGGCTGCCCCCACCGAGCATATCGAGCCGAAGAGGAGCGAGTCTGAGGCAGCTCTCGTACAAGCAAGGGGAGAAGCGGTTGCTGCACCCGAGCCAAAGCGGAGGGCGGCCAGACCTGTGGCAGAGCGGGCGAGGCGACGAGAGCTGGCCCTCATCCCGGAGCTCGAGGTGGTCGTCCGGGCCAGAGCCGCTACAGCAACCACCGCTATCATGCCGCCCTCCCCTACCGAGCTTGTCATCATCGAAGAGGAGGCATGGGAAGGAGTGGATCCGGCGCTGGTGGCACCATTGGAGGAGGTGCCGAGCTTCCAACCAGCCTCCAAGGCCCCTGCTGGCGGCGGAGTGGGTGACTCCCCCTCGGGGGCAGATAGGAGGGAGAGAGACTATCATCGGGTCCCGTTCAGAATAGGGCTCGACGTGTCGCTTCTTCGAGACCGGAAATTGGCCGAGCGCATGATGGATTTCTCCATCCAAGCATGCGACTGGTAAGAGATGGCTAGGAAGGTGCTGGGGGACGCGATCAGCAACATCTTCCCTCTACTCTTCACGGTAAGCTGGTCTAATCTTCCGGAGCTCCCTTTTCTTTCTCCTTCTCTTCTTGACATTTTGTTTGGTGCAAGTCAGAGCCGAGGCGCTCCTCATCAGGGATTGCTACCGGAACTGGTTGAAGAACGAGCAACAACGCGCAGCCGAGGTCGAGGCTCTAAAGGTCAAGTTGAAGGAGAAGTCTGATGCCTCCCGAGAGCTCGGTCTGAAGAATGAAGAGCTCCAAAGGGGGCTCACAGGGGCTGAAAGGTGCACGAAGGAGCTCCAAGAGGAGCTCGACCGAGAGAGGGGCCGGTCGAAGAGCAAGGCCAAGGAGCTCGCGGCCATCGAGCAAAGGCTGAGCTCATTCAACGCCGAGGCAGTCCGGCAGAAGGGGATCACTCAGTCCCCTCAGGCTGAGCTGGACGCGGTGAAGAAGAAGCTGGCCGTAGTCAAGAGGGAGGCAGTGGAGGCGGCCAGGTCGATGGAGGTGGCAAGGGAACAAGCCACTGAGGCGAGGAAGGAGGCGGAAGGGGCCGTAGATAGGTATAAAGCCTCAGAGGAGTTTATCGTCGTGTTCTACCAGACGGCATCAGACTCCTTTTACAAGGGTTTCATATACCTACGTGAACGAATCGAGGGGTTCGTCCCTGATGAAGGCCACAGCCGGCTCTTCCCCCGAGCTCCGGGCATGGATTCAGGTGTTGTCGAGGGATCAACCACCGTCCTTGAACTTTCCCCGTCGGTGCCAGTTATCGAGGTCGGAGCTGAGGAGTCCAGGACCCTGGGGGAAGAAACTTCACCACCGTGCAGCCCTGCCGATGGGGTTGCTAAGTAGACTAGACTTTTGCTTTCTTATTTTCTAGCGTTGGTCTGGGTTGCCCGGCATGTTTGGGGCCCGAGAACGTTTGTAAATGAACACTTTGCTTTCAATGGAATGAGTTTTTTTTTCAATTGTCTGGACTTGAGCACTTCGGGCCTTAACCTCTTCTCCCTCCCCCTTCTTTTCACTTTTCTCTCTCTTTTTTTTTTACATATGTATATTGTTGCCGCTCTCGCCGCCGCGCCCGTGCCTCGGATCAGCCGATCCTTCCTGACCGCCTGGTGAGGGAGCCTCCCTTCCTGACGGAGAACCTGCAACAAAGGGGTTAGAGGACCCTGGCCGGGGATCCCGGCGAGGGAGCTCCGACGGTTAAGTCAGTAGACGACGAGAAGGAACAGACTCTCCAGCCGGACCCTCTAAAGGGTTCCAGACTTGGAGAGTTAACTGGTGAAGGAAATGCTCTGGGGACCAGAATCTCGGCTGGGCCTCCTTGCCGAGCTCACGCCCAGTGTTCCCCTCTTGGGATCTCTGGTTTCTCTCTCGGAGCAAGGCCTTGTGCCGGTGCTTCCTCCTTGTCCCCAGGCTAATTGGCTTACCTCCTCGTCCCCAGATTTCTCCTTCTTTATCTCCTTCCGTCCGCATTTGTCTTTTTCCGCCTCGGAAACTCCCCTCCCCCGTCCTCTTCTCTTTTCCCTTTTCGGTGAAGGGTGCCAGGCGGCTTTCTGACCTCGTCCGTCGGGCCCAGCAGGGAAAAGGCAAAGACAGAAGAGAAAGAGGGGAGGGCGGCGCTGGCAGGGCGGCCGGTCAGGCCTCGGGCCCAGTGAGAGCGCCCTCTTCCCCAAGCATGGACGCCATCTATCTATGGGGCCTGTGTCGTCAGGGTTGCGTCTCTTGGCTGCGGGACCTGTCGGGCCGATGCTAGTGATGTTTCGCATGCCGCCGCCCTCCGTACAGGACGCCGTCTGGGATTCGTACGGCTCGAGGGATGGCCTCGGGGCCCATCTCTCTCCCCAGGGCCCTCGCCGTACGAGCGATCTGACCTCGGCTGAGTTGGGCCCGTCTCCGGGGGCCAACTGGCGAGGGGCGAGGGATCGGTCGACCTCGGCTTAGGTGGACCCCTCCTGGGTGGACACCTGGCGAGATGGCAGGAGGTCGCCTGGCTTCGGCCGAGGTGGGCCCGTCTCCGGGTGGCCACCTGGCGAAGGGTGAAGGACCAGCCGACCTCGGCTTGGGTGGACCCCTCCTTGGTGGACACCTGGCGAGATGGCAGGAGGTCGCCTGGCTTCGGCCGAGGTGGGCCCGTCTCCGGGTGGACACCTGGCGAGCTGGCAGGAGTTCGCCCGACCTCGGCCGACCTCACTTAGGCGGACCCCTCCGGGCCCGGGCGCCGATGAAGTGGTAGAGGAATTCCGAGCCGAGCTCGACCTCGGCGAGGGCGGTTTGCCTCAGGCAGTTGTCGGGCGGTGTAGTCTTGCTGATCCTGGCTTTGAGGATGTGGCGCTGACTTGGCCGGGGAAACATACACGTGGCTCGCTCGTATTCGATGATACCTGAGCCTGGCCACATCACTGTCACGGCTGTAACAGTTGCCCCCCAGCCCGCCGTTCCGTCGGGGCGTCGTAGAACGAAACGTCGGGATTAAATACGGACATGACGTGGAGAGGCGAAGATTTTTGTATCATAATTGCCACGATCCTGGTCGCCATGGCTCGATGCGGCTGAAGACCTATGGGGAGCCGTCACGCGTCACCCACTCGCTCGTAATTAATACGTCGCTTCGAGGCAGAGGCCGTTACTCTGCTAACGAGGCGTCGGTGTCGGGCGTGCGCCCACGTGGCGATCATCCAATGGCCTGAGACGGAATGACGGGTACGGTCGCTGTCGGCTGAGTTTGAAAGGGAGGGGACTTTTCAGAACGAGGCCTTTTTCCTTGCTTCGTGGGCGGTTTGCTGCAGGCTAACAACTCCTGTTGCTCGCGCTCGTCTGTGCATTTTCGGTGAGTGCCTCCTTCTTCTCCTCTAGCCCCCCTCCTTCTTTCTTGTTTCTTTTCTGATCTTTCGCCCTTTCCCTTTCTATGGCGCGCCGACGCCATGTCTCTTCCAACCCGGACGAGGCCGGTCTATCCCGGCCGAGGACTCCATCTTCTTCCTCCTCATATGAGGAGACAATCCCGGAGGAGGTTCGCTGGCGTCTGCAACCCGGGGGGATCACCATCGGTATCCCCAGGGGGATCCGGTCCCCTCCGGTTGCACCTGCCGTGCCCCTCCGCTCTCTTCCCGCTCTGCCTTCTCTTCCTGCTCCGCCTTCTTTTCCTGTCGGTCCCTCCGGTCATGCCTCCACCATGACCGAAGGTGATCTTTCTCTGCTCCGGGATGCCTACGGCATTCCGGGGTCGATTCGTTTGTTCGTTCCGCGGTCCGGGGAGCGCGTCACCATGAGTGGCCCCGGCCGCATTGCCTTCTACGAAGACTTCCTCCTTGGGGGTTTCGGTTTCCTCTACATCCTTTCTTCCTTTCCTTCCTCAGCCACTTCCGGCTTGTCCCGGCCCAGCTGGCTCCTAATGCCATCCGGGTCATCTTTTCCTTTATTGTTTTCTGTCACTTCCACGGGTTCGTTGCCCGTTTTTCTCTCTTCAGGGCCTTGTTTACCCTGAAGAAGTGCTCCACCGATGACGGCTGGTGGTACATTTCGCCCCGGCCCAGGTGTCTCCGGTTCGACCTCCCTTCCTCAGTCAAGGGGTGGAAGAGCCGGTTTTTCTTCGCCTCGGTCGACGACGTCGACTGGGCCTGGAGTGAACCGGACCGGACCCCGAATCGAAATTCCCGGGTCGAGTCGGCGGACCAGGAATCCTATAGCCTGCTCCTGAGCGACGTGGTCCCGGCGCTCGAGGTTCTACTCTTTGAGCAGAATCTTTTTGAGGCCGGTATCAGTCCCATCCGTGAGACCGGTGAGACTCGGCCCCACTCTGACCTCTGCCCCCCTTCCTCTTCATAACCGAGCTGGCTGACTTCTCGTTTCTTTTGTTTTGCAGGGATGAAGTTTTCGTTGGAGAACCTTTTGGAGGGGGCAGCCCAGCGGGACATCGTGGAGGTGGACGAGCCCGCAGCGAAGAGGGCTCGCACGGAGACGAGCCGGGAGGTCGTGGCGGCGACCGTGCCCAGCCCGGTTGCTGTCATTTCCCCGCCCAGGCTACCTCAGGGCGGGGCTACTGATGCCCCGGCCGCTCGACCTGGTGGCACCGCCGAGAGGGCCCCAGCGCCTGCTGCTCCGCCCATCGCCGGGCCCGTCATTGCTGCCAGCTCGACAGCACCGCCTGCGGCAACCGCCGGCCCATCGGTTGCGGCCTCGGCTGAGGGGGCGGCCGCCGTAGTTGCCGGCCCGAAGGCTCCGGTGCCGGTGATCACCCACCGGGACTCTGTCATCCTCGACAAAGGGCTGGCAGAGAAGATGGAGTACGCCTCCACCGCCCGGGACCGCCGAGCTCGGGGCGGCCGGGATTACGCGGACGCGTTGCTCGGCATCCTCCCGCAGCTTTTCACGGTAAGTCCAAGCTTCTTCCTTCTCCTTTTCCCTTCTTTCGGGACTTAACTTCTTTTATTCTGAACTGTATTGCTTTTGTTATTGTAGATCGGGAACGACGTCCTCCTACTGAGGAATTTCCTCGTAGGGAACGCCAAGAGGGACTCCGAGCGGGAGCAGCGACTCGGCAAGCTCGCGGCCGACGTCAAGGACTTAATGGAGAAGGGCGCCGAGCTGCGAGCCGACAAGCAAACCCTCCAGTCCGACCTGGCACGTTCCGAGGAGCGGAACAAGGAGTTGGAGGCCTCCTTGTTGGAGGAGCGGACCTCCAACCAGCGCCGAACTGAGGAGGAGGCGGCGGAGAAGGCCCGCCTGCAGGCCCATTCCCAATGGCTGGAGCGCCAGCTGGAGGAGGCCCAGCGAGACGCGGCCGCGGCGAAGGACCGGAGCGCGTACGTCAACGGGCTCCTGGAGGCAGCCAAGCGGGAGGCGCAAGAGGCTGTCCCCAAATTCCGGGCTTCCGACGAGTACACGTCGGAGGTCCGGGAGGCCGCCGTGGACTCCTTCCTGAAGGGGTTCCGGATGTGCCGGGAGAAGGTGGGGCATTCTTCCCCCAGCTGGATCTGAGCGGAGTCGTGATCGGTGGCAGGAGGCCAGGGGGCGAGAGCAGGGCCTCCGGCACGGCCGAAGCGGCTCCTGCGGTGCCGTCGACCAGCGATGCCGCGGCTCCGGAGCAGCCCCAGGAGTCGGCCGTTGTAGAAGCCGAGGATGCAGCACCCGCGCCTCCGGCAGAGGGCTTCGACCCCGCACCTCAGTGACCCCGGCGCTGTCTTCTCTTTTGCTTCTATTTTTTTGCTTTTGCTTTGTATTGTCTTCTTTTTTTTGGGGAGTCCCGGCCTGTCGGGACTCCCAGCTTGTACCGACTTCTCACATCAATGGAAATCTGACTTTATCGAAACCTTGATTTTTGTTTCGTCTCACCTTCCTTTTCCTTTCTTCCTGAGATGTCGGTTTGGAACACTTGAAACAGTTGCAGGCCTGGTCCTCCCATTGCTCAAGTCGAAGGATGGGGCCTGCTGAGTCGCGTCGCAGCAGAACAAGCCTCAAGTGGGCCCGACTTTGGGTCGCCTTCATCCTTGCGCAGGCAACACGGCTTCTGCACCGCCTTCCAGGCCGAAGCCCAGGACCTCCGGACTGAGCTCGGTGCCGCAGGCTTTCTCAAGCCTTGCGCGGCTTGCTGAGCTGTGCTCCAGGCTTGCGTGGGCGAACTGGGTTCGACGCCACCTTCCAGGCCGAAGCCCAGGATCTCCGGACTGAGCTCGATGCCGCAGGCTTTCTCAAACCTTGCGCGGCTTACTGAGCTATGCTCCGGGCTCGCGTGGGCGAACTGGGTTCGGCGCCACCTTCCAGGCCGAAGCCCAGGATCTCCGGACTGAGCTCGATGCCGCAGGCTTTCTCAAACCTTGCGCGGCTTGCTGAGCTGTGCTCCGGGCTTACGTGGGCGAACTGGGTTCGGCGCCACCTTCCAGGCCGAAGCCCAGGATCTCCGGACTGAGCTCGATGCCACAGGCTTTCTCAAGCCTTGCGCGGCTTGCTGAGCTGTGCTCCGGGCTCGCGTGGGCGAACTGGGTTCGGCGCCACCTTCCAGGCCGAAGCCCAGGATCTCCGGACTGAGCTCGATGCCGCAGGCTTTCTCAAATCTCGCGCGGCTTGCCGAGCTGTGCTCCGGGCTCGCGTGGGCGAACTGGGTCCGGCGCCACCTTCCAGGCCGAAGCCCAGGATCTCCGGACTGAGCTCGATGCCGCAGGCTTTCTCAAGCCTTGCGCGGCTTGCTGAGCTGTGCTCCGGGCTCGCGTGGGCGAACTGGGTTCGGCGCCACCTTCCAGGCCGAAGCCCAGGATCTCCGGACTGAGCTCGATGCCGCAGGCTTTCTCAAACCTCGCGTGGCTTGCCGAGCTGTGCTCCGGGCTCGCGTGGGCGAACTGGGTCCGGCGCCACCTTCCAGGCCGAAGCCCAGGATCTCCGGACTGAGCTCGATGCCGTAGGCCTTCTTGTCGAAGTTAGAAGGGAGTGTTTGAAGTAGGGAAGCTTTGTTACAGAAACTGGGAGCCTTACATCACTGATAGTATATTCTCAGGTTCGAGGAGTTCCACGTCCGGGGGAACTTGGCACCTCCCAATTCTTCCAAGTAATATGCTCCATGAGGGAGGGCTTCTGCCACCCGATATGGGCCTTCCCAGTTGGGCGATAGCTTGCCGCATTCCCGTGGTTGGGATGCTTCGGCGCGCCGGAGGACCAAGTCTCCGGGACGAAAAACCTTAGGCCGCACTTGGGAGTTGTAATATCTGGCTACACGTTGCCGGTACGCTGCCATTCGGATTCGGGCCCTGTCCCTTGTTTCCTCGAGGAGGTCTAGGTTGAGCATCATCCTGGCCGGGTTTTCTGTCTCGTCGTATTGCTCCACGCGCAGCGTGGGTAGGCTGAGCTCGATCGGGATGACTGCCTCGGCTCCGAAGATGAGGTTGAATGGAGTTTCATCGGTAGCCGTCCTTGGGGTGGTGTGGTATGCCCAAAGGACACTAGGAAGCTCATCGGCCCACTTGCCCTTGGCCTGGTCCAGCCGCGTGCGGAGGCCCTGAAGAATGGTCCTGTTCGTGACTTCGGCCTCCCCGTTGGTCTGAGGGTGCGCCACCGAGGTAAAGCGATGCCTGATGCCGAGGTCACTGCAGAATTCTTCGAATTCCCGGCAGTCAAACTGGCGTCCGTTGTCGGTGACCACAGTGTGGGGGAGGCCGAAGCGGCAGACGATGGACTTCCAGAAAAACTTGGCGACGTTTGCTTCGGTGATCCTCGCCAAGGGTTCGGCCTCGACCCACTTCGTGAAGTAGTCGATAGCCACTAATCAAGAACTTCCGCTGGCCAGACGCCGGCGGGAATGGGCCCAGGAGGTCCATCCCCCACTGGACGAACGGCCAGGGGGATGAGAGCTGAGAGATTGGGTTGGAGGGCTGCCGCTGCACCGTGGCGCGACGTTGGCACCGGTCGCACTTCTTCACGAAGTCGGCGGCGTCTTCCTTCATTGTTTCCCAGAAGTAGACCTGACGGAGGGCCTTGTACGCCAATGCCCTGCCCCCCACGTGGTTCCCGCAGATGCCTTCGTGAATCTCCTGGAGCACAAGCTTGGCTTCTGTGGGTCCTACGCACTTGAGGAGGGGGTAAGAGTAGGATCTTCGATACAACTGCCCGTCCATCAGGACAAATCGCACGGCCTTCTTCCTGATGAGGCGAGCCGCCTGTTGGTCCTCCGGCAGGGTGCCGCTGGCGATGTACGCAGCGTACTTGTCCATCCAGCTGGGCTCCTGGCTGACCTGATGGACCTCCACCGGTGCTTCGAGGCTTGGGACCTCAAGGCGCTCCACATGAGCGCGTCCCAGCATCGTGTCCGGCAGGGCCGCCAGCCGGGAGAGGGCGTCCGCACGGGCGTTCTCCCCGCGGGGGATGTGGAAGATGTTGAAGCGGCGGAACTTGGACGCGCCCGCCTTGACGAGCTCCAAGTACTTCGCCATTTGGGGGTCGTGCGCGACGTACTCCCCGGATACCTGCCCCGCTACGAGCTGGGAGTCAGTGAAAGCTCTGAGGTTGGTCACGCCCAGCTCGCGGGAGACTCTCAGTCCGGCAAGAAGTGCCTCGTACTCCGCCTGGTTATTTGTCGCGGGGAATTGGAAACGGAGTGCACACTCGGCGACGACCCCGTCGCCGTTGGCAAGGATGAGCCCAGCTCCGCTCCCACCGGAGTTCGAGGCTCCATCCACATGGAGGATCCAGGCATCCTCTCCGGGCTCATCGGTGCCAACCTCCATCGGCTGGGCCGGGGGGCCTTCCTCGGGCTCCTTGCCCAAGCCTGCACATTCGACCAAGAAATAGGCCAGCACCTGTGCCTTCATGGCCGACCTTGGCCTGTATGCAATGTCAAACTCGCTGAGTTTCAGTGCCCACTTGGCCAATCATCACGAAGTATCGGGTCGGCTGAGCACCGCTTTTAGCGGTTGGTCCGTCAAGACGGCGATGGGGTGCGCTTGGAAATAGGACCTGAGACGCTGGACAGACACTATTAGCGTAAAAACAAGTTTCTCGGGCCGGGAATACCTGAGCTCCGCATCTCGGAGAAGTTTGCTGGTGTAGTACACCGGCCGCTGGAGCCCCTGGTCGTCGGTTCGGACCAAGACAGAGCTGACGGCCTCCGGGGTAATCGCTAGGTAGAGGGCAAGCTCCTCCCCCTCCTCGGGCCTGGACAGTAAAGGTGGCGATGCGAGCATCTTCTTCAGCTCCTCGAAGGCCTGCTGACACTCCTCGGTCCAAGCAAAGCCATTCATCTTCCTCAGCACCTTGAAGAAGGGACGGCAGCGGTCCGCCGACCTGGAAATAAAATGGCTAAGGGGCGCGACTCGGTCGGTCAGTCGATGCACCTGCTTCTTGGAGGCGGGCTGCTCCATGTCCAGGATGGCCTGGACCTTCTCCGGGTTGGCCTCGATTCCTCTTTGAGTCACCATAAACCCTAGGAACTTACCGGCGGAGATGCCGAAAGCGCACTTCGCCGGGTTCAGCTTCATCTGATGGCGCCGGAGGTTGCCGAACGTCTCCGTCAAGTCGGCCACGTGGTCCGAATCGAGTTTGCTCATCACCAGCATGTCGTCCACGTACACCTGCATGTTGCGGCCTATCTGGTCTTTGAAGATTTTATTGACCAGACGGTGGTATGTCGCCCCTGCGTTCTTGAGGCCGAAAGGCATCATCCTGTAGCAAAAAGTCTCGCGGTCAGTTATGAAGGCAGTGTGCTCTTCGTCCTCCGAGTTCATCCGGATCTGGTTGTATCCGGAGAAGGCGTCCATGAACGATAAGAGGCGATGCCCCGAGGTGGTGTCGACCAGCTGGTCGATCTTTGGAAGAGGGAAGCTGTCCTTTGGGCAAGCTCGGTTGAGGTCGGTGTAGTCCACACAGATCATCCACTTACCGCTACTCTTCTTTACCATGACCACGTTTGCCAGCCAGCTAGGGTATTGGACCTCTCGGACGAAACCGGCGGCGAGGAGCTTCTCTACCTCCTCGTTGATCGCCTTCTGCCTCTCCATGGCGAAGCTTCTCTTCTTCTGGCGGACCGGGCGGCAACTTGGGTCCATGTTCAGCCTGTGCATAATAACCTCGGGCGGGATGCCCGGCATGTCGGCTGCTGACCAGGCGAACACGTCAGTGTTGGCGCGGAGGAACTCCAGCAAGCGGGTTCGCTCTTCCTCGGGGAGCTGGGCCCCGACTTGCACCATCTTCAGGGGATCCGAGCCGAGGGAAAAAGTCAGCAGGCGCTCTACGGGCCCTCCCCTGGGTTCCTTCTCTCTCAGATCGAGGTCGTCGATATCATGGGCGAGCTCCACGCCCCTGGCGCCTGGGACCGTCTGGAGGCAGAGCGGGACTGGCTGGATCGTCCCCTTCATCTCTCTGAGCCCGAAAGGCGTGGGGAACTGCACCAACAGCCTCCTCGTGGAGATGGTGGCGTCCAGTTGGTTGAGCCCGGGATGCCCGAGAATGGCGTTGTAAGGCGAAGGGAGCCTGACGACGGTGAATGTTATTAGGACGGTCACCTGCCGGGGTGGGGATCCGGCAGTGACCGGGAGAGTGATCTCCCCCTCGACCCCCACGGAGTCCCCTGTAAAACCTACCAGGGGGGTGTGAACTGGCTTCAGCTGATCGGGGGACAAATTCATCCGAGAGAAAGCATCGTAAAAAAGTACGTCAGCCGAGCTTCCACTATCCACCATGATTCAATGTACAGGATGCTTCGCGATGGTCATCTCGACCACCACGGCATCGTTGTTTACATTGTCATTAACTTCTCCTCCCCTAGGAGGGATTACATTCTCCGGGACTTCCCGGGTTCTCTTCGTTGCTCGGTCGGACCCACGCGAGATCATGCCCACGGGCTTCTCCGTTGGGCGGTTGTCGATCGCAGGGACAGGCGGTAGGGCCGCGAGCGACTGCCCTTCAGAGGGGGCCTCGTTCTTGACGAACTTCCTGAGGTAACCCCTCCTGATCAGCTCCTCAATCTCCCGCTTCAGATGGCGACACTCCTCCGTGTCATGCCCGTGTTCGCGATGGAACTGGCAGTACTTTGATTTGTCTCGGGCGGCTCTCGGGTTCTGAGGAGGAGGTCGGCGGAGGTAGCGCTCGCCCTCGATTTCCATGAGGATCTTCGTTCGAGGTGCAAGGAGAGGGGTGTACCTCCGCTCGGGAGTGGCTTCGCCCCTCAGCCTTGGATTTGGGCGAGGGTCGGCAGACGGCCCGGGCCTCCGAGCTCCCGGGGTGTCCCTCGGGAGCAGCTTCTTCGGAGTCTTCCCGTCCAGCTCTTGACGGGTGCGGTCAGCCTCCTCCGCTCGGATGTACTTGTGGGCGCGGAGGAGGAGCTCGGAATACGTCCTGGGTGGCTTCTTGTCCAAGGAATAGGTTAGGCGGGACGTCTTGAGTCCGCGCTTCAAGGCCAGCATGGCGACGGGCTCGTCCAAGCTGTAGATCTCCAGGGCTGCGGTCTTGAACCGGGTGATGTAGTCCCCGAGCAGCTCCTGGTCCTGCTGGTGGATGGAAAAGAGGCTGTCCACCTCTCTTGGCACCTTTCGATAAGCGTCGAAGTGCGCCACAAACTTTCCTTCCAACTGATGGAAGGAGCAAATGGATCCGGGCTCGAGGCGGGTGAACCAGACTCGAGCGGCCTTCCGAAGGGTTGCCGGGAAGGCGATGCACAAAAGGGCGTCGGTGGCCCCCTGGACCCTCATGAGAGCCTTATAGCTCTCCAAATGATCCAAGGGGTCGGTGGTTCCGTCGTAGGGATCCACCTGCGGCATGCGGAACCGTTTCGGGATCGGTTCTGCCTGGATTTCTTCAGAGAAAGGGGGGCGGGAGTCGTAGCCCGCCGGGTCTGCCGACGAGTTCTGCAGGTCGGCGAATCGGCGGGCGAACTCCGCCAGCTTGCGCTCATGCTCCTCCAGGCGCCTCTCGGCCTGGCGCCTGATGGCTTCATCGGTGGAGTCTTCCACCGAGGCTGCGGGTGAAGGGGGCGCCGATCGGTCTCGGCGCGAGGTCTGGCCTCGGCGTCGCTTGCTGCGATGCACCGTTTCGGCCCCGTCGGCCGGGGATCGACTCTCGTGATCCTCCGAACCGGAATAGTTTCTCTTTGCGGGAGCTTGGTGGCTCCCCCGGGGGTTGGAGATGGCCCTCGGATGGGATGGCCTGCCCTGGATTGAGCGCAGGCTCCCACGCTGCCCCGCGGCTCGGGCCGCGGGGGTCCCTGGCTGCGGCTGAGTGGCCAGGGACCGTTGCTGATGCTGAAGCTGTCGGACCGCTGAGGTCAAGGTCTGCAGCTGCTGGACGATGGCCGCAAGGGATCCGTCCACCGGGGCAGGCTGCTGTGGAAGAGGAGGGGGAGCCGGAAGCTCCCTTTCAAGCTGTGGCCCCCCGGAGGGGAGTGGACATCCCCCACACGGCTGGTGGACGCCTCACGACCACGAGTGACCACCATTGCTGGAGAGCGTGACACCTGCAGAAAGCTGGTTCCCACTAGGGGTTAGTGTCCTGCCCCCCTACCTGGTGCGCCAATCTATTGCCGCTCTCGCCGCCGTGCCCGTGCCTCGGATCAGCCGATCCTTCCTGACCGCCTGGTGAGGGAGCCTCCCTTCCTGGCGGAGAACTTGCAACAAAGGGGTTAGAGGACCCTGGCCGGGGATCCCGGCGAGGGAGCTCCGACGGTTAAGTCAGTAGACGACGAGAAGGAACAGACTCTCCAGCCGGACCCTCTAAAGGGTTCCAGACTTGGAGAGTTAACTGGTGAAGGAAACGCTCTGGGGACCAAAATCTCGGCTGGGCCTCCTTGCCGAGCTCACGCCCAGTGTTCCCCTCTCGGGATCTCTGGTTTCTCTCTCGGAGCAAGGCCTTGTGCCGGTGCTTCCTCCTTGTCCCCAGGCTAATTGGCTTACCTCCTCGTCCCCAGATTTCTCCTTCTTTATCTCCTTCCGTCGTGCATTTGTCTTTTTCCGCCTCGGAAACTCCCCTCCCCCGTCCTCTTCTCTTTTCCCTTTTCGGTGAAGGGTGCCAGGCGGCTTTCCGACCTCGTCCGCCGGGCCCAGCAGGGAAAAGGCAAAGACAGAAGAGAAAGAGGGGAGGGCGGCGCTGGCAGGGCGGCCGGTCAGGCCTCGGGCCCAGTGAGAACGCCCTCTTCCCCAAGCATGGGCGCCATCTATCTATGGGGCCTGTGTCGTCAGGGTTGCGTCTCTCAGCTGCGGGACCTGTCGGGCCGATGCTAGTGATGTTCCGCGTGCCGCCGCCCTCCGTACAGGACGCCGTCTGGGATTCGTACGGCTCGAGGGATGGCCTCGGGGCCCGTCTCTCTCCCCAGGGCCCTCGCCATACGAGCGGTCTGACCTCGGCTGAGTTGGGCCCGTCTCCGGGGGCCAACTGGCGAGGGGCGAGGGATCGGCCGACCTCGGCTTAGGTGGACCCCTCCTGGGTGGACACCTGGCGAGATGTCAGGAGGTCGCCTGGCTTTGGCCGAGGTGGGCCCATCTCCGGGTGGCCACCTGGCGAGGGGCGAAGGATCAGCCGACCTCGGCTTAGGTGGACCCCTCCTGGG
The DNA here is from genome assembly GCA_021397845.1 of Areca catechu. Classification (NCBI taxonomy): domain Eukaryota; kingdom Viridiplantae; phylum Streptophyta; class Magnoliopsida; order Arecales; family Arecaceae; genus Areca; species Areca catechu. The sequence continues at coordinate 181,962,715 of CM038052.1, forward strand.
TGGACACCTGGCGAGATGGCAGGAGGTCGCCTGGCTTCGGCCGAGGTGGGCCCGTCTCCGGGTGGCCACCTGGCGAAGGGCGAAGGACCAGCCGACCTCGGCTTGGGTGGACCCCTCCTAGGTGGACACCTGGCGAGATGGCAGGAGGTCGCCTGGCTTCGGCCGAGGTGGGCCCGTCTCCGGGTGGACACCTGGCGAAGGGCGAAGGACCAGCCGACCTCGGCTTGGGTGGACCCCTCCTGGGTGGACACCTGGCGAGATGGCAGGAGGTCGCCTGGCTTCGGCCGAGGTGGGCCCATCTCCGGGTGGACACCTGGCGAGCTGGCAGGAGTTCGCCCGACCTCGGCCGACCTCACTTAGGCGGACCCCTCCGGGCCCGGGCGCCGATGAAGTGGTAGAGGAATTCCGAGCCGAGCTCGACCTCGGCGAGGGCGGTTTGCTTCAGGCAGTCGTCGGGCGGTGTAGTCTTGCCGATCCTGGCTTTGAGGATGTGGCGCTGACTTGGCCGGGAAAACATACACGTGGCTCACTCGTATTCGATGATACTTGAGCCTGGCCACATCACTGTCACAGCTGTAACATATATATACACGCGAGGGATAAGAAGAGAGGTTTCTGCCTTGTAGCTGGGTGTCCTGCACTCCAGTTCTATAGAGTTGAACTCTGGGCTTCAGTGTCTCGAAACTGGGCTCAGAGACTTATTGGCCAAAGGTTCGAGCTCCGGGTCTTCGTGTTCTCGGAGCTGGGCTCAGAGACCTAGTGACCAGAGAGCTTGGTTCTAGGCTTTGATGTCTTGGAGCTGGGCTCGAAGACTTGGTGGCCGTAGAGCTCAGCTCCGGGCTTTGAGGTCTCGGTATTGGGCTCTGGGACCTGGTGGCCGAAAAGCTTGGTTCCGGGCTTTGATTTCTTGGAGCTGGGCTTGAAGACTTGATGGCTGCAGAGCTTGGCTCCGGGCTTTGAGGTCTCGGCACTGGGCTCTAGGACCTTGTGGTCAGAAAGCTTGGTTCCGGGCTTTGATGTCTTGGAGCTGGGCTCAAAGACTTGGTGGCCGAAGAGCTTGGCTCCGGGCTTTGAGGTCTCGGCGCTGGGCTCTAGGACCTGGTGGCCGAAAAGCTTGGTTCCAGGCTTTGATGTCTTGGAGCTGAGCTCAAAGACTTGGTGGCCGGAGAGCTTGGCTCTGGGCTTTGAGGTCTCGGTGCTGGGCTATGGGACCTGGTGGTCGGAAAGCTTGGTTCCAGGCTTTGATGTCTTGGAGCTAGGCTCGAAGACTTGGTGGCCAAAGAGCTTGGCTCCGGGCTTTAAGGTCTCGGTGCTGGGCTCTGGGACCTGGTGGCCGGAAAGCTTGGTTCTGGACTTTGATGTCTTAGAGCTGGGCTCGAAGACTTGGTTGCTGGAGAGCTTGGCTCCGGGCTTGGATGTCTTGGAGCTGGGCTCAAAGACCTGGTGGCCAAAAAGCTTGGTTCTGAGCTTTGATGTCTTGGAGCTGGGCTCGAAGACTTGGTGGCTGGAGAACTGGGCTCCGGGCTTGGATGTCTTGGAGTTAGGCTCGAAGACTTGGTGGCCGGAGAACTGGGATCCGGGCTTGGAAGTCTTGGAGCTGGGCTCGAAGACTTGGTGGCCGGAGAGCTGGGCTCCGGGCTTGCATATCTTGGAGATGGGCTCGAAGACTTGGTGGCCGGAGAGCTAGGCTTCGGGCTTGGATGTCTTGGAGCTGGGCTCGAAGACTTGGTGGCCAGAGAGCTGGGCTCCGAGCTTGGACGTCTTGGAGCTAGGCTTGAAGACTTGGTGGCCGGAGAGTTGGGCTCCGGGCTTGAATGTCTTGGAGCTGGGCTCGAAGACTTGACGGGCTGCCTCGTTGATCCGGAGGAGCTCGGCCCGGCCAAAGGAGCCCGAGAGGGGGTGTCCACCGTGGCAGACCTTCTGACATGGCATCTGACAGGATTTACACGTCAGCTCGTCAGGTTCTTACCACATCAAAACTAAATATACTAACCCCTACTATCTCGAGAACCTATCATTTGTGAACTGAGTTATGACTCATAGGTTGTCATAACAAGACATGGATGCAAAAAGTTCATAAATATATGCTGAAACAGCATTACGACACCCTAGTTCAAATACTGCAACATCCTAGTTATAAACCTATGACATCCCTGTACAAAAACTTAAACCGAATGCTTTGATCCTCTGTAATGGAAGTGTTTCGGTATGCATTGATGATATATGATCCCCCAATATAATAAAATGCTTTTGAAAAAACTTGGGTATCAAAAATATCAAAACATGAACAAATCGGTACAAAACAAGAAATGAAAGTTTTTATCCTCCATCATGGGATATTTCAACCATGCATTGGCTTGAATAAGATTGTTGGATTGTGATAAAAAGACCAGGAAGAAAAAAGATTTCAAAAAAAAGAAGTTTTCAAGTTACGACACCCTAGTTTAAAAGTTACGATACCCTAGTTAAAAGATTACGACACCCGATCATGAAACATGAAACTAAATATACTAACCCCTACTACCTCGAGAACCTATCATTTATGGACTGAGTTATGACTCCTAAGATGTCATAACAAGACATGGATGCAAAAAGTTCATAAATATATGCTGAAACAGTATTACGATATCCCAGTTTAAACACTACGACACCCTAGTTATAAACCTACGACATCCCTGTACAAAAACTTAAACCGGATGTTTTGATCATCCATAATATAAGTGTTTCGGTATGCATTGATGATATATGATATCCCCAATATAGTAAAATGCTTCTGGAAAAACTTGGATATCAAAAACATCAAAACATGAACAAATCGATACAAAATAGAAAATGAAAGCTTTTATCCTCCGTCATGGAATATTTCAACAATGCATTGGCTTGAATAAAGTTGTTAGATTGTGATAAAAAGATCATGAAGAAAAAAGATTTCAAAAAAAAGGAGTTTTCAAGTTACGACACCCTAGTTCAGAAGTTATGACATCCTAGTTAAAAGATTACGACACCCGATCATGAAACATGAAACTAAATATATTTGATGTGGTGGGATCGCTAACATGGGGAGAGCCGATAGGTGCCATGTCAAAGGAAGATGCCGCGTTGGACACCGTGTCAATTCTCCTGCCCGGACTCCTTTGTCGAGCTGAGTTGAGCTCCCTCGAGACAGCGAGCCGAGCTCCGTCCTCTGCCAGGTCGAATCTGCAGCTCGGGATGCCTAGGACGAAGCCGTACTCTGCCCTCCAGAGCGAGACCCTCGGAGGTTGAGCCCTGTGGTTAGAGTCGAGCTCAGCCCTCCTCCGCCACGTGGAGCCTCTCCGAGCATGAGCCCTCTGGACCGGAACCACACCCTGCCCTCTAGAGCGAGACCCTCGGAGGTTGAGCCATGTGGTCGGAGTCGAGCTCATCCCTCCTCCGCCACGTGGAGCCTCTTCGAGCGCGAGCCTTCTGGACCGGGCCCGCACTCTGCCCTCCAGAGCGAGACCCTCGGAGGTTGAGCCCTGTGGTCGGAGTCGAGCTCAACCCTCTGCCACATGGAGCCTCTCCAAGCACGAGCCCTCTGGACCGGGCCCATACTCTGCCCTCCAGAGCGAGACCCTTGGAGGTTGAGTCCTGTGGTCGGAGTCGATCTCAGCCCTCCTCCGCCACGTGGAGCCTCTTCGAGCATGAGCCCTCTGGATTGGGCCCGCACTCTGCCCTCCAGAGCGAGACCCTCGGAGGTTGAGCCCTATGGTCGAAGTCGAGCTCAGCCATCCTCCGTCATGTGGAGCCTCTTCGAGCACAAGCCCTTTGGACCAGGCCCGCACCTTGCCCTCCTCCACCGAGACGACCCCGCAAGCTTGGGGCATTTAGGTCGAAACGAGCCCTGCCATTCCAGGACACCGGCGAACTGCCCGAGGACTACACTGAAGCACACTGATCGAGATGCCATGCTCCTCACCAACCGCCGGGACCATCCGAAAGAGGAAGCCGACCAAGAGATTCTAATCCCAAGGGCGGCAGCCCACCGATAGAGGTACTGCCATGTTTCCTGGAATGAGACGACCAAGAGGAGTGTCAGAGCACATGACAGCTTCCCTTATCATGAATCGAGAAAGGCTCCTCGGGACACCGCCACACGCGTCTGACAGTCCGGTGGAGATTCCAAGACGGATACCCAACGGTAACCTAGTTCACAAAAAACTTGGAGGTAACACCCTCAGAACAACAACACAAAAAAAGCACAGGCCATACCACTGGAACACAAGTGCAAGCTCCACCAAGAAGAGGGGCACAGCACCACCAGCATTCTCAGGCAAGGTTGGGCGGAAAGGCCATATAGAGACTCCGTCTAGCCAGGCCATACTTCTCCCGACACACTTGCATCCCACTCTTACACAACACACTACTCATGTGGAGTCCATCAAGAGGGGCTCGACCAGAAGGATCTGTTCTCCTGGATCGTCACTGACTTGACCGTCGGAGTGCCCCCGTCGGAAATCCCAGCCCGGGTCACTAACCTCTGTCTTGCAGGTCCAGGTCCACCAGGCGGCGAGATGCCGAGGAGGTGCGCTTTAACACCGACAGCAGCTACGGGCCACGGTGATCTTGGCGGCAACAATACTAACCCCTACTACCTCGAGAACCTATCATTTGTGGACTGAGTTATGACTCCTAGGATGTCATAACAAGACATGGATGCAAAAAGTTCAGAAATATATGCTGAAATAGTATTACGACACCCCAGTTCAAACACTACAACACCCTCGTTATAAACCTACGACATCCCTGTACAAAAACTTAAACCAAATGTTTTGATCCTCTATAACGAAAGTGTTTCGGTATGCATTGATGATGTATGATACCCCCAATATAGTAAAATGCTTCTAGAAAAACTTGGGCATCAAAAATATCGAAACATGAACAAATCGGTACAAAACAGAAAATGAAAACTTTTATCCTCCGTTATGGGATATTTCAACTGTGCATTGGCTTGAATAAGATTGTTGGATTGTAATAAAAAGACCAAGAAGAAAAAAGATTTTAAAAAAAAGGAGTTTTCAAGTTATGACATCCTAGTTAAAAGATTACGACACCCGATCATAAAACATGAAACTAAATATACTAACCCCTACTACCTCGAGAACCTATCATTTGTGGACTGAGTTATGACTCCTAGGATATCATAACAAGACATGGATGCAAAATGTTTAGAAATATATGCTGAAATAGTATTACAACACCCTAGTTCAAACACTACGACACCCTAGTTATAAACCTACGACATCCCTGTAAAAAAACTTAAACCGGATGTTCTGATCCTTCATAACAAAAATGTTTTGGTATGAATTGATGATATATGATACCTCCAATATAGTAAAAAAAATTTGAAAAAACTTGGGTATCAAAAATATCGAAACATGAACAAATCGGTACAAAACAGAAAATGAAAGCTTTTATCCTCCGTCATGGGACATTTCAACCGTGCATTGGCTTGAATAAGATTGTTGCATTGTGATAAAAAGATCAGGAAAAAAAAATATTTCAAAAAAAAGGAGTTTTCAAGTTACGACACCCTAGTTCAGAAATTACGACATCCTGATTAAAAGATTACGATACCTGATCATGAAACATGAAACTAAATATACTAACCCCTACTATCTGGAGAACCTATCACTTGTGGACTAAGTTATGATTGCTAGGATGTCATAACATGACATGAATGCAAAAAGTTCACAAATATATGCTGAAATAATATTACGACATCCCAGTTAAAACACTACGACACCCTAGTTATAAACCTACGGTATCTCTGTACAAAAATTTAAGGTATATTTATTATCCCCTCATAGTAGGAATACCTATAACCTGTGAACTGAGTTATGACTCCCAGAGTGCCATTAACATTCTCTAACTACCAAAACAGTTGGTGTAATAAAGGAACTATAAAAAGAAAACTAAAAAAGATGTTTTACTTCATGTTGGAGATAATATTTTATCTTGAACGTATAGAAGAACGCTTCGGTAGCTTATTCCAACATTGGATCAAAATAAAGGAAGTCTTCAGTGCCTTATTCCAATCTCGGATCAAAACAGAGTACTTTTTCAGATAGAAGAAGAAGAAGAAGAAGCTAGTATTTATATTTGAAAGTTGATTTCTGCAACAGAACTCTCATAGCAGATTTTAGCACCAGGAAGATTCTTCTTCAACCTTTATTGATTTATTGGACAAAAATCAGATCATGTTTCAGAATGTTTCAGACTGAAATATTTTCATAAATCTAAGCAAGATGGCGAGTAAAAAAGGGCTGGAGGGAAAGGACTGGATGAATATTTCAAATAAAAACTGAATCCTATTTAATGCTAGTCTCGCTCAACTTAAAACCTGTTATATCCCTCACGTCATGCCATATTCCGTCCCATCCATCATGCCAGCGTGGATCAATAATCATGCGGTGCACAAAGAATTACTCAAACCGCATAAGCCATGCTGTCGAAACTGGACCCGCAGATGGAAAAAAAAAAAAAAAAGACAGGCCCGATTTATGGGCAAAAAGAATGTTGGTTTAATATATTACTAGTTTTAGTGGAGAAGAAAGTTGGTGTAATATACAACTTCTAGTGTAGATGTTCCCTCGCTATTGATTATTTGGCGAGAAAAGCACGAAGAAACTGAACTATTAGATGGAAAAAATGAATTTAGCGGGCCAGGTGATGAACATTTCGAACAAGCTAAAACATCAACAACAACAACAAACAACAACGTAAATTACATCTCTCTCTCTCTCTACACTCATTAGGCTTTGCTATCTGCTTGAACCTTGTTCCATGCTCTAACATGAGCAAATAAATGCTCTAGGAGTTAGCTTATGAATTCCAGAATTTCTAGGGATGAATGGCTTTACGTTCGAGAATTTAACCGGGATAAGTGAAAAGAGACCATTAACTATTTCAAACCAACCCAGTTACAACATCTTGGAGCACGAGATAAAAATCAACTAGTCGCATGGAATTGTTAATTGTTGTTAGTGAAAGAGTGGTGTTCAAAGGAAAACATAACATCTGTATATTAGAACTGGTCAGGTGAAGGTTTGATGGTCGCTAACAAGGAATTTTGCTAGAATGATATCAGCTCAGATTCTCCTTAACACAAACAAACAAGCTTTCATAATTTCGAAAGACTCGGAACACGGCCACGCTGCCATCCTGTTAAGGTGACCCGCGATGGCCTCAACAAATCTTGCCACCTGATACATCATGATTCATAAAAAGTCATTGGATTGCACCGTACTTCGCTCGCTACTAGTAAGGCTAGTGCTTCTGCTTGCAATCTTGACGACTTCATTTTCCCAGAGAGCGACAGATTTGGAGTCCAACACACCAAGTAATTTTGAGATGGGCTGGTTGCCATTGCAACAAAGTTACCATGTTTCGAGCTCGCACGAGGAAGAGAATACCCAACAAAGTTACCATCCTGTCAAGGATATTATAAATGAGAGTTTGAAATGGCGAGACTGTCTTCTGTTGCCTTCATAAACATCCTCCTCTCTGACTCTCAACAGAATCTCCCAAGCCGCCACCTGAATTTGTTCCAGTTTTATTATAGTTCCGATGATGGTTTTTTCGCTGGCTGCAGTCAGTTCTAAGAGTAGAATTAAACCAGCAGCGTTAACCCATCCGAATACATTTTAACCATTCATCCAGACAAAATATCCATCGACCCAGCAGCCAAAGTGCCAACTCAAATCCACTCTTACACAACCAACCCTACCACCATTCACGGCACGTAGCAGCAAAAGACCTACACAAACAAAACCCGAACTACTTTTTTTTGGTTGCCTTTGCAGGAAGAAAAAAGGACAAATAAGTCGGATACTCCACCATTCGCAAGCTCACGTGAAGGCTCGCTCTCTCTCTCTCTCTCCTCGCTTTGTCATTGCTTCTGCTGCCAACAGCTCTTTCTCAGAAGGTTGATGTAAGAGTTCCCGAAAGACGCCGAGTATGTCCGGAAAAGCGACGATGCCGACGAGCCCGTAGTCGTCGTCGACCACCCAGACGTAGCTGACACGGTGGGCCAGCGCCTGGATGATGACAGCCACTAGCGAGCTCCCCGGGTGGCACACGATCGCCTCCTCCGAACGCCGCCCCATCCTCGCCGAGTAGCTCCCCGACGACCGAAGCCTCCGCGGCCGCCGCCCCGATGGCCCGCCGGACTCCTCGTCGGAGGACGAGGAGGAGGAGGAGGATGAGGAGGATGAGAAGGACGGGGAGAGGTCGGCCTCGAGGAGCTCGATCATCCCAGCCATGCCCTTCTCCCTCAATCGGGCCTTGACGGCCCGGACGGTGGCCTCCGACGGGGCACCGGAGCAGTCGATCCAGGCCATGAGGTCGGCGGCGGAGAGGGCGGCGAGCGCCGCGGCGGCGCCCTCGTCGCAATGGGCCAGGGTGGAGGGGGAGATCTCGCCGATGAGCTTGCCATCGTCGGTGACGACGGCGACGGAGGTCTGGTCGGCGAGAGCGCAGCGGATGAGGGGGAGCGCAGCGATGGCGGGATCGTGTGGGCGGACGGCGAGGGTGGCAGGGCGGACGATGCCGAGGTCGGAGACGGAGAGGGCCGGCACCGGGGAGAACAGGGCGATCGAGTTGAGGAAGAAGCGCACGAAGTCCTCCTGCGTCAGCCAGCAGAAGTCCGACGCTCCGCTGGCGCCGCCACCGAGGAGCTTCTTCCGGCCAGTGCCGGAGTGAATGGGGACAACTAGGTTCTGGGCTCCGTCCAAGATCACGTCCAGGGCTTCCAATATGCTGCCGATCCCAAAGAACAAGCTCAAATTAAAAATCCAAAACAACACCGCATGAAGAAATCAACGTAATCGAAGCACAACCTTGCCGAAAATGCTCAAAATTTCCACAAAAGAAATTCCATTAAACTTTTCAAGCTAAACAGTTGAGAACTATAAAAGAACTAATAAATTTGTAAAAAATAAGAAAGAAAACAAGAAAATATTGGAGGAAAAAAAAAAAACAACAAAACAGAGAAGCTGCGATCGGGGAGATCAAGAACCGAGGAAAGATCGGAGAGGAAGCAATCGGGTGACGGTTTCGCTAACATTTTTACCTGGAATGCGGCTCGACGCGTTGGACGAGGAAGGAGTCTTTGGGTGGGAGGAGGGCGGAGACGGGGGCGCCGAGGGCGGCGGCAGGGGAGGAGATGTTCTCCTCGGCGCAGAGATAGCAGAGGATGTCCACCATGCAGACCCTGCCAGCACACGCCTTCTTCTCCGGCAAGACCCGGTCGGCGACCCACACGCTGAGTAAACTCTCTCCGCCTTTCTTGAGAGCGATAAGGGCCTCCCCGACGGAGGCGGACGGCGGCCGAGATCTCACCGCCGGCTTCCCGATGCAGAGGTCCGACACCTCATGAGACTGCAGCAGGCTCACTGCCATACACTTGCGGCGGAACCCTAAAAGAAAACCTCGCCGGAGGACGAGAAGAAGTTCTTTTTTTTTTCCTTGGTGGGGGGGGGGGGGGGAGGGAACGAGGGGAAAGAAAAGGAGGTCACGGAGTTGAGGTGGAAGGAAGGGGGAGTATTTATAGAAAGAAAAGGGAGGTTAACTGGGAATGCCCGGTGGGAGGGGAGTGTCAACCGGTGGAACGAGAGCGGAGGCGGAGACAATACGGGGGAATAGGCGGTAACTCGGCGGGCGAGGGAAACGGTCGAGCGGCTAATCCGTTTAGTTTCGGGCAACCCCGGACTCTACAGCACCGGACTGGGCAAGAAAAAGCTAGCACTTCGCGCGTTTAACGGGTTATTTACCGGTGGACTTTGTGCTCGAGAGAGCGTACTTTTTTAAAAAAAAAAAAACTTTTAGTTCATCCTTTTAGTACTCATTCTTCTATTAAATCCCAGCCCAAGATAAGTTCGAGAAAAAATTATACGTATGGTCATACATGTTGTTAGCTATACCTACTTATTTTTATAACTTCTGTGTACAATTATATATATATATATATATATATATATATAATGCTTTGGAATTTGGATGTTTAAAATTATTTTTTTAGAATTCTTTTCATCAATTATTCCCAACTTGTATGGTGGGTATCGCTCATGCAAGATATCTTGTAATCGGTAATCGGAGAATCACCTTGATACCATATACAATGTGCTTACACAATTGATTAAAAAAAAAAAAATCCCACCTCTAAGAAAGAGACCAAGTCCAATCATGCAAAAAAAGCCCGTTCACGCCGACTTCGGTGCCGTTCCAAGGCCTTTCGGACAAACGGGTCCAGAAAGTACGCTGCTTCCGAATTGGATCAGCACCGTACACCAATCTTGACCGCAATTTGTAGAGTAACTGCCGTTAAATGTTACGGAGGCTGTTATAATGCTTCTGAAAGCCGTCCATTGCGTTATATATCTATAAAAAATAAATAATAGTCATTATTTAGTATTTATTTTTTTAATTTTTTATCATTATCTGGTGCATTGGTTTTACTTTATTCTAAGAAAGGTAACATTTCATGCATAGACATTTATTATTTTATATTTTTCTTTTTCTCCTCTTTTTCTATATTTTTAAAATTAAATATAGATGTTAGTTAATATTTGATAAATCAGTAATATAAGTAAATTTAATTGAAATGTATGATCTTTAATAAAATTGTATTTTGACACCATGCTAGCAAGGCAGTCAATTCAAAAAAAACTAGAGGCAGAGAGAGTTGAAATATATACCAAATTTAATAATAAAAAATTATATATTTATTATAAAAAAATATATATGATATTTAAAAATATGGATATTAAAAAAATATTCAGAGTTTTTAAAAAAGAGGAATCGAAAAGTGGCATTTTCATGAGAATATTTTTTTTATATTTCATAAAAAATCTATATAGAATATGAATTTTAGGCCTTTACACCAAAAAGGCAGAAATTGAGATTTCCCCTTTACAAAAATACCTTTGAAGCAATGAACAAAATATGATACGCACTTTTCCTTTATTAAGAATATAATAAATATTTTATATAATTTTTTTAAAAAAATAAATACTCAAATATATGATACTTTATATTACTGCACCGATCCGAGCTAATCAAGCTAGCTATGTTGGAATGGGTTTGAGCTTTATTAAGGTAGTTGGCCGATGACTTTGAAAGCTGTCTGATTTTTTTTTAACCTGTAAAAGAAATCTACAATGCTGGAGAAATTGTTGATAGGATTCTTCAGTAGGAGAATATTCTGATACTTAAGTCAGCTTTGAAAAAAAAAAAAAATAGAGAGTGAATATGGATGGTACATTGTTAAGAAGGTAATTAAGTTGGTTAGGTTGTTAAGAGATTGATTAAATAAGTGATTAATTAAGTAGTCTTTTATATTTTTTGATAACCATTTTACTAATTTTGTTATAATAACTCTATAATTTTAAAATATATGCTCTATGCAGAATAAAGTTATAAAATTCTATACCTGATGTGGATAAATAATTGATAATCTATCTGATAAGTTTAGCATCAGTCCAATAATTAATTAAACAACATGTACTTTAAAAAAAGAAATCGATATCTTGCACCCGTAATAAAAGATTGACATCTTGCATCTTATATCTTTATATATATATATATAATAAATTATTTATACTATAACACTTTAAAATATAATATTTTTAATAATTAATTAAATATATTAAAATTATTTTTAAAAAATTATATTGTAAAATAATAATAATAATAATTATTATTATTTTCATCAATCCAACAAATGCTAAGTTTTAGTACGAACTATTAAATAACGGTGACGGTCCGTGAACTCATGGCGGCACCGAGCGCGTGCTTTTGGTGGTGCGTGGGTGCGTCAGTCGACGTGTCATACTTGGATAATTTTCGTGCTTTTGGATCCGCCCATGGGTGGTCCATCGATATCAACGGTCCCCATTCCACGAGTCAAATCAGTAAAAACACTGATCAGCCTAACCTGGACTACCTTATCCACGGAACGGTTAGAGGAAGGAGCCCACGTTATCCTCCTGCTGCTTTAGTTTTTATTTTTTATTTTTTTTAAATTTGCGCAGACCCATAGATTCGCGTGGACTTCAAGTTTGGTGGTGGGTACGTAGAAAATTAAAACTATCTTATAAGTAGTATATGCAGAGAAATTTTTTTTTTTATTTTTTAATATGTTAATGAATCGATGAACCGTGATCATGCACCCGAATTGCTATGGTTAGCCGTACTACATCTACATGAAGCTAAGGAAAATTTAGTATTCTTATAAAATATTTTTATGTATAATTATTGGCTGTTATTGGCTATCAAAGTGGCATGCAATCACATATTGCATATATTTGGTATATAAAGGGTAGATATATCTAAGATATTTTAGGAACCAGGATATAGATATGTATATATATTAATGGGATGTTTGGTGATGGAAAGTAAAGGCTTAGGATTTAAAGGCTTAAAAAATAATAAAAAAATCATATAAATATCATAATTTTGTAACACAATGCCATAGCCTCGTGCCTTTTTTAGATCAGCACTGATCTCAGTCAATCCCCATTTTGGTTAACCAATATCCATTTCTGACTGAAATTTGGTTCAAGCCGTTGCTGGACTTGGAGAGAATCATCAAACTGGGTTCCATTGCTTTGATGCAGAGGAAAGGACACGACGAGTATCGATATGCCACGATCATTGGATGGGTCGTGCAGGTGATCCGGTCGGAAAAATTTTCAAAAAAATGGGTCCGGCTTATATCTTTCGTACAAAAGAGCATTTGATACTTTTACTCGGGATCAATAATTTAGATCGTTTCTTGTGGCATAATTTTCAAATACGATGTTAGTTTTATAATTTATATATATATATATTGTATTCGATAGATCGCTAGAAAATTCTGAATGATAATCTTGATTAACTGCAAGATTAATTATTACTGGATAGATCTGATTATCATGCTTGATATACATAAATAATCTATCAATAATATTGATTACTGTATTTGATATGATAAATAGATTATCAGTTATTTAAGTTCAAATTTTCAAAATATTCTTAAGTCAACTTAAAATTACCGGTAATTTAAATCATCTACCAAATGCAACATAGATGTTAACAAAAAAAACAAAAAAAAAACCATGCTTTAAAAGCTATGAAAAAAAAAAAATAATGATTGATGCCATAAAAGAAAATCAATAATAATTTGGAAGCTACAGCTCGAACACTTCATGGGATGAAGACTCCTTTTTCTAAGCTTCTTTCATCAAGATTCTAAATTTTATATGATAAAATTATTTTAAATTTTTTTCAAAAAGAATGCAGAGACATCCCATCTTACTTTATATTTAAAATAAAAAATATTTTAAAATATTTGGATTGAAATGCTGGAATGCTGGCTACTGAAATATATTATCTCTGTACCTGAGATGAAAGGATGCTATCCTATAAAATGGATCTAAATCCTTGCCTCTCGTACGTTAAGATACTGTTACGTCGTAAGTTTATATTACTTCAGAGTTCAGTTCTTTTCCGAGCACGATGATTTGTCGCAGGTGTCATTCTAAACCACCACTCGATTGAGTCGTCCTTTTTTTTTTTTTTTTTTTTTTCTTTCTTTCTTTTTGTTTTGGTACGAATGACTCATCCTTTGGGGTACATGTTAGTGAAGCCAGCCACATGAATGAACTTGTTGGTGTTGGGGGTAGACATATCATTTGTCTTGCAACAAAATTCTAATGCTACCATGGCTCGAGTTGAAAGTTCCATGTACCAATGACATGGATTATCACCATCAAAGTGAATCCTTATCGCAAAATAACTACCTTTCTGTGTTAAGTGGAATTAGTGGACCACCACTTGCTATTGTTTTCATTCTTTGAGGCATCTTTGTAGTTCTAAATTTGTAGCTGACTACTTAAACTTGGGAAGTAATTAAGAGTCTCTATGTATCTAAGCGTCTCGTTTCTTTTACTGCTGAGCTTGGTCATGATGGGACTCCTTTGCTCTCTCTCTCTCTCTCTCTCTCTCTCTCTCTCTCTCTCTCTCTCTCTCTCTCTCTCTCTCTCTCTCTCTCTCTATATATATATATATATATATATATATATATATATATATATATTGTTGGACTAACTATGCCACAACATCTTACTTGAAGAAATATCCATGCGCGACCCACGAAAAAAGAGACCAAATATAGGAGACAAAAAAAAAGAGAGAAGGAAATCCGTGCGCGCGACACGCATGGCACGATTCTGGCATAATTTGCATAAATCTCAATATGATTGACGGCCACTAGCAGCATTGCAATCAAACTGCGATTATGAGAGCTACAGGACTCTGATTTGGACTCCGTTCGGATCATTGGATTCCTTGTGAGATGCTCTACGCAGTGGAAGCTACAAATTCATGAGCAGAGACACAAACATAGAAGGAGGATAAAAAAGTGGTGAAAGGTTGCTTGTAGAAGGCTGATTGTGAGCTTGAAAGAAGGATTCGGATTTTTTTGTTGAGAGATACTTGTACGGGGTTGAGAAAGAGTTCAATCTATAAGTTTTTTCATAGTGAAACCTTTTGCATGTCCAAAAAATTGTATTTGTTATCTTTTCTTCTTTCTCTTGTAGTATCGACATCGACAATCGATGATCCTGTTTCGCTTCCACAATAACTGATATCAGAGTGAGTTGATACCGATCCCAACAACTGGTATCAGAGCCCAGGTTGTCTGTGGTTGATCGAGATCGAAGAAGATAGAGAAGACAAGTACAATTAAAGTGGAAATCAGCAGGTTCGATGAGAAGAGCAACTTCTCCTTCTGGCAAGCGAGGGTGAAAGACGTGCTTATCCAGCAAGGGCTAATCGACGCTCTCATATGCGAGGAGAGACTATACACCATATAGCAAAAGACTTGGAAATGGCTTCAAATACAGGCGGTAAGCACAATCCGCTTATACCTGGCGAATAATATGGTGATCCATGTACTGAACGAGTCTTCCCTGACGGCATTATGGGAGAAGCTGGAGGAGCTATACATGGCGAAGTCCCTCACCAATATCTTATTCCTTTGGAAGCAGTTCTATCAATTACGGATGGCCGATGGACAGAGTGTGTAGGAGCACTTAAGCAATTTCCAGAGGATACTCACCGATTTTCTTAGTATCGATAAAAAGTTTAAGGAGAAGATCCGGGCACTTGTATTGCTATCATCCCTACCGCAGTCCTTCGAGTCCTTGGTGACTGCTCTTTTAGTGAAAAAGAGCACCATCAAGATGGAGGAGGTGACATCAGCGCTACTTCATAATGAGGTTCTCAAGAGGGAGAACCAGGCTTCGAGTTCCGATGGGAACTTAGTGTTGGCAGTTTCTAGAGGTGTAGACGACCGGAGGCAGAGTGACAAAGGATCGTGAGAAGGACGGTCGAAGTCAAAGGATGCCAGCAAGATCGGGTATTTTTGATGTGATGAGTTGGGGCATCGTGTCAGAGATTGCTCGTAGCTTAGGGATTGGATGAGGACTGTTTTGGCAGTGGCCGATAGCGGCGATGACGGATACATCAGCGATGTATTCTTGGTATCTGATGAGGTATCCCCTTCTTCCCAGTGGGTTTTGGATTTTGCCTATCCATACCATGTTTGTTGTAGGGAGGAGTTGTTTGACTCTCTAAATAGTGGAGAGGATTCTGTCTACATAGCAGATGGATCGAGCTGTGCATCACGGATGTCGGGACAGTCAGCTTGAAGGCACATGATGAGACAGTAAAGAAACTGGGTGAGGTCCGATGCGTATCCAATTTTAGCAAGAATCTAATTTTTCTCAGCAAATTGGACTTAAGCGGCTATAGGTGGAGAGCCGGTGATGAAGTCCTAAAGGCCTTGGTGGCAATAGGATTGTTTTGCAAGGGAATAAGCGTAGGGGTCACTACCTCTTTATAGGGAGTCCAGTACGAGGTGGAGTCCCTGGTGCAGATAAAAATCCAGTGCGAGGTGGAGCTCCGACAGTAGGTGGATCGGGCATGGGATGCGAGACTCGGGAGGACGATAAGCGACATCGCAAAGTGAAGTTCCTATTATCGTAGGAGACTTTTCCGAGTAGGTCTCATGTCGAGATGAGCACAGCACATGACGAAGATGGGATCGAGCAGCCTGGCTCGACTCCTATGTTTGCCCATTCATGATCAGGCAACTGTCCCAGGGCATGGGGGGTTGGAATCCTTAGAAGCTCTCAAGTTAGGTGAAGGCGGTGCGTTGAGTCATGGTGGAGGTTATTGGACCAATGGCGCCTCAATGCCCCACTTGAAGAAACGTCCGCGCGCGACCCACGGAAGAAGAGACAAAACTCAGAAGGAGACAAAAAAAAAGGAAGGAAACCTGTGCATGCAATATGATTCTGGCATAATCTGCACGGATCGCAATGCGATTGACAACCACGAGCAGAGTTGCAATCAAATTACGATTGGGAGAGCTACAGGACTCCGATTTAGACTCCGTTCAGAACGTTGGACTCCTTGTGAGATACTCTACATAGTGGAAGCTACAAATTCATGGGCAGAGACATGGACAAAGAGGGAGGATGAAAAAATGGTGAGAGATATCTTGTAGAGGGCTGATTGAGAGCTTGAGAGAAGGATTCTTGGATTTCTTGTTGAGAGATACTTGTTCGGGGTTGAAAGAGAGTTCAATATATAAGTTTATTTTTCATAGTGTTGCCACCTGCACCGCCGTGGCCTATAGCTTTGGGATGACCTCAGATGCCGACCTAGTCGCTCAGGAACTAGCTCATGTGCCCGGACCTGCAAAAAAGAGAAGACCCAGGCCGGGGATCCCGACGGTGCACTTCGATGATCAAGTCAGTGGCGATCTAGAGGAATAGATCCTTCCTTGTGGGCCCCTTTGATAGGACTCCATGCTTGGAGGAGAAGATTTTGCTTTAGAAAGAAAGAGTTGAGTGAGGGTGGCAGTGGTGAAGGAGAGCTCGAGCGGTGATAGCTGTGTCCGTTGAGACCCTTCCGACGGATGCTCCGGTAGCCTCATAATACTTTGCTCCTTGCTTGCTCTTCCATTTGCTTGCCTTTGCTTGCTTACCTTCTTCGAAGACCTTTTAAACCTTCTTTTAGGTCATGGACCCTTCCAGCGACTTACCTCAAGTTCTTCCCCCTCTGCAGGCGCCGGAAGGTCAACGTTCGGCAACGTTCCGTGCCATGCGCCCAGGTGCCTTCTCCATCTATGATAAGGAGTTATGTCACTAGCTCTAACCTTCCCTCTAGTTGCTCCACTTTGAAAAATTTAGCAGGGCCTTGATTGGGTAGCAACCGCCCTCCTGATTTGAATCTTTTGAGATGATTTCCTCTTTCAGGTGGTGCAAATGGTCAATTGGGAGGTGCAGTGCCTTGGCTAGGGCGCCCTTTCCTATCTGGTGTAAGTAACGGCAGGAATAATCATGGCATCCTGGGGGGTGCCCCTCCATGGTTCTTGGATGGCGATTCGTCGCTTAAGAGAGGTGGCGCCGTCCACTTCCTCCTGCTTCTAAATCCTCCGAAGCGCCGTGGGCTTGGGCCAAGGGAATGGCTTCCGGTTGTCGGACCCCTCGTCTGAAGAGTGTTTGGTCTGAAGAGAATGAGCTCGACTTCGGTCGAGGTGGGCTCGACCTCGAGGGAGGGAGCTCGAAGCGAGGGTCTGACGTGGCAACTTCTGCCAATGTGGCATTCGGCTGGACTTAACAGGGACTCCATGTCAGCGATCCTGCCACATCACATAGTGAAACCTTTTGCATGCCCAAAAAATTATATTTGTTATCTTTTCTTCTTTTTCTTGTGGTATCGATAATCGACGATCCCGTTCCGCTTCCGTAATAAGGATATCAGAGCGAGTTGATACCAATCAGATATATATATATATATATATATATATATATATATATATATACTTCCTCTGCATTCCAAAAGGAAATGAAAAAAAATAAAAAAAATGAAGGACCACCACATTACTTACCAAAAGAGATGTTCAAGTGCAAGTGAAGCCGAGTGTTCTCTTGGATAAATTTACTTTTAAGGTAAAGATAACCGGAAATGTTGCATTTGTATTTCCAAAGCTTGTTTACACCAGAAAACTACAATATTTATTCTTCCATTTTTTAGAAGTTTAAAATGGAAAGTGCGTGATTGTCTTAACACTAACATGATAAGATTGTCCCCACTGAATTCGCTATAACATATATATTATCATATATATTATAATTATTATGATGTTATATTATCATTTATTTATGATATTATTATATTTGTCTGTATTGTAATATAATGTATTGTATAACTAATATTACAATAAAATATAAGATTATACATTACTATAAGATAATACTATTACATAATAACATCACACAATTAACATATTAATTATAACATAGTTCACCCAAAAAATATATTATGCCATAATATATAAGATAATATAGTACAATACAATATATAATACTAAAGTATGTTCTATACTATAATTAATTTTATAGTATAATATCAATTCATTGAATTATAATAATATTTTTTTTCTTTAACTAATATAAGCAATAATCATATTATGATAATTACTATCCTAATCGTAATAATAACTATTATATTTATGTATCTTCTTATCATAATTAAACATAATTTTATTATATCATTTTATGATAATTATTAATTACTTTATAGTATAAGAACTATTACAGCAAATATTATAGTAATATCATGATATTTCTTATTATTATAATTACAGTAACATTGCCATCATATGATCATCAGAGAGAAAGGAAGATGATGATAGTTCTTTGGGACTCATTTTGGCTGCATCTGATATAGATATAATAAAAAAAATCCGGAATACAGCTTAGTTTCCTGTATCTGGTCCAGTTGCTGGTAATTAACACTTGTATTTGCCTGCTTGCAAATAAAATGCAGTATCCAAGGCTCAGATGCAAGCAACCTTTTTTCTCCCAATCTCTTGGGAACTCCATCTCCAACTGGGTTGCAAACTGGCAGTGGATAAACATCTCTTTTACCAATAAGAAATGATGGGAAACCATTGGTAGTCTGAACTTTGGATCCTCATTGTCCTAATTTCCATTTCTTTGGCTATGAGTTGATATGCAATTATATTCCATGACATCATAATTAAGCTCCGTGACGGTGATATTCGATTGTTTGGCAGCTAAGGCCATGAGAGAGAAGTATAGACGAGA
Organism: Areca catechu; assembly: GCA_021397845.1. Taxonomy (NCBI): domain Eukaryota; kingdom Viridiplantae; phylum Streptophyta; class Magnoliopsida; order Arecales; family Arecaceae; genus Areca; species Areca catechu. Next base: position 181,981,896 of record CM038052.1, read on the forward strand.
GCTACTCAAATGATAGATTTAAAGTTTTTGAAAGAGAAATGTTGGATAGAAAAGAAACATGGTGAACCCCCGAGCATTAATGGGCATCCACCACTCGAAATGCATGCTTGGAAGCCAGGATTTGCGACAGTGCCACTTGGCCTATCCACAACCTCACAGAAATTGCCATTTTCCCTTTGACAGGAGCTACATCAGATGATGATGACGATGATGATGATATATATTTCGGAGACCAGCAGCAATGGCTGATGATTCCCAGAAAGCACCGATCCCTTGTGCTTTTAATGTCCACACAACCTTTGCTAGAAGAGAAGCTGCCCTTTCTTGAAAAAGCTTAAGAACTTTTGAGAGCCAGGTACAAATCAAAAGGAGCTGGGTTAGAGATGCGTTCCATGCTCTTTTTTAATTTCATCACCTAGTGCTACGTTTGCCGTCATGATGCTAATTAATTGGGTGCGTTTGGATATCCGCGACTTCATGCAAGTTGCCAGAAGTGGCCCTTTTTCCGATAGAATATTTGGATCGTGTAAGTTGGCCGGATATACATGACATTTTATTTTTAATAAGCAAAACGGGATGGGAGGGATAAATTTCGGTACAGCTATTCCCGTATGTCCTCGTTTCGTCAGGTAATGTTCGATTCAAGACGTTCAGATTTTTACAGTTTTTTTCCATCTAAAAATAAGTATGTCAACCTGACACCACTAAGATATTGACTAGTATATCGGAAATAAAAAGAAGATCCTGGCCTCTCACTCACACCAGCGATCGTGAATCCTAGAAAGATTTTTGGATTTAATCGAGCCATCCACGGGATCATATCTTAAATCTATGACCAGTTGGTAATAAAACAAGATCTCTACTAATCGGGCTACCGTCTTAGCAGTATGGCATTTTTAAACAAAAATATAGTTTAAAGACTAATTACAATGACAGCTTGCCGGAAATCATGCATTGGGTCTTTTCATGGTGCACGCCCTTTTTTTTTCTTCTTTTGATAGAACAAAAGGATAGGGGGTTTTATCCGGTGTAGCTTCCCATTCTGGCCCCCAGCCCGCTAGGCCTTCGTTCGATACAGTTCATAATTTTTTTATGTACCTTCCTCATCGATCGATGAGTACGTCAATCTAGTCCCACTACAGTACCGGAATATCAGCCGGTCCATCTCGCAGTCACGTGTACCCGAAAAATTCTGGAATTTTAATCGAGCCAACCACGAAATCATTTCTCGAATCTGTGATCAGGCAAGGAAAAGTCGAGCCTTTACCGACTGCATCATCACCGTAGTGGTCGGGTACATCCTTTGCTGCAAAAGAATCTGCCGCTTGTTGAGAAAAAGTCATAGGCATTCCTGAGAGATCACAAGAAATCAAAAGGAGTTGCATCTTGCTGCCATGGGGTTGGTCCCTCCTGTTCCACCTCTTAATTAGTGCTGAGTGTGGTTTGGTGCCCCATATATTTCCTCTCGTTGTGGGTGAAAGAAAAAGAAAAGAAAGAAGCAATTATTCGGTCTCTAGCCCTTGCTAGGCTTGCAACCAATGAAAACAAGTCCAAGACTCTGAGGGACCGAGTGGGGGGAATCGTTTGATGGAAAATTATGTGTTCTCCTTTACACGCAAGCGCACATGATGGCCAAAACCTTGGCAATGGATAAAAAATTAGAAGGAGAGAGGGGGAAAAAATTCACAACAAAAAATGGGTTTGATCTTGAAGAGAAAGTAACAACACGATGCAAAATGAATCGAGCAAAAGCTAGCAGATCACCCACCTTTGGCACAAAACACCTCCTCAAGCTTGCATGTGAGTTCAGGTCACCATGGGATGAAACAAAAACAGCAAGCTTTATCAATTTCTCTAAAATTTGAAATAAATCTCTTGATGAAGTTGTTAAAGAATGGTGTGAGGTGTTAGACAGATTTTAATATCGACATAAAAGATGAATAGCTCTTTTTTTTTTTTTTTTTCTTGTCTTGTTGTTATTGATACATGGCAGGGCCTTTGTAATAACATTTATTATACTCCATAATAATCAAGACAAAAGATGTTAACACGGGTATGTAATTTCATGATATTTCTTTTTTGTCAGTTTGATTTATTATTATTATTTTATTAACATAATTCGGCATCAGTTGTTATTATTATTTTTTATCGGTCAAATTTTGTATTAGTTATTATTATTTTTCTTGTATGATATTTATATATCATTTTAAATAACTCCTGAGTTGTATCGAATAAAATTGATATAGGATAATAAAGCTTTCATTTTCTCTCATTTCTTTATTATTTTTCTTTCTTCCATAAATATTTTAAAATGGTATCATAGCCGCTATTTATGTTTTCTAGTAAATCCTCTATTTTTAGTGTATCTGTAAATCATTTATTTTTTGGTAGATGACCAACGGATTCTCTATTTTTAGATGACTCCACGAGCATATTTCGTCATGTTTTCCTTTTTTTTTGGGCATTTTTATGCCTTTGACTTTTTTATCATCCAATTTTAGATTTATTCTTTTTTGGATATTTTTTATACCTTTGATTCTTTCGTCACCCGATTCAAGGTCTTTTCTTTTCGTTGAATATTTTGCTATCTAATTTAAATATTTTTCTTTTCTTCGAATATTTTGATAGCCGGTTCAAGAATTTTTCTCTTTTTTTTTATTTTTGGCTCCTTTGCTTTCCAGTTTGAGACACTTTTCTTATTTTTGGATATTTGCTCATCTCTGGCCCCTTCGTCTTCTAATATGTGATATTTTTTTTCTTTTATGATATTTTTGTTTACGAGGATTATTAATTTTTAGCTGTCTTTTATTTGATAGCCAGTCTTCTCTTATATAAGTCAGCAAGGATCATCGATATTCGATTGCCTTTACTTGAATGCTAGTCTTTTGTTCCGAGACATTTTTATTTATGAGGATCATCAGTTTTCAACTACCTTCTTTTTGAGCACTGATTTTTCCTTTTTTGACATTTCTGTCGATAATAAAATAATAATTTTCAAACTCAAGTTGTACCATCAATTTGAGTTTGAGGAGTGTTAACATAGACTATTAGGATTACATATCGGTCCATCTTCTTTATTAACATGATCCTATAATATTTTTTTATTAATTAATTTTTTTATTATTTTTTATTAGCATGATTCTATATCGATTTTTTTTTTATTAACCTAATTTTATATCAATGATTATTATTTTTCTTATATAGTATTTACACATCATTATGAATAATTTTTGAGATGTATCGGATAAAAATGAAATAAAGATAATACATCTTTTTTTTAATCTCTTTCTTTCTCTCATATTTTTCTCTACATTTTCAAATATTTTAACAATTTTTTTTTCATCCTCATGCTTCAATAATGAACTATTTGTTAAGCTCCATTATGACAACCAAACTACTGCACAGAACTTCATCACATGTTTTCTTGCTGCCAATGCATGCTCATTCATGCATGTCTCCATGGTTCTCGGGTGCTAATTATAATTATTTGTAGATGGCCAACCATCCAGTACTTCTAACCTTCTAAACTCCAACAATAATGGAAGACTTTCCAAGTTTCTAATATAATTGTGACTTTAGTAGAGGACTAGCTAAGACCTTAGAAAACTACCACACCATAAAGAAGTACACGCATGTTTCATGTTTTCTATGGCTGATGAATTTTCTCTTCCACGTGGCTTGCTTTGGGTTGACATCATTCCATTCTATTCACCCAAAACTAGATCTCATGCTTGGATCTTATAAAATATTATAAAATAAAATAATATTTTAATTATCATGCAGCGGAGAACATGGGATGTGATGAAATTTTTTATAAAAAAGGGTGCAGTCTTTACGACACCCAACACATATGGGATGCGATGAAATTTTTTTTTTTAAATAATGCAAAAAAAAAAAAAAAAAAAAAACTACCAAAATAGGTGTTTTCACCTATATTTAAGAAAGTATGTATTTTTCTGTCCATGTGATAGAAAAATTCACTTTCCGGTCAAATAAAACAGCGCACGGCAGGGTGGCGGTCAAACAAAACGATGCGTCGCAGGGTGGCGCTAGCTGGACTGAAATCGTCTATGGTAAAGATGATTTTAAGTTGATAAATCGTCTTTGGCAAAGACAATTTCAGGTCTTCTCTCACTCACGGATGGGACACGTGGAAGACGTGCATTCGTATATGTCAGAGACGATTTCAAACAGCTTGAAATTGTCTTTCTAGTGACGATTTCAAACAAAGAGTATTTTGGGAACTGAATCAAACGCTACGAAATGCGTTTTCGAAATTAATTTTCAAAATATCTTTCGTAATATTTGATTTAATTTTAAAAATACCATCCATAATATTTGATTTAATTTCAAAAATATCCTTCGTAGCGTTAGAATTCGTTTTTCAAAAGAATATTTAGAAAATTAAATAAATATCTCTCATAAATACATCATTAAATACCTCTGCACCCCATAAATATTTTTTTTAAATTAAATTTTAATATAATAAGATTTTAAAAAATATATAACAAAATTTAAAAAATATTATAACATTAATTAAAAATAAATTTAATTAAAAGATATTATAATAATATATTATAATATATTTTATATTATAATAAATATATTATATTTTAAAATATAATAAATTTATTATAATTTATTATATTATATATTATAATATAGTATAAAAGTTTTTTAAAAAATTAAAAAAATAAAAAATAATCACCATGTCGATACCATCCGGTCGCCAGCCCGGTATCAGTTCGATCGACAGCCCGGTGTCAGTTCGATCATTTGCTTAGGATCAACGGTCGGACCATGTCCTGCCACCGGTCCCGAGCAAGGAATTGGACTGATACCGGGCTATCGATCGAATTAGTACCGGACTGGCGACCGGATAGTATCGACATGGTAATTATTTTTTTAAATTTTTTTATACTATATATATAATATATAATATAATAAATTATAATAAATTTATTATATTTTAAAATATAAAATATTTATTATAATATAAAAATATATTATAATATATTATTATAATATTTTTTGATTAATTTTATTTTTAATTAATATTATAATATCTTTTAAATTTTGTTATATATTTTTTAAAATATTATTAGATTAAAATTTAATTAAAAAAATATTTATGGGATGAAGAGGCATTTAATGGTGCATTTACGATGGATTTTTATTTAATTTTCTAAATATCCTTTTTGAAAAACGAATTCAACGAAAGGTATTTTTAAAATTAAATCAAATATTAATATTACAGATGATATTTTCAAAATTAAATCAAAAATTATGAATGATATTTTAAAAATTATTTTTGAAAGCACATTTCGCAGTATTTGATTCAATTCCCAAAATATCCTTTATTTGAAATGGTCGCTTGAAAAGATCGATGAATAAGAGAAGATTTGAAATCGTCTTTGGTAAAAATAATTTTTCAATTTAAAATCATCTTTATCGCACACATTTCAGATCAGCTGGCACCATCTATCATATATTTTGTTCGATCGAAAAATAAATTTTTCTACCGCGTGGATAGAAAAATAAATTTTTCTATCAATGGACAAAAAATATCTATTTTTATAAATATAAATAAAAGCATCCATTTTAGTAATATATATATATATAATTTTATATTATTTTAAAAAAAATTTCTTGGGTTGGGCCATGCGGGAGCAGGGTAGGGAGTAGCTGGCAAGGCGGCACGTGTCCACCGTCAGGTTGGGGGACTTTGAAATGTGTACTTCTTGTACCTCCAGGGACTTCGTAGTAATTTTCTGTTTCATCGTTTCATCCTGGGACCGTAGCTCTGTTTCCTTCCCCTTCCCCTTCCACTTCTCCATCCCCACGACGAAAAAATCCATGGAGATTTTAATCTCCGATAATTCCCTTGTTCCTTTATCGGCTCCTCTCCTCTCTCAACCCCTAAATTCCCTTCGTTTCAATCCATCCTCCCCGAAAAATCCCGTCTTTTTCTTTTTGCGTCCTTGGAATCGTCGCCGAAGGATGCTCGGCGCGACCTCCTGCTCCCTCTCCGCTTCTTCCGACCCAGTTTCGTCTAATTATGGCGGCTGGGACGATCTGGAGCTACTTGGTGGACCCAATAGGTCGGGCGAACTCGATCCGCTGCGGAGCTTCTTGGTTTCTCTCGGTATTGATGATCGGAAACACGCTTTCCTCTTCGTTTTAGGGTTTCTTTCAGCTTTGGCGGTGTCTAGAGTTAGGGTTTCGTCGATGGCCGTTTTGCCGGTCTCCGTTGTGGTTTTCGTGGTTGGGTTTTCGGCCGGAGCGGCTCAGTCAATCATGGCAAACGGTTCAATTAGCAACGTTGGAAGGAACGGTGTTGATTTTAGGGTTTCTGATGAGAAAATGAGGGATTTGGGAGCTGTTTTTGATGAATTGGAGGTTAAAATATCTGATTTGGAAAATGGATTGGAAGGAGGAATTGGTTCAAATCAATTAGAGAGGAGCAAGATTAAAACTTTTCTAGATAATATCGAGCATATAAGAGCAACAATTGGGCACGGCCAGAAAATAGTGGAGGCTTTGTCTGCAGGTGATGTTTTAGACGGGCATATGGCTTTTGATCGGGAAGGAGGCAGGAAATTGAATCAGAAGTCGATTCGGAAAAGAAAGGAACTGGGATCAATTGCTCTCGATCTTGTCCAATATTTTGGGAGCTTGTTTCAAGAAAACATAATTGGGATGAGGTCCCCAAAAGGAAAGGACTCTACTACCGTTAGGGGAGAACTCAAGGAGCACGTGGCTTCTCCGGTGGAAGACAATACAATTCCAAATGCAATGGGAGAATCTAAAATTAATGAGAAAGGTTCGAATGCGTTGCCAAGTAAAAGTCTGGACAACAGTAAAGTAGAAAGATCTGAAGTTTTGTTTGGAAGTACTGAAGGAAATGGGGCAGAGAAGACTAGGAATGTTAAGATGGTAACTGACCATAGTGAGGCAGTACAGCTTGGAAAGAAACCCAGTCATTCCAGAGATGGTAGATATAATAATCATATGCTTTCATATGATGAAGAGCTTGATAGTTTGAATGCAAGCTTGCACTTTACATCCAAGCAAGGAAGTTACCAGAAAATGGTATTCAATCATAATTATGGTCGAGTAATGCAAAATGACATGCAGAATTCTGCTGATCATCGTACCAGTCATGGAACAACAAAAAGCATGGATTTCTTCACGGAATCTGCCACATCATCACTTTTAGAACAAACCTTTGAAATACGTGATAAGTTGTACTCAAATTCTCATGGAAGTAATAGCAACAAGGTGAGGATTGAGCAGACTGGTCCCTATGGTTCTAAAGAAGCAGATGTGGAATTTGAAAACCAATCTGTTCAACAATCAGTACATGGTAATGGTATGGAAGAAGGCCACACGCTGTCATCTTCGATGCATTCCAGTGATGATGAATTTAATGAAAATGTGAAGGAGGCATCAGAGCTTCTAAAACAGGCAAGGGAATGTATGACGAATCAAGCTGATGAAGAAAGAGCAGATGCTATACTGTACAAATCTGCAAGGTTGCTTTCCACAGCTGTAGCTCTAAAGCCAATGAGTTTGCTAGCTGTAGGTCAGTTAGGGAACACTTATCTTCTTCATGGAGAGCTTAAGCTGAAGATCAGTCGGGAGCTGAGAATTCTCTTATCAAGAAGTGAGACCATATTGAGTGGAAAAGGACGTGGTTTCTGGTTTAAGAAATTGGATACTCGCCTTCTAAGCAGAGAAAATGTTGCATCTGCCCTTACTGATGTGTGTGAAGAATGTGAAGAACTCCTTGTTGACGCAGGAAGAAACTACAGAATGGCCTTGTCTATAGATGGGAATGATGTCAGAACCCTTTATAATTGGGGTCTTGCTCTATCCTTCCGTGCTCAGTTGATTGCAGATATTGGACCGGTAAGCTTTCAAATGACTTTCTTGTGACTTATGCTTAGACATTAAATGCAATCTATAAGAAACCAATGCATCTCACCGAATGCACTGACCGATGCACGGCTAAAGAGGGGGAATCCTGAGTGATGAAATGTTGAGTGGTTCCTCTGTTTCTATGTGTATATTACATTTAGATTTAAATGTTATCTTTTCTCACACAGGTGTTATGCTATGGGGTGGGGGGTAAGGTGTTATGGTACGTGTTTGTGTGAGTGGTGGGACAAAAGGTATGCAGGCCATAATACCTTCCCGACTTTATATGTGATTTTTTCTTAATCTATATCTGAGCAAATCATGACAGCCATGACTTGCGGTTGTAAAGCATGATGGCCAGATCAAGCAATGACTAATACTATCTGAATCCAACTAATAGTTTTTACTGAATGCAAAATTCCTTATCAAGCTTGTTTGCGAGCACAAGTCTGTCACCATGTCTATTTTCTCGAAATTTGCTTGGTTAGATTCTTTTGAAGGCAGCTAGTCCAACTGGTAATACCGTGTATACATAGTACAAACTACAAACTTGTCACCATCTCTGCTTCCTTCAATGTCATCCTGTCAGATAACTATAAACCTTATGTGTTACTATAATTTTTTCTCTTTCTTCATCCTCCAATTTACCTGCATGTTCTCACGCTGACAAATTATATAAATTCTGATGAATGTTAAGTATGTGTTTTGTTGATATGATGTGGGTTCTTCATTTTCAGGATGCAGCTCTTGATGCTGACAAGGTTTACATGGCGGCAATCGATAAGTTTGATGCTATGATGTCCAGAAGTAAGGCTTATGCACCGCATGGTATGACTTAGTAATCCATTATACCTTATTCAGTTACTCTTAGAGTTGTTGAACAAATTCACTCTTTCAGCCAACAATTGGGCCTTAGTCTAATGACGATGTACTAATACATGGAAGCTTAATCCTTCTATCTATACTTGTAAAACATTAAAAAAAAAAGAAAAATAAAACTTTTCTAGAAAATCATTTTACCGATGGTTGACCTCTGACTTTCACATCTCTGCAAATGACACTAATATCACCTCTTTCATTTTACATGATTGTTTGGAAACTATTACAGGTTCAGTGATAGTAATAATCACCTTACCATACTGAAAAAAAAGGAAGAAAACTCAAGAGCCATCTTTGCATAATGTTGTGCAGATTCATTCATTCGTCTTATGTTTATCTATTTATTCATTTTGACTTGTGTCTATAAGTCTATCAAAGTGAAGTGCTGCTACTGCATAGTTTTTAACTAATATAGTTTCTCAGTCCTGCAAATTCCCACTTAAAATGTCTTTACAGTTTCTTATGGTTGTGGTGCATAAGTGTCATAAATCTGGTAATCTGGAATGTTTAGAGCTATCGAGGATGACTTGATTTCAAATTTCTTTTCCTTCTTTGACAAGCTTTTTGTTTAATGTACTTTCTGTCTTTGTTTAAGTACTAGTGTGAGATTTTCTGAAGTTGACCATCAAAAGAATATTTACAACAATACTAGCAAAAGCTTTGTAATTCTTGAATAAAGTTGCTTTTATATGAAATCAATAACCTATTTGCAAGGAGAATTTGTAATCCAAGTCAGCTGCTTGTACATCGAGTTCCTAAGCCTTGGAAATCCAACTCGTTAGTGCTCAGACATGATGCAGTTTCTTAAGAATATGAGGAATGGTGTGTGACAAAGATTAAACTTGACTGGCAGAGAAGACTGCTATATCTAACAAGGTGGGCTTAAATCTGAAACATCTATTCCAGAAATTGTAATTATGGTAGAGAGATGGAAGACAATAAAACAGGTATGGTGAGGGAAGGATGTTTCTTTTTCCCGATATTGTCTGGCTGGCACTTTGGTGGTATCTGGTTAACGTACTTACCTTCGGGTAAGAAGAGGGTGCGTAAATCTAACATCTCGTATTGAACATTTTCCGGTGGGGTGGGGGCCTTCGAGAGTAGCTGCATTGGGTTTACCTCCCCCCCCCCCCCCCAATCCCTTTTACTTATCAAAAAAAAAAAAAAGAAAGAAGGGAAGGATGTTCCAGAGAATGAGGAAATACAGGAAATTACATATTCAAGGCAGAAAAGAGAAAGTATGATGAAGATAGAACATTGATAAATAGTTAAACTCGGGTTATGGTGGGAGCAAGGAATGCATAGAGGGATGTAGCGACTGATCAAGCAAGAGTTTGGAGGCTTTGGCCAAAATCATAAGTCAGGCTCTTTTCAAAGATGCCGAAACATTATCTAGTTGATCCTTAACATGAATCTTAATCTTCAGGTTGTATCCTATCCATTTAGATCAGCCTTATGATTAGAGATCATACAATCAAACTTTGATCCAGAAAAGCTAGGCAAACGTTTTAATATGATCCCTTGATAAATATTTTGTGAAGTGGTGTCCTGCTTCATTTACCATGCAACTTGCTGGGACAGATGATAAATCAAAAATTATAGAGCATAAGGATAAATAAATACATGAAGATCTCCATACAATCCTATCAGCAGTAACACTTCTGAGAATATGAGCCAGGATGGATCTTTCCTGAATTTCTGCTTATGTCACTTGAATATAAATGCTAAGTTTGGCTGTTCTTTACTTTCGACTTTGTCATTTGGTTCCACACATCCTTTGTTTTTTATATGAATGCTAAGTTTGACTGTTCTTTACTTTGGCTGTTGTCATTTGGTTCCACACATCCTTAGTTTTATTATCTATCAGTCATCGTGAATCCAAGTCCATGTGATCTTTTTTCTTTTTTCTGTTTCCCATGAAGTTTATGCCTTGTGCCTTTAAGCTTTGTTCCTTGTCCCACTGAAAAATTGAATGCCTAGAACTGTCTCTCGGCCTTTCTCAACAATAAACTATTAAAATAAATAATCTTTCAATTGCAAAGACAGATATTTGCAGTGATTAATAAGTGGAGGCTATAATATCACAATCCCGGTATTTTTGTCAACATTTTCTTAATGTGGGTCTAGCCTTTCAGGATTAATGGTAGCAAATGCACAACATGGCATGCGATGACCATATTTAGGAATGATCGACATTTTTTTTTTTTTTTTTGCAAGCTCTTTCTTTTAGTAAATGCAATCTGCAAATTTTTTTTCCCCTTGATCTCATATGCCACCAATTTTTTTACTTAAAACTATTTCTTGAACTCTTTTCTGATACATGCTTGACTTGCAGCTCTGTATAGATGGGGAGTGGCACTGCAGAACCGATCTCATTTGCGTCCACATAATAGCAAAGAGAGAATGAAGCTGCTGCAACAGGCAAAGAGTCTGTTTGAAGATGTCCTTTGTGTGGAATCAGATAACAAACCGGTAAGAGAGGCTCTGTCTTCATGCATATCGGAGCTCAAATACAAGGGGCAATGGTAATCACTGGCTTAAGTGCTCAAGGCAGATAAGGTCCAATGCCATCTGATTCATATGATTGCTCGCATATGGAACTTTCAAGAGGATCCAGCAATTCTTGTCTATCCACATTTCCTTCATCCATTGTTATGTATAGCTGCTTGATGAAAACTACAGTTGTTATCAATATTTGGTGGACTCTGGTACTCAAATGCGGGTCAGAGGCCAACAAGTTTTACATTGCACGTCTTCTGTGCTTCATGCGCATCCCTACCAGGTGCAGTTCTAAAATAATGCCTGTTGAAGTTTGAGAATCTTCCTGCAAACAGTGCAGCGGCTGATTTTTTTTCTCTTAGCTTTGCCAGTGAACGGCATGGTTGATCTCTAGGCTTCTGTTGGATTATTTAAACATTGCTCATGTATATCAGAAAGATGGACATTGTACTGACCAAATAAACAAAGATAAAAGCTTCGACTCTAAAAACTAGATTTTTTTTGAAGTTAAAAAGAGAATGTACTGCTCGTGAAATTAGTAGCATTTAATAAAATCTGTATTTGTTCATCATGCACTTCGGATATACAACTGCCATGGTGTTTACCGTTCTTGAAGTTTGATAGGAAGCAACTTTTGTACTTCCAGATTCCATGCCTGTCATACAAATCAATCATTTAGTTTTCTGAACAGATGTGACATCAATTCAGGCACTTTTATTAATTGTTGTTTTTATTAATTGTCTTACTCAAAAATATGGTCCATTTAAGTAAACCAGGTTCTTTCCTTGGCCCTCTTTCATCTTTTCGTTGGGATCTGGTTTTTACAAATTTCATCAGATATTTCTGCGTTTTGGTGGCAATTGGGTTAGAACAGTATGCCTACTAAGCATTTTCTTGTATCCCGTAAAGTTTTGTCAAGTATAATGCAGGATTGTGATCTCTGCAAGGTATAATTGAAGATACCTCTCATGTTTTTATTAATTGTTACCTTGCAAAGGACTGTTGGAGGCTTATAACTACACATTTACATCTTTCTATTTCTTTTGTCATGTTGGATGACCTGTTCAACTTTATGAAACCCCCCTTAGCACAATAGCAATTTAAAGACTTTATTGCCACTGTCGTTTGGCTTTTCTAGAGTGCATGTAATGACAAAATCTTTAACACTATGTATACATCCCCGATTCAGTTTTTTCGTAAAACTTTTATGTATATTCCCAGATTTAATTGTCCTCTGTTAAAGTACGGTGGTAGTTCTTTATCACCTCATCATCTACATCTCCTTTGGTTTCTTGGCTACCACCTCTTTCAGGGGTGATAAAAGCAATTTTGATGGATCGATGATTTCTTCTGCTGCAACTTATATTATAAGAGATCAGCATGCTTTCTTTATTCAAGCTGGAGCTAAGTTACTTTCTCTTGCTTTGGTTTTGTTTGTAGAATTTTTGCTGTCTGGCTAGGTCTGCGTGTTGCTATTTATGATTTGAATGCTATTCATATTTCATTAGAAGGCGATTCAGTCTCAGCTATCTTATGAATAAATGCTGCTAATTCTTCTCATCATTCTACTAATCTTTTTTAACAGGACATTGCAATCTGGAAATTCTTCCTTTCATTTTTATCTATCTCACATAAATATCTAGAAACGAATCAAGTAGCTGATTATTTAGGTATCTTTGCACTATCTGGATAATTTATTTGGTACGATAATGACAAAGTTGATTCTTTTTGTAAATATCTTCTAAATACGGATCAGCGAGCTATTCATTTTACTAGATACTAACATATGTATGCAGATGTTACCTATATGGTTTCCAGCAATGAGATGTACAATGCTCTTCAGACTGCAACCTTTACTGGGGGTCACATTTATCATAATCAATATGTTCAATACCTGCAGTGGAAACATTAGCATCTACCTGAGCATTTTAGAGGATATATTATCTCAAGAGTCTGTGAGAAGGCTAGCACAGTGCACAATATTCTTATATTCATCCTTATTTCCATCTGTTCCTCATCCTTTTCAAAGATCTTTAATCAAGATTATCATTCATCAAAGGTTTGAGGTTTTTCAATGGAAGGGATAATCTGGCTGTGCATCATTTGCTTCTTTGCAACATTAGATGTTCAAATTTCAACTGTCAGGTCTATGTGCAAAAAATAATAGAATTGCATTGGAAAAAATACTATGGGTGGAAAAATCAGGAAGATCTGATAAAATAAAAAGAAAATACAAGAAAAAAAGAGAAAAAAAGTACAAATAGAAGAAGTATTTACTTACCTTGTTCATTTTATATGCAAGTTCACTATACGGTGAATCTAATCTATATGATACATATCAGATTCCTAGGAAATATTTATCAATGCTGAACTACTGCAAACTGTGGATTCTCTTCAGCTATATCTATGATAGAACATCTCTATTCAACATTGATGGACTTATGCAAATTCAATATATCTTTCTTCCACGGTGTACTCTCTGTGTATTGTCTCTTCAGATATATTGTGGATACTACGTTACCTGTGCTACAGCAACAGTTTTATCTTCCCTCTTTGCTATTTTGCAAACCATGTCTATTTCACTATCTTATATGCTTCAGATTTTTATGTTGTTGTGATGGTTTTACCGCTTCAAGTTGATAAGCATTTCTTCATGCTCTTGATTTTTGGAATCGAAGAACTTTGCTTCCAATGAATTTGATACTCTCACTTATAGCATGGCTCTATATCTTGTATATTGTATCTTCATCCAATTTATGACCGCAAAGGAACTCTTTGTTAGAAGCCTTGGGATTGAAATATCTGTTCTATATACAAAAGAATAAAGAAAATCTGTAGAAACAAATTTATGGAAGGAAAAATCAAAACGATTTGTGAAAAAAAAACAATACATGAAAAAAGAGAATGGAATCAGTAGACTTTGGAACTGTGCTTACTTTTTTCTCTGTGCAAGTTCAGCATACTGTGTATCTAAACTATCTTATACACAACATCTTTGCAGGAAATACTTCAACAGTGATGAACTACTGCAATCTATGTATTCTCTTCAAATATATTCGTGATACTGCATCTTTCTTCAACAGTGATGAGCTTCTGCAAATACAACAAATCTCTGTTCAACCGTGCATTCTCTGTAATTTCATCTTGCTATGCTGTTGTTCCTGGTTCAACGAGCTTCATATTCATACGCTTCAGAGTTTCACAACTATATGCTTCGGAGTTTCATGTCTTCGGTTTTTGGATGTGGCACTTCTGTAAATACAACAAATCTCTCTTCAATTGTGCATTCTCTGTATATTCCCTATTCAAATTCTTAGTGGATACTACTTTAATAGTATTATATCAGTAGCTCTCTTTGCTGTTCTACAAATCAAGTTCATTTCATATATTTATATGCTTCAGAGTTTCATTTTGCTATGATGTTGTTTCTGATTCAACGAGCTTCATATTCATATGCTTCAGAGTTTCATATCTTTGGTTTTTGGATATGGCAAACCAAGGATTCAGGTCTCGGCGGGATATACTACAGGACACCGGGACGGGATATTATCCCATGTATTGGGACAGGACATCCCGCTAGTATCCCAATGTCCCAATCGAGATACCTTGGGACATCCCCTGTCCCGAGTGTCGGGACGGGGCGGGACGCCGACACGTCCCGTTCCAGGAAAAAACCGGGACAACCCTGTCCCACGGGATTTAAAACCTTGTGGCAAACACTGTTTTCAACAAGTTGGATTATATCTTACCTCATGAGTGAATTATCTTCACCTTCTATTCTTGTATTCAGTCACAGATCTCTTTGCTTGTCCCAATTATATTGATTATGCAATTACAGATCTCTCTGTTTATCTCTCTACTTATCCCAGTTACAGGTATGTGCTTATCATCAAGGGGTTTTCATGCTGATACCTTTTGTCTTTCTTCTACAATTAACTATGATTTGCTCATCCTTAGTTCTGGGTTATATTGTATCAATACAAAAAACTTCTTCATAAATCCACTCAAACTTTTGGTCTCCCAGTTGGTAGTCTGTAACATCTTTCTGTTATGTAACACTTCAGTCTTGCATGTTTGCTGCTATTTTGCTATGTGTAAGCAGCATTAGTGTTTGATATGTGATGTAGTCTTAATAGTGCTTTATTAATATAGTTCTTTTCTACCAAAAAAAAAAAAAAATCAGGTAATTTAAGACTCAGGTATTTTGGTCAGGAATTAGGACTCACTTTAATGTAAAAACAGCACATAAATAAAAGATTGCTGCAGTACAAAGACTTGAAAAGGATATATAATTGGGTAACTAAAATGTTTGACCCGAACCTGGATGCTAAAGCCTGATCCTTTGCAATGACCCAGATCCTTTTGCAGGTACAAGGTCCAGATATTTGCCTGTAGATTTTGGATTGAGCTTGAACAATCCCAAGTGAGTAACCATTGCATTTAATTATTTTTAGCGAAGAGGGTAAGGAACTGTTAGATTTATCTTGGATCACATATAAAAGATTAGAATATAAAATAATAAACTAAATAAAAGATTAAGTCCTACGTATTTTGAAATTCTGAGAATTCATGATCTTTATTGTAGCATACCGCGGAAGAAGAAAGCAACCATAGATTTTAGGTCTTTCTCTCCATCTTTACAATATGCCTACTTTCTTAATGGGATAGGTACCTTATTAGGAACATAGAAAAACTTTATGTCCTAAGATTTTTACAGGCAAATATATATAGAAGTTGAGGGGGGATCTAGTCCAGTTAATAATGTCAATGGATCGACCATCCATTACAGAGCTCATTAATCAAATCAGGTCTATATCGGGATCCGTTATACCATATAACTAAGACAATTAGATCCAAATAATGATATGATTACAAAAAATTATGGTCTTGTTAACCATTCATTCGAACAATAACCTAGTCCATATTTCAAAATAAAATCAAATTTTAAATTGGATCAATGAAGTCTACTTTATAAGAATTTCCAACAAAGAGCATGATACGGTTCAAGAACCATACAGGTGACAAAGGGAAATTTGCCGGAGAAAAAGAGCATCATAAATGGAATAGTTAAACAGGACCAATGCATTCACCATGTCAACAATAGAATTACATACAACTCCGAACATTAAAAACCATTCAATTTAAGTCTCATTTGATTAGAAGAATGAAATCTTCTATTTGCATTGTGTTATCAGACTATCTTAACTTGCATGTGGATCGAGCTAGCCTTTGCAAGTGAAGACCAACGCATTTGAGATGTCAAAGCCACATAAGAACTCGAAGTTTTCTTTTAAAGTGAATCATGGTAATCTTCCTTGCACCAAACTCGATTGAGCACTTTAAAATCAATACCTCCTTCACTTGGTAAGCTCTAATTTACTTGATAGTTGCTTATCCGGTGCCCAAACCAAAGGAGTTGATATATCGTGATTTGAATTTCTTTTTAATTAGGGTATGTTATAATTTTATTGGAGCCATTGCCATCTGGAGCTCTAGTATGTATTAAGGATATGCAGATAGATTCAAGGCCATCAATTTTTCATCTAGAGAGAAGCCAACTACCATGTTAATTGATTGATTGACCATGTAATTAATTGGTTGTTGAAGATGAACCAGCCAATTTCCTGCAGCATTTGAGAGGTTGGAGAGCAGCGATGCTTTGAGATAAGGTAACACTCATCATGATGTGAATAGAAACATCCAGTGATTATATGAAATATATATATAACTTTAAAAAATTTAAAATTTTTTCATAATGTGTATGAAATAGAATATTTTTTATGTGACAAACAATTTAAAAAAATTAAAAGATAGAAATGGCTTGGGAGGTGGTAAAATCACTGTCTTAAAGGAGACTGTGGCCCTTCTCATGCAAAGATTTGGGCTGCACACCCTTCTTCAAAGTATAACCTGCAAGCCAAGTACTCCAATGCCTGTCGGTGGCACAATCTCGATCGGGCGCCGATCAAATTCGTCTTTAGATCAAAATTATCAAATAAAAAAATAATATTGAAAAAATGAGAGAAATTTGAAAGATTTGATAGAGGAAAAACTTTTAGGATTTTTTTGGATGGGATAGAAACTATGGAAAAAAGGTTTATTTGTAGACTCAAAACTCTCCAAAAGGTACAAAGTACCCCTATAGCTATTTGAAGGAATTTAAAAAAAAAAAAAAAAAAAAAAAAATGGTAGAATGGCTCGCGATCCATGCGCGGTGCGTCCACCTGCGCATGCACCAACTAACAAAACTCACATGCATCGCGGGTGTTCATGAGTTTTGAAACTCCTGAAACGAACAACAATCCCCTACAAATTTTAAAACTAATGATAAAATATTTAAATTTAATAAATAATTTAAATAATAAAATCTTGGAACTTTTACTATGCTCAGTACAAGTACCTTCTAAGTTTGAACTTGTACTTAATATAAAAATACACACTGTATGAAGACACTAATTATAATATGGGATAGTACTATTTAGGCCATACGTTTGTCTTTATTTTCATGAAAGTTACTAGGGATTTGCTTTAATCCCATAGTCGTGGCTTTATGATTATTCTCACTAAGATAAATCCTCCTAGAATATATATAACGGAATCGTACTTTACTGAACTTACAGCCTTTGATCTATTAAGAGTTATGCTTAACCTAACCGTTATCCATAGAGCACTATACCATAGAGATGGGTTGAAGACAAACTCTTATAAACAATGCTTCTAAATGTCACCTCAGAGATTGTTTTCCTTTGAACATTGATTATGGAATCTCCAATCTCAAAGGTTGAGGTCTACTTTAGTGACTAATATACGGGTTTAAGTCCCATCTCCCTCGATACCTTAGATACCGAGGCCTTTGAAAGATCAAGGATTCAGGTCCCGGCGGGACATACCACGGGACACCGAGACGGGATATTATCCCATGTGTCGGGACAGGACATCCTGCTAGCATTCCAGTGTCCCAATCGAGATACCTTGGGACATCCCCTATCCTGAGTGTCGGGACGGGGCGGGACGCTGACACGTCCCGTTCCAGGAAAAAACCGGGACAACCCTGTCCCACGGGATTTAAAACATTGGTCAAAAGATCAAATAGATTATTTTTTAATCTTATATATTAAAGTGATATCACATCTTTTGTTTCATTTTTTACAGTTTTGTATCTGATCATGATATTCTTGTTCATCCTTTTATTTGATGTCTGTTGATTTAATAGATCTATTAGAGTTCTACAATCATAATTTATTGGTATTACAGATATTCTTAATGAAAGAATTTTAATATATTTAATTAAATCTTTTAGTCACCGTGCTTCAATGCAAGTGGTGTTAAGAGCAGTTAATTCCGATTCTAATATACTTATTGTTGTTATTGTTTGTTTACATGATCTCCAAGATATTGCACCTTCTCCAAACATGAAGGGATATCCTATGATGGACGTAACATCTAAATTATTTGTTACCCAGTTAGCATCACTTTATCATTCTATTATTTTTGGATAACCAGAGTATATAAGAGAGTAATCTAGAGTTTCCTTCAGATATCTAAAGATTCTTTTAAGCACTTTTCAATGTTCTTCACTAGGATTGCTGATACACCGACTTAGTCTTTCTACTGCATAACCTATATTAGGATGGGTTCTATTTGCTATATATAACATAGATCTTATCCTCTAGGAATATTCTAATTATTTTACAGGTTCTCCTAGATTCTTAGTTAAGTGAGAACTATAATCATATATGATAGAGATAAGATTTAGATCAAAATTGTTAAACTTTTTAAGTATTTTTTTTATTAAACTTGTTAGGTTTATTTCTATTTTATTATTTATTCTTTTAAGTTTAATTCCTAAGATTATATTAGCTTCTTCTAAATCTTTCATATCAAAGTTACTTGACAAATAATTTTTAGTTTCTTGTATTATTTTTATTGATATTCCGAATAATTGAATATCATCTACATACAGGCATAAAATAATAAAATTTAAGTTATTCCTTTTATAATATATATATATTTATCATGTTCGTTAATCCTAAAGTTATCACCTGAGATAATTTTATTAAATTTAATATAACATTATCTATGTGCTTGTTTTAATTCATAAAATGATTTAATTAGTTTACATACTTTATGATCTTGTCCTTTAACTATAAAACTTTGAGATTGGTTTATATAGATTTCTTCTTCTAATTTTCTATTTAAGAATGCAATTTTTATATCCATTTGATGAATTATTAATTTATAAATTAATACTAATGCTACTAAGGTTTTTAAGATGGCTATCTTAGTTACAAGAACATAGGTGTCAAAATAATCTATCTTTCTTTTAATTGTATCCTTTAGCTATTAACCTAGCTTTATATATTTCTATTATTCATCTGGTTTTAATTTCTTTTTAAAAATCTATTTAGTTTCTATTGCTTTATTTTCTTGAGATAAATCCAATAAAATTCAAGTTTTATTATTTATGATTGATTGAATTTCACTATTTATAATTTTCTTTCAATATGATGAATTTGATGATGACATAGCTTTTTATATGTACAAGGATCACCTTCTACAAGGTATGTAAAGAAATCTTCTCCAAAAATCTTTTCTATTCTGTTCTTGTTACTTCTTCTTAATTTAGGTTTAGTTTCAAGATCTGGTTTTATAGATCTAGAAGAAGATGGTTCACATTCTAGGACTCTAGAAATTCTAGTAGTTCTAGATCCTAACTTTTTCTTTTTGGTTTCAAGAATATTGATCTTAGCTAGATATCTTCATATTTTGAGAAAATTCAGGTTATGAACTCTACCTTTCTAAAGTTCATAAGGGATCTTATCACTATCCTTAACAGGGATCCTATTTAAGATAAAGCAAGAAGACAAAAGAACTTTTCCTTATAAGTTCTCAGGTAGGCCAAAACTAATCAGCATAGTGTTTACTATATCCAAAAGGATATGGTTTTCACGCTCAGCCACATTGTTGGACTGTGAAGAATAAGAAACAATTACTTCATGAATTATTCCATGTTTTTGATAAAATATGAAAAATTTATTTGAAGTATCTCGTCTCTTCTATCAGACCTAGGATCTTAATTTTCTTTTCTTATTGATTCTCTGCTTCACTCATATAAATTTTGAACTTATTAAATATTTCATCCTCAGATTAATTAGGTAACAATAATAGTATCTAAAATAATTATCTAAAAAGATTACTAAGTATCTATTGCCACCACAGGTTATAGTTTTGGTAGAGTCACATAGATTACTATGTATCAACTCCAAGATCGAAGTATTTTTTATTTTTTCTTAATTGATTTGAATGATTTTCTTGGTTATTTAGATTCAACACATATTTCATATTTAGATGTATATAAGTTTGATTAAGAAATTAATTTTAAGTCCATCATATGTTTGACTTTTTCTAAGTATACATGACCCAATCTATCATGTTATAAATTTTGAATAGATTTATTTACAAAATAAATTTGATTCTCAACTTTATTAATAAAATAATTTATTATATTCAATTTGAATAAGACTTTGCTGACGTATCTTTTTTCTATGAAGGTATTATTCTTAGTTATTACAACTTTATTACAATCAAGGATAATTTTATCTCCTTGAACTAACTGACACTTACTAAT
Organism: Areca catechu; assembly: GCA_021397845.1. Lineage (NCBI taxonomy): Eukaryota > Viridiplantae > Streptophyta > Magnoliopsida > Arecales > Arecaceae > Areca > Areca catechu. The sequence continues at coordinate 182,002,822 of CM038052.1, forward strand.
AAGATTCTTCATAAAATCTAGAATATATAGTATATCCATCAGGATAAGAACTTTTTTAGAAGTCATCTTTAAATTGATTCGTCCTTGTTCCATGATCCTGGTAGCTATATCATTCCAAGAGTTATACCTTATCCACTTGAGTCCTAAAAAGTAGTGAACCAAGAGCAATCAAAATAAATATGAACTTTAATTTCTGAATCCAACTACCAATTAAGGTTAGAGGAAGTAACATTAACTTCAAAGTTAAAGCTTACTGACCTAGAGGTGGTGTCTTATGGACCTTCAACTACATGAGCTTGGGATCTAGAGGAATCAGAAGGTTTATGAAGAGACTCCTTGTAAAAATAGTTCTTGCAAGATGGTTTGTCCTTTCATATACAAAATAGAACCTTTCATTTGAACTTTAAACAGGCTTGTTGGATCTAGTATTATTGGTTTTGAAATTTTTATCCTCAGACTTGAACTTATTTAGGTTAAGATGGTTAGGTTGGTTTGATTGGTATTGATGGTTTGATTGAAATCTAGGTTTTAATTTTGATTTGGTGTTGTTATTGTTGGTCTGGTTTTATTGGATTAAGTTAGCTTGGGTACCTGGGACTCTGGTTTGTTGAGTTTTGGATCGGTGTTGGTCTTTTATTCTTATTGAATTCAGAAGTTGAGTTAGGATTAGCTCTTCATGCTTATGGAGCTGACCTTTGATAAAGTCATCCCAGGAAGGATGTATCTTATCAGGGAGGCTGGAGATCTTAAATTATTTAGCAAGAACGGTCTCATTGTTTTGAAGCTTCTTAAGACATTCTTCGAATTGATGGAGTTGGTCATTTATGGGTTTATCATATACCAAGACATATTTAAGAAATGATGCAATACTGAACCGTGTAACCCTAACATCATCAAGGCTATATTCAGACTTTAGATTATCCCATAATTTCTTTGTACTCTTTACAGATAAATAAATATCATAAAGTAAATAAAAAAGGATACTCAGGATTCTACCCTTACATAGTCTTCTTCAGGGGTTATAGGAGTGGTTAAACTAGAGAAGGCAGAGGATTGGTCAATAATTGATCAAAGTCCTAAAGTGGTTAACCAAAATTTTATTTAGCTTTGCCATCTCCTAAAATTAATTCCATCAAACTTGTTAAGTTTAAGATTATAGGTTTCATCTCTAATGATAGCCATTTGGTCCAAGTAAAGTTCAGAAAAGAAAACTAAAATTTGAAAAAAAAAAATAGTAGGTATTTGTTTAACAAGGTTAAGTTTTTTTTTGAGATGATATTAGTCTCACTTAACGAAATTTATTAGGGTTAAATTTAATTGATAACTAAAAGGCCTAGAGTTTGTTAAAGATTTTATTTAATTTATTATCTCTAAAAGAGACTATTTATTTGATTTGTTTTGTTCTTTCGGTCTTTTAAAATTAATTTAGCATATTGCAATATAAGTTCTATGGAGGTCTTTGATTAATTTTGCATAATATAAAATAATTTAATTGATAACTAAAATACCTGGAGTTCGTTAACGATTTTATTTAATTTATTATCTCTAAAAGAGACTATTTATTTGATTTGTTTTGATCTTTCAATCTTTTAAAATTAATTTAGCATACTGCAGCATAAGTTCTATAGAGATCTTTGATTAATTTTGCATAACATAAAATAATAGAAATGATGCTATGGTTAATCAATTAAAAATATAATTTATATATAAATATAAAATATGAAAAGCATATAAACTATAATTATGTATAAATAATTATATTTAATATAGAACTATATACATGTACTACAAAAATATTTACTAAGGCTCCTTTAGACTATTATTTATATTATATGAAATATATATATAATTTTAATTTTTTTAAAAAGAATTTCATGATGTGTGTGAAATGAAATATTTTTTATATGATAAATAATTTAAAAAAATTAAAAGATAGAACCTGGATTGGGAGGTGGTAAAACCACTGTCCTAAAGAAAACTTCGGTCGCCTCTTGTGTGAAGATTTGGACCGCACACCCTCCTTTAAGGTAAATTTGAAAGTCATACTCCAAAACTCTGATCAAATTCATTTTTAGCCCAAAATTATCAAATAAAAAAATAATATTGAAAATGAGAGAAATTTGAGAGATTTAAGAGAGGAAGAACTATTGAAAATTTTTTGGATGCGATAGAAACATGGGGAAAGAGGCCTATTTATAGGCTCAAAACTCTCTAAAAGATCCAAAATATCCCCATAGCCATTTGAAGGTATTTAAAAAATAAAATAAATAAATAATAAAGATGGTAGAACAGCTCGTGGTCCATGCATGCATGCAACTGCTTGCGAAATCCATGCGCTGAGTGTGCATTGCGAGCATTCAGGAGTTTTGAAACTTTTGATATGGACAACAAAACCTTCGTCGTACCTAAATTTTGCCCATTTTTTTTTTAGCATTTTTGAGACAATCCAAGAGTAACATTTAAAGTTTTCGTCTTAACCAAGATCTTGGTATGATTTTTTTTTTTGTGGGGGGCAATGGTTTGATATTTATAAAAAATTCTTCATTGCTATCTTGGTCAATATTAAATGATAAATAATGTACCCAAAGTTATCGGCCAACCAAATATCTAGATTGGATAATATAATGTATTCAAAAATAGCTCTTCACTTACAAAATGGGTGAACGTGTCCTATAGTTAATGTGGTGGCACTCATTGCCTTGCACATTTTCCAAAACATGTGTTATAGCATTGCAATACAGGCTTCTATCAATGCAATTGTAAAAACAGTTCAGGTTATACTGAACAAGGTCAATGAGTGCGATGATTGAGAAATAGTCGAGTAGTGAGAAGGAGAAAGGGAACTCTGTAACTAGGGTTTCCTCTCTAGTACCGATGCAGGTGATGCTAGTCAACATCTGGAGGGATCAAGAGAGGGCTTCATCGTCGGAGTCCTCGGGGGGCTTTGATGCTCGGAGAGAAGGGCTGGAGGATGTCTTTGCCTTAGCAGGATCAAGATAGGGCTTCATCGTCGGAGTCCTCGGGGGGCTTAGATGCTCAGAGAAAAGGGCCGGAGGATGTCTCTACCTCCGGCGTAGGTGGAAGAGTATGGTGGGAGTCAGGCTCCATTGGTCAGAATGGTTCCAATAGCTAGCGGGGTTCCGGTGAAAGCTGTAGACATGTACCGCTAAGGCGGTAGCCCGGTTGGTAGAGGTCTTGTCTCACTATCAACCAGTCACGGGTTCAAGGCATGATCTCGTGGATGACTCGATTAAATCCAGGAATTTTTCTGAAACCCGTGACCGTTGGTGTGAGTGAGAGGTCAGGGTCTCCCTCTTTGTCTCCATTCTACTAGCCAGCGTCTTAGTGGTATTAGGTTGACGTACTCACCTTTAGATGGGGAAAGACAGCGAAAATCTAAGCATCTTGTATCAAACATTACCTGGCAGGGCGGGGGTAGCTACACCAGGATTTATCCTCCTATCCCTTTTCTTTAACAAAAAAAAAAAAAGCTGTAGACATGCTGCAAAGAGCCCAATGGAGAGCTCAAATGGCAAGGGAAAAAACTTCAATAAAGAGGTTGGCATCTCTTGCGATCCGGATGCTGATTGGCCGACAGGCATCAACCACCAAAAGCTAATTCTTGGCATAGGTGATCCAGAATGTTCGTAGATTCAAGTGGAAAACTTTAAGAGCTACAAATGATGAGATTGCAACCTTGGAGTAGAGGTTTAGCCACTCCGTGGTATTCAAAGATGAAGATATTGACCAAGTAGAGGCTAGGTGGCAAACGGCACTAGTTGGTAAGTTCCTTGGACGTAGTTTTTCTCTTGAATTTATGTAGAAAGAAATGAAAATTAGATGAAATATGCAAAAGGTTTTGAAGATCTCTCTCTTGTTGAAAGGCCTTCTACTATTTGATTGCCCATTTAAGAAAAAGAAACATAATTCTACTTAAAGGACCTTGGTCCTTAATTGGGTAGTTATTAGCACCGGAAAGTTGGAGACTGAGGTTTCAACCTGGATATGTGGGATACTGTAACTCAAGCTAGGATCTGGCTCAGGATGCCAGATTTATCTTTGGAACTATGGGCGAAAGAGAAGATCTTGAAGATTGCATCCCTAGCAAGTACCCCCCTTGTTTCTTGACGAATGGACTGAAAAGTCAATGAGGATGGGGTATGCTCGGGTCCGTGTCCTGGTGGATACCACTGCGAGTATATGTCCAAGAGCTAGGGTTTGGCTAAAAGAGGATTCTATCTGGTAGCAGTTCATCTATGAAGAACTACCGGACATCTGCTATTGATGTGAAAGGATGGGGAAGATAATGGAGTCTTGTGGTTGTGCTGTCAATCATCCAGGTGATATCTAGCTGGTCTTAGGTCCCTGGATATGGGCTAGCAAGGTGCATGTGAATATAACTCTAGCCCCTGAATTCACTAGGCTAGCAAATCGGGCTTTTACTAGGGCTACCCAGTGGCGGACCGCGGGGGGCAGGGGAGGCCTTGCCCTCCCTAATTTTTTAAAAGTTTTTTTGTATAAGTTAAATTTTTTTTATAAACTTTTAAATATATATAAGGATGAACCACTGGGAGGGCAAGGAGGCCCCTTGGCCCCCCCTAATTTTTTTTATTTTTTTTATAAATTAAGATTTTATGTAAACTTTTAAATTAATATATATATTTATATATTTGGCCCTTCTAAACTTGGAAATATTAAATATAACTTGAAGAATCTTAAAAAAAAATTTAAAATGAAATCAATACTATAAATCAGCTTTATTTACTTGAAAGTTGGATCACTACCAATTTTATTTTTTATTTTTATTAAATTTTTTTCATAATTTTTTAGAAGAAGACAATTTTTTTTTTGTTACTCGACTAGCGCCCGTCTACATAATTCATCGTGGTCGAAGCCACGACACACAGTCAGCACCATCCCATTCACCACACTGATGGATACAATGGCGGCCGGACTTGTCATGTGATGCGATCGACGAGAACGCTTCCACGACGAGACCAGGCGGTTGCGCATACATAAGGCCGATACCATCGATGCGCTGGCCTATGACTACCATCTTGGTGGCTTTCATCAGCCTCGTCGCACTGACGAACACTGCGTGCAGTGAAGTCGCGCACCGTCTTAGTGACCGAATCCATCACGTAGCATAATCGGATCTTGGAGGGCACAGACAGGTGGGCGCCCGTCATGCCTCAGGCTCCCACCAATACTACTGCACTCATTCCATCATCTTTGGCACCATCGCTCGATGGATGTCACATTCCGCTGTGCAACGCCAACGGTACTCGGCATGACGTTGCCACTACTGTCGCCAGTGCGCGCACATCCTCTACGAGTCCTTCATGCTTATTACTCTTTCGGTTTCAGCTACAACTCTAGAGAAAATATTTTTAAATATGAAGATTGTCAAGACCAGATCATGCAACAAGATGGAAGACGATTTTTTTATCGATTATTTAGTCACTTATATCAATAAGGAGATAGCTGAAAATTTTACGATAGATTTCATTATTAATGAATTTAATATTATGAAATAAGATAAGTATAATTTAAAAAATATTTAAAAATATTTAAATTAATTTTAATTATTTATTAATATATTTTTTAAATATTTTTTTGGCCTCCCTAGAAAAATTGGTGTGGTTCGCCCCTGGGGCTACCTCTACTTCTAAGTGGACTCAACCTAAATGGATAGCAAATAAATCCTATCTTATATATAAGCCTGGGAAGGACAGGTCTCATGATGTCATTATGCACTCAAAATATGTGCCTTTGATGGGTGCAACATCAGAGCAAGCTGATGATTACTAACTTATGGAGGTTGAAGGGACATTGCAAAAGAGAAAATGAAGCACTCTCCACCAAAGCCCATGATACAATGAAAATCACCGGGAGTTGATTCTCCTCTGCAATCGAAGGTATTAGTAGTGGAAGAGCTATAAAAGGAGAGTAATGGTAATGGGGAACAACCAATCACTATATTGGCCAAACCAAGGACATCCATTACTAAAGTCTAGAAGCCAGTTGGTACTGTATCAGGAGCATCTCAAGCTATGGAGCTGAAAGAGCAGGATAAACAATTGGAGCTATCCACAAAGAAAAAGGATGATTAGGCTACTCAATCAGGTACCAAATTACAAACTCATTAAATATTAGTACATTAGCTTTATCTTAGTTTGTCTCAAGCATAGGCTTCATGTCCTTCTATTTTAATAATTGAGGAGGCCTCTGCTAATGTTAGCACTTTAACTAAATCAGTTGGGGTGCCATTGAAGGATGGGGTAGAAGGCAAGGGGCTAGGCTCCACTCATCCACTATCTCAATAAACATTATAACATGGAATTTTAGGGAGTCTGTTAAACCTTCCTTTTCGAATTATGCTAAGTCTAGGATAAGTAAGTATAACCCTGATATCTATTGCTTTTTCGAGACTAGACTATCTTCTCAAGTTTTGCCTAGAATCCTTTGGTTTGTAGGGCCTTATTGGGATGTTTATATGATTCCTTCTATTGGTCTTTCTGAGGGCATTGTAGTTATCTGGAGGAAATCTTTGGGGTTAATTAACTTTACTCATATTGAAAGACAAGATGTTTTTTGTATTATCTCTATAAAAAATCAGCCTTCTTGGATCCGGAAGCTGTATATGCTAGTACTGATGGGATTGAATAGCGAAGATTGTGGTCTACTATTTCTTCTATCATGACAATGAATGTGCCTACCTTATTGGTGGATTATTTTTACTATATTCTGGATGCCAAAGACAAGAAAGGAGGCAAGTCCTTCAAATTAGATAGGGAGGTGTAGGAGTTTAGAGATTATGTCCAACATACAGGTGTTGTTGATCTTGGCTATCAAGGGCTTTCCTATACTTGGTGCATCAATCGGCAGGGGATAGCTTGTGTTGGAAAAAAATTGATTGGACTTTTGTTTCTACACCATTACTTGATCTTTATCAACAATCTACAATGGCATATCTTACGCAGTTTGCTTCAGACCAATGTCCCTTGTGAATCTTTCTAATGCAATTTCTTCTGGGTTGAGACCTTGTCGGTTTAAGAAGGTATAATTATTTTGTACTGGGTTCAATGAATTAATAAAAAAGGCTTGGAAGGTTTCTGATAGTTATACTCCAGACATCAAGTTGCCTATATTACTTCACAAAGTTAGAAAAGCTATTAGAAAATGGAAGAGTATTGTTGGCAATATTTTCAAAAAAGAGCAATAATTAGAGGAACAGATATATCATATTCAATTTCAATAATCAGGTGGAAGTGAGATGTCAGTGGACCAACATATGCAACTTTTACAATTATTACAGGCTCATCATGGAAATCTCTATGAACAGGTGGTGGCAAAAATCTTAGAATAACTGGTTGAAAGAAGGGGATAGTAATTCTAAATTTTTTCACCGATCTACAATTATCAGAAGATAAAGTAATTGAATAACTATACTTATAGATCATTAAGGAAATTGAATCCAAGATCAAGCTGTAATTTGGAATTTGATGCAGGGGTATTTTCAGCAACAATGGATGGTGCAGCAGCATGTAAAGGAGATGGACCTTCCAATAGTTGATTCTATGCTATCCAATGCTCAAAATGATATTTTAATTCAACCAATTATAGGTACTGAGATAGAGGAAGATGTTCAATAAAAGCAACCAGATAAGGCTCCAGGACCATATGGTTCTTTAAATTTTTTTATTCAACACTTATGGTCAGTTATTAAGTTGGATGTGTTAGATGCTATTAAATGTATTTTTGCATGGTGCTATGCTGATACATATATTATGCTCATTCCCAAAAAATCTAATGCGAAGAGGGTAAATGATTTTAGACCTATTACTCTTTGTAATACCATATATAAGATTATTACTAAAATTTTGGTGGGCAAGCTGAAATCCATTCTTCCATTATTAGACTCTAAGGAACATGGTGCTTTCATCCAAGGAAGGAACATTCATGATAATTTTTTACTAGCCCAGGAGTTCATGTATTCTCTTGGTTAAGTGACTCCTTCAAGAAGCTTGATGATGATTAAACTGGATATAGAAAAGGCCTATGGTAGGATTCATTGGTCTTTTCTTTTTCGAGTCCTACACCAAATTAGTTTTCATCGTACTTTAATCCAATGGATCAAATTTGTATTTGCGGAGCTAGGTTCTCCTTATTGATAAATGGCCAGCCTACTTCTTGGTTCTCTTCCATTAGAGGTCTTCATCAAGGTTGTCATTTATCTCCATATCTTTTTATCCTTTGCTATGATTTTTTTCTAAATTTATCCAATGTGCAGTGAATACTAGATTTTTAAAGACTTATGTGCCTAGAGGGGGACCTGCTATTTCTCATATAATATTCACTAATGATTGTATCTTGGTGGGAAGAGCCACCACCAAGAATGCCCTTACTCTTCTTGCTATTTTGTAGGGTTACTACATCTCCGGCCAGGTAATTAACACTGAGAAATATTACATTATATTTAGCCCCTCCACTGCTTCAAGATATAAAAATAGGATATGTTCTTTGTTCGATATCTCTCATCGAAGATAGGGGTGTAAATATCTAGGGGTTCCTTTGATAAGTAAAGCTTTTAACTCTGCTGACTTTGCTTATCTCATGGATATGGTTACTTCAAAAATTAAAAGTTGGAAATGGAAAGCCTTATCTTTTGCTGGCAGAGTTACTTTGCTCCAATCAGTGCTATCATCCATTTCTCTATACTCTCTTTTCTATACCCATTCCTGCCATACTTCTTTAAAGGATTGAAAAGAAATTTTGATCTTTCCTTTGGGCAATGAGTCTACGAGGGGATTACATCTTATTACATTGGATCATGTTTATATATCTAAGAAAAGGGGAGGTCTTGGCTTGACGTTGTTAAAAAAACGTCATCAGGAATGCTTAAACAAATCAGCAACCAGGCTTGTTTTAAACCCTTCTTCCTTATGGGCTCAGTTTGTCATTGCTAAGTACCATTTTTCAAGAATCTGGGAGTCTTATTCAATACCTCGTCGTTGTTCTTATACTTGAAGGAAGATTTGTTATTATGGGTCTCGATTACAATTTCAATTCCAGTGGCTTATTGGTAATGGGAGATCAAAACATGTAAGATCGAATCCCTAGTTTTCAAATATTTGTTTTAATAGATGGCCAACTTTCATTAATCTTGATAATGAAACTGATGGCCTTTTAGTATCTGGTCTAATTACTCACTTTAATGAGTGGAAGGATGAAGTCTTGGCCGCTATATTTTCTCCTGATTTGACTACCAAGATACATGACTATACCACTGTCTCAAGGAGTTTGGCCTGATCTTCTAGTTTGATATTGCTCAAAAAAGGACCAAGTGCATCTATCTGATTTCCACTTTCTACATGATGTTGTTGACTCGTGTAGGGGCCAAGAAGCGAATTGGATTTGGAAGCTCAAAACTCAAAATCAGATGAAGTTTTTCTATAGAAACTATTGTGGTGTTAGTTATAATGCAAAGTTAAATTAGCAAAACGGGGGATTATTCCAGTAAAGGATCAATATTGTGATATCTTCTCTCATGCTGAAGAGGATATTGATCATGTAATTATGGGCTGCTCCTTTACCCACATTTGTTGGAATATTCTTGCTGATACATATAAATTCACTTTCTATCCTATTTCAGTCAGGGATTTTCTTAATTGTTTAGGAGGTACCATGGTCGATGAGGATGTTAAATCAAACATCGCTTATCTAGCATAGATGATTTGGAAATCTAGGAATAGAAGAGTTTTTTAATAAATCCAGCAAACACCTTTATTTGTTACTCAATTGGCTAACTTGCATTCTAACGAATATATCACTGTGAATCATGTGTCATTGGTTACTCCTTTGTGGCACTAGGGCAGTAGCACTCAGTATTTACTGATTAATTCACCATCTAATCTAGTCTCGTGGCTAGCTGCTCCTGCAAGAGTACTTAAAATTAATTTTGATGCTTCAGTAACTTGGACTATGGCTGCTATTGGATTTATTATTAGATATGAATATGGCCAATTACTTATGGCGGGAGGTAGACCTTGCCTCATTCTTCAGTGCCTTATGCTGAGTTGGCGACTGCTTGGCTTGGGCTGCAAATGGCCATTAAATTTTTCAATAATAATAGATTTTGGATTGCGGGTGATTTGTCTATTGTTATTTCTTGGCTACTCAATCTTGAATCCAAATTCATTTCTAATCCGATGTTAAGTGATTTGAAAATGTGCAAAGAAACTTGCTTCATGTGCCCTTTCTCTTATACCTTGCGGGAGGTAAATCAAGTAGCGGACTATATGGCTAATCAAGCATTATATAGTGATTTGGAAGCATGGGGATTGAATTGATCCTCCTTTTAGGGACATCTTACAGGTAGATGCTGCTAAAACTATATTTTTAGACATGGATAGGAATTTAATTAATTCTATCCTAAGAATCCTTTTTTATGATGATATACTTTCTGATACTATACATCCTCATGCTAATTGTATCTGTTATTATTATATGGTTATATCCTTTATCTCATGTGACATGCAGGATGAAGATAATTGACCGTGTGGTGGGTTCTAGATTTTAAACGGGATTTTTTTGCTCACAATCATGTGTATATATCATTATTATAAAAGGCCTGACTTCTATTGTACTGCTATTCAATGCCTATATCTTTTACTGAACAATGATGATGTGGAGTAGATATATGCTGATCAGTGCACTGAATGGTTGTCTTTTTCTTCTCCTGGCTTTTAAACTTATTTGGTATCTAGTCGTCTTATACAGGAGGAGTTATTTTATCGATGAAGGCACTTGCTCCGATTCTAAGTTCAGTATGTTCTATCCCGTTATCATCCATATCCCTACCGTGTTCCAAATCGCTTCTGAACAATGATGGTATGGAGGTCCTTTTTCATCATACTACCAGTGGATGTGTGTTTTACCAGGGTAATTCCTTTCATCACTTCTTTACTGTCTTGTAATTGGAAGGACTAGAACCTGTTGCTCTGATACTGATATACTCCACTTTGAGTTCAGTAGTACCGGTCCCTATCCTTGTTATGATTTTTGATCCTTCAGAAAATCGTATGCCCATATGATGTGCCAAAGGAAGGCAATACTGATGGGATATGGTGCAAAAATATGGAGGCTAATACAGTGAACTATACAGTGGAAATTCTTGTTGCTATGATATATGGGTCTCAAAGCTATATCAGTTGCCTTCTGCTTCCTTGTGGGAGACATTTTGCTGGCCTGGTTTGGTATTGTATCTTACATATGTGGGATCCAGGATTTTATATGTAGTTATACTCCTTTTACTCTTTGGTTGGCTTTTTTTACTTATTCACATTCTTCTTCTCTTTCCCATATAATGTTATAGAGATATTACAAACTAATGGCAAATGTTGCAACAATTTGGAACCTACCACATTACATTCTATACAGGAAGCATATGCTATTACTTCATCTACCAGAATACATGACATGACAATTGTTATATCATGTCTAACCTGGTCGTGCATGAGCTTATTCTGGTTCAAGGTGCAGGATTTCTATATTTCTATTTCTTCGGGCCATATCCTTTCACTGATCTAGCTAACTATATATGTGTTGTTCAAAGATCTAAATTTCATACAAAGGTGCTTCAAGTTACTGGAACCTGCCATCATATTCTTATCTGCAAGGATGTCTTTGATTTCTGTGTTGGTTGCTATGCCTCCTTGGGATGCATTGAGTTTAATTGCCATCATATTAATCTGTATTGGATGTTTCCATATGATGATCTGAACATACTGGATATTGATGGGAAGTGTTGTTCAAAGTTCAAGCCTGTGGAGGAGTTTATCCTTGTTCAAGCTACAGGAAGTATAAATATGGATGTAGTCTTTTCATATTTCTTCTCTGTTCTAGCTGAGGATCTTTTCACAGGTAACTTTGTTTGAACCTGCCATCATATATTTACTGTCAGAGGTGTCTTCAGGATTAGTTTTGCTGGAACCTGTTATATTTATTTTTTATCAGTAAGGACATTCTTGAGTTCTATGTTGCTTGCTGTGCCTATTTTACTTGTCATCATATGAACCTGTATTTCATGATCCCATGATCCCAATGTATTGGATACTGATGGGAAGTATAATTCCAACTTGAAGCTTGGGAAACAGCTCCTCTCTTTTCAAGTTGCAGGTTTTGTATATCCGGATATAGTGTTCTTTTATTTACTCTCTGTTCCCGATAAGGATGTTGTCAGGACTGGCTTTGCTATAACCTGCCAACATAATTTTAATGTCAGAAATGTCTTCAGGGATGCTTTAGCTGGAACCTCTTTTCTTAACTTTTTGTGCAGGGGTGTCTTGAGATTTTGGGTTCGTTCTGATGGGATTATGGGTTGCATGTTGGTTTTATGGGATGCAGTCTGCTTACTTATTTCTGTAATCAGTTTTGTTTTTTATATAATTGACTCTGTAGCTATGAAGCAGGTTGTAAACTCTTTATATGTTCCTTAATAGATGTTGGGCAAAGCCTGGTTACCAAATGTAAAAAAAAAAGTAGTTGTATTTGAAAAATGTTGTAACATAAATTATTTTAACCTCTCATAAGTATCCCGAGACTTATTGATCTGTTGAAGTAGTCTCCTATTCACAACGCTCTAAAAACAATTGTTCTTTCTCAATAAACACGAAAGAAAATAAAAACTTAACTGTTGGTACACTTTCTTGATATTTGTATTGCAATTATTAACATTGCTTTACGAGCTGGGATTTGAATGAAAAGGTCCGATCTCAAGTCACAAGCTGTCCACAAAATAATTCATGATGCAACGGATCAATCCAATTGGGGTCCATCGGTAGCATGTGAAAGTCTGCAAATCATCTGCAGTGTTTTGCAAAATTTTTTTTTTGATAAACCGAAGCATTCAACCCAAAGTTTAGAGTGAATGCAGTCTAGAGAATCAGAAAGGAGAATATCCCTAAGAGACCTAGATGCCTTTTCCAAATGAGATCATGATACTTTATCCGAATGATTCGTAACAAAAAAGGTCAATCCAAAGTCTTGGAGTGAATACAATCTAGAGAATTAGAAAGGAGAATATTCCTAAGAGACCTAGATGCCTTCTCCAAATGAGACCAGGATATTTTATTTGAGTGATTCGTAACAAAAAAGGTCATCCAGTCGGTCACTGAATTGGTCTCCCGTTATACATGTCTGACAATAATCTCCGAATATCTCTATAAAAACCAGATAATATTTTGGATGAGAGGATAAACAGGTATAGACCGAAAAACTTGATGAATCCGGGAGATAACTATAATAAAATCATTCTTAATAATAAAACGGTCGAAATGAAAGATCTTCTTGCTATAATGAATACTAGTCCAAATCTCTTGAAGCTCTTCCGTCATCGAAATGGTGGGGTCAATTTATCTGATGTCATGATGCCTTCCCATCCACGTGGCGTCGAAGGAACCTTTTTTTTCCTTGGCCGCGTCACAGTTCTCTCTCCTTCAAAGCAATGAACACAGCAAAAGGGGAAAGGTGTGGGGTTTGCAGGATCGAAAGGTTAGGGTTTTAGGTGGGAGAGGGAGAGGAGATTGAGTGAGAGAGAGAGAGAAAGAGGGGAGAATTTAGGATTTCTCCATTGTTGGGAAATTTTTGCCGGAGATGTTCCTCATTTCCACGCGGAAATCCTTCAAGGACTCCCTCAAAGTTCTTGAAGCTGGCATCCAGCATGCCAATACATTGTTAGTGGAGTTCTTTTTTTGATGATTTTGAGGTTGAAACAGTTATTTGCATATCAAATTTCACTCTTTTTTTCCTGCAATTCGAGATGAGATATCTTGTTCCCTTTTCTTTTATTTTCTTCTAATGGTTTGAGGAATTCTGGAAAACTTTTAAGCTATCCCATCTCAAAAGTTGTAACTTTTATATTCTCTTTCTGCATTGTGCCATTTTTTCAGTGTTGTGCCAAAGTTTGAATGTCATTTGTAATTTTTGGACAATTATTTTTTAAAGGCTTTTCTAGTACATGTTATTGGTTAAAGAATATATCTTTGGGCCATAATTATGGTGATTGGATTTCTAAGAATGTTCCAGACTGGTGTTTGACCATAGGAAAATAACAAGTTTTGTTGATTCCTCTTATAGAATATTGTAATTCTGTTCTTTCATTTTACTTAGTAATTTTGAATTGTAAAGTAGTAACTTGTTTGCTTGAAATGATGTACAAGGTGTGGGTTAAAGCTGAGTAACACTGGGCCCAAATGGCAGGGACTCCATTTATATGCTATATGATTTGTGGAAAATGGACCTTGAAGAGGGCTCATTAATGACTAAATTGACACTAGAATTTTTGGTAGTACTTGCTCAATCGTCAACCTTTAGCTTGTGGAAGTGTTCGCGGGATCAGATTAGTGGAAAAACTTCATATAATCATTCAAATGTGCATTAGCACACCCAAGGGAAGAACAAAAAGGATCCTATGATTCCTATCCTTGTAGATTGAAAATACAAGGAAATAAAAATTCTCACAAATATGCCTGCATAGGTTTTACATTCTGGCAAGATGGGGCATCCCGGTCATCCTGTCCCATTCCTTTGAGAAAACAAGACGGAAACCTATCCATACGGGCTAAGAAGAAGAAAGAGGAAAGAAAGAAAGGAAGGAATGATAGAGAAAAGGAAAGTGAAAGGAAAAAATAAGAAAAATTAAAAAAAATAAAGGAAAAGAGAAGAAAAAGGAAAAGAAAGAAAAGAAGGTAGAAGAAAAAAAGAAAAGAAGGAAAGAAGAAGGGGAGAGAGAAATAGAGGATATTTCTGGGATGCATGACCAAAACTATTGCCAGGATGAAATAGAACAACAGGGCATGCTGAAGAACCGAGACATTTTCGTCCCATAGGATTTAAAGCCTCGGTACCTACTTTTTTTTTTTTTTTGGGGGTGTGGAAGAAGGGAGGCTTGGCCACCCATAAAAAGTGACTACCGTTCTGGTATTCTCATTTTTTATCTAATAAAAAAGTGCCTATTATTCACATATAGAGACTATAGATACACTTGCAACCTAAGAACCTAGTTTCTAATCCCCAAGGGAATTTTGGTCAACTCACTTGGAGTTCTGGAGCATTTTAAGATTACAAACAGAAACGTAGTCTTTATATGATGCTTTATTCCATTAAGAAATTTCCAAAACGAGTAACTCTTTTTGCTGAAAAACTAACATAGAAAGTTTCTTAAGCAAAACAAGTGAACTATATCAAATTACCTAAATATTCTGATCTGTTTGTTAGCTTTGCTCTTAATGTATGTAAAACTGTTTGTTTAATTTTTGTTTCCACTTTAGTGCATTTAAATATGAGAGACAAAAAGGGCACTTCGGTGTAGGTCATAGAAGCATCGTGGAAAAGAAAGCAGAGTAAATATGGTTATGGTATAGATCTTATTATGTAAGCTAAACTTCAAGAAAACTATCTAGTGAGAAAAATCATTCTTGAATTTATAGTTTTGTACGTTGTATGGCAGCATCTTTATGTCAATGCCAGAGAACTACAACTTAAAGTTTATAGAATTGTGTTGTCGAGCTAGCATCTTTTTATCAGTGTTCCTGATTCAGCACAGGCAATTAGATATGTGTCTTCTAATTTGGCTCCTACCTATATTGTACTTGTTTCCTCCATCTCTCAGCTTATAAACAATTCAGTAAGTGTAACTGACTTACTATTTGGTTTTCCTTCTATAATATTTTCCTTTTCTTTTAATTCCATGATTGACAAGAAGTTCATGATCACTATGACTTTAGATTCACAGACTCACACTAGTCTGCTCCGTTTTCTAATTTTCTCTTTGCCCTTTTCATTGTAATCTTTAGCATTGGTAGGTCCTTTCTTTCTACATAAAATTTTCTGGTTCACATAATCTCAAGATTCCGTTTCCTTGGTTTTTTTGGTTGTTTTTGTACATGCCTTTATCTATTATATATAACTAAAGTAGTACTATCCAGATTCAATGGTTTCCAAGTATTAAATTTTTGTAGTATTTTTTTCCGTTCAAAATTATACATTTTATATAATCTATTATATCTATAAAAGTAAAGAAGTCTGGCTTAGTTTTAGAGAGAATCTTCCCTCCAACACTGGTACCAGACTTCTCTGACTTAATTTTCTGGTTCACATAATCTCATCCTTCTTTTTAGCAAATTTGTGGTCCTCTGCTCTTCTGTAATTCCATTGTTTGTAAGGTTCAATAAAGAATGCAGAAAAAGTGGTCGATGCTGTGTTACTCAAGCACACACTGCTGATAAGCATCCTGTAGTCTGCTCCCGAGCAATTTGGTCCCCACCACATGCAATTTCTTCTTTCCTTTCTTCCTCTGCAGGAAATACCCATAGATCCATGAAAGTCATTTGCTGCCACTAGAA
This sequence comes from Areca catechu, assembly GCA_021397845.1. Taxonomy (NCBI): domain Eukaryota; kingdom Viridiplantae; phylum Streptophyta; class Magnoliopsida; order Arecales; family Arecaceae; genus Areca; species Areca catechu. Next base: position 182,019,228 of record CM038052.1, read on the forward strand.
TGCATCAACCTCCTTATCTGTTAAAGTCTGATGTCTCCAATATTAATGTGAATAATTATATAATCGAGATCAGATTGTTATTTATATTATAAATATTTGAAGCTATGAAATTTTATACCATGCGGATAGAAGAGCATGGCATGATTTCCTGATGAAATTATTAATGTGTAAAACCTTAAGGCAGGCCAATTGTTTCCATCACTAAAATAATGAGAGAGGGGGGGGGGGGGGGGGGGGGAGAGAGAGAGAGAGAGTGAACAAATCCTTCACATCCCAAGGAACAGCATTGTTAGACTGAAGAGTTTGAACAATTGTATGCAATAGTGGCAGTTTTGGCCTTGATAATCATTATTGCCAATCAGGGCCCAAATCACATACCATGTTATTAGCCATGCAATTTCTGTCTGATTCCCAATTTTTTTAACACAAGATTGGAGGGATTCTTGCAACTTTGTTGAGATACAACTTTGCTCTTCGCTTTCTTGCAATATTATTTTCTTCAAAAAATGTATTAGCTTAATTTGGCTCTTGTTCTAGAAGAAAGAGGGAATGGTAAAAATAGACCATATGGCTTCATCAAATGCTTTCACTCCTTGGCTGAATTATATCCTTCTACCTATAATGCTGTACTAAATTAAAATCAAATTAATGGTGGATGCAGGTGTTTAAGAATCGCAGTCATGCCCCTTCTGCTGTGATAGCCTCAAGAGAGTAAACTCAGGTGATTTATGGGTATTTACCGACAGCAGAGATATTGTTGACATTGCAACAATGTCAAGAGAGAATATGAGGCGCCTCTTCATGTATATCGATAAGTTGCCTCTGGTTGTTCCAGACTCTGTTTTAGATACCTATGATTCTCATGTGAAGTGACCTGGTTGTTAGTCCTATCAACCCTTGTTATAGACCTCCCAATTCTTTCAGCTAGTGCTTGTTAGTTGATTGATTTATCCAAAGGATACTATTTTAACTCTTGCTTTGAAGCTGCTGCTACTTTTTAAGCAGCTGTTGAGGTTGAGGATCTGTTCGAGAAGGGATCTGTAAATTGTGTTCGGGCTGCTGTAAATATTTGTACAGTTGTAATTTGGTCTTTGTTTAGAACCCAACACTATCATGATAAACAGATGGATTAATGTAAAAACTTGACTTGTGGATTAATGCGTTGTGGGTGTCCGAATTGGAATTTTGTCTTTGCAGTGTCGGCTGGCTGGGGATGAGTTTGAGAGCAGTGGTTGATTACCATGTATCGAACCATACCAATACCATCTAATGGTTAGTGACTGGGTGAGGTGGTAAGGTTCATCAGCAATATGATTTCTCCATATGAAGGGATGACTGTTAAAGGTGAGCTTTCTGCAACTTGTTATTCATTTCTAGAATTAAAGAAGACTTTGCTGTGGGTGGTTCCATCAAGCTGGCTCTTCTTCACTGAACTGTTTGGCTATAAGATACTGTAGAAGTTGCATTATGTTCTTTTCCCCCACATTGATATCTAATCTACAAGATATGGATGTCTATCAGTCAGGTAAGTGGACATATCTTGTGGATTAGAGATCAATGAGTAGTGCTACTTTGGTGCAAAAATATTACTAAGAAAGTCACACAGCTGTCATCTAACATTCCCTGGCTTAGGAACAGACATTCTTCTACCCATACATGATAAAAACTGGTTCCAATATAACTGGTGGTTTGTTACTTCACAAAAAAATAAATAAATAAATTATATATATATATATATATATATATATTAATTGCACTTTCAGGATTCGAATGTCTGAATGGTGAATGGCCATTGCCAAGACGGAATATGGAAGTGTTGGGACTCTTTTTAAAAGAGTTGGAGAAGATCAGTTTCCTGACATGTACTGCTTTTGGTCTGTGCTTTTAAAAGTTCTTCTCCACCATCCGTCAAGGCTTTGCATATATATTTTGGATATGGTGGCGACTTCACCCATTAAATTATATTTGATCTTGACTTGTGTGGGCACTGGTTGAAGTTGCTGGTTGGCATGGTTGTCCTGGATTATAAAGAACCATGGGACTCACGTTCAAGGCTTTGCATGTCATATATACAAAGATTACAATGTATTTCCTAAGCACTAAGCTATTAATATATACTATTCGGAACTCTTCCAGATGCTACACTGTGTATAAATAAGGCCTATATATTATAGAATATATATGTCAACAGACTAATTGATCCATCCCTATGAGAGAACCATCACTAAGCTTAGTAATTTAGCAATAATAAGCTATGCATCTACTTGTTAAGTATCTTATAAAATGACTATTTCTCCGAAGCATGGAAGTCGATGGAAATGCATGGGCATTATCAAAATATTAGTAGAAAAGCATGTACCAGCTGAGATTGATTAGATACATGCACGAGTATGCAACTAGTGTCTGAATCGAAATGGAGATAGATGGCAGTGGATTTTATTGTCTCGATCTGCAAAAACTTTTGCTACTACCTAGGATGCCACCTTCTCAATGGAAGGGAATGGTAACTAGAATCTACAAGCTACCAACCATGGGCTGAAGGTAGAAAAAAAGATAAATATAAATTAAAAGATAAACTGATAATTGGTAAAGTGAATGGTTGTTGAAACGTCTTGGTTCAAAGTTACAATTGAATATGCGTAAATAATTGAATGAGTCTTGTTTTATCCCTCTCATCCAGGTCCATTAAAGGTCCTAGGTCCATTAAGGCCAACCACTTCGGTTATTCTGTTACAACTACTTCGGTTATTCTGTTATTCGGTTACAACTACTTCGGTTATTCTGTTATTCGGTTACAACTATTTCGGTTATTCTGTTATTCGGTTACAATCACTTCGATTATTCTGTTATTCAGTTACAACCACATTCGGTTATTCGGTTATTCAGTTATAACCACATTCGGTTATTCTGTTACAACCACCTCAACTATATTCGGTTATTACAACCTCTATAAATAGGGTAAGAGGGGACACTCCAAGGGTAAGCAAGGTCTGAGGCCACTCTACTCCACTCCACTCTACTCACTCCCTTTTCCATCTATACTATTCTTGAATTCTCCATTCTGTTGATGCCTAGACCGTCCACTGACTTAAGCATCGGAGTATCCCCCGCCGGAAATCCAGTCCGAGGTCTTTTGCAGGTACCCAGGAGCAGGATCATGAGCACGAGCGGGTGCCCGACGCCGCCAAAGTTCCAATCCAGGTGATCTGGCGACAACAGATTGGCGCGCCAGGAAGGGGACATTGTTTTCCTCGAAGGAGAATTCAAAAAAAAAAAAAGAAAAAAAAAGAAATAGGAGTGACCTCAGATGGCTCAAAGGGTAGACTGTGATACCCTCCCACCACCAGATCTGAGGGTAGATCTCACCGGCGATGGATCTGGTGGCGGATCGCGCGTCGATGAGCTGAGGAGGACCGCCTTGGAGCAGAGCTCCAACACTGAGAAGCTTTTCTTGTTGCATCGATGGCAAGAATACATCCTGGGGCAGTGGCTCCTCTTGAAGTGGTTCTTTATGGATACCGCCGACTTCAGTAGCCGGAACCGGCTATGGTGCCAGTCACGATTGCAGCCGACGGACAGGCACGAGAACCTCATTTTTTTTTCCCGACGCCATCCACCGGTAGGTGGCCATCCACCGGTAGGTGGCCGTCCCTGCCCGGCGGCTTGGAGAGGGATTCTAGGGTCTTGAACTGGTTTCCATGGGCCCGCATGTGCATCTGGAGGTTGGCATCTGCTAGCAGCTCCGCCGCAATCGATCTCCATGATGTCACCGTCCTCCTCCACCGCGTCGGCATCCTCCACGGCCGAGCTCGACGGATCCGGATCAGAACCGATCTAACCGGTTCTCTTCTGCCAGCCAGATCGGTGGAGGATGAGGGTGCGAAGTCGGCGGGCTGGGAGGAAAGAAGGGCGACACCGTCAAGGGTGGTCCGGTGGACGGCGGAGGCGATCTCGGTGGATACGATATGGAGCTGGTCGCCATCAAGGGGGGCGCGGCGGCCGATGGAGCTGGTTGCCGCTGCAAGGGGAAGCGAGAGCGGATAGAATAGGAAGAAGCAGAACTGCCGCCGCCGCCCATGACCACGACCCCATTTTCTTCGGCGGCGAAGGTGGCGACGCCTCCAGTGGCCAAAGCGGCGTTGGGATCCCGATGACGAGTCCTTCGGCCTGTCCGCCCTTGACTGCCTCCACCGCCTCCGATCTCCGCATCACGGCCACTGGATCCCGCCAGTTCGTTGTCCCTGGCCGGAACCTGTGCGGTTTCTTCACACCACCCGTCATCGACGAGGATGCGATGCTGTGAGTGTGCTGCCGGCCGCTGGAGCGGTGCTTCTGGTGGCCCGACGTCGCAGGCGACGGGGATGGGCTCCTTTGGCACTTGGATCTGAAGCCCCACGCGATCGGCTCTTCCGCATCCAACTGCGGTTCAACCATCCGTTGGCCTTCCATCGCCAAAGGAGTCCGGTCGTACCCACACCACCACTCTCCTTCCACCTCCCGTCGCCGCCGTTGCCACTGTGACTCCAGCCAATGGGGAGTCCGAAAACAGGGAGAAAGAGCTCAGGAGCACTGATGACATCATATGATCAGACGGTTGTGATGCGCCCTGCATCACTCGTTGCGCTGTTGTCCTTATTTGCTCAGGATAACTCAAGAGAAGCTATGAGACCTACACACCAGCCAACTGCGCCACCATGAGAAAACGAAATCTAGACCCCAACAAGTTCTATGTGGATCGGATGTGGCGTCTCCTTCTTTCTTCCGTCAGGTCCTATCACAAGGCGAGGTGGGATCGGGATGGATCAGAGCAAAACTCTGGAGCTCCTCCGCCTCGACGATGCTACCATCTCAAGAGCAGGTCCAAGATTTTTTTTTCAAATTCGTCATCCGGCTACAATCTCGGCCTGCCTCTTCCAACCAATCTATCCCAAGAAATGCCTATTGAAATAGATATGGGAAGCCTCCGAGGTAAATCATCATATCACTCAGATCTCTTTTATTTATCAAAAAAGTTATCCATTTTATTATTCGAACTCTACTAACTTAAATTGTGGAGTATCTCCTATCGGGGGAATCCCGATCAGAAATTTATTTTGCAGGAACCTCTAAAAATCGATACTTTGTTCAAGGCTGATATTGATGTCTTTTTAAAATGGCCAACCTATGGTCAGTCTCTCTTCTTAAAATGGCCAGTCTCTTCTTAAAATGGCCAGTCTCTTCTTAAATGGCTAGTCTCTTCTTAAAATGGCCAGTCTCTTCTTAAAATGGCCAATATCTTATTAGGGCCTACTGAAGCCCATGGAAAGGCTCATCAATGCCTATCTTATTAGGGCCTACTGAAGCCCATGGAAAGGCTCACCAATGCCTATCTTATTAGGGCCCACTGAAGCCCATTGAAAGGTTTAACAAAACCTATCTTCTCAGGGCCCACTGAAGCCCAAAGGAAGGCTCACTGAAGCCTATCTTATTATCAAAGGCATAAGGATGATCTCCGTGATCTACCCTTCGAAGTGCCGAGGTGGGCTTAACTAGCCTATCTTAATTTTCTTTTCTTTAAGACATAAGGATGATCTCCATGATCTACCCTACGAAGTACCGAGTTGGGCTTAATCAGTCCATCTTAATCAAAAAGGCATGATGATGATCTCTATGATCTACCTCACGAAGTGCCGAGGTGGGCATGATTAGCCTGTCTTAATTCCATTTTTTGAAAGGCATGAGAATGATCTCCATGATCTACTCTACGAAATGCCGAGGTGGGCCCGATCAGCCTATCTTAATCTTTAATTAAAGGGCATAAGGATGATTTACGGGATCTACCTTACGAAATGCCGAGGTGGGCCTGATAAGCCTGTCTTATTCTCTATCAAAAATTCAGAAATGATCCATATGGTTTACACTACTATTTGATGAAGTGCCAAAATGGCCCAATCCTTATTCAGGGATGACCTACATAGTCTATCTTGTGGCAAATCTAGCGACACACCAAAGTGCATCTAATCAATATATATTACTCAGCAGCTTATTGATGATCTGACTTGTCTATCTTATTCTCTATCATTATCAATTGGCAGCTTATTGATGATCTGACTTATCTATCTTATTCTCTATCAAAGGCAGATCTAATTGGCCAACTGACAAAGTGCAAAGGCTATTATTTATTACTCCCTTCATTAAAAATGAAGTCAGAACAGTTACTAGCAACATTTTTCAGCTCGGGAGTGGGGAGCTGTGTTATATCCCTCTCATCCAGGCCCATTAAAGGCCCCAGGCCCATTAAGGCCCATAAAGGCCAACCACTTCGGTTATTCTGTTACAACTACTTCGGTTATTCTGTTATTCGGTTACAACTACTTCGGTTATTCTGTTATTCGGTTACAACCACTTCGGTTATTCTGTTATTCGGTTACAACCACTTCGGTTATTCTGTTATTCGGTTACAACCACATTCGGTTATTCGGTTATTCAGTTATAACCACATTCGGTTATTCTGTTACAACCACCTCAACTATATGCGGTTATTACAATCTCTATAAATAGGGTAAGAGGGGACACTCCAAGGGTAAGCAAGGTCTGAGGCCACTCCACTCTACTCATTCCCTTTTCCATCTATGTTATTTTTGAATTCTCCATTCTGTTGATGCCTAGACCGCCCACTGACTTGAGCGTCGGAGTGTCCCCCGTCGAAAATCCGGTCCGGGATCTTTTACAGGTATCCGGGAGCAGGATCAGGAGCGCGAGCGGGATGCCCGACACCGCCAAAGTTCCGGTCTAGATGATCTGGCGGTAACAAGTCCCTTCATCTAATTTAATATTTATACAAATTCTTTGATCAAAAGAATATTTATATATGTCCTTTACTTCAAAACTACTGGCTTTTTCTAATGTGCATACATGTCGCTCTACTTAGCAACACTACTCTCTTTCTACGATTATCATAGTCACTTTTATCCATATCTCACACAATTTTCCAGCAACCACTTCCGTCTCTTGCTTCTTCCGAGGCTTCATTGCTTAACATAAGACATGATCAGCTTATTCACTTACCACTTGCCTTTATCAACGAGTCGTACATGTAATCGATCCATATCTGCTATCTTTGGAACTCAACCTGAATCTTGTGCAATCACTCAACTTGGTCTATCTAATTCTTTTGAGTCAGGTTCTCTCGGTCTATCTGGCATGATAATTAATAAGAGCTTGATTGACCTACCATCACCGTAAGGTCTGATTACATGGCATCATCTTAGCCCATCTTCAATCATCCCTGGGTTAGTGGATTTCATGTCCTCTTTGTTGCAATCAAAGTTGACCCTTTTAACCTATTATGACCGATATCTCAATTTTACCTGACCTCATCTGAATGCCATCCGTTAGACTCCAACAATAAGTTGGAATATGGTGTAAAACATATAGCAGTACTTGATAAACTCAAGCTAACCAATTGCTTTTTCTTTCTTTATTATTTTTTTGGTGTACAAATTGCTTTTTCTTTCCTTGACCATTAATAATTTACTTTCATCGACCATTCAAAACCATCAATCTCCTATGACCATATTGGATTGATGAGCAAGAGCTCCACAAATACCCCAACCCCCCATCCATTAGACGCCCCTCAGAAGCATTGGCCTATTCTAAGGGCTTCCCAAATATTATGTATCCTATGATGGTGTTTGGTTTTACATATTTCGGATAAAATAAAGGTTTGTTTTATCTTTTTTTTTTTAAATATAAAAAATTTATAATGGACCATCTTTGTTAAGCTATTCTAGTCAATGGTCCTTATCTTAAAATTTATATATGTCATGATGAATCATAAATTAATTTATTTCATATCTATGGAACATATTACATTAATTAAACTAAAATAAAATTATTATTTTAATTTTCTTTTTGTTGAAAAAAAAAAGAGGGGAAGAAAATTTTTACTGTAGCTGCCCCACTGGATCCTAGTCCCGCCAAGCCATGTTCGATCGGGAAGGATATGTCAACGTCCCACAAAAAATTTTTGAATCTCCAAGCTATCGATTTGGATAGTTATTTTTTTGCAATATCCTGTCCACCTGAAAATGAGACAATGACAAGTCATATTTGATTCAAATAATTATTTTTTTATAATATTCTTTCTATCCAAAAGTAATTACGTCAGTATTCAAAAAAAAAAAATTTGAATTTAACTGAGTTATCCTATGAATCAGATCCAGAATCCGTGATCGAAAAGATTTGAACGTGGGCACCTACCGGCTGTACTAATTAAATATGGATATAGAATAATATGGTTGGACTGTTATTTTTTAAAAATCCGTATCGTTAGGAATAATTTTTGGATATCCGGACACTACCTGTCGTTAAGTGTACCTGCATGAACGCAAGCGGGTCCACGCCCATCCATTTTCGTCGCGACGCTCGACCGTACATGTGCCTTCCATTTCTGCGCGTTCCTCTCGTCCACCGCTGCTTCCTTAAACCTCGGCCTCGGCCTCGGCCTCGGCCGGCGTTGTATAATTGCTTTAAAAACTCCACCCTTTTCTTTTTCCAAGAAATCCGATCCTCTTCTTTCCTTCGTCGTATTCTTTCTCTTTCTCCGTCTCTCTCTTTGGCACGGCGATTTGGTCTCAGAGAGAGACAGAGATGAGTGGAAAAGGGGAGAAGAGAGAGGACCGGGAGGAGGGGGTGATGGCGACGGACTTCTTCTGGTCATACACCGACGAGCCGCACGCCTCCCGGAGGAAGCAAATCCTCGCGGAGTACCCCCAGATCAGAGCGCTCTTCGGCCCCGATCCCTGGGCTTTGCTCAAGGTATAAAAGCCTTCTAACGAACGACTCTCTCTTTCTCCCTTTCCGCTTGCACCGCTGTTTTAATCCTCAAGGTATCGCTAGGTTTTGGTGTTCTGGTTCGTATTGGGTGGAGTGCTTCCTTGTTTCCTTGGGTTGGGCTTTGTACCGTGAGAAAGATTTGATCTTGGTGAACTTTTGTCGAGTTTTGATTGATTTTATTTACGGTGTCTAGCCACGTCGGTCCGATTCCAATGTTTCGTTTCTTGAAGATGGATGGAATTTTTAGGAATTATAGCTTATGCTTGCCCAGTGCTTACCCTGATGTATCCGTTTATTGGTCTCGTTGTTCCCTTCGAATTAAAGGAATTGTCCGTATCTTCTTGATCCATTAAAACAATTTTGGTTTTACTATATGATATGATGGTGAAATGGTTGAGGACATAAGGTTTGGTTTTGTTGATGGTAATAATATGAAACAGTTGAATAACCCTTGAAGAATGAAGGTTTCTTTCTTTTTTTTTCCCTTTCTTCTTATGTCTCTGCTAATATGGATCACAATGTTATACAAGCTATTGCAGCCAGTAGCACGTGAGGTATTGTCCATTCTGGACCATATGCCACCTCATGATTTTGCTCTTCTAGATTCCAATCCAAAAGGTACTTCGTATGCCTTTATAATAACAAAGGAGGGCATTTCCTGCCTCTCTTCCTTTATTAGGAGCTATGGTGATAATAAGGAGGCATTATTAATCCCGCATTGATTGTAAGTTAAAGAGGAACTTTGGCTTAGATAGGGAGGGACAACCTTTCCCACATGAGGCATTTTTTGGTTTAGAATCTAAGGAAGAAAACCATGAGGTCAATGGGCCAAGGCAAACAATACCTCATGGGCCACAGCACACGCTAAAAGTAAAATGGGGGGAGAAAAGTAAGAATGCTGGTGGGAGTTTAAGCATCTGTATGACAGGCAATACTACTGAAGGGAAAAGTTATGATTTAGTCTTTAACAAAAACCAGTTGTGAAAAAGATCCATAAAATCGATACCAGATAAACAAAATATGGCTTGTTATTTATGGTTATGTTTTAAATTTATGTTGAGCTTTTCATTCCATGGAAAATCTTTGGAAAAATAGTAATCAGTTAGGTAACTGATATTTTTCCACAATTTCTGTTGGTGAGGATTTCAACTTAATTGGTTTTAGTGCATGGAGGTTTTAGTAAATGGACTTCTCTTCCATCTTGTGCGTATAAGACCTAACATTTAGGTTTCTCTGCTTCTCCACTCTGTTCCTCATGGTTCCATATCAGTGTGAAACCATTCTTTTAGAAATTTTTGCCAAGTAAATGATTTTAAGCCTTTCTACTCTTGGATTTTAGTTGTGTTCCAGGTTAATATTGCTAGACTATTATGAGATCCAATGCTTAAAATCTATGAAAGATTTGTCTTGTATTGTTATTAATCAGGGTTTTATTGATCCAATTACAGCTTCACCCACAGCATTCCTTAATATATATCAGCAAAAGATCTCAGTGATAGAGTATTTTAAGACTCCATGGCTCATTTCAATTAATATCCTTGGATCCCTGATACATATTTTCCATAAATTGATATGCTATATCCAAAAAAAAGGCTACCAACATAATGGTCATGTAACTATGTCACAGCTGTGATGCTTAGGAATACTAGAAACATCTGTCTTTGAGTTTGATAGTTTTCAGACAGCGTGACATTGTAGGTTTTGAAGTTGCCTGTTTGCAATCACTCTTAAGATGCAGTCTGAAAATGTAAATTATCTAGTCAATCAGTTAGCTTGTTGCTTATTCTCATAACACCTGATTGTTTGCATTTAAACTTCACTGCATTTACTTTGTTATGAGATTCCAAAATTCCCTTATGATCTGATCAAAAATAACCAGGTAGGACAGTTGTCCTATTTTTTGCTTCAGTATAGACCACTTACCTTGCACCATTTTTTTTTGTTTCTTTTTGATGAGGAAATAACAATTGATGCTGTAATGTGATCATAAATATCCCATCTCCGACTCATAGTTTTTGGATGAATTTGAATGAAGGATTATTTGCATTCTTCATTGCACTTGATAATAGTTGAAATAGTATTTCATGCTCCAGTTTGTCTTGTTGTCCAGTCATAATTCACCATTCTTATCCTTTGTTTCTGGCACAGATTACTGCCGTCGTCTCTCTTCAGCTATGGACAGCAACTTACCTCCACAACTCCAGCTGGCTGAAGATTTTAACAGTTGCATACTTCTTTGGCTCCTTCCTCAACCATAATCTCTTTTTAGCCATCCATGAGCTCAGCCACAACCTTGCTTTCTCAACTCCAGCCTATAACCGCTGGCTAGGAATCTTTGCCAATCTCCCCATTGGTGTCCCCATGTCCGTTACCTTCCAAAAGTACCACTTGGAGCACCATCGCTTCCAAGGTGTCGACGGCATTGACATGGACATACCCGGTCATTTAGAAGCCAACGCTGTCACCAACATTGTCACCAAATCCCTGTGGGTCATCTTCCAGCTCTTCTTCTATGCTCTGAGGCCACTCTTTCTCAAGCCCAAACGCCCTTGTCTGTGGGAATTTATCAATGTAGTAATCCAGCTATCTCTTGATGGCTCTCTGGTGTATCTCTGGGGTTGGAGGTCTCTTGCTTATCTTATACTTTCGACATTTGTCGGTGGCGGCGTGCATCCAATGGCAGGGCACTTCATCTCTGAGCACTATGTTTTCAATCCAGACCAAGAGACCTACTCATACTATGGACCCTTAAATCTGATGACATGGAGCGTGGGATATCACAATGAGCACCATGATTTCCCAAGGATACCAGGAAGCAGGCTCTACAAGTTGAAGGAAATAGCACCGGAGTACTACAAGAACCTCAACTCTTACAGATCATGGAGCCAGGTGATTTACATGTATATCATGGATCGTACCATCGGACCTTTCAGCCGGATGAAGAGGAAGCAATCCAAGAACAATGGGGATGCCAAGAAAGATAATTAGAAACTGCCTCATTAATTTTGTTGACAGCTGCTATAATTTTTTGTATGACATGATAAAATTTAGGATGGCAAGTCAATGATGTTCCCCATTTTTGTTATCACTAGAAACATGTGGATCACAAATTTTCAATCTCAAACAAGGATATTAGAGTCACACATCTAAACTGGGCATGTTTGATACACGATGATCTGTGTGGGGCATGCTCTGGGTGAAGCTGCATGCCCAAGCATTGACATCACATATAGACAATTGACTGCTGCATCTGTGAACTCATTCCATGTAAATCTACACCTTTAAATCATAGGGATGTGGTCAGGTTGCAACCTTCAATTATCTTTGCAGAGAATTATTTCAACAGGTGCTTGTTAGTGAAACAGGTATATGAAATACAAATTGTCATAGTATCAGTGGGATTCACAAAAACAAACTATTCTGAACACTAAAAATAAATACAAAAATATCATTTAACACAGCAACAACATGAACTGGTCACCGAGCAATTCCTCCGGCCCCTCTACATGATTGCTACGCCGGAGGCATGCTACATTATGGAAACCAAAAGATGGTTTATGAAAGCATGTCTACTGAAATGCAAGCTCTGCAAAGGCTGCTGTCATGCCTAACAGCATTACCACACATAGAATTGCTACGACAAATGATAGCTTGCGTAAATTACTGCACGAAGTCATAAGTCAAACAAGGGATGTGCCTTGATCTTGCTGTATAATTGTAATATAGCTTCATACAACTACTGTGTAAGAATGATGTGAATAAACATTTGTGCACATCCTGCAGCACTTCCAATGTCATTTACAGTACTCATTTTTCACCTACATGTTATAATCTCTGACTACAATACAGCAGCTCCAGACCCTCTCTGAACTTAATAATTAAATGTTGCCAGAAAACTATAATAAAATCATAGTTTCTGGAAAGGAAGCATTTTGGTTAGATCTTTCACCAGCTAACCTGCATGACATATGTGGAAAAAGAAAATCAAATAAGGGATGCAAAGTTCAAGAGACTGGGAGAGCAAACAACTACAAATTCCAGGCGACATTTACCTTCTCACGGATTCTGACTTTCCAAGCATCATTATGTGATGAATTAGGTTCAACAGTGTATGAAGTGTGGTTAACCTGGTTTCTCAGGGGGGTTAACCTTGCAGGTACAATATCATCATCACTATCATGGCAACTTCCATGCTCTGGCCCAAGAGCCCTAAGCACCATGGCCAGGAAGATGGACAATGCCTAGAAATTTAAGGCAAAACTTCATGTTAGCAAAATGGAAGCAAGCACTTCAAGTCTAGACCAACTTTGCGTGGGGAGCAAAAAAAAAAAAAAAAAAAAAAAAATATAAAAATATATATATATGAATTTCACAAAAGTAGATTGTGAGATGGCATTTCATTTTCATTTGTCAGGATTTTACGGGAAAAAAGAAATAAAGAAAATGTAGACAGACGAGACACACCGACACAAGATTGCACGGAACCGGAAGCTCAGCCAAACCAGAGAAAAAAAAGTATGAAGAGGTCATGACGTTTGTGAAGCCCTAAAACATTACCAAAAAAGGGGTTAACACAAGCTTGAAGCACTAAACTACAAACCAACAATGGTGCAGTCCCAATGATGCCTGCATGAAGCTCAGATGGGAGCACGGATGAATAGGATGATAGGATCCACCCTAGTAGAGGGTTACTCATGAGAAATATTGGCATATTATAGGGAAAATGAAAAAAAAAAAAAAAAAAATGCACGCATTCTAGAAGATTGCTGCTGCAGTAAAGGAACATGATAAAAGTTGGTAGAGGGGATACCAAGTGGCATAATAAAAGAAAAATATTAATGGGCTCTATACAAAAATATCAACTGATTGTGGCTGATTAAAAAATTATATCGCACTGTCCACAGAAGGAACATGGAAAACTTTCTCATCATAACTCAAGAACCATGACAGGATAATAACTACTATCATGTTCAGAAAATAGAAATAGCAACAATCTATTGATGCTTCAGCTATGCAAGTCTTCATACAGTGGCATTTGTATGTTTGCACCATAACTATGTTTGCCCTGTGGACATGCATTATCTAAAAGAAATAGTTACCTGTGAAGCCAAAACCGACGACCCTATCCATTTGCACATCTCAAAATTTGATCTCACAAAATCCTTAAGTTCATCAAATTTCCCTGTTGGATCCTCTGGGAAATCCTGGTGCAGGATCAAAGCAAATTAAAACAACGACAAACAATATAGAACATACCTAAAGGAGAAAGCTAAATATGAGATTGTCTAGGAGAACCAAACCTCTTCCCAGTTTCTGTTCAGAAATATATCTGCAGTAACTGCCGCCTCCAGCATAACAAGCAAAAACACAAACACCATGTACTGCACACCAGTATAAGGTAAACAAGATACACCAATTATGTTCATAAAAATCATACTCATGGAAATGAAAACAACGTTTACAATGAAATTTTCATAAAGCATCATACCAAGTAAACTGATATAATATTATTGCTAGGTTGAGGAAACTTGGAGAGGAAAAGGACTTTATTTCTGTTATACATAGAATCAGGATTCTTGGAATCCAATTTTGCCCATACCAAACTATACTGGGCTTGAACCGGGTTGGTTCGGCCGTGGAATGGACGATTCAATAAACCGGAATAAGCCAAGCCGAATTGGATGATTCAATAAGATTTCAGGTTGAATCGGGCGGTTCGGCTCGATTTTGGTTTTTTTGTTCTTTTAAGGTAGTTGGGATGAGAGGAGAAGGCCCGAGACTTCTCCCCACTTTCGACTTATTTTCACAATGAATAAAGAGAAAAATATAAAGAAATCAAAGATCAGTTATAGGACAGCTTTTTCCTATTTTGCCATTACAAAAGTCTATAAATATTTTGTTTCTGTTGTATAAAGCTTTTTAAATATTTGGTTTTGGATGACTGATTTATTAAAATTCTTAATAATATGATAATCTAAATCTATCAAACATAATTGATTTCATATCATGTCCTATTTTTAAAATTATTTTATTAAATAAAAAATTATTTTTAATTCCTTGGGATAACATTGGTGATTGGTGAAGGTTAATGCATCTTATCACGAAGGATTTGCAATAAGTTGTTACTTGTTTTCACTTAAAATTTTTAGTAAATTTTTTTATCACGAGCACCATAGTTATTAAAATTTGCAAGTATTTTACATAGAAAATACTTGCTTGCATAGGGTTTATTGCTTGAATTGGCTAGTAGATGCTCACAAATATCCTAGCCAGGTCATTTTTTTAGAAAAATAATGTACCACTATGGCTATTATATAAAAATAATGGAAAGTACAATTATAATTATATAAAAATCGAAAGGCATCAATATATTTGAAAAAAAAAGAGACATCATAAAAAAAATCATATTTAGCCATTTTATACCATAATAGTATATTTCATAATAATTTTTGATTCATGACAATTTAGCTATGGCTATCATATAAAAATGAAGGAAAATAGGTTATATAAAGATAGAAAGGCATCAAGATATTTAAGAAAATAAGTAATCACATTAGTTATTTCATACCATAATAGACATTTAAGAAAATAAATAATCATATTTTGTTTCAGTGCTATTATATAAAAATGGAGAAAAGTACATTATATAAAGATAAAGAGATATTAATACATTTGAAAAAAAATGAGCAGCACAAGAAAATATTATATTAGTCATTTCATAATAATAGTATATTCTATAATAATGATCTATGATTTAGGACAATTCAACTATGGCTATTATATAAAAATGAAGAAAAACACATTT
This sequence comes from Areca catechu, assembly GCA_021397845.1. Taxonomy (NCBI): domain Eukaryota; kingdom Viridiplantae; phylum Streptophyta; class Magnoliopsida; order Arecales; family Arecaceae; genus Areca; species Areca catechu. Next base: position 182,034,850 of record CM038052.1, read on the forward strand.
TAGAAAGATAGAAAGTCATCAATTTGAATTTAAAATTATTTAAAAAATCTTTAAAAAATAATTACATATATTAAGAAATAAAAAAAGAAAAAAGAAAAAAATTGGCACGCCCATTTGACCGGCACACCTGCATATACCATATGTGGCTGACGATCGATACAAGTACCGGTTCAGAAAACCTTGCTTGGAATTAAGGCCATGTTCAGTGTGTTGGGCATTATGCACATGTGATGTAAGAGTGATGCATATTATACTGGTAAAAAAATTCATGTGTTCTAGGGATGACGCGGGACACGATGCCCCGATCAATATTTTTCCAAGGAGATTGGATCGTTGGTCGCTAGGAAACGATCCTAGGCCAGGCTAAACCAAATTTTTTTTTTTTATTCAAATAAAACTTTTTTTTTCCCAATTTTTTTTCTCATATATTTTTTTTTCTCCTTTTATTTTTTCCACTAATAACCCATACTTTTTTTCTCTTTTTTTTTTTCTATTTTTCTTTTCCTTTTTTTTTCACTTTTTTCCCACATTTTTTTTTCCTCTTTTTTTTTTCCACGGCTTCTTTCCTAAAGTCGGCGGAGGAGAGCCGGCTTTGCTCTGATGATCGTGCAGAGAAAATCGGCAAAGGGGAGAATGACCCTGCTTTCACGTTCGTGCAGGGTCTTCTCCCATCTCCTCCACGGAATGAACCAGCAGCGGAGAGGATCAGCGGTGTCGACGCTGGCGGAGAACGGTGGCGGCACGCGAAGGAGATGGCTGGATGGATGGGGTTCCGGTGGTTGGCGGTGTCCAGTGGGATCCGGTGGAGGTGCTGATTGGATCTGGGCGGTCCGGACAGATCGACGGCCAGGCGGAGGAGACCCGGTGGGCTTCGCCGGAGACGGGGCGGCGGCATGGTGGGACGAAGGCATCACGGGATTGACGGAGACGGCAGCACGAACGGAGGAGGTCTCGGTCGGCTGTGGCGATTTCTGGCAGAAGATTGGGTCGCTGATGGGCTGCAGCAGTGCTTGGCAGCAGGGAAACAAGCGACCATCGCGGGCGAAGATGGGAGCAGAGGAGACGGTGGCGGCCATGGAGGTCTGCGGCTGGCTTGATTCCGGAGCGAGCATCGGTTGCCGGAGATCCGGATGGCGGGGCGGTGGGACGATGATGCCGGACTCGGTGAAGGAAGGGGTGTCGGTGTGAATCTCGAGCAGCACTTGGTCGGTTCGGCTGTAACGGGTTGCATGGGCGGAGGGATTTGGAATGGTTTGCTGATGTTAAGCAACGGCTTGAAAGGGGAACCGGGAGTTTGAGATTCAGAAAATAGAGTAGGGACATAGGAAAACTGGGATGAAGGGGAAGTAGAGAGGAGGGAATAGAGGATTTGGGGAGGAAAAGAACCGAGAAGAGACACAAGCGAGAGAAGGGGGAGAACAAGAAGAAGAGAGGGAGAGAATAAGAGAGCCCAAGGAGAAAAGCACTAGAGAGAAAGAATCAAGAGAAATGGGGTAGAGAATAAGGAGAAGAGAGGAAGAACCAGGAAGAAGAAGAATCCGAGAAGAGACGGAGAGGAGGAAAAGAGTCGAGAAGAAGAGAGGGGAGAGAAGAAGAAGGAAGAAGAGAAGGGGAGAAGTCGGGACGCACCCAGATGATTTCTCAAATATTCTTCATCATCGCTAATTTTATTCAAGAAACATGTTCTTAAATAAACCTCCGAAAGAGATCGGAACAAATCCTAAAACAATGATAAGATCCTTCCTAAAAACAACCGATAAGATAAATCCTAAAGCAAATAATCAAATCCTAAAACAATTTTTCAAATAATCAAGATAAATCCTAATATCCTAATATCCTAATCAAATCTCGAATTTAAATTATGCTGGGATCTGCATCGGGATCGGTGCTGATGATGACTTCAGGATTTGTGCTCATCGACTCCAGGATCTTGGGCCCCAGGGTTTGGGCTAGGCCGGGCTGGGCTTCAGGTTCTGGGTTGGGCTTCAGGCTTGGACTGGACTGTGCTTCAGGTTCTGGGCTAGGCTTCTGGGTTCTGGGCTGGGCTTCAGGTTTAGTCTGGGCTGCTTCAGATTCTGGGCCGATGTCCCCATCATTTCCCCTGAGGTGGGGAGAACTCGACTCCGTCGAGTCAAGCTTCAGCAATCTTCTAGATTCTTCTGACTCCAAGATGCACCTGCAAACTGAAATTTTTTTTTTTTTTTTTACAAATAATGCAAATGCAATTAAAATAAAATTGGCTAACCTAAAACCTAACTTAACCTAAACTTGCTCTGATACCAAGTTGACGCGGGACACGATGCCTCGATCAATATTTTTCCAAGGAGATTGGACCGTTGGTCGCTAGGAAACGACCCTAGGCTAGGCTAAACCAATTTTTTTTTTTATTCAAATAAAACTTTTTTTTCCCAATTTTTTTTCTCATATATTTTTTTTTCTCCTCTTATTTTTTTCACTAATAACCCATACTTTTTTTCTCTTTTTTTTTTCTATTTTTCTTTTCCTTTTTTTTTCCACTTTTTTCCCACATTTTTTTTCCTCTTTTTTTTTTCCATGGCTTCTTTCCTAAAGTCGGCGGAGGAGAGCCGGCTTTGCTCTGATGATCGTGCAGAGGAAATCGGCAAAGGGGAGAATGACCCTGCTTTCACGTTCGTGCAGGGTCTTCTCCCATCTCCTCCACGGAATGAACCAGCAGCGGAGAGGATCAGCGGTGTCGACGCTGGCGGAGAACGGTGGCGGCACGCGAAGGAGATGGCTGGACGGATGGGGTTCCGGTGGTTGGCGGTGTCCAGTGGGATCCGGTGGAGGTGCTGATTGGATCTGGGCGGTCCGGACAGATCGACGGCCAGGCGGAGGAGACCCGGTGGGCTTTGCCGGAGACGGGGCGGCGGCATGGTGGGACGAAGGCATCACGGGATTGACGGAGACGGCGGCACGAACGGAGGAGGTCTCGGTCGGCTGTGGCGATTTCTGGCAGAAGATTGGGTCGCTGATGGGCTGCAGCAGTGCTTGGCAGCAGGGAAACAAGCGACCATCGCGGGCGGAGATGGGAGCGGAGGAGACGGTGGCGGCCATGGAGGTCTGCGGCTGGCTTGATTCCGGAGTGAGCATCGATTGCCGGAGATCCGGATGGCGGGGCGGTGGGACGATGATGCCAGACTCGGTGAAGGAAGGGGTGTCGGCGTGAATCTCGAGCAGCACTTGGTCGGTTCGGCCGTAACGGGTTGCACGGGCGGAGGGATTTGGAATGGTTTGCTGATGTTAAGCAACGGCTTGAAAGGGGAACCAGGAGTTTGAGATTCAGAAAATAGAGTAGGGACATAGGAAAACTGGGATGAAGGGGAAGTAGAGAGGAGGGAATAGAGGATTTTGGGAGGAAAAGAACCGAGAAGAGACACAAGCGAGAGAAGGGGGAGAACAAGAAGAAGAGAGGGAGAGAATAAGAGAGCCCAAGGAGAAAAGCACTAGAGAGAAAGAATCAAGAGAAATGGGGTAGAGAATAAGGAGAAGAGAGGAAGAACCAGGAAGAAGAAGAATCCGAGAAGAGACGGAGAGGAGGAAAAGAGTCGAGAAGAAGAGAGGGGAGAAAAGAAGAAGGAAGAAGAGAAGGGGAGAAGTCGGGACGCACCCAGATGATTTCTCAAATATTCTTCATCATCGCTAATTTTATTCAAGAAACATGTTCTTAAATAAACCTCCGAAAGAGATCGGAACAAATCCTAAAACAACTGATAAGATCCTTCCTAAAAACAACCGATAAGATAAATCCTAAAGCAAATAATCAAATCCTAAAACAATTTTTCAAATAATCAAGATAAATCCTAATATCCTAATATCCTAATCAAATCTCGAATTTAAATTATGCTGGGATCTGCATCGGGATCGGTGCTGATGATGACTTCAGGATTTGTGCTCATCGACTCCAGGATCTTGGGCCCCAGGGTTTGGGCTAGGCTGGGCTGGGCTTCAGGTTCTGAGTTGGGCTTCAGGCTTGGACTGGACTGTGCTTCAGGTTCTGGGCTAGGCTTCTGGGTTCTGGGCTGGGCTTCTGGTTGGGCTTCAGGTTTAGTCTGGGCTGCTTCAGATTCTGGGCCGATGTCCCCATCAAGGGACCACTAATTGTTTAAGGTATGATCATAGAATAGATGCGAATATAATGAGTCTGTTTCCTTAACAACATTGCTTAAGTGCTCTGCTAAAAGCTTATTATGTCTCAAATTAAGTTCCCATTACAAGATTCCCTTCTTGTTTCTACAAGGGAAGAAACTGTGATGTGGGATGGCAACTATTTTTTCAATGACTTAACTCATTCTAATTCCACCTTTTCAATTCCATCCAATTAGAGTTATCATAATTCAGTATGATTGACTGATGTAGAAAATAGAAATAAGTTAATGGATTTCCTTTAAAATGCAAGCAACAAAACCAGGTATAAATGTGGAGACAATTCAAAGTGACTTCATCAAGTAAGGACAGGACGAATAAAAAAATATTGCACTAGAAATGGGCTAGACCACTAAAAATTGCTATGCTGGCAACAATCCAATAAAAATATCAAAATTCTACACTCCCGACTGCCCGATACCCCAGCGCTCTCTGAGACTGTCCTCTATCTCCCTGAACTGCTTTTGGCATCGTCTCTACTGATGTACTTCGATGAACCTGAGAAATCTGGGCTTTTCCTTTCTCCATCCCTGACAAGCTCTGCATGACCGTCTGCACCCTTCCTGCTGTCTCCAGAGCTGACATCTACCCATCGAAGCCACCTCGTCTCCCTAGCTGGAACATCAACTCGTGCTCCACAGCTCTTGAGACTCGTGCTCCACCGTACTTCTGACCTCGAACCGATGTCTTCCTGCTCTGTCCCCGTGACTGCAATACCAACCTGTGCTTCTGCAGTGTATCCAGACAACTATGCAAACCTAATGCCAATGTCAAACCTCTTCTCAAAGCCACCTACGCAGCAGAAACAGTGAGAGAGAAATCAAGAACCAACCTTCTTGATCAAGAACCAGCAACAATCTATTCTTGGATTCAATATCATGCAACAAAAAGATATAGAAAAGAGATGTAGAAGAAAAATAGAGATTGTATTCCTTTGGAGAAGAACCTTGTTATAAAATACAAGAACGGGATACCGATGTTGCCTAGGTGGCTACCCAAGAGGGGGGTGAATTGGGACTTTTAAAAAACTTAAACAAGTAATGTGCTATTTCAAAATCCTTTGCAAGTGGTAGGTGCTGTGATAAGGTTATAGAATGCAGAAGCTAAACAAAGTAGAGAAAGCACAACACAAACACACCAAATTTATAGTGGTTCGAAGCAACCCAACTCCTACGTCCACTATCCAAAATATCACTTGGAATTTCCACTATATTCACACCCGAATACAGTAGGATTGTTTTACAGGATCACAATCCAAAACCTCTACACTTTGGTTTTACGGGATCACCAAACAAAATCCAACACCCTTTGGTTTTAACAGGCTCACCAAAGAAACCTAAACTTGGTTTTCACAGGATCACCAAAAACCTAAACCTTGGTTTTTATAAGGCTCATCAAAAACCTATTTGGTTTTTCTACCTGGCTCACCAATAACCCAACAATTCAAAGATTGAATTGAAAATAAATGCAATAAATGACAAATTCAAGTTGTCGGATAGTTGCTGGTGCAGCTCGTTAGAAGTCCACTTGAATGCACTTGAATAAGCTTTAATGACTTCAGTGGCTTCTTCCAAAGTTGATTCAAGCTTTAAATCAGAGTTGTTGAGGGCTTGAATGCAGACTTGAATGCACTTGTGCTCTATTTCTTGTGGTTGGTTGGATATTCAATGAAGCTCTCTCTTTTTTTCTTTCTTTTTGAACTCTCTTCTTAATTAATTTCTTTAAGGTAGTTCAAATCCTTCAAATTTAAAGTCGTCCATCATCCTAAGGCAGTTCTAGCCGTTGTAGATCGTTGGGGAATGATTTTTGACCGTTGGAGCACTTTTTGGCATTCAGAAATAAATTCTGGAACTAGCCATTAGATACCTGGAAGCGACATTCGAGTCGGCTCGGATTCCTTCGAGTCGGCTCGAATCCTTCGAGTCGATAGGTCGAGTCGCCATTTCTTCAATGCAGTCGGCTCTTTGTCTTAGGGCGCAGAATGTCATTCTGGACGAGTCGGCTCTTTATAGCTCGGGTTGGCTCGAACTTGAATCTTGAAATTCTTGAACTCGAGGAGTCGGTTCTTTTCAGCTTAGGTCAGCTCTTCTTCTCAGGTTCAGAAAACCTTACTCTGGAAGAGTCGGCTCGATGCAGTTCGGGTCATCTCGCTTTCTCAGGCTTTTGAAATTAGGTCTAGCAGAGTCAGCTCTTTCTAGGTCGGGTCGGCTTGCCTGGCTATTTTCAGAAAACTTTTAGGAAATGGACTTTGGAGGAGTCGGCTCGGACTGATTCCAGTCGACTCGGATTCATTAGAGTCGGCTCGCTTTCTATCAAGTCAGCTCGGATTGCTGTGTTCCAGAATCCTTGCTGCGTGCCAGTAATCAGAGTCAACTCTTCTTTTCTTGGGGTCGGCTCGAGTGTCTTCTTCAGGATTTCTATAATTTGAACTTAAAGAAAACTCTCATCAACTCTTTTACAATTTCACACAAACCAACTTAAGGCAAAATCTAAGGCACACACACTTGTAGAAGTAACCCTTTTACTTGATTTTTCTTAGCATTTTCATTGGGTTCTTCTTTACAAAAATACTTACAACACAACTCAAGTAAAAAAATAGAAATGTAGGAGTTGAAGTTTGAACATGTTATACATCCTACAAAAACTTGTCAAATACTTGAAGAGTTGTCAGTAATAAATGTACATGCTTCAATATTTGGTTATCATCAAAATCACTTATGGGGTCAACAACCAGCCTCCTCTCACAAACTCGAGTAGAAGCCCCAACCTGCAGACAATACCTCATGTAGGATCTCCTCTCCAAAGCCCCGTGGAACACCGCACGGTCCAAGCCCTCCATGTGATATCTCCCTCACGTGCGCCTTTCTGAAGCCCAAGCCATGACCATGCCTCCTCTTATCGGAAAGAGCTCCACCTACGGACTCCCTCTCGCAGGATCCTCACGGCCAACTCAAACTTAGGATTTGAGAAATACTCCAAAGAGAACCCTGGGTAGAAAACCACAACACCTGTGGACGGGTACATCTCCTTCCTTCTTGGAGATGAACAAGGGAGCAGCACCTCCTTGTTCCTTGAATCCTCATCTCGCAATGCTCAAACCAAGCTCTACTCCGCTTCCGCTCAAGCCTGGGCTCTGGAACCAAGCTCTGATACCAATTATAGAGATTCCTAGGCACTGATACCACTTGGTAGGAGATCCGAATCAATGCTTACATAGTAAAAATTGCGAGGAAGAAATCAAGAACCAACCTTTTTGATCAAGAACCAGCAACAACCAATTCTTAGACTCAATAGCATGCAACAAAGGAGATATAGAAAAGAGATGTAGGGAAAAAATAGAGATTGTATTCTTTTGGAGAAAAACCTTGTTACAAAATAACAAGACCCACATGACATCCTTTTTGAAACCCCAGAAGCTTCTCACCGTCCCGCACATCTTCTCTCTTGCAGGCCTCACCGTCCCAAAAATCCATGTACAGCCATGCATGGACAATACCTTACGTGCATCCCTTCCTCTCTGAAACTCGAGAAGAAGCTCCACCTGCAGACTCCCTCACATAGGATCCCTTCTCCAAAGCCCCGTGGAACACCCCACGGCACCAAGAAATCTCCACAGTCCAAGAACAAAAAAATCTCCATTTACAAACTCCCTCACGCGTGCCTTCCTTTCTCTCCTGGAACCGTCCAAGCCCTCTCACACCCAAGATCCTCTTCCGTGCATCTTCTCTCTTGGATCCTCACCACCTAAGAACTCATGCACCATCTGCCTCGGATCCCTCATGGCCAAGACCCCAAAGGGTCAGCCCTTTTGGACCAAATCAACCACACGCCCCCTCTCCATAATATAGGTGGGTGGTACACATGTGGGTAGTTACAACTCCTCACATAGTTGGGCTAGGACTTCTTGATCTTCTTAGTCCAAACCTGATTAGGACTCTTCAGGTAGTGGGACTTCCTAATTGGATACAACCAACCAACTGGCTAACCTCCTAACCAACTTAACAAACCTAGACCCAACCATATAACCCAACTAGGTTATGTTACAATCTCTCAAAAAAACTCCCCCTCTAAGCCCATATGAAAACACTAATCTTTTTGAATCAAATCCCTGGCCCAACATGCCATGATCCAAATTGACTTAAAGCCCTGGGAAGAACCCTAGAAATCTCCTGAAACACCTCCAGGGCAGCTTAGAACATGCCCCCAAGCTTCATGGATCACCTCCAGCATCCCTGCCATGGCCTTCCAAGTCTCTCCAAGGCTTGGGAGCACCACGCAAAACCCTACAGCACTACTATATAAATGCATAGAACATGGGAATAGGTTTCAATGGTAAGAGTGGAAAGAAGATCTTAGATAAAGTTGTAAGGTCTTCTTTGATAAAGTTGTAAGGTCTCCAAATATGTGAACCATTTATAAAATATCTTCATGCTGGACGAGGAAGTCCAATACAAGGTTTTTCAAATAGGAAGTGTAAAGGGGATAGAGAGCACTCACAAGAGCCTTAGTAAAACTCTGAAGGATGGACACACAATAACAAAAAAATGTGCAAGCAACAAATGTAGAGAAGAGCTATAGCTATGCAACTGGCTTCAATAATCAAAAGCCAAGCCAGAAAACATCTTCAGCAACTCGCCATTCTTGCAAAGTTTGTATATTTCCATCAGTTGACATGGATTAACTTTGTAAATTTTAAAATATTCAGACTCCTTTCCATAAAAAATTTCTTCAATTACCTTAGTAATGAGGAGACAAGGAGTATCCTTGCTTGCCTATGGAGAAGGCACACTCCAATTAGGCATGTATGTGGATTAATAAAACATAATACGATCCCACACTAGACTTTTGTATGGATTATTGGTGTGATGTCTACAATAAGTATGCTGATATTCTAAATTACTAGGAATCTTGTGAGAAATCCAAGACCACCTGCAAATGCTGGAGCAGTGAGTGACAACCATCAGGAGATTCAATTTAAGATTTCCAAATATACTAAATAAACACTTCATATGAAGTGGAGGATGAACTAATAGTCATGCCAGAAATACATCAACTAATGATAGGAAAGGAATAATATAAGAAACTGAATTAAACTTTTGCAAAAGGATACACATGAAGGGCAATGACCATTAGCATATTGGAGAGTTAGCCATGCTACCGAAACCAAAGGAAGTGTAACTATGCAAGCTTAATCCATAAAGTTGTTATAACAAGTTTATCTCCTGTAATTATATTTGTGTACCTTTTCTGTTTTGATTAGTTCTAGAGTTGTTAGGAAGGCTTCATCCGAAAATCTTTTCTGGTATTCTATTCAAGTTTAGTTTTGCCCACTTGTATATAATAAGCATACCAATAGAGAAAAGAATAAAAAAAAAAGGCTAAAAACATACATCTTATTTTTAGCCTCAATTCTTGTCATGGTATTAGAGCACTTACAATCCTATGATCACTTACAAAAATGACCGAAACCAATCCTAGAAATTACCCTCCTGTCTTACCTGCGCCTACTCATGCAAATGAACCATCCAACACAAACCTTAACAGTGATTTGTCCAATCCATACTTTCTCCATGCAAACGAGAATCTGTCCCTGGTTCTTATCACTCCTTCTCTAGATGGGAGTAATTTTTACTCCTGGAGTCGGGCCATGAAAATGGCTCTCTAGTCCAAGAATAAACTTCATTTTGTTGATGGCACAATCACGGCTCCTGCACCGGATGATCCCCATTATTCTGCATGGGAAAGATGCAACACTATGGTGCTAAGCTAGCTTATGCATTCAATGGAACCCTGATTGGTTCAAAGCTTGATTTGGTTCGACACCGCTGCAAATGTGTGGGCTGACCTCCGAGAGAGATTTGGAAGGGGCGATTCCATCCGTATTGCTGATCTACAACGGGAAATTTATTCCCTTCTATAGGGCATTCTCTCCGTAAATGAGTACTTCACACGATTCAAGGTCTTATGGAATCAACTCCAATAGTTTCATCCTATTCCAAACTGCAAATGCGTGGAGACTAGAGCAACTAGTTATGAAGCAATCAAGGTAGTACGTAACTATCACAACAATGACTAGGTCATTCGATTTCTCCAAGGTCTCAATGACAATTTCATTATAGTGAAATCTCAGATACTCTTGATGGAGACTCTACCATCTATTAGCCCGATTTTATTCCTAGCTCTGCAACATGAGCGGCAGCTCCCTAACTCATCCCAATGACCACCCATCATTGGAGCTAAGCTGGATTCTCTTGCTCTTACAAACAACAGCAATTTTTCATCCAAGCATTTTGGCTCAAACGGACCCTACTGTACTCACTGTAAAATGTTCGGACACACTGTGGACAAGTGTTTCAAGACACATGGATACCCGCCTGGGTTCCGAGGCAGAGGGCATGGCACACCTCCTGGCAGTATTGGGTGTGCCATCTCTAATCATGTTTCTAGTTCTCAGGTTCAGTACATCGCTCTTTCATTCTCCCATCTCCAATTGACTCAGGATCAGCGTAACGGCCTAATGGCTCTTCTCCAGCAGTCTACTCCAACCCAGCCCTCGCCTAGCAACCTTTCCAAACCTACCAAAGAGGGTGCAAAATTTATCCCCACTGCCCCCACACCACATATAAATTTTGTCTTCAACCCACCTTTAAATAATTCTCCTATCTTGGTAGGTATCATTCTTTTATCACATCACAACACTCGACCTATATCTGATCATTCATGGATGTTGACTTTGGTGCAACCCATCATATTACATGCAATTTTTCTTTCCTTTCTAACCCCAGTAAACTATCTCATGTCTTTGTCACGTTGCCAAATGGCCACAAAGCATCGGCCACCCATTCAGGCCAAGTGTGGTTTTCTAACAATCTCATTCTTGATAATGTCTTATTCATTCCCACCTTTGGCTTTAATTTAATTTCTGTGTGTCAGCTCACTCAAAGCAATTCTATCTCACTTGTTTTTCTTCTAATTTTTGTCATGTACAGGACCTTGTCCAACGGAGAACAGTTTGTACTGCTGAGAAAAGTCAGGGCTTGTTCTACCTTCACCGACCACTCGTCACAAATCTTCCTGGCTCTAGTTTCATAACAGCTACAATTACTGGGCATCCAGATCATAAAACGAATCTTTGGCACTGCAGATTAGGCCATGTTCCCAATTCTAGGTTGAAACGTTTATCTGATATTTGTCCTTCAGTTGTTCCTAATGCAGTGTCGCATTGTGAAATCTATCATCTCGCAAAACATAAACGATGTGTATTCCCTATAAGTGAATCTATTGTTTCATGTTTTTTTATTTGATCCACATGGATGTTTGGGGACCATATTCTATGCCCACTGTTGATGGTTACAAGTTTTTTCTCACATTGGTTGATGATCATTCTCGAGCTATTTAGATCTATTTAATGAAACATAAATCTGAAGTCTATTCGCATACTAAAAATTTCTACAATATGGTTTACACTCAATTTGGTATCAAGATTAAAATATTTCGTAGCGATCAAGATTCAAAATTTCATTTAACTAGATTTTTCCATGAAAAGGGCGTGTTTCATGAAATGTCATGCATTGGAACTTCTCCACAAAATGGTAGAGTTGAACGTAAACACCAACATATTCTAAATATTGCTAGAGCGTTGAGATTCCAAGTTGCACCTCCTCTTCCATTTTGGGGATATTGCATTTTACATGCTGTGCATATTATTAATTTAATTCCTTCTCCTGTACTTTATAACAAAATGCCACATGAGGTATTGTACGGAAAGGTTCCAAAATTAGATAATTTTAAAACTTTTGGCTACTTGTGTTATGCCTATGTGATTCCGCATCAATCAAAGTTCCATCCTAGAGCTAGAAAATATTTTTCTCGGTTATCCTACAGGGGTTAAAGGTTATTGTTTATATGATATGGATAGCCACGACATATTCTTTAATAGGGATGTCATATTCTATGAAACCACTTTCCCGTTCAAAGAAGACTCCCACACCACTTCCGCTACAACATTCCTGTTACCTATTACACCTGAGCAAGCACCGGTATATGATGACCCCGACAACATGGATACACTTCATCAATCCACGTCAAATGATCCGATTCTTCCTCCCACTGAAGTTGACCAATTACGTAGATCTAGCCGTACATCAAAACCTCCTGCATACCTATCCGCATATGAACACTATAAGCTCGGCTCTACTCAGCAGCAGCAATCAGTCTCAGGACTCCTGGTCAGTTCAGACTTTTCTCTCTATCCTTTATCTTCTGTTGTTTCATATTCTTCTCTTGATCCTGTTAACCGAGCTTTTACTGTAGCCCTTAATAAATTAACTGAACTACAAACATTTCAAGAAGCAAATACTTTAGACTACTGGAGACAGGCCATGTGGCTGGAACTTGATGCCCTTTTGTAAAATGGTACTTGGGAGGTGGTGAGTCTTCCTGCAAATAAATCTTTTGTTGGATGTAAATGGGTCTAGAAAATTAAGACTCATGCTGATGGTACTGTGGAATGCTACAAAGCCTGATTGGTTGCAAAAGGCTACACCCAGACATTTGGAGTTGATTATTTAGGCACTTTTTCTCCTGTTGCTAAACTGACTTCAGTTAGACTCTTACTTGCCTTCGCAGCTATTCATGGATGGTATCTTGAGCAATTGGATATCAATAATGCATTCTTGCATGGCGACCTTAATGAAGAAGTCTACATGGAACTGCCTCTCGGCTACACAGCACCCTCAGGAGTTTCCAATCCAGTATGCAGATTAAGAAAGTCCATCTATGGTCTCAAACAAGCAAGTAGACAATGGTTCTCTAAGCTGTCCACTCTTGATTTAGCATGGTTTCTCTCAATCCAAGTGTGATTATTCCTTTTCACAAAATCTAATGGCCATTCTTTCACTGCATTATTGGTTTATGTGGATAACACAATCTTGGCTGGCGACAACTATGACCAACTCACCTCAATCAAGTCTTTTCTCGATGCTAAGTTTTGCATTAAAGACCTCGGGTTCTTGAAATATTTTTTAGGTTTCGAGGTGGCAAGAACAAGCTCGGGAATCCACCTATCCCAATGAAAACATGCAGCAGAATTATTGCGAGATATAGGGTTTGTGACAGCCAAGGCCAAACCTACACCCATGGTGAGTAATCTTCGGCTCAGTCCATCAGATAATTCTATTGACCAGGTTGATGAATCTTCATATAGGCGATTAATTAGTCGACTTCTTTATCTCACCAACACCCGGCCAGACATTACATATGCTACTAACCAATTAAGTCAGTTCTTGGCTCAACCAAATTCTAGTCATTTACAGGCAGCTCACCGAGTTCTACGTATATCAAGCAACGACCTGGCCTTGGCTTCTTCTTCCCTAGTGACTCCGCTTTACAACTCAAAGCTTTTTGTGACGTAGATTGGGCCGGGTGTCTTACAACCATACACTCCACCACGGGTTTCTGTGTTTATCTTGGGAGCTCACTCATTGCTTGGAAATCCAAGAAGCAACATACCGTCTCTAGATCATCTTCTGAGGTGAATACAGGGTACTAGCATCTATTACTAGAGAGGTACAATGGTTGCGATATCTCCTCTCTGATCTCCGTGTGTCTCATTTTCAGTCGGTTTCCATCTATTGTGACAACAAGTCTATTGTTCATATTGTTGAAAACCCGGTTTTCCATGAGCGCACAAAACATATTGAGCTTGATTGTCACTTTATTCATGAGAAGCTGCTCGATGGTTCCATCAAATTCTTCCACATACCAACTGGATTACAAACTGCGATATGCTAACCAAGGCGTTGCCACCTCAGTCCTTCTTTTTCCATATCTCCAAGCTGGGACTATTTGATCCTCATAGTCCAGCTTGCGGGGGGCTATCAGAGTATAGCCATGCTACCGAAACCAAAGGAAGTGCAACCGTGCAAGCTTAATCCATAAAGTTGTTATGACAAGTTTATCTCCCGTAGTTATATTTGCGTATCTTTTTTGTTTTGATTAGTTCTAGAGTTATTAGAAAGGCTTCATTCAAAAAATTTTTCTGGTATTCTGTTCAAGTTTAGTTTTGCCCACTTATATATAATAAGCATACCAATAGAGAAAAAGATTTAAAAAAAGGCTTGAAGTGGCCAAAAATATATGTCTTATTTTTAGCCTCAATTCTTGTCAAGTTTCAGCAGCATATGACCTGAGCAAGTTATCAAGCATAAGAAATTCCTAGGCCAAGAAATGTGTAAACAAACCTGCATGTCAAAAATAACTGACTCAAAAAAATTATAACGGCATCAAAAACAGGAATTCATATAAGCATGAATAGAGGAATGTATATTCTAATAATAAACAAATCACTATCTAAAATATTCAAATTAGAGATCTGAACGACGTGTAGTTTTATAAGAACAATATTTAGGCTTTTTTGTATAAAAAAATATAGGCAATACCACCTTTTTCAGGAATTTGATGAATCAGGATCAACACTTCAAACAAAAAGATAATATCTAGATATCATCCTCACATACAGCAAAGGAAAGCAACATATTTACCGGTGCACAAATTTAGTGGTATCAAAATACCTAATAAATATCCATTACTTCACAAATATTAAATTTCAAAAAGAAGCTATATATGCTCATGAATATCTATTAATAGCAAGCAAAACTAATTAAGGTTTGGTTTGGATAGCCCTCATTAAACCCTATTTGGGAGAGGAGAATAGGTGAAAAAAAAAAAGAATAGTAGAGAAAGTAAATCCTTTCTCTTGTTTGAAATTTTTATAGAAAAGAAAAGGAAGGAAAATGAGAGGAAGGGAGGGAAAATAAATCCCCTCAAATTTGCTTTTTTTTCCTCTCCAAATTGAGCGAAATTAGAGAGAAATGAAATAAAGTTAAGTGAAACTTTTATAATCCCCATCTTATACCTCCAAAAATAAAAGAAAGCTATATTATTTTCTTTCATTTCCTTTCTTATCTACTTCCAAACAAGAAGAGAAATTTTTTTTTCTTTTCTTTTGTTAAACTTTCAAATAAGAGAAGGTAAATAAACTTTATTTTCTTTCTTTTCTTTTCTTTTCTCTCTTCACCAATCCTTTCGTTCCTTTTCTTCCCTAAACTCCCAAACAAGAGGAAATCAAATAAAAAATAAAGGAAGGGATTTTTTTTTCCTTATTTAGATATTAACTTGAGGAAGAGTAAGGGAAAGAAAATGATACACCTTTCCCTTCCTTTTCTTCCGTTAAACAAGTTTTCTAATTCCCCTAATTTGGAGAAATTAGGAGGGAAAAGAAAGGAAGAACACGATTCTTTTGAAATTTTAAACTATTTATCCTCTCTTTTCTTTCCTTTTCTTTAATGAGGACTTTCCAAACAAGAGTGATGTTCCCTCTCCCTCTCCCTCTCTTTTCCTTTTCTTTTCTTACTTTTTCTTTCTTTTCTTTTCCTTTCCTTTCTTTTCCTTTCCCTTAATGAGGGATATCCAAACAAAGCTTTAACGAGGGTAGGGAAAGGAAAGCAAAGCCCTCATTAAGAAAATGAAAGGAAAGGAAAAAAATAAAGAAAAAGAGAGTGGGAACATCACCCTTGTTTGGATAGTCCTTATTAAGGAGAAAGAGGATAGATATTTTAAATTTCTTTTTCCTTCCAATTCCTTTAAATTGGAATAATTAGAAAACTAGTTTTACTAGTTTAACAGAGGAAAAGGGTATCATTTCCTTTCCTTTACTCTTCCTCAAAAGTTAATATCCAAACAAAGAAAAGAAAATCCCTTCCTTTTCTTTTTCTCTAATTCCCTCATTCCAAACAAACCCTAAGGGAATCCCATTGTGCTTTTATGAACATATAATACTGATGAAGTATATAGTTGCCATGAGATAGGGAACATGATATGTTCCCAGGTTGATGAACACTATTAAAAGTTTTAAGTTGATGGTACTCCATTCCTAAGATCATAATAATACCGTCCTTATGAAACCAAATCCAGTCAACAAATCATTGATAGGATCACTAAGACAATGCCTCTACTCATTAAAGAGGCCATACCAAGAATAAATTACCACTTAAAATAAGAGAAAATCAAAGATTACTGTAAGGATGAATTACCCAGACTTCCAGGTTATTAAATATAAAAGCAAACTAAATAATAATTGTTGTAAAACAAAAAAGACTCATCTCCTCTATCCAACCTACAAATCATATACAGCCCAAACAAGCATCCCTGGAAGTATAATCACCTAAATAGCGGTAACATTTATGAAAAAATTAAGGGAAAAACTTCAAGATTAGCCCTTTCAATCAACAAAAGGAGGGAAAAAAATTAAAATTGCTAGAAGAAATTTAAAGATGAAAATTTTTAGCAAAAAAGAAATAGAAATGTAGGAGAGGTCATACAAACCAAGGAAGGCTGGAAACTAAGCCACTGTCTTGCTTGAACCAAACTCGCATCATCCAGAGGGAGTAAAGAATCATTCCCATCTCCGCCATCCTAATCACCGTATTCACCAGCTTCAGCACCAACTGCAGGCAACTCCTCAATATCTTTCCCATCCAATCTCAATCTCGCCTCCCTATAATTGTAGACACCATCCGAATCGTAAAAATCTAATTTTTAATCCAAAAAATGGTCTTTTTGGATCGATTTTCTTCGGATTTTTGAGGAAAGAGGAGGCATTCAAGAAAAAGGGATGAGTTTTCCGAGAATTACATGATGAATGCATTTCTATGCAATATTTATGAAGGTCGCCATGTAGTTCAGTCCAGAAATGAGGATTCTCGCAAGAAAAAAGGGAAATGCTTGAATTCTACATTGGCAGCCAGATATCTCTCGAGTTGTAGACTTGCGACCACCGTTCACATGAATTAGGGATTCGTATGGGTCCCCATTCGTTGGTCCACTTTGGTATCCTTGGACGATTGCAGAGCCAGAAGGATGACATAACACAAATCCCAACTCACCATACACTCCAAGTTTGAACCAAATTTGGAGACTATAATTAATTGATAATCGATACTAGTTAGTTTCAAAGTACTTTCCATCCTAGAATTCCCTTTCACTACATCCTTCAATATCTCAGAAACTTGGTATAGATGATGGAGAAATGATGCGTGACCCATCAGTTTGGCTATTTGATAATTATAATGATCCATCTATGGGTGGAATTGCTTGGATGGCTACATGGTGCATAATAATGATAGTTAAGTCGAGGTGATAAAAAATTTGGATGTATAATAATTTTCAATAGCAATTTTATTATTTATTTTTTAATAATGAAATATAAGTTTATTAGTCGGTATGACATGGATAGATTAGCTGTTTAGGGCTTTTATTTTTTATTTAATATCTATTTAAGGCTAGACATACATCACATGTCTTACAATAATATTTTAGAAAATTCAAAAGAATAAATTATAAAATTTCAGAGCTTCATTAAAAGAATCTGCAGCTAAATATGCAAAAGTTAAATTAACATGTTTTGATAATAACTTAAGATTTTCAATATGATATACAAGATTAACAAGAATAATATTTTTATTAAAATATTTAAATTTTAAAAAAAAGAAAGAAAAAAATCTAATTAACTGTTTAAGTAAATGAAAGATAGCTAATTGGCCTTCTAGAGAAAGTAATCCAAGAAAAGAAGAGGATGATGACTATCTTTTTCATAGTTAGATCATCTATATTACAATTGATGTTTTTATGTTGTTATTGGATATTTCCAAAAATCTAAATTTTATTTTTATTTTTACTATATATAATTAAAATTATAATAGAATAAGAAGATAGATGGATGTGTATATATACATTTTTCAATAATAAAATATTTTGTGTTTTTCATCTATATAAATTTTTATCCAATCTAACTTTTCTTTTTGTTATTCCTTATCCATTCAATGCCCAGCTCAATAATATAAATATTAGTTATAATGCATATGCATATAGATATACAATATTTATGAATATTGTTTAGTAATAATATATGAATATACAATATTTATATCTACTTTTATCGAATATTAGTTATAATGCACATGCATATAGATATACACTTAGATTTGTACCTTACGATGATGCATGGGTTATATACATGAATTAGGATTTTTGAATTTTCTATCAAAGAAAGGACCCTTTCAGGTGATAGACTACCATCCTCTCTATCCAAATGAAATATTTATATTTTCTAAATTAGATAGGCTGGGAAAATAGGGCCTCTTGCCTGGTTACCTTGTTTTAACTAAAAAAATTAATTATTTTTAATACAAACTTATAGTAATTAATTTTTAGATGTTATATTTCATTATTATATGGAAAGTATAAGTTTTAGTAAAAAAAGATAAAAAAAATTGATACTTCCATTAAATCCAGATAGTACTGTTTTAGTTATATATAATAGATGGTTGTTAAAAAAAAGTTATTGAGATACTTTTATAAAACTTTTAAATCTAAAAACATCAAAATAATTAATATATAATTATTTATTAATATATATATATAGTTCTTATTTCAATATCTATTTTTTTTGAAAGTTTCTAGAGCCAACATATATTAACATATTTTTAAAAAAAAATTGAAATTATTTTTATAAAAAATTATAGCATATTTTAAATATTTAATTAGAATTCTCTTTGAAATATTTTTTAATCTTCGTAATCCGGTTAGGATTATTTTCGAAATTGAAATAGACTAAATTAAGTTAGTTTTTATATAATTTATTTGGTAGGCATTTCGTATGCGTATCTCAAGATCCGACGAACGACTGATATTGGGCCCCGCATATAAGCCTCTAAGCACGCGTCCTACTATTTAATTTATAAATGTCCCCTTCCTGCGGTCCATGACCTTGAGGAGGTGATCGCTTGGTACGCAACCAGTTTACTCTCCGCGAAGTAGAGCAGGAGACAAGAAGGGAAATCGAGGAAGACGAGAGCCAAAAACCTAAACCCTAATCTTTCACGGTCGATCGAAGAAGGGGAGGATGCCGGAGGTACGGATCGTGGCGAAGAATTTCATGGACATGGTGGCGGCGCTGCCGGCCATGAAGCTCGACAATCTCTACAGCAGCACCTTCATCTGCGAAGCCGTCCTCAGGTCCTCCCCTCCTTCTCTGCTCTGTTATTTATTGTATTCTCGTTCCTCTGTCAAAATTGGATCTTGAAGGGTTCTCGGGGCAAGAGTCGCTCCTTCCCTGGTTTTCTTTACTGAAACTGGCCTTTCCGAGGTCCTGGGGCCTCCAGGTTTCATAAAATGAACGTAGTGATTGGTGTATGGTTATTTGTGTAGCCGTAAGGAACGAGGAATCTGATAGCAAGGGTATTGGTGTGTCAGGAGATTCTTGATCGAGAAGATTTTCTTCGAAACTAGGGTTATAGGGATACGTTGATCGGGTTATTTTTTGGGACTGTTCATTATAATGACATGCGTGTGTGGACAAAGCTGCCAAGAGTTGTGGGCGTGAGCATGATGCCACATGATGCATGCTGAGCTGCTTCACTATATGTCTTGACGAGTTTCTCAGGAAGTTACTCTATTTATCCGTTTAAACATTTGTACCCATCTGGTTGTCATGATAAATGCTATAACTGCTCCCATAAAGATAGGCAGGAACGGTGGTTGAGGTGTCGAAGTTTCTACAACGAGGCAATCCTCCATCAAAAGTGTATTTACAAAGCATTAGTACTTAAAGCAAACATGATTGGACATTTGAAATGTTTCCTTCACAAGAAACATCATCATCATGCCTTTAAGGGTGTAATTGTTTGTTTTCTTGGATTCATAAAATAAGTTGATTCTATAAGTTCTTCACAATTGGGTTTTTGGGAGCACATTTGTCAAGTAACTTGTGAAATGTACAGTGTAGCCTCTTGCTCATAAGACGTGACTTTAGCAATTGAGGTTCAGAAGTCACTTCCAGGAAGTTGGAAGCAGCCATGTCTGATGAGGTGCAACTCAATAAAATATAAGTCTTGGTGCCATTTCTCAAGGTGTCTGCCTTGTTTAAAAGGATAATAATGTCTTCATAAGCTAGGAATGTATTTGTGCCAATGATGAATATTTAACTTCTTAATCCAAATTTTGATTTTTATTTAAGCCAAAGTTGCATTCTTTTTCTTTCCCTCCTTTCAGGACCTGTCATTTTTTTCATCTTCTGGTGTTCAAATCAGAGCTTCTTATTTTGGCATGGATATATGTAGTTAGTTAGATGCATGATATGTTATAATTTTTGTGAAAGGGTGAACCGCTGTAGGGTTACTAAAAGTTTTAGCTTAGTTCCCCGTTTTTAGGTGAACATCAAACTGAGTCTGATGTTCTGTTGTGCCAAGGTCTTTGCCTCCTCTGGCTAAGAAGTATGTTTTGCAAATGCTGTTCATTGATTCCCCAGTAACAGCCAAATCAATGGAAGAGTGGCTCCTTGCTGATGGATATTCCAAGCACAAAGTGTCGATTGATCGGTTACTTCAGCTGAGAGTCTTCCTTGAAGTCAATGATAGGTACGGTACATCTAATTCTGAAAATTCATTCTATGTTATTATCCAAACCATCTTTGAAAGTTACTCCATATCATGAATTTGCCACTGTTTCTAAGGGCAAGATGTACAATCATTACCAGATTTGTGGCTCTGCAATTCTCACGGAGAAAATTGGTACTTTGTGTAATTAATAATTTATTTGCATGCTCAAGTATTCGATCTAAATAAGCAATTTTGTAATCTGTATGAAACACCTGAAACTTTACTATGCAGAATGAGATACTTGTTGTTATTCAGATATTGTACACGGGGCATCATTTCTGCTCTAGAGTCCCATGCTGATTCCTGGTCTTGCTTTCTAATTGAAATATTTCATTCTTTTGCATCAGTTGTATTTCTATCAAGACTGTATAATGCAATGTGATATTGATTTTGAGATGGAAAAGCTTACTAGAACTACCAAAAGAATAATAATGTCAGGCATTGGAACTCAGTATCAAGTTACCATTGAAGGAAGAGAGTTTGATAGATCTACTATAAATATGCATATGCATACGTTTCTTGCCAATGCAATTTTTTTCCTTTTTCTAAACAATAAAAGCTGGTGTATATTGCATGCAAACAAAGTAAAGTGTTCTGTCTTTTCTCTTTTCTTATATTCTTTTTGGGTGTATTTTAGCTTTTGGGTGTCCCGGTTGTGGAAAATCCTCAAATATTGAAATGTATCCGAGTGTCCATACATTTTCACCTATAAAACTAGGCATGTAAATTTGTGCAGCATATAGATAACACAAAAATACTCTGTGCAAATGGTTTCTTGGCATTCCTGGTTTTCCAATTTGGAATTTGTTTTATTCTCACTTCTGCATCTGAATTTGCTCACTCTTCCTTTGCATTTGGCATAGGGTAATAATTATCATCATGTCATATAATCAGTTACAATGTTCATAAATTGAAGCAATTGACTAAGGGATAGTTTTTGCCAGCATCAGATCAATGCAGTTATTTTTTCTTCTAAATTAACACAATGAATTGACAGAAAAAAGGAGACGAGTTACAAGATGAACACGAAGTTCCAGAGTAATATGCAAAAATACTTGGTTTTTGGGTAAGTTATTGTGGATGTTGCATAGTTTTAATAGCAAGCTTGATTTTTGTAAATAGTTTCAACGCTGAAGACTTGTAAATTATGATTCTGTAGCTGACTAGTTGTTGCTTGTTAATAAAATATGTAGATTTGCATGTTTGTTAATATTGTTTTGCACTCAAAATATATGATGCACTCATCTGCTTTTTGAAGCATGAGAATCAGCTTCATATATTTATATTCTATATCCAATGGTTAGCATTAGAAGTGACCTTTATACATGTACATTGAATCTTGAGTAAAAAGCTCCATGGTTTCAAGCAGCAACTTTCCTTGACCAGAAAAAAAAACAAAAAGCAGCAACTCTGCTAATTTTCATGCATGTGAATTGCTGAAATGTTCATGCACCCAAATTGTCTTTTGCAATGGGAAGGGGGCCATCGACATACATTGGTTATGACTTTCGGGCCTGTTCTTATTTTCATCTATCCTGGTCACAATGAACCGTTGCTGTCTGTTTTCATGTTACATAACTTCCTTGAAAATCATTAAATTTTAGATTGATGATGATCCATACTTGATCAGCATAGTTTTTTCATTTTCATTTTAGCTTAAAATTGCATGGTTAATATAAGGTTTACAGATTTTACTGTTAAGATCAAACTAGAGGTTGAGATAATTACTCAAGAAGTGCACAACAAGAATGGTATGTTGATGAGTTCCTACAGATTTGCTTTGAAACACCTTTAGGTGGAAGCGCTTCCTATTTTGAAATAGGAGCTCTGTGAGGAACCAATATCCAAACAGAGGGTCAGTATTTTGATGGAAAATGTGCTTCTTTTTGTATGCTATTTCATTCGTCAAGACATCTTGTATCCCGTGGCACCTTTTGGTTCTTCATTGGTGAAAAATATCTATGCCTTCACAAGAAAAAAAAAAAGGGGGGGGGGGGGGGGAGGGGATTATATTGAGATATATTTAATTGTGGCAGCAGCTTAGATTGTACAGTGACAAGGTGCAAACTTTGTGTGCCTATGAGCCACAGCAATAGTTGTTGACATGTACGAATATATGCAGATGTATGATGGCACTGTCTCTGTCAAATCCAAGCTTTTATTTTGTCAGAAAGGATGACTTTGTTCTCCTTTATTCTTGTATCTAATACCCTTACTAGGTAGTAGCATCATAATATATATGGTCTTTAATAATATTGTTATATATATTTTGGCAATACCAATCTAAGCTTTTACGTGCCCTGT
The DNA here is from genome assembly GCA_021397845.1 of Areca catechu. Taxonomy (NCBI): domain Eukaryota; kingdom Viridiplantae; phylum Streptophyta; class Magnoliopsida; order Arecales; family Arecaceae; genus Areca; species Areca catechu. Next base: position 182,057,814 of record CM038052.1, read on the forward strand.
AAATCATAATCTTCAATGAGGTAAATTTATTATTTTAATTTGTATGTTTATAATTGCAGTGGAACTTTACAGAGAGAGCCAATGCCCTTAAGTGTCACTGTGAGATTGCCAACGTTGGAGGATTTAGAGGCCTACTCTCTAGAACAATGGGAGGTTGCTACTCTGGCACTAGGTTTTGTTAAATTGTTTTTTACCATGTATGTCTAACGGCAGTGTTTTGTATTGTTTATTGTGCTTTACCCATTCCCATTTATGGATTAATGAAAATTATCCTCTTCTTCTAAAAATTCTGGGAGTTGCTTACAGTATTTTTCTGGATTCATCTTGTGACAATTGCAGTGCTTCTTGTTGCAACTTATAAACTCAGCTCAAGCAGAAAGATTAACAAGCTTCAGTTCATCTATGATGAGAGTTTTCCAGCGAGGACTTTTGAGTGCAAGGTTGTTAATCTTTGATATCTCCTTTTTCTGATGCTGCATGTGCTCTGCAACATCTACTAGCATGCATACATGTACAGATGAATGGAATACCTGCTAGTGCTGATGTGACATATGTGCAGGGAAAATGAAGCTCCAAAGTTAACGGAGAATGGCTTCCAGTTCCTTGTATGTGTTGCTCTAAACTTTATTGGCATATTAGCATTTCACTTTTTTTAGCTCCTCCTATTCTCTTCTTTAACAGCTAATGGATACAAATGCGCAACTTTGGTACATAATAAGGGAATATATCTCTTCCTCTGAGGTATCAATTACATATTATGTATCTTTTTTTTCCTCCCTGAAACCTCATTCATTTATTTATTTATCTCATTAAGTTTTCATTCAATAGTTTTCTTTTATCATGGTATAGGATCGTGGAGTGGATCCGATGGATTTAATATCCTTTCTCCTTGAGCTTAGTTTTCATACCCTTGGAGAGGTATCAGATGAGTTTTCTTAAGTCAGAAACTATTGTCTAAAACAAACTTAGTTTTATTATTCATTATAACAAATTAATAGCATAATGGCACATTTTATTGATAATTTTTCCTGCCAGTTCATTGAATATCAATGAGCCTCTATAATCATTTTTTTTTGGGGTCAGAATAATGAATTTTCACACTGTATAAATAAAACAAATATTGCTTGTGCACAAAAGTAAAAATATTCTAGCTAGGCATTCTCAAAAAGATGATCTTCTTAGCAAATTGCTGTTGTTTGGGATTTTCTCATTATTTTCAATTTTCACTTGTTAGTACACAGCAACCTAGGCCTGCTGAACTCACTCAGCTAAGATATGGGACTTTGATATTAGCTAAGATATATAATTTTTGATGTTTGTAGACATTCTTTTTGAATACCAAATCATATTATAAAAAAAAGAATATATCCAGCCAATATGGGCTTCAGGGACCATCAAGCTAGACCAGAAGGGGACAAAAAGAAGAAAAGCACCATGCAGCTGTCCACACAATTTATTAGCATTTTGAAAAGTTGTCTTCAGTTTATTATAGCTTGCACGTAGAATCTTTTGTCTTTTTTGGTATTACAAGTTCAATTTGATTAGTTAGTAATGCTAATTTCTGTGATGCTATAGGCATATAATTTAAATACCCTAACGGATGTTCAAAAACATGCTATCAAAGACCTTGCAGACCTGGGATTAGTCAAACTCCAACAGGTGAATACCTTATTTGTTCATTTGATAAATTCTTCAGCTGTTAATAAGTTTACTTGATGAACCACATATTTGAACTCATAAATTTTCTTATATTGCAGGGCAGAAAGGAAAGTTGGTTCATACCTACTAAGTTGGCTACTAATCTTTCAGTGAGCCTATCAGATTCATCATCACGTAAAGAGGTTTAATTTTCTATGACTTTGAAGAACATACATACGCTATTATTAGTCTTTGTTTTTTTTTGCAGATTCTTGTCTGTGAGTTGCTGCCATACCCACACTCTTACTTTCTGTTAATAATTACTACATGCCAAGAATTGTAGTACCATTCTTCTTCTTCTTCTTTGAGAGAAAAAAGGAAATGTAGTACCATTTTTCCCCCCTCCTCCCCAACAAAAAAGGTTTTTTACCTATCTGTTACTAAGCAATACTATAGGATTGTAGCCATAAGCCTCGAACCTTGTTCCGTTGTATATGGTGTTTGGTTTTATGAATCCTCATTTGTCAGTTGTTCCCATTATCCATTTTTTGTTATTGGAAGTTTTTCTAAAATCTCCCTCATAACTTGTATTATGCTAGCTTAGAGTTTCTCTTCCCTATCCAAGCCCATCATCTCAATTTTTTCCATGTCAATCTTGTTTGCTACATCTTGACATTGAATTGAGCATATTCTGCATTTACTTGCTCCACACATGCATATGTGCGACATGAGCAAGAGCTTCTCCACACATAATTACTATATATAGCTGGTGTAGGTTGGTGAGCAGTCTGTTAGCAACATTGTGATTGTTGCATGCCCGACAGAAAGTAACATAATTTTGTGGCCCTCATAATCCACATCGTTGTACATTTCCAAATGTTTAGAAGTATACCAAGCTTATGGAAATGAATAACCGAGATTGCCTGCACAGTTTAGGGAACAGAATATGAAAGATGTGCTTAGAAATGAATAACCTAAGGTGTAGTGTTGCAAAATTAAAGCATATGAATGGTGCCTAATTGTTTGGAATGGTGGGGAATGTGGAGTGAATTTTCAATAAGTTTATAGTTTGCTATAAGTGGTGTAACTAGGTTTTTTTCCAAAGCATCTGGCAATAGGAGGGAAGACCTAATCTTATGTAAAGGGAACTTCGGTATAGCCTTTATCAGGAATAAATGTGAAAAAAAGTTATGAAGCCAATCTGAAGTAATTGGCTGAGTCTCATTGGTTATGGTTACTTGCTGTATCATCTCAAAGTTTAGGAGGTCATGTTATTCATATTTTCAAGTTAGCATTTTACTTGATTTTATTACATAGACATCTGTCATTTGTAAGATAACCTAGAGATTGTTGTGATGAGCAGGTCAGTTTTGGATTTGGTTGAAGCAAGGTTCTCGGTACCATCCCAAACCATCCGGTTCGGGGCATACCGTACCATACCGGGCAAGAGCCGGTACGATTCAGTCACGAAAAACGATTCGGAATCATGAACTGTTCAAAAAATGCCAATGCATTTTGCCCGGTTCGGCCTGGTTTGGGCCTGGTTTAGGTCCGGTTTGGATCCGATTCAGGTTAAACATTATAGCCATTGAAAATGGAGGGAGTTTTTTATAATTTCATGGGTCCAGTATGGTACCGTACCGTACCATATAATAAATACTGTACCATACCGGTTGATGACCAGTATGAATTTCGGTACCAGTTCAATATTCCTTGGATTGAAGGGTCTAGATAAGGTAGATAGCAAGCAAGTGGAGACCCAAATGGAAGTGATGATAATATAACCCAAAGTGGCACAAATAGGGTTTTTTTTTTTTTTTTTTTTGGAGGGTCGGGGGTTTTGGGGGGTGGGGGATTGAGTCAACTAAGATAGATGGGATAAGATTTGTTGGTTACAATCTCTGATAGTAGTTGTACGAGTTGTCTTTGCCATTCCACTCATCTTCTCTTCCATCTACTTCTGTCCACCCATGTACCTTTCTAACTGCTTTTGAATGTCACTAAATAGATAACAGTACATATGTAGTGGCTTTATTTTGTATGTTATTCCTTTCACAGGGTTTTGTAGTAGTGGAGACAAACTTCAGGATGTATGCCTACTCTTCATCCAAATTACATTGTGAGATTCTACGCCTCTTTTCAAGGTACATTGGTCATCGCTTTTATTTTTTGGAGGCAATTTTTCAACCAAGGATGCTTTCTTTGATGTTAATGGGCCTTCTTTTGCATGTACGCTGCATTGTGTGCACATAAAACATATCCTCTTATATAGTGCCAGTCTTTTTTAATATGTGTACATTTGGGTGTGTGCGTGCACGTGCATGTCAATTGGTTAATTCTAAGCAAAATTTAGTTAACATTAACTTTGACTAAAGCTTTTTTAACTGGCTGGCATGGCAGTATATTTCACTGTTGTCAGCATTGCCAGTTAGGAATTTGAAGATCTTTTTGCCTTTTAAATAGTATATACAAGTAATTTTTTATTGACTGGTGTTGGGGTAATTTTTAGTATTGTTAAACTGCAGGATTGAATATCAACTTCCTAACCTGATTGTTGGAGCTATAACAAAAGAGAGTCTCTATAATGCATTCGAGAATGGCATTACTGCAGAGCAGGCAAGAATTACTGTTGTCTGATAACCTTTCTATACCCTTGCAACCAAAGTAATATATAAACTTGTTGCTTAGCCCCTAATCCTCATTCCTCATATATAAACTTGTTGCTTAGGAGTTTCCTGATTCCAACTGCATTGCTATGTCCCCTCTATATGTTTGATATTTTTTCTGTATTCCTACCTTTCTAAATTGCTGTTATCCATTATTTATGTTTAGGTAGTTATGATTCCCTGAAAACCTGAAAACCAAAGAGATAAATAGGATGACTTTATTATATTACCTTTTATTACAGATGGTATGAATAAAGATATCCAGTAACTGGGAAAGTGGGAATTAAGTTTTTATTTTTGTCTCATCTCCTTCACCACTTTTCGTTTAACCTGTCTTCTTTCAGATTATTTCTTTCCTTCAGCAGAATGTGCTTCCTCGGGTCGCAACGAGGACACCGACAGTTCCAGAGAATGTCACAGATCAGGTGCTTTTTGCAGTAAGAAAAAATGAAAAAGTTTTCAGTTAGAAGGGGGGTTTTCAAATTTGTGGTTAAACCTGTCAATATATTAAACCACATGATTCCTGGGAACTAAGAATTATGGTTTGGAATTGGCACTTAAAGCTTCAAGCTAGAGCAACAAAAATTTATCTATTTAACAATGTCTCAAGTTTCCAGCTTGCTTCTTTTATTATAACAGACAAACATGGCTGCTTCCCTGAACCGTTTATGTGTCAAACTGTAATATATCTTTCTGCAGATTAGACTGTGGGAAACTGATCGAAATAGGGTTGAGATGATTCCTTCACATCTTTATGAAGATTTTCCATCAAAGGTGACAATTTCAGCATGTCAATTCATGTATCTTGCACATCTCAAATTGACATGGCCATTTCTTTACCTTGGCATTTTCTTGACAATTTCAGCATGTTAATTCATGTATCTTGCATATTGGAAATTGACATGGCCATTTCTTTCATCTTGGCATTTTCTTTATACCTTTGCTGTTAGTTAGATATACTATCTGTATGCAGGATATCTTTGAAGCAGTATGCGACTTTGCAAGGGAGATTGGTGGATTGCTGTGGGAAGATTCAAAGAAGATGAGGTTAGTTGTCCGAGGAGAATACCACCAACACATGCGAGATTTTCTCCGTCATCAAAAGTAAAGATACAACTGCTTTCTGTGAAGGAATTTGTCGAGAAACTCATCAACAGAAATTTTGGTGAAAAGTAAATTAGAGTATGGGATTGAGAATCATTATATCATTGGTACATGAGATTTTTAAGAGCGGCTTATGAGCATTGTTCAGATTAATGAATCCATTATCTGTCAAGCAAAGGGATGTATTCTTACTGCTTGTTTATTTTTATGTATTATGATAATCTGTATCCATGCATCATGTGAATATCATGATGATTTTTTTGTCTACTTTGATGTGGGAGGAAATTCTATATCCAGGATTCCAAAGATTTCAAGATCAAGGACAATTTGATTGAATCTGTTTCAGGATAATGAAAGGTTACGTCCAGCTATTTCAAATCATGATATTTCGACTACAAACAAGCTGAGCGAACATCTGGATAAATTGAATTTATTCAAGTGGAGCAATATGTTACCAAATTTATTAAATTGATTAATCTTGTTCCAAAACATTCCACTAGTCATCTAGTTTTATTTTCCTAGAAAAAGGTTAGAAGAGATTCTCAACTTCCAGCTTTACCGGCGGTGATTTTAACATACAACAAATTCGACTTTCGGTCTCTTGGTTCATTTCAAATCAAAGATCTTTATAACTTTACTTTAGCACGTACATCTAGCACTTTTTGCTATTTTAATAAATATTCGGTCAGTTGAGTTATTATCCTATCGATTCCCGGTCAAGATGTATGTACTTATCTATTTTCGATATATCAAGGATCCGATTTTTAAGATCTTCAACTTTCGTAGAATTTTAGTTACAAAAGGTCTTTAAATTTATCGAACCATGATATGAAGTCATCAGCCACTTCTACATGAGCATCCATCAAAGGAGAAATTTACCAATATTCATCTTAAAATGCTTTTTAAAATAGATAAACTATCAAGTCCTATTATCTATAGCATATATTAATCATTGAGGAAACATGATCTTGCTTTAAACCATATCTCCTTGGACCATTAAGGCAAACGGCGGAAAACATGAAAGATAAAATCTTTTATTAATGGAAATGAGACTTTTCAGATAGTAAAGAACGATTTCTCCACAAAGGTCCCGGTAAAGATCAAAGCCCAATCATTTTCTGCTTCTTGATATATTATAATATTCTAGAAATATCCCTGTCGCTTGAATATAAAAAGAGGTTCTTAGTGAACCCCCAGAGATATGCACTCATTCATACACCTCATATATATTCTCGTGTGCTTCCATTCTTATTCCATCATGTGGTTTAAAATATTGATTTGATTGTCGAAGAGTCTTTGCTAGAACTATCTCCATCCAAGACTTCTTTTATAGGTACAGCTACCTGCATCTCCTTTCTAACTTGCTTCAATGTTCTAATAAATTTCAGTACCATCAAACTCTAAAGAGCCTATACTCTTAATTCATGTTTGGTGCAAATTATATGGCAAGTTTTCTTAAGGTGGTGTGATTTATTTGCAAGATGAAAGTACTGCTACCAGGTGGAAAGAGTGCAATGTTGTAGATCTTGAAAAGTCTTAAAATGTAGTGCAAACTGCACAATCCATTCCTTGGCATGTTTCATACTATCGGGAGTTCGTGGCTTCGTTTAAGGTGGACATTTAGTACTGTTATCTTTTCAACGGTTGCCAGCGAAATGAGTTATGCCTGGCTATTGACAGCGAAAAGAAAGTCATGAGATAAATTTGCAGGATATCCTTAGGGCAATGCGAAAAGAATGATAAAAGGAAGACGGGAAGAAATCCAATGATGGCTTACCAAAATAAAAGAATGGTAAGTTTAGAATTCAAGGTTCATTTGCTGCTAAAATGCTGCAAATATTTACAGTTGGGTGACATGCATTTATTAGGCCATTGATGTGCCATTCCTGTTTGCAGGGCTACAAGAAGCAGGAATACAGGAATATCCAAGTCAAAAGCAAATTTTCAACCATGGAGTTGTGACTAACTATGCTTTCGTACAGTAGCGTTGTTCATTTTTTGGCTTCTTCCATTTTAAATTTATTCTTTTGTAAATTATAATGAAGGGGTATTGCAAGTGAAATTGTTGAGGGGATTTATTTGGACCTTCAATTTTTGGGAAAAGTGATGCAGTATCAAGCCAATGCAATATTTGATTTAAATTTTATATGATTTTTTTGTAATCTGGGTTTTGTACTAGTTAGATGGCGCTTTTCAGCCCATTTGCATCCCTACAAAATCTTGCCATTATAATCATTGGCGAGTGGTGCAGTTGGTTGTGTGACTTTTTTCACAACCAGCTGGCAGGGGTTCGAGCCTTGGTTTAAACATATTTCGACGAAAAAATCCGGGAGTAAAATAAAAAATAAAAAAATAATCCAAAAAATAAAATAAAATAAGAGAAAATTTAATAAAATAATTTTGGTTCGAGTCTTGGTTTAGTCTTGGTTTAAACATATTTCGACGAGAAAATCCGGGAATAAAATAAAAAATAGAAAAATAATCCAAAAAATAAAATAAAAAAAGAATGAAAAAGTTAGGGATATATATAATAAATCCCATTCTCGCAGGTTGACGTACTCACCTTCGGGTGGGGAACGGCTGCAAAAAAATTAATATGCGCCGTGCATCGAACATTCCCTGACTGGGGTGGGGGACGGCCCGGGGTCTAACTCCTTCCCCCTTTTTTTCCTATAAAAAAAAAAAAAAAAAAAAAAAAAAAAAAAAAAACTTGCCATTATAATTCAAGAGTAATTCATTGTCCACTGTGCCAAATATCATTAGACTCGTATAAGTCTCGATTTTCAATACGCATTTACAGTTTTATCTTTTCGTTAAAAATTTTAATGATTAAAATATTTCTTCTTTATGAAAAAATTATGCTTATCTTGGTCGTATGACATCCCGTGAACACAACAACCGGGTGTCATAAGCCGAGCTAATAGATGTCATAATTTTTCTACAAGGGAGAGGTATTTTTGTTATTCAGTTTTTTAAGAAAAGGTAAAATAGCATCATTGAATACGTATTTAAAAACAAGACTTATATGTGACCAATCAGGTTATGTGGTGTATTTTTTCTCTACGGGAGTGTACAAAGACTCTCTAATTCAATACCTTGGGAAGGCAATATGTAGTCTTTTCTGAGATCTCCCAGAAGTGTGATGGTCACGATATAAAATGGATAGTGTGATGAATCTGGTAGGCATATCAATCAATTGTTTGAATGCACCAGATTTGTTTGTGTATTGGTTTTCTAATTAATTTGGAGCAAGTTAGATTCGGTCAATTTTCTTTAACTCATTAAATCAGAAAATTATGAAATTTTTATATTCAACATATTATCCATATATATTTTTTGTTGTCGAATACACGATAATAGATTGTAACTAAGCTATATGATTTTACATATCCTCTATGCATGACAAACTGTTTTCCTGCAGCATTTCATTGCATTTAATCTTCAATTACATTCTCGACAACTTCCATGGCGTTGATACCATGTCATTGGCCTTTTGACTTTTGCGGGAAGAACATAGGATAGATGCAGGGGTGCTAGATGGTGCGATATCGAATGATTAGGTTTTTTGGCACTTAGTCTTTGATGCATTGGATACGGGATTTGCAGTGATGCCCTCATGGCTGACAATGCAATCGTACTCCTGAGATGTGGGAAACATGCTTAGGATATGCACCATGATTCAACCTTCTGCACTGCAAACCAACATGCATCGGAAATTAGAAAAATTCAGTCAAGGCTTTTTATGGTCTATAAATGCATCAAGGGAAAAACAAAATTCAGGTAGATGCTGGTTACCAGCATGATGGCAATTCACAATAATCTACCAATGCTATTTCTTTCCAACATCATGCTACTGATAATAGTAGCAGCAAACCTAGGCTCAGAATACATCCAGGTTTCTCATCATCTGCTTATGAACGCAATGCAGCCTCGTACATGTAGGCCAAAAAGGTTCTCCTAAATTCCCAGAGTTACGATTGTCAGTAATCATAACAGTAAAAGAGTGCTTGCTTTTGGCGTGCAACACACCGCATTCATGAGCCATATAATACCATAATACCAGTGATGTAGAAAAGGCCAGTTTGAAAATTTTAACTGCATTGACATGATACAGCAACACAGTTTTAATGGATGGTTCACGCTTCCCACACAAGCGTATTCCTTTTTCAACTTTATAGTGTGGAGTTCCATGGTCAGCCACTGATGTAAGCTTCGGTCAGACAAGTTTTGAAAACCCCAGTTGAACAATAAAATGGTTCATTCTGGGGATGCAGGAATATTGCAGGTTGCCCGAGGATGGCAACCATTATCACATGCTTCCTGTAACCGGTATATGGCATCAGCTGGGAAAGTCTACTGGAACTGCTATGCTGATGTGCAAGGCAAATCATCAGTTGTTGGAGTGGGCTTGACAGCCGGTACTGCAGGTTTAGGTTTGCTCACAGTGGTCTGCTTTGGTGGCCTGTTTGGCCGAACCTGCTCAACCTTGTCGATGGGAATATCAAACTGCATGATGTCGAACAATTGACCAAAATTAACCACATTTTTAAGTAAGATGAAATAAAACTGTAACAGTTTAGTCCACGATCTATCATCCTCTGTGTGATTAAAACATAATAAAAATAATACCAGCAAGGAAAATGATGAGAGGGTTTTTTTTCATAAAATGATGATCTAATGACATTCTAACTTTGAAGCAGCAAAATCTCAGACATGTTCGGGTAGTACAAGCTCAACCTGTTTCTTTTTTTTCTTTTTTTTAATGGTTATTTAAGTTAGGAGCCCAAGGCTGAACTATTTATTACAGGTTCTTGTCAACTAAAAAATAACATGAGGAGAATCTTGTTTGGTGATAAAAGAATTTATGCAAGTAAAAATGACAAGCGAATATTATATTCTTTTTGTTGAGTTAATTCTTCATAATATAAAATAGTATAGTATAATTAACATATACATATTATACTATAGAGATTTTTTTTTTTGGGGGGGGGTTGGGGGGGGGGGGGCGTTCTATACCATTTCTTTCCATACTAGAAATACCATAAAAAACAAAGAGAGATGAAATCAAGAATTAGTCTAAATGGACAAAAAAAGAACCAGAAAAAAAGAAACATAGCCTATATAGAGCTTTATCACTTTTAAAATGTATAAACTTTGAAAGATGTGGGTATATCCCTTCCACTGTAGTGGAGCTGTACAAATCGTGTCTCACAACTGATTCTAAAGCTTTTGAGTGGAATATGAGATCAAAAGCCCTTATCAACCAACACTTGTTCTGATCTTCTTTGAACACAAATGACCAGCGTATGATGCACTTTGTTGCCTTCAACATAGCCTAAAGTCTCCAGTGGAGGTCATCTCTTACCATTTTTTTCACATTTAATAAAATTCACATCATCATCCCCATGTTTGCATAACATCTGATGCTGACGCCACTTTAATATTGCCAACATCACAATTTATGATGCACATTAATTTTTCCTACAATCATCTTTGAAAACCACACAAGGATGCTACAACCATAGATTCCTAAGGCATCGTCACCCTTATTGTTACATATTTGTTTAATTTGCACACAAGTTATAAAGCTCTCATAAGCAAGAAGCAGGAACAAGAGTTTGGGTAGGGAAGATTTGACAAAGGGAATGATAAGATTTTGTTTTGTTTATGGTTCAAAGAGTCAAAGGGAATAGGAGTAGGAGAATGGTTTAGGAGTGGTTTTGTCATGGTAATTTAACAAACCCTGCTTCTAAGATCTGCATGATGCTTCAATCAGCATCTTGTCTCATAGCTTGACAACCTTACTTGAAAAATACTTGTCCTTGGGCCTCTTGATTAGGGATCCTTATTCATTAGTTTATCATATACACTGTTTTATTGGTAAGTATCATATACATTTTTTTCAAAGAAATAAATAGCTACATAGATAGGTAGGTAGGTAGGTAGTAAATAAAGTCCATCTGCTTCCAACACCATTTGCATAATTATAGAAGGGCCTTCACCTCAGCTTGCGGAATGCATTATATCTCTCAGCATTCAAATAGCATTCGTCAATCACTCAAAAGCACTCACCATTTACCATCTACATTTAATCAGTTATATGCCTTTGTCATGCACAAGGTTCTCCTTATAATCTACTTAGGTGAACATACTTATCTAAAATGAGGGAAAAAATCCAAAATTGTGTCCCTCCAGCAGCACTGGAGAAATTTATCAATCTGGTTCTAGATTTACCATGAGCACTTAAACACAGATACAACTGCTTAGCATAAATAAAAACAAGATCATTGGGCAAAATACACACAAACATCCCATCCTGTTTGATTAAGCAATTGAAATTCCCAAATTCCTTTTTGTCTCATCTTGGATGATAGTTATATTTGTTTAAGTCTTCGAATTTGCCTTGATATGGTTCGATAAAGAATGTGAATCTATTGTGGTTATTGTTTACAAATATCAATGGCAATTTTTTTTCTTTCTAGACTCAACCTTTAAAAAAAAAGGCTCAGGCAGCATATGAAGATCAACTTCAAAATACTCGAGCAGCTTTCATTGATTGTCATAGCCAGAAATCACATCTAACATATAAGAAAAAATTTTGCCATAAAACTTTAACAGATAAGAGAATGCATGATATAAAGTTTCATAATAGACTAACCTTGAAACCACAGCCAGAAACACAGGCATGGAAGCACTCCTGCATGCACAAAACTAGATATAGTACTTGATACAAATGAAAGATGCAAGCAGTAAAATCACAACAGAATTGGCTGCTATGTCATGTCATATGTTCCCTTGAAATGGCAGTAACATCCGAAAGCAAAGATACACACCCATCTACTAGGTGTCAAAAGAATCTTTTAAACTTCATAATATGATCATGGAAAGTTGCAAACAACCTTTATGGTCATGCACAGAAAAGAGTCCAATTTGTTCAATTGCAAAGTAATACGGATATTTCCTTTCCTTGATGAATGAAAACAAAAAACCCATTTGTTATGTATGAAAAACTGTGAAAAGAATACTAGTTTTATTAGAACATCTAACATGCAAAAACTCTGAAATTAAGTTTTTTGATATTGTGCATTTGTGAAGCCATTCTGTGAGATCCCACTATCTAAAAGAAAATAAAGTAACATTGATTAGATCACTGATAAATATACCAGATCACTTGACACCAGAAATCAAATTTCCTTTTTGATCAAGCTATTCTATACACCAATTTGAGGCCCTTTTGAACTAAAATACCTTTGATGTGGTTCATGGAACTACTTAATCTTTTGTTAAGCCTAATCTCTTAGAGAACACTTATTGTATTTATCCCTTGAAAAATTTGTGGCCCTCATTTGCTAATTTTGTTTCTATTCAATTTATTCAAAAAATTAGCATTTCTTTATTGATTTCTTTCCTGTTTAAAACCTTCTCTTATGCATTGGGCATTTTGTGGCATTTCACTGCCTTGTTACTACCATTTTATGGCCCTAAAATTCTTACCAAAAAAAAAAAAATAGACCCTAAAGTTTTAAGTTTGCCCCACTTGTGGTTGTTTGCTTTGCTTGTCTTTGTTTATCCAATTATTTTCTGAAGCTTCACAATGATTGGAGGTTAGGAACTTTTGAACCAATTTATCATGCTTCGTGTTGTATGTTTGAATTGCTAATAGCCTTTTGAGATTTAAAATTGTGTTTCGATACCAGACATAAATGGGATGGTATGGTTGAAGGAAAGGCAACACACAAGCACATATAGAAGCAAGTACATACATGATACATGCATGCATGATTGTTTGAAGGGTTTCTTCCACCAAAACATCTGATTCAATTTAAAGTAGTCAGGTAAACCATACTATCATGTTAAGCAATGTCACCGTGGATGGTATAAAATCCAGTTGAGAGGGAGACTCACCAAAGAATAATTGTCATCTCCTGGAGATCTGTCGATATAAGCACTCCACTGATGGTCCTTGAAAACTGGATCTTATAGCAAATCACATTGCACTCTTCTAGACCTGCATATTTGGTAAGTAACCAGAAAAGATCACCAGAAACAGAAGATAGAAAAAGAGTTATTCACAAATAAAAGAATCAGTTGTGTGTCTAAGACTAAAAAATAATAAAATCTGATCAAATGCAAATGACATTCTTTTGTCAAATAGGAAGTAAAACATTGTTATTAGCTTTTAGCCATAACCTAGACCAATGATTTGAAATATAGAAGACATACAAAGAAAGAAAATCCAAAGGTAAATTTTTAGTTTCTGGTAATGAGGTAGTGGAAGATGCTGACTTAGAATCAAGGTTTTAAATCCCGTGGGATAGACATGTTTTGGTATCTCGAAGGAACAAGATGCCCCACTATTTCGTCCTGTCCCAATATCAATCCCAATCATACATCCCAGTAGATATCCTCCCTCTCTCTCCCCTCTTGCCTTCCTTTCCTTTTTTAATTTTTTATTTTCTTTCCTTCATTTATTCATTTTTCTTCTACCTTCCTTTCTATTCATTCCTTTTTCTTATCCCTACTTTTCTTTCTTTTTTTCCTTTTTCTTCTTTCTCTTTCCTTTCTTTTATTTTTCTTCTTCTTTTTTCCTTTCACTCTTTCCTTTTCTTCATCTTCTTTTTCTTTTCCTCTTTCTTCTTTTCTCTCTGCATGGATGGGATTCGTCCCATTTTCTCACAAGAATGGGATGGGATAGTTGGGACACCCCTCTATCCTGCTGGGATGTAAACCCTTGCTTGGAATAATAAATAGAGAAGAAAATAATGCATACTATTGAAGTTTTGACATTAAACCAAGACTTGTGATTAAATCTCCCAAAATTGCTAAGCCACATAACTAGCTAGGCTTCTGAATGTTGCAAAGCATGTGTATAGCATATTCTCTTTTAAGGACACTGTCTGTAGACTCTGTAAAGATGGATTTTGATTTTCCTCATCAACGTGTCAAAGTTCATTATTATGTCTATGATAAACGATGAAGTATGAATGATGCCATTATGAGACAAAATGTTTCCAAATGGTAGTGTCTCAACAAGAGTGCAGAAAAGGCTGTTCCTCCATCAGCCAATGCATCTAAGGACTTACTTGGGGAAAAGGCAAAATCATTTGAAAGATGTATAACTCTTATTCATTGAATTACTAAAATTACATTTTTCCATAGTACTGTTTGTCAAAGAGATGATAAGTAGGAAAGCCTCTGCCCATCAACTAAAGGACGACAGCACATTTCTAGTGAAATGTCACATTTTCTTCCTCTTCTCTATAATATCTCCATCATGAAAACAAGTCTTCTAGATAAAGGTATTCTTGACTAGGCTCTAACATGGAAATGATTTATCTCACAATTCATTGTGATCACAACAGAAGTGGGAATGTGGGATGGTGAGGTAGGATTGTATCTGATTTGACAATCCTGTGAATGGCACTTGATTCACAGGGGGCACTGGATAAGATCCAGCCCCTCCCATCCATCATCCTGTCCCCACTGCGATCACGATGAGTTGCAAGGTAAACCTGTTGCCTCTAACAGTCAACATATTTCTTCATGGGTATGCATACTACAGAAAAGGAAACACAAATAATTGTATGCATGTGTTCTCAGAAAAGCGAATGCCTAAACCTACATGCACATGTAGGTGAGGCTGATGGCATCTTTCACCTCATCCACAAGTATGTCAAGCAGCTCTCTCTATTCTTTCCTCCTTAAGCTAAGTTTCTCGCTTTAGGTTACAGTACCAAATTCAAAGAACTTCACTCTAAAGCCGAGTCCATATCTCTATCTGTTATAATGTCTACAAAACTACAAATCCCATAAAATATGGTTTTTCAAGAATGTGTTCCATGATACCAACATAAAGTAATAAAACTAATAAACATATATTCAAATATTGAGAACAAGATTATAAGAATGGAAACAGGGTGACTTTTACATTCTTCCCAGGTCTCGCCATCGGTATCACATCCCTTCTTGCAGAAAACTCTCCCTGCATAAGCAACTCAAGATCATTTAAAAAAAAAAAATACACATAATATTTAACTGATTTGATATACAAAACCACATTCTAATTCAGTCGCAACCGCATGGGATTGAATAGTGAAAATCTAAGGATGAGATGAGTTATATCCTATCTTGCCCTAAATCCAAAGAACTAGAAAGAGCACCAGATATCCTCCCGAGGATATTTCTATTTCCAACTCAACGTCAGCATTCAAATTCTTTCTCTAATTCTTACGATTTCGTACAATAATTTCAAAAATTGGTCGAAGTAGTTCCTTTAGGCCAAGCCTCCGTTCCTGTGATTCGATTAGAAAAAGAGACAGTGAGAGAGGACGGACATGGAATTTGGACGAGATTGGCGTATTTCTTCGTGCAGCGGCTCCCACAAGGCGGAGTCCATTCCTTCGGCAACATCCTACGTCGCCACAGCTCCCGCCGTCTCCGTCACCGTCACCGTATTCGCCGCCGCCGGCTCACCGTTTATTGGGTCAGGTCCTCAAGCCCTCGGCTCCTCTCTCTTTCTCACCTCCGGAGAAGAAATGGATAACATGAAGAGGAGGGAGGAGGGGGAATATTTTCATAGGTCCCTAACCGCATCTTCATTATTTACAAGTGCCTAAACTACAAATCTTGAAAAAGTAGGTGAAATGTTACGGAAAACCTTACGAGCTATTACTTATTTAAACGTTCCTGGCCAATTAGGTTTTTTTTTTTTTTTTTTTTTTTTTTTTTTTTTTTTTTTTTTTTTTTTTTTTTTTTTTTTATAAGCCGGAGCATTCACCTAATAGATTTGGAATGAATACATCCAAAAAAAAATTAAAAAAAATAATATCATGTAAGAGACCCGGGGATCTCTTAGATCAGTCCACACTATCTCTTCTAAATGATTCGCCACATACCTTCTATCTAGTCTACTACTGAATTAACCTATGGATCATTTAGGAGAGGTATTGTGATTGATTTGGGGATGCCCGAATCCCTTTCACGACATTATTCTCATAGAAATTCATTGACAACCATACATGGTAAGGAAAAACTGCATGGCTTTATCATATTGAACTACATATCATAATTAATAATAAAATTATATCAATTTTTAATATATATTTAATATAATTTATTTTTTTATTTTTTATGAAAAATTTTAATTATTTTTTATGATTTTCTATATATATTATGACAATCTATTAGTAATTATGACTTTTTATTATTTTTTTATAATATCCGATTACTTTTTATAACTTCAGCAATATCCTATTAGTTATTAGGCCTTTTATGTTATTCTTTATAATATCAAATTATTTTTTTATGACTTCCTGTATCTATATTATGATATATTTTATTATTTTTTATGATATCTAATTATTTTTAATAGGATTGAAATGGAATCGAATACTAGTATATCCACATCCATATTTATTTTATCTAATGAATACAAATTTTGATAAAGTATTAGTTGGTTCCAAAAATTTATATCCATAATTGTTAATTTGTTTTGAACGGATATTAAGATAAATATGATAATGAAAGTATGAATGTAAATACAAATATAAATTTGATAATTAAATTTTATAATTATAGAATTAAAGATATTACTAAATCAATAACAAACTAAGTTAATAGCATATTAATATAACCATATATTTTTTAAAAAAAATTAATGAGTGGTGTATAAAATTATACAGGGTTACATGTAGAATCGGATATTTAGAAACTAATCAGATAGTTATCTATCTATATCAATATCCATATTTTTTTATAGCTGTAAATATACAAATATTAGTCAAATACTTTAATTTTTGTCCATATCACCCATACTACTTTTATCCATAACTCTTTATAACTTTATGTGCCTATATTATGATATCCTATTAGTTATTATGACTTCATGTTATTTAGTATGATATAACAGAAAATCATAATAACCAATAGGATATTATAATATAAATATATGAAGTCATGAAAAATTATTAGATATCATAAGAAATAATAAGAAGTCATTATATCCAGTAGTATGTCATAATACAGGAAAAGAGTATTTTCATTAAGAAATTTTTTTTAAAAAGTCAAGCTATATGAAATGCTTGTGATATTAGAAGCAAGTGTAGTTTCATTATTAATTGCAATACAAGATCCAATTTGATGAAGTGGTATAGTTTTTCTCTACCAAGGAGGATAGATAAAGAATTTTCCATCAATATAAAGTTGATGACAAGTGAAAATAAGATTGGGATAATTATAGTTTACCCATTTAAGGTTAGGTCTTATTTTATTAAGTCCCTTTGAAAACAAAGATTTTATGATTCATTTTTATCAAGTTTTGAATTATTTTCCATTTCAAATCTCAAAATCAAAACTTTTTTCGCTAAATTCAAGTATTTTTCTTTAAATCTAAGCCTCTTTTTTTACTATCCGAAGCAAAAGAGCAAGAAGAAATCGACTTGGCAAGCTACATTATAATTCTTGTTTTCATTGATGGATTATATTGAATTTATGGAACAATTCTTGGACTGATATCTTAAAGGCAAGGGCGGACCGCCGGGGGGGCAGGGGGGGCCTTGGCCCCCCCACGGTCCCACCCTTCCACCATTTTTTAGGAACCCCCACTCCTTACTTTTTTATCAATGCGTGGCCCCCCCACCCCTCCACCATTTTTTAGGACCCCCCTCTTTATTTTTATATCAATGTGTGGGGACATAAAAATTGGAGTACACGATTCAAAGATTTATTTTCTAAGCCAAAAAAGAGATGTAGGTTATTGTGCTCGAGATGCAGGGCTTCTCTCCCACTGTGGCCTTATATAAGCATTGAGGAGGGCTCAAAGCGATGCCTATACATGATTCCCATATATCCACCACCATGCAGCCAAAACTTCAAGTCCTTGATTGAAGCCTTTTCCAATCCCCAAATCCCATCCGTCGACCGCCGTCAACTGACTCCTCTCTTCCCCAACTGCCAGTCTCATCACACCGTCTCCTTCATCTCTCTTCCCCATCGAGTCGTCGACTCCTCCTCTCTTCCCCAACTAGAAAATGTCGCGACATCGCCCCCACCTGCCACTGCCCCTAACAGGCCACCCATCACCGATAGCCAACCCCACCCACTGTCTCTTTCGCAGCTTCGCCTCTCTTATACTTAACTCCTCATCTCTTCCCCAACCAACAACCACCGCTCCTATCCAGCTACCCGTAGTCGGTCGCCGGCTCCTTCTCTGTCTAGAACTTCTGCCCACGGTCCGATGCTGGAGCTCCATGCCTCCACTCGTTTTATCTATATTTGGCTTAGTAGGTATTATGGTATGTTTCCTAACTTTCTATAATATGGTATCATATTTTTGGCCCCTCTAGAAAATTTGGTGTGATCCGCCCTTGCTTAAAGGAGCTATGTATTATTTGTGATATATATATAATATATATATATATATGTATTTATATAATTTTAAAAATATTTGAAAATATTTTTTTGTGGCTTGTGTGGTAGAGTAATCTTGATGTAATAAAATAATTTAAATATAATAGAATAAAGTTAGGAAGTCTGGCCTAGGAGGTGGATAAATTCACTGTCCTAAAGCTAAAAAAAATTTGTTCCCTTTCTCGTGCGAAGAATGATTGGACCACATGTTCTCCTACGATGTATAACCTAGAAGTCAAAAACTTTCATGCCAATCGATGGCACAATCTCGAACGGATGCCAATCAGCTCGTCTTCAGCCCAAAAATTTCAAAGTAAGAAAAGATGGGAGAAAAAAGGAATTTTAAAAATTTTTAGAATAGAATAATAGAGGAGAGGGAGAGCTTGGAATTTTTTTGGGTGTTCTGCAGGGCTAGTATAGAGACCTATTTATAGGCTCAAGATTCCAAAGGAAATTCCCAAAAGGCCCTCAACTAGTCGTTATTTTATTAAAAAAATAAATAAAATGGCCGTTATAACTGCTACAAAATTAATTAAAAAATTAAAAGGTCATATAATGTATGAAACATTAAAATAAAAAAAGAAAAGGGGATCGCGAAATGCGTGTCCATGCGGAGCATTTGCGGAATGCCCGCGGAAAGCACACTTGGGCTTAAGGAGTTTTTGAAACTCTTAATGTGAGACAATCCCATAAGTTTCAAAAACTTATAAAATATTTAAATTCATTAAATAATTAAAATAATAATACTTTTAGATTTGTATTGTGCTTGGTACAGGTACCTTATAGATTTGAACTTGTATTTAGTATAAAATACACACAGCATGTGTTTGCCTTGATTTTTATGAGAGTTACTAGAGATTTACCCTGATCCCATAGTCATGGCCTCACGACTACTCTCACTAAAGTAGATCCTCTAAGGATATGTGCAACGAAATCGTACCTCGCTGAACTCATAGCCTTAGATCTACTAAGAGCTATGCTCAACCTAATCATCATAATAGAGTACTATACCATAGGAATGGGGTGGAGACTAACTCTAAAATGGTGCTCCCAAATGTCACATCAAAGATCGTTTTCCTTTGAACCTTAATCATGAGATTGCCATGATGATAGGGGTCCACTCTGGTGACTAATATATGGGTTTAAGCCCCATTCCCCTCGATGTTTCGGATACCACAGCCTTTGAAAAGCTTTTGGTCAAAAGATCAGCTAGATTATTTTTTAATCTTATAAATTTCAATGATATCATTTATTTCATTTTGTTTATTATAGTTGTATACTTGATCAGATTATTCATCTTTTTATTAGTTGTTTGTTGATTTAACAGTTTAATTAGAGCTCTGCAATCACAATTTAATTTTTTTTTTGACATTTTTGGTGAAAGAATCTCTATATCATTTATCAAATATTTTAACCATTGTACTTCAATACATGCTATATCAAGAGCTGTTAATTCAGATTTCAATTTGCTTCTAGTAATTATGTTTGCTTACAAGAGTCCCAAGATACTGCAACTCCTAACAAGAAGAGATATCCAGTTGTGAACTTAACATTTAAGTTATTTGTTATCCAATTGGCATTACTATAACCCTCAAATATTTCTGGATAACCAGAGTACACCAGAGAGTTATCTAAGGTTCTCTTAAGATACTTAAAGATTCTTTCTAAAGCTTTCCAATGTTCTTTACTAGGATTGCTAGTATACCTACTTAATCTTCCTACTGCATAAGCTATATCTAGACGGGTTCTATTTAAAATATACAATAGAGATCCTATCCTTTGAGAGTATCCTAATTGATTAACGGGTTTTCTTAAACTTTTAATTAAGTGAGAGCTATGACCATAAGGAGTGGAAATAGGATTTAAATTAAAATATTCAAATTTTTTAAGCATTTTCTCTATTTAGTGTGCTAGGCTTATTGCTATTCCACTATCTACTCTTTTAAACTTCGTTCCTAAAATTACATCAACTTATCCTAAGTCTTTCATATCAAAATTATTTGATAAATGTCTTTAATTTTTTGAATTATTTTCATTGATGTTTCAAATAATAGTATATCATCTACACATAAGCATAGTATTATAAAATCAGTATTTTGTCTTTTATAATTATTCATTTATCATATTTATTTATTTTAAAGTTGGTTTTTAAGATAATTTCATCAAACTTAATATGCTATTGTCTAGAAGTTTGTTTTAAACCATAAAGAGATTTGATTAGTCTACATACTTTATATTCTTGTACTTTTACTTCAAATCTTTGAGGTTGGTTTATGTAGATTTTTTTTTCTAATTCTTCATTTAAGAATACAGTTTTTACATCCATTTAATGGATTATTAATTAATGAATTGAGACTAAAGCTATTAAAGTTCCTAGGATAGTTATTCTTGCTGCAGGAGCATAGATGTCAAAGTAATTTATATCTTTCTTTTAGTTAAACCCTTTTACTATTAACCTAGTTTATATCTTTAATCTTTTTATTATTCCATCCAGCCTTAATTTTTATAAAAAATCTATTTTGTTTCTATAGATTTATTTCCTGAAGGTAAATTAGTTAAAATCCAAGTTTTATTTTCTAAGATCAATTGAATTTTACCATCTATGACTTCCTTCCAATATGATGATTCCGATGATGACATCGCCTCATCATATATAGAAGATTCATCCTCTACTAAGAATATAAAGAAGTCTTCTCCAAAATCCTTTTCAACTATTTTCCTTTTACTTCTTAATTCAAACTCAATTTCTAGTTCTGGTTCTATGGCTCTAGAGGAAGATAGTTCACATTTTAGGAATTTAGAAATTCTAGTCTTAAAATATATATATATCCTTGAAGAAATATGCATCTCTAACTTCTAAGATTGAGTTATCAACTATGTTACTAATCTCTGATTTTATTAATTATAATCTATAGGCATTGTTATTTTGGGCATAGCCTATAAATACAGCATCTATGATCTTAGATATAGTTTTCTCTTTTTTGCATTCAAGGGTATTACCTTAGCTAAGCACTCCCACACTTTGAGAAAGTATAGGTTGAGTCCTTTCTTTCTAAAGTTTATAAGGAGTCTTGTCACTATCCTTAATAGATATTCTATTTAGGATGAAGCAAGAAGATAGAAGAGCTTTCCTCCACAAGTTCTCGAATAAGCTGGAACTGATAAGCATAGCATTTACCATATCCATGAGGGTATGATTTTTATGCTCAGCTACATGTTGGACTATGGAGAGTAAGGAGCAGACACTTGATAAATTATATCATATTCTTAACACAATTTATTTGAGGTATACTCTCCTCCTCTATTAAATCTAAGAATTTTAATCTTTCTTTCTTGTTGATTTTCTACTTCACTCTTATAAATTTTAAACTTGTTGAAGGTTTCATTTTTAGATTTAATTAGGTAACAGTAACAATATCTAAAAAAATTATATATAAAGGTCACTATGTACCTATTGCCACGACGGGCCATAATTTTGGTGGAGTTACATCATTATATATTAACTCCAAGATTGAGAAATTTCTTTTAACTGATTTGAATGATTTTCTTAGTTGTTTAAATTCAGTACATGTTTCATATTTAGATGAATCAAAATTTGATTTAGGAATTAGTTTTAATTTCATCATGTATTTGACCTTTTCTAAGCGTACATGACCCAACCTATCATGCCACAGGTTTTATTTAGACTCATTAATAAAATAAATTTGATTATCAACTTTATTAATAAAAGAATTTATTACATTCAATTTGAATAACCTTCACTTACATATCATTTTCTGGTTAGATTGGTTTGATAGGTATTGGTGGTTTGGTTAAAATCTAGGTTTTGATTTTGATTTAGAGTTGTTAACCTGGTATTATTGGATTAGGTTAGCTTAGACACCTGGAAGTCTAGTTTGTTGGATTTTAGATCTATGTTGGTCTTCTATCCTAATTGAATTTAGAAGTTGGGCTAGGGTTAGCTCTTATTGCTTTTGGAGCTGACTTTTTATAAAGCCATTCCAAGAAAGAGACATTTTATCTAGAATGCTAGAGATCTTAAATCCTTCAGAGTATTTGTCTCCATTAGCTTGAAGTTTTTTAAGGTATTATTGAATTGATGAAGCTGGTCATTGATGGGTTTATCTTCTACCATATTAAATATAAAGAATGATGCAGTGTTGAATCATTTAATCCCAATATCATCAAGGCCATACTTAGACTATAGGATATCCCATAATTCTTTCGCACTCTTAGCTGATAGGTAAATATTGTAAAGTGAGTCTAACAGGGCACTAAGGATTCTACCTTTACACAGGTAATCCTCTTCTGGGATAGTTGGTGTGGTTAAACTAGAGGAATAGGCGGACTAGTCAATCACTGACTAAAGTCCTAAGGCAGTTAGCCAAAATTTCATTTGGCCTTGCCACCTCCTAAAATGGGATCTTCAAATTTTTCAGGTTTAAGACTAATGATGTTATCCCTAAGGGTTGCTATTGGGTCCACGTCATATTCAGAGAGGAAGATCTGGAGAATAAAAATAATTTTGTTAAAGATTTGCTTAAATAATTTAAATATTTTTTTATATGTTTCTAAAAATATCTCCTATATATTTTTTTTGAAATTAAGATTTTGTTTAAATGATCACCAATATGATCGGACATGTGATTTGTTAAAATCTTTTAATTAAATTATATTTCTAAATCCTAAAGGCTTTGATTAATTTGTTTATGTTGTCTTTTAAAAATTAATTTATATACTGTAGTACAGGTCAGTGGAGATCTTCAATTAATTTTGTATAATATAAAAAAATAGATATTAGACTATAAATAATCAAAAAATATTTTTAAAAAAAAAATAAAACATGCAAGGTAAATAAATTATAATTAAGTACAAACAATTATATTTATAACATACACTACAAACTATATCAAATATCCTTTAAACTGTTATTTATGATGTATAGATATATATATATATATATATATATATATATATATATATATATATATATATATATATATATATATATATATATATATATATATATATATATATATATATATATATGTATGTATTTATGTAATTTTCAAAATATTTATTTTTTTTTATGGTGTGTGTGATAGAATAATTTTGATGTAATAAAATAATTCAAATATAATAGAAGAAAATTAGAAAGTTTGACAAGGAAGACGGATAGATCCACTATCATAAAGAAGATTCGGTCCTCTTCTTGTGCGAAGAATGATTGGACCATAGACCTGTCAAAATGGGCTAGAGCCCATGGGCCAGCCCATTTGGCCCTATAAATGGACCGGGCCGGGTTGAAAAAATTTGGCCCATTTATGTAAGTGGGCTTTTTGGCTTGGCTCCTGTAGCCCATGGGCTCAACAAGGTTAGGGCCGGTCAGCCCGTGGGCCAAGATTTTTTTAAAAAAAGTATATTAAAATTAAAAGATTCAAAACAAAAAATGATAAACAAGTTACGGGTTACCAGGTCCACTTACCAAAGTAAACCATAGTCCACATTAAATTAAAAGTTTAAAATTTTAAACTTAAAACGGAAAGATATTTTAGTTCTTTTTTCCCAATCTTCCGCGTTGTTCCCACTTCTCTTCCTTGTTTGCAGTGTTCAACTGTTCCATTCCCATTTCCTCTTCGGTACAACGATACTCGATAGTTCCGGGTTTCCGGCGATTCAAACTTCTTCCAATTTTTTGATTCATCGAGAGTTCGGGACCGGCCGACCGGGGCTTTGCTGCTGCTCTGCTCTCCTATTCCGGCGAAAGAGAAAAGAATAGCCGGTGATGCCAGCTCTTTCGCGACATCGATAGCAATCATCATGCTGCTATTGGTGAACCAAAGCTCTTCCATGCTGAGATGAGGGCTATATACTTATATAATTTCAATGCCTGATTCTTGCTATAAATTTTGTGGCTGTTGCGTGGAATGTGATTCTGTCATTTAAAGCTCACAAAGAAATTATATTGAAATAGTTATCTTTTCTTCCATCATTTATGGTAACTCAGATATTGTTTGTAGAAAATAATATATAATAAATAAATTTTCACTACTATCCTCTCCTGCTTGTATTGTAACATTATGTTTGGCTCCTGCTGAATTACCTGTGTCCAAGGTCCTAGCCCTAGCCCACGGCCCATATAGGGAGCTGGCCCGGCCCTAACCCATGACCCATGTAGGGCCAGGCCGGGTTGGATTTTTTTGGCCCATTTGTGCAAGTGGACCTAGCCCTTTTTGTTCTACTCTAATAGGTAGTCAGTCATCTCCAAAACCTGGCTGAATGATCCCTTGTTTTGTATTTTGCAGTGTTATAATGAAGATGTCAAATTTCATTTCAGGCTTCTTGCATTTTGATGAATGCATTGTAGCAGGTGATGGATGTTGATGAAGAACTAAACTTTTTGTGGATTATTTTCAGGGAGCCTGATCTAATGACTGCAGCAAAGATGGTTCTCCATGACTTGCAAAGAGTTAAAATACCCTTCTTTGTGCCCCCATCACAACAGGAGGAAGGTGATCCATCAGAAAAGTCTGATTCGCCTGATGCAAGTGAAGAACCAACAATTAGCACAGACAGGACAGCTGCTGCTATGAAAGTCGTTGCTGGTATTATGTCATCCCAGCAGCTAATGCATGTTCCTGCTCATAAGGACTTCTTCAATGGTGGTGAAACAGAGACTGAAAAGATAGAGCACCCTCAAGAAGATGTCAGCCAACTGTAGTCAAAATCCCCTGCAGCTCCCTGATTCATTCCTGGATTTTGGAAACTCATGTGAAGAAACAGACTCCTGTTCCTCGTTCTTCTCTGTCGCTTTATCCATGTAAGCTAATTTGTTTTTGAACATTTCAAATTATCTGGAAGCCGTGAAAGGTTTTGCGATTTTTCAGTACTTGAATGAGATCAGATTTCTTTTCTTGATGACCCCACCAGAGGAGAGGGAGTTTTTTTTTTTGCTTGTATCTTATGGATTTTTCCCCTGATGAATAATAAGATGTTTAGGAGGCAAAGTGCTATGAAACTAGATCCAGTTATTCCACCACATTGAATCAATTTAATAGATGGAAAGGCGCAGATTTCTGTTTCTAACAAGTTCAGTTTGTTTTGTGTTTTTTTTATAATACTATTTTCAATTATGTTATAGGGTTGTTTGAAAAAAAAGAAAAACTGTTAGCAGGTGAATGGATCAAATGAATAATAAGTTTTATTATGATCATTGCAAACTGGAGCTTTGTAAATTTTAGTGTCGAGATTATCCTTATCACTCGTAATATACTAACCATCAGTCTTTCCTGCACAGGTTACCTTGGCGCACAAATGCCTGAAAACGTTTTCATAAGCTCTATGTTGTCAGGTGACTTTTTTTTTAATCAGAACCAGCTGTCGTTTCCTGGTTTATTACAGGGGGAGGCATATTGCTCGAGTATATTATTTATCAACACTTAATAGATTAACTCCATGGTTTCAGTAAATCTTGACTCGTATCCAAACTTGAACCAATATCAATCAGGTCTAGATGTTTCAGCCTGCAATCTGACACTCATAACCCGAACTGCTGCGGGCAAGAGTTAACAGACTAGACTACTGTACCTTGCATGGTCCATGCTAATTGGATGATATAACCTGATCCTACAATGATTTACCATATATTATAAGTTAAAAAAAATAAGTATACGTCCATTTTAATTAGTAATTAAAATTTTTTTAGACCCAATTTTAATCAGTAACCTAGAAGTGCCTTCTGAAAAGGAACCTCGCAGGAAAGGTGTAAGCAAGACTTGGTAGGTGGCTTCTAGTCCCAATTTTTGCATGATCATCAAAGTACAAAGATTATAAATGTGAGATATTGGGATAAGACTTGCGAGCAGGAGCCATGTGGGGTGCCTGAGTTCTATCATAGAGTTCAATCATAGTGTTGCAGGACAGAAGACTCTCCGATATATGTGACCAAGAATTTAGGCTTAGATAACTGTGTGTCTTAGAACTTCCAAGTCAATGAGATTTTGTCATGACTTGAGACCAGCCAGTTTGATGGGTCTCATCAGTTTAGCTGCTTTAATGAGAGATATATTGATGATTGGCAAGATATTTAGGTGTTATCCATACTGCTTGCACGTTGGATCCTTGAGCTGTCTCTTTCCGTGACACCCATGCATGGTTCAGTTTGCACGTCTGCCATGCTTCACATTTCATCCTGCCATGACTCGTGCTTTTCGTTGCTTAACGATCAGTGAAGGACCGCATCACAGAAATTTTTTTTTTTTTTAATGCTAAAAAAAATAATTATGAAATTAGGTGTCACTGGATATATTTACGGATTTAGATATTTTTGGTTGACGTGGACAAGATCAACCAAAAATACCTACCACGTGGCACGCATTGAAGCCAAGTAAGCATGAAATCGTCTTTTGGAAAGACAATTTCAAGCTGAGAAAAAGACGATTTCTCTCCCTGATGGTGGCTCCTTGGCCCGACATGTGGCAGGATGGCTTGGCTATGGGCTGGGTGGCCCGAAATCATCTTTTGGAAAGATGATTTCAAGCTGCCTGCTGGCAGCTTCCCGGCGCGACACGTGGCAGGGAGTCGGCCTTTACTGCGCCACGTGGCGGACTTCTGAACTCGTCTTTCGGAAAGACGAGCTCTCGCCTGTTATTACCCCCGACCGATGCCTCTTTTTTTTTTTGGTTTTATCTTCTGCTTCGTTCTCCTCCGGCCCCATCGCGTCCGAAGAATTTTTTTTTGGTCTTTCCCTTCCTGTTGGCCCACTTCTCTCCTTCTCTTCGACCGGTTCAAGTTCGACCCCGTTTGTTCCCGGTCCGGTTCAAGTCAAGGTATTTTTTTTTATCCCAATTTATTTGTTTCCTTATGTTTTTTTTTTTTTTTGCTAGATCTCTGCTTGGATTGCTAGATCTGGTCTACTTGGCTTCATTCAATCCATTCCCTTCCCATAATTTTACAAGTATTTTTTTTAGATGCACTTATATTTATTATGTAAATATTATTTTTTTTGAAATTATGTTACATGATTTAGATTTAAATTTGTTGAATATAATGTTATTTTGGAATTATGTTGCATGATTAAATTGTTTAATTATATTATATGAATTTATTATGATTTATTAAGTTTAATGTTGTTGTTTTAGTTAATACACTGATTAATCATGATTAAATTAAAATATTTTATGAAAAACGTGGTATAATAATTATAAATATTTTTATGTTAATTAATTAAATATTATTATTAGTAATTGAATTATGATGTTGTTATTGATAATATATTAAGAAATAATATATAATGCTAGAATAAACAGTAATTAAATTCAAAAAATAAAGTTGTAAGTATAGATATTCAGAATTTATTATGTTAGTTATTTAAATGTTAGTATTAGTCAATAAAAAGATAGTAGTCAAATTGCATATTTTAAGGATGAAGGGCATAACAGACGGTCATGTCCAAGACTTCTACAACCAAGTCAATAAAAAGATAATAGTCAAATTGCATATTTTAAGATACATCACATATTTCTATTATTCATCTGATGTTTATTTATTAGTTGATACAGTTTTGCTCATATTGCTTAATTTATGTTGTAGTTTCAGGATTGCGTTATGTTGTTGCTTCGAAAGTCCTATCGCATGTTCGTGGTTCATGTTGTCTCTTTATATTATGTGTGCTGGATTGGTTTACAATTATATGTTCTATTGTAATACAATTATTATTGTAACAATTATTTATGGTTCATGTTAACACTTTATATTATGCTTCATGTCTTTTTTTAAATGTAAGAATTTGTATTATATTTATCATCTTTGTGATTGCTTATTTCGTTTATTTTTAGTTATTGTATATTACAGTTATGGATCCAGGCCCTTCCAATCGTAGTGTACTATACGATCAGGACATACATAGATCGACTATAGTTTGGGATGGACAGGATAGTGCAGTGTTACATTGTCATCGACGAGAGAATGTTATGCGGAGATCGATACCGCTAGATCGATGTATAGTACCTTTACTTATTCATTCCGGTTTTTATGAACTAGCACGGATTGGTTTTATTAGATTGGACTGGCATCTTATCACTGCACTTGTCGAGCGTTGGCGTCCAGAGACGCACACTTTTCATTTCCTGCAGGGAGAGCTCAGCATCACCCTCCAGGACATTGCCATTCAACTTGGTTTGTCGATGAATGGTCTACCAGTGACAGGTTCTATTGGGATAGATTGGGGACAGCTGTGTCATGATTTATTAGGCATTGTCCCACCACGGGGTAGACTCCAGGGGTCGCGGTTGAGTATGATTTGGCTTACCGAACAGTTTCATGATTTACATATTGATGCCGACGAGATAGCCATACAGCGCTATGCTCGAGCATATATTTTGCAGCTGATGGGTGGGCAGCTGATGGGTGGGTGTTTATTCATGGATAAATCCAGGAATTTGATGCATCTCATATTTGTACCCCTATTGGCAGATTTGGATGATGCTGGACACTATAGTTGGGGGCATGAAATAGATTCACGATCCTTATATTAATATAATAAATTATTATAATATAATATAATAATCTAATATATTTATAGTTATAAATATAATATTATTATTTATATAAAGTTTCGAAATAAAAAGATATAGTTTTATATTTATAAAGTATAGTATATATTTTATATAATCTTTCTAAAAAATGCATGCTCGGTCAAACATAAATTATCAAGAAACAAGTTATTTTTTATGGTCAACTAAACATATCAAAGTTTTTTTTTTATAAAAAAATCTTTCTAGAAAGTTATTTCATGTAAAGAAAATTTTTTCTTGCCAACCAAATGGGTCTCTAGATATTTTAGGTAAATCTTGGTGGGTCTTCCCTTCCATTCTCTCCCAATGGGCTTGAAAAGCCAAACTTAGTCTAAAAAGCACTCTCTCGGAAGGATGGCTCAAGTCAAAAAAAAAAAAAAAACACTCTCACACAATTTTGTCTCCACTGGGTGATCATTTTTCTCGAGGAGAATTGGACTCATCTCAAAAAAGTCTCAGGCTCGCACATGTATGAACTTTGATTTCCTTAAGCATTATGACAATTAGCTTTTATATTCTAATAAAGAAATCAGTAAGTATTAAAAATAAATAAAAGGGTGGTTTTAATAAAACAAGTTTATAATCTACAATGAATGAATTTTACAAAAATGTTTATTTAGTTGTTCTCCACAAAATCCATCAAGTCAAAACCCATAAATCTTGAATCCAGGAAAATAGTTTTACAAAAAATAGACCACTCGCTAATTTCCAGAAAACACATTATACAGTCATAGTTTATAATTATTATCCTAGAAAAACTCATGGAAAATCAAACAACCCCAAAAATGTCCTGGTTCATTATTCATCATAGTATGTTGATGCTCTGCTACAAGAATCAATAGCTCTCCACAACGCCTTACTTCATTAAGTCCACTTACCGTAATATCTGGCATACTGCAGCCACCATAGTATGTTACTGTAATTAAGTAACAGAGCCACCAACTTTGACACTTTTATAGCTTTGAGGCATCAACTCTGACACCATTTATTGGGAAGAATGGGAGCACCGATACTGAAAGAACTGCTTAACCTGGAAACCTATAAAGCTTTTAGGTTTTAGATGTAATCATTTATATCAACCCTTCTCTCTCCTGCTAATTGTTCCGGACCATTTCCTCAAATATGGGCTCTGTTTGGAGGCCACACGATTGGGGAAGACGAGAGGACAGCGGCGTCGGCAGTCTTCGGGTAATGGGTGCCAGCAAAAGAGCCGTTTTTTTAAACGGGTTTTAGGATTCTACACCCTCGACCAGCTGAGTTCCAGCTGGCCTTCAAGAACGACCAAACCGAGGAGATATCTCAGTATCGTGTAAACTCATGCAACTGGCAACATTCCTGGCTGGGATCGAGGGACAGTGTGGGGGTTGATCATGTCCGGAATCTAATTTTTTCTTCTTTTTTTTTTTTAATAATTAAAAAAAATTCATGCAACTGGCCAGGCGATATTATTAGATGAAAACAGCCATCTTTCCACCGTCGAGATGCTGGGATTCCTTCCATTACCAGCAGTATAAAGGACAGGAGATGCGACGTTACAAAGTTGTAGCTTGAACGAAAGGAGCAATTTTGGACCACCTGGAAAAGTAAAGGCCATGATGCATGTGATCGCACATGAAAGAGACATGAACGCCATGAGTAAAAATGGAGTGGTTTTGGCAAGGCAACGTGTAGTGCTTGGCTACTGGCTTAACAATTTTCATGCAAGTTATTTATATCTAAGATTGCATTCAGTAATAATCAACATATTTAAATTATTAATAATTTAATAAAATTCTATCATACTATTATATTAGATATATTTTTTTGAAAGGCAATCTATCCTATCTCGTAATTTAGATTGCCTTCTAGAAAATAATCTAGATTATTTATGAAAGAGATGGTAATTCAGATTACTTAGATAATTTAGATTTTTAAATTATCTTCCTCTTTTCCCTTTCTCTTCCCTTCTATATAATATAATATATTTAAGTAATATATTTGTTGCCGCCAAGATCGTCGTGGTCCGTAGCTCTTGCCGGTACCGGAGTGCGTTCCCTTCGCTGCCTGGCGGTCCTTTGCTCCTGGACCTGCGAAACAGGGGTTAGTGACCCGGGCCGGAGATTCCGACGGGGGCACTCCGACAATCAAGTCAGTGATGATCCAGGGGAACAGATCCTCCTGGTCGGGCCCCTCTTGTTTCCCTCGTTTCCCGTCGACTATGGTGGTGGTGACGCTTCGCTCTCTTGGTCGAGCGTGCGCTTGTGTTGGTGGTGCCATGTCCCTCTTCCTCGTGAGGGTTGCACCTTTTTTTTTTCTCTGTTCTGGCTTGTGTTTTGGGGTTGTTGTGTTACCTTCGAGTTTGTTGCAACTAGGTTACCATTGGGCGCTTGTCTCGGGATCCCCGCCGGGCTGTCAGGCGCATACGACGGTGTCTCGAGGAGTCTTTCCTGATTCATGATAAGAGGAGTTGTCAGGCGCTCCGTCACTCTTCTTGATCGCCTCATTCCGGGAAACCTGGCAGTGCCTTGAATGGTGGGCCGCCGTCCACGGGATTCGAATCTCCCAATTGGCTTCCTCTCTTGGGTGATCCGGGTGGTTGGTGAGGAGTGTGGCACCTCGATCAGCGTGCTTCCTTCCTTTCTAGTGTAACTGGCGGTTGCGGGTGGTCAGTACGGCCTGGAAGGTGATCCAGTGCAGTCCTCGGGTGGCTCGCCAGCGTTCTGGGCTGGTGAGGATCTCGTCCGAGCTGGGGCTGAGCTAGAACGGCAGGGCTCGCTCTGACCTAGACGCTCCGAGCTTGCAGGGGCGTCTTGGTGGATGAGGGCAGAGTGCGGGCCCGGTCCGGAGGGCGCGCGCTCGGAGAGGCTCCACGTTGGCGGGTGAGCGTTGAGCTCGACCTCGACCACAGGGCTCTAACCTTCGAGGGTCTCGCTCCGGAGGGCAGGAGGCGGACCTGGTCCAGAGGGCGCGCGCTCGGAGAGGCTCCGCGATAGCAGGTGAGCGCTGAGCTCGACCTCGACCACAGGGCATTAACCTTCGAGGGTCTCGCTCTGGAGGGCAGGAGGCGAACCCGGTCTAGAGGGCGCGCACTCGGAGAGGCTCCACATTGGCGGGTGAGCGCTGAGCTCGACCTCGACCACAGGGCACTAACCTCCGAGGGTCTCGCTCTGGAGGGCGGGAGGCGGACCCGGTCCAGAGGGCACGCGCTCGGAGAGGCTCCACGTTGGCGGGTGAGCACTGAGCTCGACCTCGACCACAGGGCACTAACCTCCGAGGGTCTCGCTCTGGAGGGCAGGAGGCGGACCCGGTCCAGAGGGCGTGCACTCGGAAAGGCTCCACATTGGCAGGTGAGCGCTGAGCTCGACCTCACCACAGGGCACTAACCTCCGAGGGTTTCGCTCTGGAGGGCAGGAGGCGGACCCGGTCCATAGGGCGCGCGCTCGGAGAGGCTCCACATTGGCGGGTGAGCGCTGAGCTCGACCTCGACCACAGTGCACTAATCTCTGAGGGTCTCGCTCTGGAGGGCAGGAGGCGGACCCGGTCCAGAGGGCGCGTGCTCGGAGAGGCTCCATATTGGCGGGTGAGCACTGAGCTCGACCTCGACCACATGGCACTAACCTCCGAGGGTCTCGTTCCGGAGGATAGGAGGCGGACCCGGTCCAGAGGGCACGTGCTCGAAGAGGCTCCACGTTAGCGAGTGAGCGCTGAGCTCGACCTCGACCATAGGGCACTAACCTCCGAGGGTCTCGCTCTAGAGGGCAGGAGGCGGACCCGGTCCAGATGGTGCGCGCTCGGAGAGGCTCCACATTGGCGGGTGAGCGCTGAGCTCGACCTCGACCACAAGGCACTAACCTCCGAGGGTCTCGCTCTGGAGGGTAGGAGGCGGACCTGGTCCAGAGGGTGCGCGCTCGGAGAGGCTCCACATTGATGGATGAGCGCTGAGCTCGACCTCGACCACAGGGCACTAACCTCCGAGGGTCTCGCTTTGGAGGGTAGGAGGCGGACCCGGTCCAGAGGGCGCGCGCTCGGAGAGGCTCCACGTTGGCGGGTGAGCGCTGAGCTTGACCTCGACCACAGGGCACTAATCTCCGAGGGTCTCGCTTTGAAGGGCAGGAGGCGGACCCGGTCGAGAGGGCGTGCGCTCGGAGAGGCTCCACGTTGGCGGGTGAGCGCTGAGCTTGACCTCGATCACAGGGCACTAACTTCCGAGGGTCTCGCTCTAGAGGGCAGGATGCGGCTCCGACCTAGGCATCCCGAGCTCGCGGGCCCGACATGGCGGAGGGCAGAACTCAGCTCGCTATCTTGAGGGAGCTCAGCTCAGCTCGGTAGTGGAGTCTGGGCTGGAGAGTTGACGCGGCGTCCGACGCGGCATCTTTTCTTGTCGTGGCGCTTGCCGGTTCCTCCACGTCAGCGATCTCACCACATCAATATTAAATATATTATCTATTTAATATGTAATTTTTATATTCAATTTATTTATTATATAAAAAATATATATTTTTGATAAATGGTTAAAATATAAAAAAAATATTTTATAAATAAAATATAGATTTGATTTTTGAGCATTTTGAAATTTTGATTTTACATTATACAACATTACTTGCATGTACCAAACATGATAATCCACATTCCCTGCAATCAATATTACCGATAAACCACGTTTCTAGCAATTTATATTACTTTTCGAGATTACCTGACAATGTATCAAATGCAATATAAGCCCCATCATTGTGTTTTGATTTGTACATGTGGTCGAGATATCAATCAAACAATATTTAGAGCATATTTGGCTTGAGAAGTTGAACTCTAGAATAAAAATAAAAATTATTGTCCCTCATTATGGCTGTTTAGTTATAGAAGTTTTATTTTCATCTAGATTTGATTAAATAATGGGAATGTTCGGATCCTTCAAAATTTAATTCATACTCCTTTTAAGAATCTAAATTTTATCTTAATCTTAATTCTGATTTTAGTTACAAACAAAATATGTTGGAGGATATAACAATTCCAATTATCATTTCAAACCACTCTAATTTTGATTTTGATTCGGATTCTAATTATAAATCAAATATATCCTAAGAAGGTTATAATTACAATATATTCAATCATATATAGGTTTGGTAGTTACACCATACTTCCAACACCATTTGGTTCCATTTTGATTAGTGATTTCGTGAAGGCACGAAGAATCAATAAACATATTAGGGCAAATTATCTAGGTTGCCCAATATCCATTTGGATTAATTTGCTAATTTGAAAGATACTTGAACTATTTAAGTCATGCAATGCTTATTAACATGTGGTGCAGTCCGAGTTTCGAGATACGGGGATATTTAACTTTTTTATAAGAAAAAAAATAAAAAGTATTTAATTCATATTTTTTCTTTTTTGTACGTGATCTAAAAAATTTTCATTTCGTTAAAAAAATGTTCGATTCATGATAATAATTAAGAAAGCTCAGCTATTCCACATCCCGCAATTAAATAGAAAGGAAATCTATCTTTAAATCAACACAATCATAGTGTTATGGTTCAAATCTTGATCATTTGATTGGAATACAAGCCAGTACAATCTTGATGTTGTAAAAGTAGATCCATCACAATAAGATGCATCCAATTCATGCCCAGAGGAGCGCGAAAAATTAAGAAAAGTTTTGCATAGATTCCTATATTTTATGAAAAAAATTTACATGAAATATGAAAAAGACCGATTCCCGTCGATTGATAGTTGGGATAATTTTTGTTTCAAATATATCCTTAAATTTTGAAACAAAACGGACCACCATCCTTTTTTTTTTTTACTAAAAACATGATAAACATTTTATATAATTTTTTAGAAAAAAATGTTCAATTAAATATAAATTATTTTAGAATATATCATTTTTTTATGAAACTTATTTCCCAAGAATCATACATTCATATATCAAAATTTCAAAAAAAAAAAAAAAAACTTTCCTCAAACCAAATGAGTCCCAAGATCAAACTAACATCTGGAGACCGTCAAGCTTACAAACAAAATTTAAATTAATACCTGACTTTTGCCTGATCTGATCTCGCGGGCCTCGAAACGATTTGGGTCGGCAGTGCGGTTTCTAAACCAACAATGTTCAACTCAAGAGCTGGTACACTGTTACCGAAAAAAAATTCCGAGAGCTGGTGCACCGCGCTAAAAAGTAGTGGAATAAGTGGCGCGTGGATCCAAGCAGCACGTTGGGTGAGTACTAAATCATAGTATATATTATATATATATTTTTTGTCGTTCTTGTCGGGAGAGAGAGCAGGTGTCAGCGTAGGTTGACTGCTTGATCTGACGACCTCCAACGCCACCATGACATTTCAAAAGGCGCTCTCTCCTGCTTCTGTTCTCTCTTTCCCGAGAGGAGAAGTCTCGGGTCCAGGTGGAACTCGGAATCTTTTTTTTTTGGTATATGTTGTGATGTAAATCTTCTTCCTTTTTTGTATACAGGCTTGGAGGGGTCTTATCCGGCATTGGAAAATTTAAGCACTCATGATGTCTTTTTTTCTTTGCTGCAGTGTCTTAGCGGTCCTTCGCCGAGACACACGGAGGGAGCTCTTCTGGGCAATGGCGGTCTACAAGAAGAGTTTTTGACATCTTGTTTTTGGTCCTATGGATCTCCCGTAGGGGGGGTTTCTTTCGGGAGCGGGGAGCATGGCTCGGGAGTTTGTTAATCTCGTGGTTTTTGGGGAAAATAGAGGAAAGTTGTGATTTTTTTGGAGAAAGTTTGCAATTTTTTATGTGGATTTAGCTGCGGAGTCTAATAGTCTTGTGATTTTGGGGAAAAAATAGAAGAAAGTTGCGATTTTGGATGCACTACTTCTCTTTTTCTTAGCTACGGTTTAGAATTTGAGATATCAGACGTTAGAGGGCTTTCTCGAGTTAGTTGAGGCTAGTGAGGAGAGAGAGGAGAAAGGGGGATATCGGGCCTTGTTTGTTCTTGTAGAGTTGCAGTTTAATGCCCAAGAAATCTAGAGGAATTAGAAATTTAAATGGCGGAGCAATCGGAAGAAATGAGGTCACTGGCACTGACCCCTACGTGGTCGGTGGCCACCGTGTTGACGATCTTTGTCGCGGTTTCTTTGCTGGTGGAAAGATCCATTCATCGACTAAGTAATGTAAGTGGTTCACTAGTCTTTCTTCGAGTATTATTTCATTGCTTGGATTTGTGTTAGATTGGATTCTCTGTCTTTCTTGAATGCTTGGTTGATGGTTTTTCCGGCAATTTTAGTGTTTTGTCTGTGATTTGCCTTTGTTATTGCAGTTAGAACAGAAGAAATTTGTTTACAAGTTAATTTTGGGGCATGAAATTTTTTAATAGGGTTCATGCTTCTTGGGATGTTTAGGGGAATTTGGACATTTGGTCGGTTTGATCTGAATGGAAGGGTCCACTTTAGTTCCTTTAGGTTTGCTTTTATCTGTGGTACTTCAACTTTTTGGATGGCCTTCAATTTTCTTGGTGCTCTTGATGATTGGTGACATGCCAATGGTCTGGCCAAGAATATGATAGGTTGTGAATAGGCATGGGATAGGCCAATACCAGATGTCTTTATTAGTGAAGTTCTAGAGCCAATGTAAGTTTTGTCACACCCAAAAGTTACATAGCTTCTGCTGGTCTGGAATATGAAGAGATGCTTTTTTGCTGCCTGGTCTTCCTTTCAGAAAAAGAGCTGGTTGCTAGATTTTCAGTATACTTCTTTCCTCTATACTATCGAAGTATTGGAATAACCTGTCTCCTGGCTTTCCCGAAACAACAACATAGATCTGATGTGTCCTTCTATGCCTCAGGTTTGAATTTCTTCCCCTTTCTGTTCTACTACCTATGAAAATCTCTTTCTTCTAGAGATCTTTGAAATCTTTTTCTTCAAGTGCAAATCGGGATTTGTTGGTTCTAGTGTTGTAAAATGATGGTATAAACAATTCTTTGTCCTGGTTATGTTGGTTCCCATACATTTCCCTTAAAGAGAATTTCTAATGTTCTGTTTTGCTAGGTCCAAACTTGAGATTCTATAATTTATTTCATTTATCCCAACAGAGAGTTTTTTTTTTTTTAATCAAAAAATTTTGAAAAAAAAAAAAATCAAGGACTAACTCCAGCATTTTTTATGTTTCTACATGATAGTATACATGCAGCCCTTTCTATGTTGTATATAATACAGTAAATGTCTCATAATTGCATTCTATAATTTCTTAATCATTGTTTATGCTTAAATTGACTTATTGCTGTAGTTTGTTATAGGCAAGAAATGCTACAGTGATGTATTGGATTGTTTTAGATTTGGTATGTTGGATTTCAAGATTTGTTTTCTTATGGCCTAACGATGTTTTCATTTTGAAGAATCCAAAGCTACTGCAATATAACATGGGCATGCTAGCTTATTTGAATTATGATGAAAATAATCATCCCTGGCCTCTAATTTGAATTATAAGACTGATTACTATTGCAATGTGCTTTAACTAACTGGGCTTCAATCATGATGATTTTTTGGCCTATTAGGCATGCTTTATTTTGTTCAAGGAAAGACTAATGGTGTTTCATTTTTTTCATAGTGGTTGAGGAAAACCCATAGGAACCCACTTTTTGAAGCATTGGAGAAAATGAAAGAAGGTATGCAGTTTTTACTCGGCAAGGGATCCTTTAGGGTTTTTGACAAATGAATTTTAGTCATTTTGATTAATCAACAAGAAACAATTTCAAATAGATAAAGCTGTGATTCTCCCTTCTCTCGCATATTTGCCGGTTAATGCATGCTCCTTTGATTATTATGAAGCTGTATTATTTGATGCACTCATGACTCTTATGCTGCAGAACTGATGCTACTAGGCTTTATATCACTGCTTTTGACGGCCACCTCAAGAACAATTTCAAATATTTGCATTGACTCCAAGTTCTATGATGGTCATTTTTCTCCATGCACCAGAGCTGAGGTTGAGGATGCCACAGATGCTGAGAATGACACTCCCCAAGATCGCAAGAGACTAATGACCTTTGTTCTTCACCATTCAATTAAGAGGGCACTGTCTGAACTCAATCAGAAGACGTGTACAGAGGCAAGTGATTAAAACTATTAAATTATCCAAATCTTATCAATTACAGATTAAATTCTTGGACTTAATTTTTCCTTATTTTATTGAAATTGTCACCATTCATGGTTACAGTTTGAATTTGTTCTTTTCAGAAGCCTGCAGGCATTAATCTTCAATCATTTCTGTTAGTTATACTTTTGGACCATCTTTATAACATATCAAAATAAAAAAAAATTATCCACTGCAGGGTCGTGAACCATTTGTTTCATACGAGGGTCTGGAACAGCTTCACCGGTTTATTTTTGTTATGGCCATAACTCATGTATCCTACAGCTGCTTAACAATGTTGCTGGCTATTGTAAAGGTTTGCAATTAAAATGTCTTTTTGATTGTTACATTCAACAAGATTTGGCAGTTCTAAGAGTATGCATCATGGTTCCATCTTCCTATCCATATCTGTACAGAAACAAAGATGCAAATGCCCACACCTGCATTCATGGTTCCACATAATTGAACTTACATTTTTGATATTACAGTTTGGCTACACATGTATCGATCTTCACAAGCAACTTAACTTCTGGGCATTGAAGAAATATTTTTTTTTCTTTTCATAATTCTCACTTGTTGGTGTTTTCTGCAATTTATCTCTTGTAGTCTTGCAACATTCAGCTATCTTAGTTTAGGCATTTTTTTGTAGAACTGGAAAGGTTCCCTATTCTTGTATTCTGGTTTTACATAAGGAATGAGTGAGGTGCAAGCCGGAAAGCATTACTGCACTGCAGTTACAGTTATTCCCAATTGAATTTGCAGCACTGTAACCAGTGCTTCGGCTTCCTTTCATCGCTATTTTAATGGAAACTATTTTGTTCTGAACTTTGGTTGGTCTGAGCTGGTGCATGTAAGTACATTTTAAGGAGTTGGTAACTGCATGCATACTGTTCATCTATTTTTCTACCTAATTATCAATTATTTCTTGCTTGAGATTCAATGGATTCTACTTCAATTTTTTCTTGCTTGATGTTCAACGGATGGTACTTTTATCATTTGCCAGGATGCATGTGTGACTAAGTGTAGGATCTTTGTCAAGCATTTGATTCTGAAATCATGTTATCATCATTTTATTGAGCAATAGTAAAGTATACTAGGTATCTCCTTAAAAGAAAAACATTTTCAGAGCTGCAGCCGCCTTGTACAATTTCAGATCAATACTTGTATAGGGGCCTAATATTGTACATTCTATGTTACTCTCAGATACATACTTGGAGAAAATGGGAAGAAGAGGCTTATCGAGATCAACATGATTCATATTCTGGTATGTAATTGTAATGCTGCGCAAGATACTGGTGATAAATTCTTCTAACAAAATGAAAAACAGTCATGGTATCCAAAATGTAAGTTATGATTCTATGAGTAAATCCAGTTAAAACTAACAGGTTTATGGTTAATTGATGTGGTAAGTACAAAAGCATGGCTATGACATTCTAATAATCTGGATTAGCGGGCAAGGCTTTTTGTTAGCAGTATCTATATCCTCACTGTTAGTTTAATTCTACACAGCATACCTAGGATGAAGGAGCAGCATAAGTTACATTGCTATTTTGTTTTTTTCCTTCATATAGTTGCTAAACTATCAAACACTTTGAATAGGTGTGAAGGATTAACCATAGATACAGCACCAATCATCACTTGTGTTCTTGCTTTTCTTGATATTTTAGTTTGTTGCTGATTCTATAGGACAAAATTCAATTATGTAAATTTAATTCAATGTTATCATTTCTCTTCAGCCTTATGCTCATTGCAGCAAGCAGGTTGACAAAAGTGCATTTCATCTGTCAGTCTGCTTCTGGTCAAGAAAAAGCATTTTAAATGTCCCATGGTTATGTGTGAGAAAATATTGATGCAAATGGCACCACCTGAGTCTTCTCTACCATATATGTTGCTACAGTAATTTTGAATTCTTCGTGAAAACCTTCCATCATGGCACTAAATCTAAGATTATTTGTTTGGTTGAAATATCTCTGAAGATTGTAAAAGTTGAAGAGGATTTCCCTGCTTACCACCTTAGCTTGATTAGACCTTTCCATATGAAATTGCCATCCTTGAATTTTTCTTATTTCACAAGATAAAATTCTTGTGGATGCAGTAGTCATCAAACTCTTTGAAGTTTGTCCTTATGCTGATTGGTGGTAGCAATACCGTCAAGCATTCTTCTTTGGGGTTAAGCATGGCTATCTTTATCTCATTTTAGGAAATGACCAGATCTTATAGAAGCAATGTCTGCAATAATAAGCACACCTCTGACTTGGATCCCCATGTTACAGAATGTAGAGACCACAGAATTGAAGTTTGGTGCTTTTGGCTTTCACATCACATTGTAATTTATTATCATGTAACGCATATTTATATTATGACATATTGTGTTCCTTTTTATTCTAAAGGCAAGATTCCATATCTACCTTAGGTGCTGTTTAGTAGGAGGTGATATTTCACATTACCTCAGCGATATGAGTTAGGTGATGTGATCATCGTGTTTGGCATTACAAAATTCCATCCAGTGATAAGGGATTCAATGATAAATTCAGTGATAGCATCACTATACAATGCAGTGATGCTATCACCTCACGTACCAGGTGATAATACATTACTTGGTATTGGTGATGTGCTAAAATTATTCTGGGATAAAAATATTCCTAGTTAGTAAAATTTTGGATAAATTTATCCTTGATAACTAGGAAGAAAAGAAAAACCCTCATCATCATTTTAATAGCCTAATCAAAATATATACCTATAATAATAATAATAATTATTATTATTATTATAATTATTGTTATTATTATTATTACTACATGTTTTTGTGAGTAGCTGAGTGAAGAATGCTTAATCAAATTGTAG
This sequence comes from Areca catechu, assembly GCA_021397845.1. Classification (NCBI taxonomy): domain Eukaryota; kingdom Viridiplantae; phylum Streptophyta; class Magnoliopsida; order Arecales; family Arecaceae; genus Areca; species Areca catechu. Next base: position 182,099,116 of record CM038052.1, read on the forward strand.
AAGAATTATTATATTATTAATGTGTAAGGCTATTTATGGTATTTTATATATTATTACTATCACTACTTGGTGATATTCCAACAAAAATAAAGTTCTATTCCTAGTGATATTTTAGTAATATACCAAACATGGTGATCATATATCATCCTAGTTTTTGCATATCATTCCAATGTGCTCATATCACCCCAGTAATCACATCACCCTAATGATCTCATCACTGGTGTTATACCAAACAACATCTAAAGAGCAGTTGAAACTGCATGCAAACCAAGTTATCATTCTTATAAGAGTGCTTTCGATATTGTCTTTTGATATGGATGGCATACATAGTATTGTTTAGCTGCCTTACAGTTGTTGGAAGGTTGCATTATAGAATATTGTGCTAGTGCCTAGTTGTTCGGTTCAACCACCAATTCTGCCACTTTTTTCACTTGTTTTTGAAAATCTCCCCTAACATAATGCTTCTGTGGTCAAGTGGTGATAACCTGGATTTTGTTTTTGAATGAACTTTTCTTGCATACAAGGCATTTCTTGAGCTGTTAGCTCGTTGATGTCCTGAGGTGCTAGATTGAAATATTATCTTTCTTTCTTCTGAAAGACAAAAACAATTACTTGGAGGGCGGCAATTTATGTTATCCTCTGTTAGTTTCTTCAATCATCCATAACTCCTGGTTTTTGTGTCGGCAGAAATCACCAGAACTTTGACAATGAAAAGGCAGTCGACATTTGTAAAGTTCCAGACATCAAGTGCTGGGGGCAGAAATAGCTTTGTTGTTTGGATGGTAGGTTTAGTTATGTTCATGCGATACTCTGAAGTGTTAATATATTCAGAAGGCATAGTACAGTATCCTGTTATATGGTGGACCATTTTATAAGAGATACATCAAAAGTAAATAATCAATTCTAGAAATATTCGGCACATAATGTTGCTTCTCATTTGTTTTATCAAATTTACTGTTTGCAAATTGCTGTCGTAATGATTGTTTTTTTTTTTTTTTTGGGTGCAGACCTGTTTATTCCATCAGTTTGGACGATCTGTTGTACGAGCTGACTACCTTACCCTCCGCAGGGGTTTTATCTTGGTACACAATCTTTTTACCAGTGAAGTTTCTTGGAAGCAGTTGTATATTCTTTACATTAGGAAATATTTGTGTATCAAATTTTCAATACTTTGTCAATGATTGTTTCTCTTTTAGTTATAACGGTAAAGAGAAGCTTCCAAGGCAAACTGGTCACCACTGTTCCCTTAATTATTTTCCATGAGATTGCACCAACTCTTGAATAGGAGTAGAGCATATTTTATAAATTTCCTTTTTTCCCATGAATTAGTATCTACCTGCACCTTTCCAATTAAGCATATCTTTTGGTAATATGTGCTCAATTATAAGTCTTTGGTGTTACTTTTGGTCATGTAATTGCTTGTAAACATTCACTCTTCTGGCAAAGGTAATAGAAAATCTCTCTCCCCTTTCATTTATTGAACTATGTCTATGACAAGCCCAACAAGGAATATAATGAGAAAAAGATAAGTTTCAAGACTATTATTCTTTAGCATGGTTGGTTGGCCTAGTCTGCTTTATGTCACACATGCTGAAAAGGGAAGCTTTTGTCATTTCTGATAAGGATGAGCTTGGGTTTTTGAAGTTTAATCTTCTATATTCAATATTCATTTTATTTATGGCAGAACCACCGTCTTACACCAAGATATGATTTTCATAGCTATATGATACGCACTGTGGAAGAAGAGTTTAAGAGGATCGTTGGTCTGAGGTAAGTCATGAATTATTGAGATATGATAATTTCACACTAAATTGGCTTAAATACCTTTCATTGCACATCTATTGATGTTCAAACAAAACAATTTTGCATATTATTGGATCTGTACATTTCTTTATTTTTTTTATGTTTACATCTGAAAATTATCCAACATTGCCATTAGAGCCCCAGCAATGTTAGAGATTATGTATGTTTTTTCCCATGAATAAAACGTAAATTTTAAAAAATGGCACTTTACCATTTTCAGTCTGAGGCATTCTTAAGAGTGGTATCTTTCACATCAGTAGACTGAGAATGATCTAAATATTCTGTCAGCCAGTTCATACTTTTGTAAAAGGAAAAATATGTTACCACATTTCATATCCTGATTAACTATTGATTTAGCTGACTTTGGACTTGGATTGTTAAATTTTGGACGCATTTTCCTATTGTTGACATGGATTTGGGGACTGAATCCATTAAGTTTTGCACAAATTCTTTCCTGGATACTTGTATATATTTTTGGTTTTTCAATCGGTGCATTCCTTATCAATCCTTTTTTAATTGATCATCTCTAACAAAACGTGGAATCATGTGGAGAAGGACAAATACTTGTTTTGGTATTGTGTTGTATTATCAGCTTGCTTATAAACTGCCAAATGCCAACTAATATTCTGCATTTTTTTCCTTTTCTTTTACTCTTGCAGTGCACCACTCTGGGGTTTCGTTGTTGCTTTCATGTTATGCAATGTAAATGGTTAGTTGTGTTCTACTTATGACCCATGTAACCAAAGTTCTTTTCCTTCTGTGGTGCCATGAGGTTCATAAGCTCCAAATATAAAGATCATGTTTTTTCGGTCAAGATTTTCATTTTGGTGGTCACATTAGTTCTGGAGTTGCTTATCATGAGAAAAAACCACCTACATTGCAGGTTCCCATCTTTATTTCTGGATAGCCATCATTCCTGTTGCTGTAAGTACCAGATTGCATTCTTATTCATCTAATGATTAAGAAAAAACTCAAATTTAATGCACGATTCTGAGATTTACCCCTCTGCTTATGTAGCTTGTACTTCTGGTTGGTGCCAAGTTACAGCATGTGATTGCAACCTTGGCATCGGAGAGTTCTGGCTTGAGTGGATTTGGGGCTAGATTAAAACTTCGAGATGATCTCTTCTGGTTTAAGAAGCCAGAACTCTTACTGTCTTTAATCCATTTCATTCTTTTCCAGGTTAGTATATATCTTTAAGCTGGAAAAAGTTATTATATGTGGAAGTCATATTTCCAGTCTCAACTTGCAAATTCAAAGAAGATGGCTTTACTTAAAAGGTTTGTTTTTGAATTGCTCGTCTGCAGAATGCATTTGAGTTGGCTTCATTCTTCTGGTTTTGGGTAAATTTCTTAGCCCTCGCTTCATTTTTCTCTTCCAATATATAAGATTGTCCACTTGGAACATGTTTTATCTCATTCATTACTCCATGTCAACAGCTGGTTGTAGAACTCCCACTGGGACATATTACAGAACATGCATGACTTTGCACACAAGCTAAATTTAATCTTCTGCATGATGCTGATTGTGTCATCTTATTTACTGACAGTGGCAGTTTGGATACAATTCATGCTATATCAGGAACCATGTTCTGGTATATGCCCGCCTTATCTTGGGGTATGCTATTGCTGAAAGAAGTAACATTTATATTTTATAATAGTTGAAATTGGTTTGATGTGAAATCTTCAAATATTAATGCAAAGGTCTCTGACAATTGATTTTGTGACCGGCTAAATCTGTGTTCAGGTTTGCTGGGCAGTTCCTCTGCAGTTATAGTACACTGCCCCTCTATGCATTGGTCACACAGGTACTAAATCATAAAGTGCTTGTTAATTTTTCAGTTCTAGTCATTAACTGCTTCAACTATTAAACCAATTTTTGTATGAGCACTGATGGCTGAATCAATGCAGGCACATAAATTGTAATTTTCCAATTGGAGCATTTTAGTAATAAGTAAAGAGGTGGGAATTGCTGTGCAAAATGCATGGATATTATGGAAAATCATAGTAATTATGGTATGATGAGATCATCATGATAAAATATTTGAACAGTTTATGTGGTTTGGCTTTTGCATGAAATGGCAAAAAGGTAGACATGTTAAATGACAGATTAGACAATTCTTATTCCCATTTCAGGTGCTATCACCCGTCGATAAACTGCCTATCATGTCTCTAAAAAGAACTGCTTATAAAATAAATAAGTCCCAACAAAGTTATATATGTACATATATGAAACTTTATTTATGCCCTATTGATCTGCTTTATGCATCCAATGTCGACAACCAGTTATATGCATGCATGCAAGGTTAAATATAAGTGATGAACAATGGATGGATATACTTGTTCAAGGGAAAACTATTGCGCCCACTTGTATCATTTCTTCCTCGCCATTACTTCTGTTGATATTTTCAGTTTGTGATATCTGTAGAATCCTCCCAGATGTTTGATTTATTTTAATTTCATGGCAGTGGAGTTTCCAATCCTTGCTGTTGTCCTTGTCCATCTTCTTGATGAGAGAATTGTTGGAATTTTCTTTAATGTTCAAGTTTTTCAACTGATTAGTTTAATTTTGCAAACCAGATGGGCTCGAACTACAAAGCTGCCCTTATTCCGCAAAGAATCAGGGAGACCATCCATGGATGGGGAAAGGCAGCAAGGAAAAGGAGGAAGCACCGGCGTAGCATCGATGATTCAACAACAATTCATACAGAGACGAGTACGGTGTGCTCTATCGAAGAAGACGACGAGGAGCTACTTGAGGATCCCTCTGACAACTCTTATGTACGTATTGAATTGCAACCAACATCTACTACAAATTCTACTGTCATTGAAAGTGATCACTCTGCAATTGGTAATGGACATTCCAACTATGCTGGTGGTGCCGAAGCACCACTTCTCCAGTCGTTTTCTGTACCCTCGACTCCAACTGATTCAGGCCTTCAAGGAAATGGGATTTCGCGCTCAGCTTCTATGCCAATATGGAGGGGATGAGTGAATGCAGACATGTAAATGTTTATATATTAGATAGGATTACTTGTAACACATATGTTAAACACTAGATGCTCAGTTCTGCATATAAATCAGAGTTCTAATGAGGTGATTGAGGTACATGAATCCTTCAGTAGTTCTGAATCCTGAGTTCTTTTTTTCCCTTGCCATATCTCAAGGCATATGCATAAATTAAATTAAAACCCAAAACTGAATCCTTATAAAAAAATAGGAAACAAAACATGAACAACCTCTCATCTTTAATTCATCTCAGGCATCTCTCACCTCAAGCCGTGTTTTTCTTTTCATAAACTCCATCATCATTGCAGCCTTTTTACCATCAATATATGCTTTAGTTGTGGAGCAGAGGAGCTGTAAACCTCATTGTACTTGAAATTATGAACCATGAGATGTATGGTTGGTACTATTGTCAGGAGCAAGGACTCATTAGTGTTCCAGGATGTTAGAGATATAAATATTTTGGCTTGGTTATTTTCTTATTGAGGGTGAACTGTGATGACCATCTATAAGGATCGGCATGCTCGGTGAGATTCCAGGGAGGTAGGGAGTCGAAGAGGCTGAGAGAGCCGATAAGCAGATGAGGTGGAGAGCGAGAGAGGAGGGGGAAGACATAGCCTGAGCTCGGTCTGCTAGGGGTGGAGAGGGGAGGAGCCAGTTAGAAAAGGCGGTGAGGGTTTGGCTGGCTGCTAGCATTGTCAGAGGGAGTTAAGAGATTAGAGAGGTCATGTCCCATGACTTTTTTTTTTTTTTTTTTTCCGGCCTCTCCTCTAAATATTAATATATATTTATAAACATTTAAATAATTATTATATTATATTATTCAGATTTTAGATTTATCAGATCTAGGTATTAAATATCAAGACCCTACGTATTTATGTTATAGTTAAATGGGCTTGGGTTCATGTGCAGGTAAATGGATCCTATATTAATATCAGGGATAAATATTCATGAGTCTCATGCCTGGACTTGTTGACAGCTATATATACATGCATTTATACATGTATATATATACATATATACATATATGCATGCATATTTACATGTATATGTATATATATATATATATATATATATATATATATATATATACATGCATATATCCATACATATATCATGAAATAGTTTAGGAGCTTTGAAGTGTTAAAAAAAATAATTTCCTATCTTAAAGGGTTGCTTTCATGTTTTTTACAGAAATAAGCACAAATTGTTATAAATGCATATGCAAATCATAATTATATCGTTATAGCTATATATTGTTATGGTAATCTGGTTTAATATAAAATATTGACCAGTCCATCTGTCAAATCAATTTTAAATTTTTGGTCTATTAGCCGAATCAATGCACTAAAGAAAATTTCTTCAGCTTGGTCCGAAGAATATACCTATGGAATGTTATTCTTTCCTTCGGCTTCGTATCTTCAGCATGGTCTGAAGTTATGCCTACGAGATGTTATTCTTTCCTTCAGCTTCATATCTTCAGCCTGGTCCGAAGAGTATGCCCACGGGATGTTATTATTTCCTTCGGCTTCGTATCTTCAGCCTGGTCCGAAGACTATACCTACGGGATGTATTCTTTCCTTCGGCTTCGTATCTTCAGCCTGGTCCGAAGACTATGCCTACGGGATATTATTATTTCCTTCGGCTTCGTATCTTCAGCCTGATCCGAAAACTATGCCTTGGGGATGTTATTATTTCCATCGGCTTCGTATCTTCAGCCTGGTCCAAAGACTATGCCTTGAAATATTTTCGTCTCTTCGATACTACAGTAAGTAGTTGTTTACCTTGTTCACTCCAGAGAGATGTGTCTGAAGCATAAAACTAACATTTCCTCGAGCCATCCCAAGGAAGGCCCTCCAAAATACTAGTTATATCTACTTCGGACACTTTCTAAAAGGAGCATATCCGAAACTTCTGGGCAGTCTTTCAACTTAAAATGGTTAAAAGTTGTTTTAGTTGTAACAACCCACATGATCGAATAACTGATTTTCTGACCGCCACTACTTACTGTTATGAGGAGGTTTTCCTAACTAACTCCCATAACCGTAAGTAGTTACACTTATGTCTATAAATATTGGTAAGAGGGGATACTCAGGTAAGCTAAGCTAAGCTAAGCTAACTCTGAGCAAACTTGAGCCATCTTGTTCCTTTTTCTCACCGTTCTCTGCTCTCGAGTTCTCCATTCTGCTGCCTGAATTCTTGCTAACTTTGGCATCGGAGTGTCCCCCACCGAAAAAATTCTGGTCAGGGGATTTGTTTTGCAGGCTCCCATCGACGGCGAACTGGCGGGCTAGCTACACCATCCAGTCGGCGGGGATACAACGTCAACAGATTGGCGCGCCAGGAAGGGGAAGATCCGTTTCCTCTGGTTAAAGGAGAGCTTTGATCAAGCAAAAATGGTGAAGAGGAAGATCCGTTTCCTCTAGTTGAAAGAGAATTTCCGCAAAGCAAAAATGGTGAAGGGAAAGATCTGTTTCTTTTAGTTGAAAGAGAATTTCTGCAAAGCAAAAATGGTGAAGGGGAATATCTGTTTCCTCTAGTTGAAAGAAAATTTCTGCAAAGCAAAAATGATGAAAGGAAGATCCAGAACGCTTCTACAAGCAAGGATCAACCTGTTTCTCAGCCAAACAACCCACCGGTGGATGAGAGCATGCCACCTCCAATGCTAGGACAGCAGCAGTTTGAATCCCTCTTGAACAGAGTGGATGCTTTGACAGCTCTAGTTCAAACTCTACAAGAGACTGCTGTTCAAAGGTAGTGCCCTCCACCCATCTCACAACCCAGCCACCAAACTGAAAGGAGGGAGGATCGATATCGAGAACTCACTCCAAGTTCTTCACAGATTCAATCATCTCAAAGTCATAATGCTTCACTGTCAGAACAACGCATGAATGATCACAATGGGAAGAAGAGAACCAAGCGTTCTCCCTTTGTTTCTTCCAGAGATTCTATACCTAGAATGAGTAAATTAATCCAAGGACTATCAGACTTGCCATTAAGCTAGAATTTCGGCCTGCCTCATCCAATAAATTTGTAAGTATTTGCTAGTATCAAGAAATCCGATGACTGGACAACCTTGAGAAAAGATAAGAGGAGACCTCCGAGGAATTCCAGTCAAGATTTTTATTTTGAAGGAACTCTAATGACCGATGACTTCTTAAAGTCCGATGTACTCTTGAAGGCCGATGACTTCTTAAAGTATGATGTATTCTCAAAGGTCGATATCTTCTTGAAGACCGATGTATTTTTAAAGGCCGATAACTTCTTAAAGACGATATACTCTTGAAGGCCGATGACTTCTTAAAGTACGATGTATTCTCAAAGACCAGTGACTTCTTAAAGGTCGATGTATTCTTGAAGACCGATAACTTCTTAAAGGCTGAAGTATTCTTGAAGATCAATATCTTCTTTAAAGCTGATGACATTTTAAAGGTCGATCAAACGTCCAAGAGGTCCAAAGCCAATCTTATTAGGGCCCACTGAAGCTTAAGGGAAGGTTCACTGAAGCCTATCTTATTATAAAAGGCATAAGGATGATCTCCATGATCTACCTTACGAAGTACCAAGGTGGGCATAACCAGCCTGTCTTAATTTTTATTTAAAAGGCATAAGGATGATCTCCGTGATCTACCTTACGAAGTGCCGAGGTGGGCTTGACTAGCCTGTCTTAATCTATTTTCTTTGAAGGTATAAGGATGATCTTCGTGATATACCTTATGAAGTACCGAGTTGGACCTAACTAGTTTATCTTAACCAAAAAGGCATAAAGATGATCTCCGTGATCTACCTTACGAAGTACCGAGGTAGGCATGATCAGCCTGTCTTAATTCTTTTTCTAAAAGGCATGAGGATGATCTCCGTGATCTATTCTACAAAAATGCCGAGGTGGGCTTGATCAGCCTATCTTAATTTTTAACTAAAGGGCATAAGGATGATCATGCGATCTATCATGAAAAATGCCAAGGTTTAATCAGCCTGTTTCATTTCTTATAAAAACAGGGATGACCCACGTGGTCTATCTTGTTTCAGATCAGAATTATCCTAAGTCCGAAGATTTAGTATTATTTTCAAGTCCGAAGACTTGGTATTATTATCTGGAAACCTGATTTCTCAAAATCAGGATTACTCATTTATCCTAAGTCCGAAGACTTAGTGTGTTTTCAAGTTCAAAGACTTAGTATTATTATTTGGAAACTTGATTTCTCAAAATCAAGATTATTCATTTATCCTGAGTCCAAAGACTTAGTATTATTTTAAATCCGAAGACTTGGTATTATTATCTGGAAACCTGATTTCTCAAAATCATGATTACTCATTTATCCTAAGTCCGAAGACTTAGTATATTTTCAAGTTCAAATACTTGGTATTATTATTTAGAAACTTGATTTCTCAAGATCAAGATTATTCATTTATCCTAAGTTCGAAGACTTAGTATTATTTTCAAGTTCAAAGACTTGGTGTAATTATCTGAAAACTTGATTTCTCAAAATCAAGATTGTTCATTTATCCTGAGTCCGAAGACTTAGTATTGTTTTCAAGTCCGAAGACTTGGTGTTATTATCTGAAAACTTGATTTCTCAAAATCAAGATTATTCATTTATCCTAAGTCCGAAGACTTAGTATTATTTTCAAGTCCGAAGACTTGGTATTATTATATGGAAACGTAATTATCTAGAAACTTGATTTCTCAAAATCAAGATTGTTCATTTATCTTGAGTCCGAAGACTTAGTATTATTTTCAAGTCCGAAGACTTGGTATTATTATCTGGAAACTTGATTTCTCAAAATCAAAATTATTCATTTATCATGTGTCCGAAGACTTAGTATTATTTCAAGTCCGAAGACTTGGTATTATTATATGGAAACTTGATTTCTTAAAATCAAGATTATTCATTTATCCTAAGTCCGAAGATTTAGTATTATTTTCAAGTCCGAAGACTTGGTATTATCATATGGAAACTTGATTTCTCAAGATTAAGATTATTCATCTATCCTAAGTCCGAAGACTTAGTATATTTTCAAGTATGAAGACTTGGTATTATTATCTGAAACTTGAAATTATTTTTTCAGTCTTGAAATCTCAGGATTATTCTTAATTATCCTAAGTCCGAAGACTTAGTATTATTTCAAGTCCGAAGACTTAGTTTTATCTTCAAACTATTTTCTAAATCTCATGATTAGTTTATGAAGACTTGGTATTTTCTTCTGAAGATCTCAGAATTATTCAGTTATCCTAAAAAACTATGGATCGCCTTCAATTGGTGTATCTTCAGTTTGTATAAGGTTGATCGGATTTTCGGCTGCCGTCATATCTTCTTCAGCCATGATAGGTACTTCGGAGGTATCTTTCGAAGGTTCAGGCTCCTCTGTTTTCCGTAAACGATAAATTCTGGTACTCCCATTTTCGAAATAAAATTATTTCGAACTTGGAAGTGGGGGGCTTATGACAATCAGGTTTAATATAAAATATTGACCAGTCCATCTGTCGAGCCAATTTTAAATTTTTGGTTTATTAGCCGAATCAATGCACTAAAGGAAATTTCTTCAGCTTGGTCCGAAGAGTATGCCTATGGAATGTTATTCTTTCCTTCGGCTTCGTATCTTCAGCCTGGTCCGAAGATTATGCCCATGGGATGTTATTCTTTCCTTCGACTTCGTATCTTCAGCCTGGTCTGAAGAGTATGCCCACGGGATGTTATTATTTCCTTCGGCTTCGTATCTTCAGCCTGGTCCGAAGACTATGCCTACGGGATGTTATTCTTTCATTCGACTTCGTATTTTCAGCCTGGTCCGAAGATTATGCTTACGGGATGTTATTATTTCCTTCGGCTTCGTATCTTCAGCCTGGTCCGAAGACTATGCCTTGAAATATTTTCGTCTCTTCGACACTACAGTAAGTAGTTGTTTTTCTTGTTCACTCCAGAGGAATGTGTCCGAAGCATAAAACTAACATTTCCTCGAGCCATCCCAAGGAAGGCCCTCCGAAATACTAGTTATATCTACTTCGGACACTTTCTAAAAGGAGCATATCCGAAACTTCTGGGCAGTCTTTCAACTTAAAATGGTTAAAGGCTGTTTCAGTTGTAACCACCCACATGATCGAATAACTGATTTTCTGACCGCTACTACTTACTATTATGAGGAGTGTTTTCCTAACTTCCATAACCGTAAATAGTTACACTTATGCTATAAATACTGGTAAGAGGGGATACTCAGTAAGCTAAGATAACTCTGAGCAAACTTGAGCCATCTTCTTCCTTCTTCTCACCCTTCTCTGCTCTCGAGTTCTCCATTCTGCTGCCTGAATTCTTGCTAACTTTGGCATCGGAGTGTCCCCCACAGAAAAAATCCCGGTCAGGAGATTTGTTTTGCAGGCTCCCATCGACGGCGAACCGGCGGGCTAGCTATTCTATCCGGTCGACGGGGATTCAGCATCAACATATATGTAATTCATAATTATATCAGGAAGAAGGCATGGAAGGATAATAACTTTATTAAATATAATGATGGAAATATGATTTTTGAAAATGAGATTGGTGCTCCCAACCAAGCTACCATAGACGTTGATAGCATCACTGTTGATAGAATTAAATGAGAGGGATGTAATGAACAGTAGAATTACTAATAAATTGACTTGAACATATAGTTTGATTAAGTGATTTAGATTTTATTTTTTAATATGCAGACTAATAACAAAATATTATATGCTTATCCAACATGCACTTTGCCTTTTCTTGTTTTAGCTTTATAGTAATATAATTACCAAACATACGTTTTACTTTTTTAAATTTTATTTTATAATAAAAAATTAAAAAAATATTTTTTTAAAAAAAAAATAAAAAAATCTAACCAAACGCATCCTAAACCGGTTGGCTCTAGTAGTTCTCCTTGTAAGGGCTCTGCTTTTTTTGTTGTCTCCCTTTCTTTCATTCATGGATTTGATTCCATTGATATAATGGTATTAGTTTTGACAACAAACATACAAATACATACATGCATACATAACACATGTATTTGTACATATATTAGTTAGTTTCACGAACGCCTAGACAAACATACCATGCATGCACATAGATATACATGCATACAAATGTAGTTCACGTATCCATCCATACATAACGTACATCCACCCCTCCTGAACTGATACAAAGAAATAAATAGTTTGTTCCGATACACTGGATGCATGATAAAAACCAACTATAGCTTCAATTTCGTGCAAGCAATTTGGTCACAGCTGCTCATAACGCAAATATCATCCCTGCCATGTAATGCAACAATCCTGAGCTTTTTAAGGCAAGCAAGGCTAAAACAATCCGTGTACACTGGAAAAGCGTGCGTACATAGGAGCAAAAGGCGATTACAACTGGTAAATAAAATTGTTGAGGAATCGTCTTTACTTCTGCATCACTGATTTTAATACATGAAATTAATAAACAAGCATGGAATTTGGAGTAGGATGGTGAACAACATCCCAGCAACCAGCAAAATAGAAAATCGAGTGGAAGACACCAGGAATGGGGATGATGATGGATGCTTCACGTTTAAATTGCTGATCCGAGCTGCATGACAGGAAAAACATACGTGTGCTCAAGATCCCTGGGTTAGTCTCTGCATTTCGCCTTGGCCATCCAATGTTTCCATGAGAAGTGGAGGTGCATATTGTGCGGTCCCTTGATGCTCCTCCGCATCTTGGCAAAAGGAGAGGATGATGGTGTCGATCGACATCTCCACGACTGCAAAGAAGAGGGTTGCAACTACATAACCAAGGCCCCAGCACACCTACAAGAGCAGCATAGACGAGTTCGTTTAGGAGTAAGTAAACACATCAAAGGAGAGAGCATATTTACTACAAATTTTGATAAAAGTTGGCAGAATATAATTCATGCGATGTTTGGCCACCAGAGTAGTTGCAGAAGGTGCAAGAATCATTTGAAAGTCCCCCTCCTGAATAACACAAAGTAATGATAATTGGTTTTTGTTAATTAGTCTGTCTTTGCTGCATGGGTTCGATTCAGCTACGGCAACCCTAATGTTGTCCTGGTCACTGAAAATTACCTGGGGAACTTGCTCTTCCTAGTGGAAATTGTTCAATATCTCCATGTCAGATTCTAAAGGAACCGAACATCTTGCCGTCAGAAGTCTTGTCCATTTTAATTTCTTCCCTTTCAACTTCTCTATCATACCGTGCTTTGAAGGATTTGATCCACCATGTGAAAAGGTGTTAATTACAACTAGTTTCATTAATTTTATCAATCTCTGAAAATTCCTATCTGCCTCATCCATTTTTGGCTAGAAACCAATTTTCATCCTTGCCAGACTTTTTTTAATGACAAGCAAACAACGCCTGAAAAATGGCTTTTTAGATCCACCACCTTGACCTCTTTCTCCACTGTTTATATCTCACATTCCTTTTTTTTTTTTTGTCTGTTTATGTATTACTAGTAAATTAACATGCTTTCCAAGAGGACATTCAAGGTCAAAGATGGAAATCAGTCTGTCACATATGTTAGTGCCTTGATTGTCGAACTTGCTTCCCAAAATGTTAACCCAATTCCATCTCCAGTTATCCATTCCTTGAATAATAATATTGCTTTCACATAGACAGAGCGATCCCCAGCAAACCTCTATTAGTTTCTACAAAAGTGAAATATTTTAATCTAGCTTTTAGAGCATCAACTTATTGCACTCAGAAGATTCTAAACTCAATTTCTACTGTCTACAAATATAACTTTCAAAAGAGACAGCAATACTATTTAGATTCAGATAAAAAGATGGAGAAGGAAAGATGAATTGCTATAAACTGAATTTGAGAGCATTACCAGAACAGGGAACAAAGGAGATGAAATCTTGTTATGGGCAGATTTGTATTTGTGAGTGTCCAACATGAGAAATGCAAATAGTGCACAGAAGAGGCTGACACATAACTTCCCAAGAAAAAGAATAACATCTCCAATGACATTTACTTTTCCTATCCGCAATATATTATTCATAATTAGACCTGTAGCAATTGCAGATGCTTTGCAGAACCCTTTACCGGTGATAGCGATCTGTGTGAAACAAGCAAAATCGTCAATCACGGTGCATGGAAGAGTTGCTACTGCATAAACTCACATTTATTCTTCTTGATATGAATATAATGTTATCATCATCACATAAATTTCAGTACATACGCAAATTAACTTCTGATAATCCACCAATCTAATCTTCCTTTTTTTTTTTTTTTGATGGGTAAGGTTAACAATTTTTGAAAAGAAAAAGGGCATGAAGGATGGCATGATATCTGAAATGACATGAATGAACGTTGCTAAAAAATATCTTCTTGCCTCGTTCCAGCCTTTTTAAACTTATCCACCAAATGTTCTGCGACTCTAGAGACACAAGTAAAGATCATTGCCACAACTAGATGAATTGAATGAGAAAAACCATTGAGAAAAATTTAATTATGTTGTACCTGAAAGTTTGCTTAAATAGAACTATTAGCAAAATCAAGCAGTGTGAAATTTTTCTTCAGCAGCCTCAGTAATGCAAAGGAAGCTGAGAGAAACATATTTTTTGGAACTCAGTAAAATAGCCAACCTGGTATAGATTGTCTACATTATACTCAATAGTCCACATCAAAAAAAATTGCTAGCATGTTACTGATATCAATAAACATAATTAACTAAGAAGCTTCAAACATCAAAAGGTTTACTATTCAGGATTATACTGTTTTCTAGTTATTCTATTATTACAAACAGGTCTGCCAGCTTAATTCAACATAACACACACCCTTCACTAATACTGGAACTCAGACTTTCTTCATTATGGTAGGTCTTTAAGAGTTTCCTAGACTGGCCTTGGAAGGCTAGCCATTGATGCATATTTATCATGGAGATATTATTGCCTTCATTCACATGTTTTGCACCCAGATAAACCTCAGCATATATAAATGCGATGAGAAAGGTTGGGGGGGGGAGGGAGAGAGAGAGAGAGAGAGAGAGAGAGAGAGAGAAGATTTCAGGTTTTCTTTTGAAAAGACGATGACAGATCTTCTGGAAAGAAGATAAGTGAATTTGTATCCATGCAGCAGATGTAAATTACAAGTTTAATCAGAAACTTACCATGATATATGCATTCCGATTAGCAGACTTGATGGTCCAATCAATGCACCCTAGGCAGCACTGAGAAGAAGAGGACATCATTTTTCCCATTAGGCTTACAGGAGAAGTGTCAGCAAGTTTTAACCTGCGGCGGAGTGACTCTATTATAAACCGAACCCATTCAACAATGGACACAATCAGTGAACCAAGAGCCACAGATCCAAGACTGTAACGCAAGAGCCGCTTCAGAGAAGAAAATACAGGGAGAAATGGAATCTCCTGCTGCATTCAACATAATATCAGCCATTCAGTCAAAAAAAGAAAACAACAGAATTTCCTCTTAAAAGTCTGAAGGAAAAGTTAAGATTCTAAGATTTGCAGAATGCACCAGACATTTCTGTTTCACGTTCTCTTCCTTACCATATTTCCAATGTTCAGAAATAAAATGAATCATAATATTTTCAAGATACATCACATCTCCTGCACAAACAGGAAGTGGAAAAACCTTATAGAAAGAATTTTGGCCACCCAGATAGGCATGGCTTGATACTAGGGTAGATATCATCATCACATCCACTTGTTTTGATGAACAATGATAGTACTAGGCATCAACACATGGAGTAGACTTACGAACATAAATTGTGTAGCAATCCTTATAATTAGATATTATTAATGAAGGTAAGACTTCCGCACCTAGAATTGAGTTACATCCTGTAAATTAAGAACACCTACTATTATCAAGAAATCAAAGACATCCTGAGATTCTGTGTCCATATAACAAAGTCAAAATAATTAACCAACCATTAAGAAGCTCATATGTGAACTGATTTCAATCTAACATATCAGGAAAGCACTCACATAATCAAGTTTCAAAAACCAAAGCCATGTTAACTAAATACTCAAATACTGATGAAAGAAATCAAAGTGACTTGTTTAATACTATCAATTTGGAGAAACCTCCAGTGTGCATAACAAAGTTCTGTGGCAGTTTTAGCAAAACACAACCAATCGAGTTTAAGTCTGTAAAATTTTCCAACTTCGCATGATGCACCAGTGAGTCTATACATATCTATGTGGCACTTTAGATTCATACAGCTTTCAAATACATAATTTGCTTACCGAAATTTCACTATGAGCCCAGTAGTAAGAGGCAACCGATCCAGCAATAACAGTTGAAGAGCATGCAATGATGAACTGCGTTGCCCAGTAACATCCAAATAGGTGAAAAAGGATGGAGATACCAATATGAGGGGTGTAATGGATGCTGAAGCCACAACAACCATCACAATTCACTCTGTTGGACTTCAGGTCATATGAACAGCAATTGGCATTACAATCATTTCTGAGTATCTGACCAGAGCTGAAAAGATGCAGTGTAGCAGAAAGCCAGAACATATAGAAGATTGCAAGGATAAAATATGGCAAAATTGGGAAAATTATAAGAGCCTGAACTTCGCCTATGACCTTTGCAGCAACCTGCATACAGATTATGTTAGCCATTGAGTCACGAAACTGGACTCAACTTCTTCAACAGACATATGGAGAAGATATTGATCAATAGTGCAGTTCTTTTACAGAAATTATCAAGCCAACTAGGTATCCATGTTTCACAATTTCTTGTTTTACAAAGTTGGAAAAAAAATAAAAAGAGTGCATCCATGTTTTCAGCTATATATATTTATGCCAATTTTAGAAAACATAATAAGGCTCTATATGTGCTCCTGTGTTTAGTGATATCACATTTACCACCTGGTTTATGTGCATGCTTACCTTCAGAACAGATGTTGCTATGAGAATACGGCGGATGATGGCTATTGAAGAGAGGAATGCAACAATCATTACAATCGTCATAAGAACAGCTACAGCACGAATGTGATTTATTTCCTGGAGTAAATTCAGGTCGTAAGCCAAATGAAAGCAAGATTTTGCTTAGGAATTGTGCTTAACGATAAAAGCTTACCCTCCCACTTATGTTGACATATGGATCACTTGGACCAATGACAACAGTTATGGCATCATATCCAATCCATCCAGCTAAAAACATGAAATGGTTGATAAGAAGAAAGTATTAATTCATATAAAATGCATCTCTTAAAATAAATACTCAATCAGGAAACTATCATTCAAAATGAAATTATGCCAAAAGACCTTACTATGGGTGATGAGTAAAAATAGTTAAATTGCCCTATGGCCTAGTGCATTGCAGCTTCATTGATCATTTGCTCATAAGGTATCTAATCTTGATAACAATTACTGGTCTAAGAAGCAGAAAATGCATGATAAAAATAATGCTGGTCATGACCAAACTAAACCACCAATGGGCAATAGAATGGTTAGGCCAATTCACAAGTCATATTGTCAAACTATTTGAAAACATGATAAATCTAGATTAAACTTTAGATAGTCTTACACTCAATGATGTTTCATGATTGTTGATAATTGGAAAGGCAAGATTTGCATATTCATTTTGCTTTACATTGTGTCCGTCAAAGTTTATGATGAAGACTTCTTATTGTTAGAACATAAGTTGTTGGAAAAACCGGATTTTGTCTAAGAATGAGTAACAAAATAATATTTAAATAAATAAATATTTATAAAAAATACTAAATCCAATAAAACAAATCCGGAAGCGCCTGTAGCACTGTCCTAAAAAGAATTTCCGCCCCTTGTGCAGGTACAATCGAAAAAGCCTTTCTAAGATACAACTGAAACTTTTCCTTCAAGCATGATCGTGGAAGAAGTTGATGAAGACTCTTTCAGTACCCTCAGAAGAAAGAAATAGAAAATAAAAAATAGAATAATTTTTTGAGCAAAAAAACTTTGAATCTCAGAATTTAGAACTTAAGAAAAGAAAAGTAATTCACGAATGACTTGCTAAGAAAGGTCCCCTAAGGGACCTTTTATAGACAGCGAGATATGAACGTTGGGCTAGCCCATTAAAGCTAGATTTAATCCCAACATCAATATCGGCAGTAATAATCATAATGTTCAAATATTAATATTAATGTCAGAATTAACAAAAATAAATAAAAAAATTGAGTAATGGATTTAGCGGGATGCTAGGCCCACATCCATCCCATGCCATCCTGACCTGAGCCGACTCGGTTCGCATGCGCGTATTAAAGATTTTCCTTCAAACCTTCTCAAATGCCTCTAAAGGTTAAAGCAAACCCTTCTCTCAAAAAAAGAGCTTTAGAGTTTCTTGTATTTCCGATGTGGGGCAAAAGAAACTCCATATAGAAGTCTGAAGGTCAAAAAATGTCATTTGAAGGAAAAAATATTTAGAAAATTTTGGGTTTCCCGCTCAAAGTTCCCACCAACAATCCCCCAAAAAACTTAAATTTTTTTAAATAATAAAACATAAATATCTGGATGCCTATACTATGCAATAGGTAAGGTATCTTTACGAGACTTAACCTTAGTGTAAATAGTTTCCATCTGAAGGAAACGAAGTGAACCAAGTCTTGAACTATGTTTCTTTAATCTAGATTTTAACTATCACACACATAGTACAAAGATTTTCATCGTGAGTCTGTACATTATTGGCCTTGCACTGTACCTTGATTTTTTATAAGAGTTACTAGAGATAGCCTATATCTCGTATCTGCAGCCATGGACAGATACTCTCATTTAGGGAGTCCCTCCAGAGATGTGTATAGTGTCACATCTTGTAGAAAATACTGTCTTAGACTTCATTCAGAGCTAACACTCTTCCTAACCACTACATAAGAGCACCAATATACCATAAAAATGGAATGAAGTCTACGACTCTCATATCAAATAAATTCACATGTGCTCTTTGACCAACGAATTATCTTATTATTACCATATTGAACTTCCTTCAAGGAATCTTCTATCACAAAGATTGGGTTCTCACTATTGGAGAATCCTTTATGGACAAAATCCCATCCCCCTCGATGTCTCCAGGATCTTAGTCCTATTTAAGCTTTTAGTTAGGCAATCAACAACATTCGGATTAGACTTTACAAAATTTAATGTTATTATAGCATACTTTTATTGCCATCTAATAGACTTTTGTCTCAACTTTATATATTTATTAGTTTTAGAATTTTTAAGTTTCTTTTTACAAAAATTAAATACAGCTCTAGGATCACAATGAATAGATATATGAGGTTGTACCAAAGAAATGAATGATAACAAATTTTTTAACTATTCTACCTCTAAAGATGTAATATATAATGCTATTAATTTTGCCATTATAATGCTTCTAGTTATTATAGTTTATTTTACAGATTGCCAAGAAATAACATTTCCTCCAAGAACACATATCCAGATATAGACTTAATGTCTAGGGAATCAGATATCCAGTTGGTATCGCTATACCCTTCTGATATAGCAAGATAACCATCATACTTGAATTTATAAAAGATGGTTCGTTTAAGATATCGAAACTCTTTCCAGGACAATCTAGTGAGACTTGTCAGGATTACTGATATACCTACTTAATAAGGAAACACATATGCTATGTCAAGTTTAGTTCTACTGGCTAAATATAAAAGTGATCCTAAAATTTGAGCATATCTATCTTGATCCAAAGGATTACCGTTATTTTTTACTAATTGAACACTAGAATCATAAGAAGTGGATAGAGGGGAATGATTTGAGTATTTAAATTTGTATAGGACCATTTGAGCACAAATGAGATAACTGATAGGAATTGGAAGATGTAATGATTTTCATACCTAAAATTGCATCAGCTTGACCAAGATCTTTTATGTCAAAGTGATTTCATAAAAGAACTTTGATTTCATTAATTAGGTTAATGTTAGGAGCTAGTATCAGGATATCATCTACATATAAACAAAGGACACATTAATCATCAAATCTCTTATAGTATAAAAAGTTATCAAACTCATCGATTTGAAATCCATTTGATCGAATGATACTATCAAATCTCTCGTACCATTGCTTAGGAGCTTGTTTTAGACCATAACAAGACTTAACTAATTTACATACTTTGTGATCTTGATAAGGTATAAAGAAACCTTCAAATTGACTCATATATATTTCTTGTTTTAGATCACCATGAAGAAAGGCAGTTTTAACATCCATTTGATGAATATGAAGTTTATGAATTGAAGCTAAAGCAAATAGGATTCTAATGGTTGATATATGTGCAATAGGAGAATAGGTATCAAAGAAGTCAAAGCTAGCCTTTTGCCCAAATCCTTAAACTATAAGCCGAGCCTTATACTTTTCAACAGATCCATATAAAAAGTTTTTTTTATAGATCTATTTACATCCTAAAGCTTTGCTGCCATAAGATAAATTAGTAAGAATTCAAGTATTGTTTTTAATGATTGATTCTATTTCACTGTTTATTGCCTCCTTCCAAATAGAGCTTCAGAAGAACTCATAGTTTCTTGATAAGTTTTTGGTATTTCTTCAACCATAAAGATAATAATTCTTCATCAAAACTCTTTTCAATTCTAGCTCTCTTGCTCCTAGGCTCAATTAAAAGATTGAGTTCTATAGAATTGGATTGAGAAGTAGATAGAATACCAGATGAGCTAATGGACAAATGATCAGGTACTTGGCTAAAGAATCGAGTTTTGAAAGAAAAGATATTTTCAAAAAAAATAGCATCTCTAGATTCAATTAGAGACTTATAGTATCATTGAAGATACCAGTGTATCCAGAGTTGATTACCAAAAATCTATAAATGTTGCTATCTAAAGAATATCTTATAAAGATGGCATCTACAGTATTAGGTCTAATCTTCTTTCTTTTGGGTTCAGAGATTCCAACCTTAGCTAAACACCCCCATTCTCGAAGTAACTTAGCTTAGGCAAATGTCCTTTCCAAAATTCATAAAATGTTTCTTCTTTATTCTTAAGATGAAATTCTATTTAGTATGAAACCGGCCGAAAAAAGAGCCTCCCCTAACAAGTTCTGATGTGCTCTAAACTTATAATCATGGCATTAACCATATCCAGTGGGGTTCTGTTCTTTCACTCAGCAACACCATTTGATTAAAGCAAAGAACTATAACTTTATGAATTATACCATATTCTTTACAAAACATAGTAAATTCATTTGATGTGTATTCACCACCTCGATCAAATCTTAGGAATTTAATCTTTTTATCTTGATTTTAGTCTCGGCTTTATGGATCTTAAATTTATTGAGAACTTCATCTTTAGTTTTCAAAAGATAGGTATAACAATATTGAGAGAAGTCATCTATGAAAGTTACAAAATAATGACTTCCTCCTCTCGTGGGTCCTCTATTTGAACCACATACGTCACTATGAATAAGTTCTAATTTTTGGGATATTTCTAATTGAGATGGATTTGAAAGGTTTTCTGGATTATTTGGATCGTGCACAAATTTCACACTCAGTATTGTGTTCAATTATAAATTTAGGAATTAAATTTATATTCTATATTTTTTAGGGAGAAATGTTAAGAAAGATAGTACATTGATCTTGAATAGACCCTCGGATACAAAACCTTTTTCAATAAACATTTCTCCCTAAGAGATTACAACTTTATTTGATTCTAACACAACTTTACAACCTAGTTGGACTAGCAAAAATCCACTTATTAGGTTTCTACGAATCTCCAAAACATACTGCACTCCATGTAGGGTATGACTCCTTCTAGAAATTAGTTTTAGCTTGACAATTCCAACCCCTAACACATTGACAGTTGTCCCGTTTCCTATGATTACATTTCCTCTACTTTGAGTCCTAATATGAACAAAACCAAGTCCTATTAGTGCACACATGAATATTGGCACTAGAATCTAGCCATCGATCCAAGTTTAAAAAAGTAAGGTTGATAGTGGGTATAAAGGATACAGACCTAAAGGTTGGATCAGAACCTTCCACGGACATAGCAGAACCTTTCACCTTCCACAGACATAGTAGAACCTTCCATCACTATTCTTCTTATTCTCTTTAGGTTGATTAGGTTTAGGTTTACCTTTAAAGTTTTTGTTTTGGGGCTTAAAATTTCTATCCTTAGATTTGAAATTTCGATTTTGATAGTACCTAGGTTGATGGCCCTTATGATTTTGACCTTGAAAATCAAACTCAATTAAATCAACTTTGACTTGCAATAATCTCCCTAAGTCGATGTTAGCCCTCTATTCTAATAGATTGAATAACAGATCGAAGATTGAGGATTCCTTGGGTTCTTCTAAGATCTTAAACAAATTTTGACCGAGTAGGTTATAACTTATTTAACATACATGAAACTTAATAATTTTCATCCAGCATAGAATCTTCCCTATGTATTTCATGGATATAATTTTGAAATTGATAGATTCGATCGTTTATAGGAACATTGTCTACCATCTTAAATTTATTGAAATCAGTAACAGTAAACTTTTGAATACCTTCGTTATCTCTTATAAAGGTATCTTCTAAGGTATACCAAAGTTTCTTTAGCAGCTTTATATTTTCTCTCGATTTTATACAATTCCCTACAATGAAATTCTATTTCCTCGGAAGATTTAGCAATCACAATTTTAGAATCAGAGGATCCCGAAGAAGATTGATAAAGAGCACATTTTCCTAAGATAGAAATGAGTCATAATATTATCAACCAGGCTTCTAGATGTTCTTGCCATTTAGCAAATCTTGAACCATAAGATTTTTCAGGTTTTAAACTAGAGACATCATCACTACCCATTTTAAAGAAAATTAAAAAAAAATAGAGCTGCAAAAAAATTTCAAAAATTCTACTCAATATTTCCATGAATTGTAATTTTATTATCTACTGCAAATATCAAAATTGTTTTAATCCCTTAAAGTATTTGATTGTATTGTTTCTAGCTGATAAAAATTTAGCAAGAAATAAATCTATTATAAAGCACACTAAAACTCTTGCCTTTGATCCCTTCAAGTCAGAAGCTAACCAGCCAACTGGCCAGGTAAGTATAAGGTCGGTAGAGGTCCTCCCGTTGCTTTCTTTAGATACCAATTAAATTGGTCAGGTCAACGAGCCAATTAAGTAACTACCTTTCTTTGAAATTTTGTCCCTGAACCACTTACCTAGACAATGGTTAATTGATCAACCCTAATCCAATCCAACTCTTAGGATTCCTTGCCCTAACAAGAAATTTATTTTATGATGCTCAAGTATTATAGGATTAGCTTGTTAGCTTCTTAAACAATATCTAGGCTGAATTACTCCTTAGACTATTAGAACATAAGTTGTTGAGAATAACGGATTTTGTTTAAGAATAACTAACAAAATAATATTTAAATAAATAAACACTTATAGAAAATGCTAAATTCAATAAAACCAAACTGGAAGCATGCGTAGCACTATCCTAAGAAATATTTCCATCTCTTGTATAGGTACAATAGAAAAAGCCTTTCCAAGATACGACCAGAACTGTTTCTCATCCGAGTATGATCGTGAAAGAAGTTGATGAAAATTCTTTCAGCACTCTCATAAGAAAGAAATAAAAAATAGAAAATAGAAGAATAATTTTCTGAGCAGAAAAATTTTAACTCTCAAAATTTAGAACTTAAGAAAAGAAGAGGAATTTACCGGGATACTAGGCCTGCACCCATCCCAACATGACATGATTCGGTTTGCACGTGTATTAAAGATTTTCCTTTAAATCTCCTCAAACGCTCCTAAAGGCTAAAGCAAACCCTTCTCTCACAAAAAGGGCTTTAGAGTTTCTTCCATTTCTGATGTGAGACAAACGAAACTCCATATGAAAGTCTAAAGATCAAAAAATATCATTTGGAGAGAAAAATATTTGAAAAATTTTGAGTTTCCTGCTCAAAGTTCCAAACAACACTTATCTCAACATTTGAGATCATGATCAGCATGCTTTGTGGCCTTGAAGTCTTAAGTTTAAAGGAGGGATGGCAACCAACTTATCTAATAAAAACCTTTACCTTGCACCGCATCAGGGAATTAAAAAAAAGATTGATTCATTGATTGTATAAAAAGCATTTGTTGGAGGCAATGATTGTGGGAGAGACATTCTTCAACTTGGTGTGTGATTTACAAAATCGAGTCGGATAAAATGATACGATTAGGTTGGATGATCAAATGACACTTCCCAAGCTCTTCCCTGCCAATTTTCTCAGCTTGCAAGAAACCTAGTGTATGTCAAACCCCCCAACGTACATGCCTGGGGCCTAGAGAAACTTGTTAAAACAGTTTATTTAGTGACTCAAGTTTTCAAACAGCTTTATTTTTGTTCTCCAAGTTATTCTACTGACAAGGCATTCTGTAGTTAATAACGGCTATATTGTTTGATGATTATGTGTGCCTTGCATGTATGCTACATCAACTACACAAAAAATATCGTATAAATGTGAAAACTGTCAAAAATCATCAAACGGATGAACAAATATATTCATGACTTTTCAAGATAAATTATAGGAGCTGATTATCACTTATTAAAATATTACTGGCATTCACACCAAAGATATTAGATACATATCAGATGTAAAGTACACATTCGCACTGCTAAAAAAAGGAAAAAAGATTAAAAAAAAGAATTTGGGACAAGCATATCTGACCTTTTGCGTAGTAAAACATTGTAACAGATATTATAAGTGCATTAAAGAGAATCACTGTTATCCATGTCATTCCAGCAACAAAGTGGCGAATCATTAATAGCCAGATGACAGATAAAAATAATGGCAAGATTCCTCCACAAACAATCAACACAGGCCATGCTTTTCCAATATCTGCCACGTATCTCTGCAGATCATGCAAAATTGCATGAGTGAAGTGTTTTTTTTTTAATGACAAGGTTCAAACTTCAAAGTGAATGAACATAAGCATCCGAGCATCAGCTTTGACTTAGATTCTAGAATGAGCTTTTGAAAGCACTCCAAGAAAATTCTTTTTAAAGAAAAAAATGGCTACAAAGTTTCTTCTGTTTATCTCAAATGACTTGCTTGATTTCAATTGAAACTGACTTAGCAAGGACATTAAACCAAGTTATTTATTGTAACTGACAGATGATAGAGCAAAAGCACAAAAAAAGGTACTACTTGAACACAATATATACTTTGGTTATAATTCCCTAAACAAGTAGCAAACCTTTAAGACAGCAGATGGAGAATTGATTGCTTTGTGAATCGTCTTATCTATTAGCATGTTCTCCTCAATGGCAGCACCACCCATCTGCAGCCAATGCTTCAAAGAAATGTTGGATGGACGTGCTATGAATTGGCAACTCCAGTAAACTGAAACGATACAAAGAACAGAACATTAATCAAGTATTCTACAGAAAATGGAGACGATGATCAGAATTTGAAATGGATGCATAAGAGGTAGGACTTCATGCATATTCAGTTGGTGCATACAAATGGAAAGAAAAATATATGACCTTCATTTCACTCATTCTACATTATGTAAGAAAAATAAGGATAAGTGATATTTCCTTTTCCAAAAAAAAAAAAATTTGACATTGAATGCCAGAAAATGGAAGAAAACCATGCAGATATTTCAAAATCATTTTTCTAGAAAGCATAATATTGCATATAGTCTTGGATGAACCATGCTGTTCTTGACTTGACATATACCACTGAAAAAAGTTGATCTTTTTTGTAGGATTCTTTGCCATGAAGCACATGTTTGCATTTTTTTTAAAAAAAACTTCATGGAACCAAAAAGAACCTTCAAGTTTGATGGGCAGCAATTCTGAGAGGAAACAAGTTGATCAATGCATATCTTTAGTCAGGTCCCTCCTAAATCTTAGTTTTCAGAACACAGAATCATTTTTTTACTTCTGCTTCAGGTTATATGTCTACCATACTTGGACACTTACCATTTACACTTGGAAATATTATAGGATAACATGGACCTTGGAGTTGGAAAGAACTATTCTTCATATCTGATGTGAGATACTCAAAATAATCATAGTTCCTGTCAATCCAGTCATCCACTGAGAGGTGAATATCACCCTCTGGGTAATCACAAATGAAGTTGAGGCCATCTTCTGAAGGAATGGGGCATTCCATCAAGCAGATACTCTTGGCATCAGCCAGACTGAACTGGCTACTCTTCAAACCACTTTGGTAGACCTGGTTGGGATTCAGCCAGTACCTAACCTCCAGTTCACGTAAATCTGGGTCAGCTTGTTTGTCACCACAAACATTTCCTTTGTAGTCCAGTCCATATGTGAGCCTGCATGGGATGTTTGCCTTTGATTAATCAACCAATCATCAACCAAAAGTGACCGTAAGAAAGATTACTATCTAAAAACAAACAAGATTAAGAAAAATCATGTACACATATTAAACCAGAAATTTATTTTATGCTAAACTTTCTTGTTTAGCGAAAAAAAAAAGGAGGAAAACAAAATTCTCTTCCTATGATTTGATCATTTGAAAGGTACAAAGAAACTAAAGGGAAATCTTCAGGGCATTAACTATGGAAAATAAATCTTGTTGATTAACGCCGGATTTTCTTGAGTGCTGAAGCAAAATTTGTTAAAAAAAAAGATTCCGTAGTGCTCAATGGTCAAAGTAACCCAAAACCTTAAGAAGAGGAAATGAAGCAACAATTTTCAATCATTATAACCATGATCAAAGCCTCTACCATAAAAATGGGGTCACAAATCGAGGGCAAATATAAACCAAGAAGGCTACGGCATCAACCAGACATAGTCTTTCTAAAAGCTGTGATTGCTCCATATGTATGCAGCCTCGTGCCATAGTTCGAACTCCAAACACTGGGATAGGTTAAAGGGTTTGACTCGCCAGGTCATGATTCCAGAAGCTCACATCATTTTGGCGCTCAGATCTACTCGTTACATAACCAAACAACTGGCATTACCTCAGGACCAGAACGGGTAAAAATCCATTTGAGGCCCTCATAAATCAAGTAAGACCGGCACTAAATACTCGCATGTTTCAAACTTTCTAACATAATAGTGCAGACAAGCCATCTAACAACAACCTCAGTAAGAAAACACCCTCCCATAAGCTCGTTACAAACACTAAACGCCAGATACAGAATCCTTTTCCTCCCATCTTAGGCCATTTCTCCTCGAGTTAGAAAAATTCTTCCAAGAATGCAGTTCCTTGGTCGTAAATAAGTTGCCATTCCCCAAAAAGGAAACATCCGTGCATCCAAAAGCAGCAATTTGACCATAAAAGGAAGACCCATTCGAGGAACCAAAATGGAGGTTCAAAATCTTTCCTTTTTGTGGGGTTTGGGTTTAAAAGATGAAAGGAGAAAGGGATAAGCAAGACATTAGTACCGAAGTGGGTTTCCTTGGTTGAATCCGAAGCTGGAGTTGACGATCATGGCCACCCAGAAGGCGATGAAGATGACGAGGAACACCAAATCCCTGCACTTCCTGTTCTTCCTTATGATCCCGCCTCTCATCTCGCCGTCGCCTCCGCCGCCTCCGCCACCTCCCCCCGAAGTCGGATACCTCCCTATGATCGCCCCCAGCGGCCCCCTCATTTTCCCCGCTTTCTGTTCCTCTACAGCACGCGAGAGACAGAGAGAGCGAGCGAGCGAGCGGAAAGCGAGAGCGTGACACTGGGGACCGGGGATGGGCGAGGAGATGGGAAAGCAACTTCGTCTGGTGTTCCTGAAGAATAGTTTTATTTTGGAAAAGACGAAGGCCTTTGCTTCTAAATGTCCCTTTTCATCAAAGTGATTCAAAATGTCCCTTTTTTTTATCATTGTTTGTCTTGTTATGGAGAAGTAGTTAGTGATATTGCGCGGAGGGTATAGGATAAGGAAAAAGCATCGGCTCTCAGGCCCCGCGTCTCTCAGGGAAATTCGAGACGGCGGTTTTAGAAAGCAAGAATTCATTAAGTAATTCCAAATGCCACGTGTCGTCTTGCTTTACTCGGGACAGCACTCGGTGAGTTTTTTCTTTGCTCTTTGACTCGGGACGATGATTAAGCTGAGAGAACTCGGCGCGCGCAACAAATGTATGAGGATGACAGCTGTTCTTCGACTTTTTCTCTGTTTTTTCCTCAAAAAATTTCGCTATTATTTTTATAAGAAAAATGAATGAGAGAGGGTGACGGGCATAACTATCCATGGGATGTGTCATAAGAACCCTCACTTCGTTAAAGAATGTCCAATTCATAACAAAAAAAACCTTTTACTGTTCATGAACTGCTAATCATCTGTCATGATATAATAGCCACTTCTCATTTGGGACAAAAAAACTAAAACTTGATTAAGTAAATAGTGACTAACTTTTCAATTATAATGTTGAATGACGGTTTCAGAGGGGACCCATTTTGGATGATATTGACATCAGCGAATCCCTGGGTTATATTGAGGTGTCCACGTGTTGACATAATTCATGCAATGCATATGATTTGGGAACTCACAAAATTATTTTAAGTTGATATGGTTAAATAGTAGACATCATAGAACTTCTTTATTGATGTTGGATGAATTTTCATGAGCAGGTAACCAGGATTTAGGTTTATTCCAAGTGTACATGATCTCTCTAATCCTAGCCCAGCTAGCTCCTTGGATGCAATCAGAAAAGTATAGAAGTCATTTTTATCATCCAAATGTTGGTGACTCACTATTCAAAGGAAAGAGCAGTATATATATCACTTTCATGCGCCATTATCAGTGGTTGGTGGTCATTGTTAGGGGACAAATTAGTTAATTATATTAGCTTACTACCCAACCTCAATCCAAGATTAAGTAGCTGAAAAGATAGCAGACAATGATGAACTTCTATTTATAGTTTGATTGATTAGGAGATCTTAATGTTTATTATATGAGTAGATGAGGTCTTACCTTAAAAGAAATGGTTAATATGGTGATACGGAAGCAACAATGCCTATGTATATCCTGTACGTGGAATAAGCTAACCAAGGTTGGTTTCAAGGTCTCCAAAGGTTGTTGATGGTGGATGGCCAGCTACCTGATATAAGCTCAGCATGGATTTGTTATCAGTGACTTGGTAGCAAAATGATCCCACATTGCTGTCAGTGTTGGGACGTCTGAGCACAAAAGGAACCACCCCAACCTTCGGCCAAACCCAAAGCTTCTGCACCTACTTTTACCCTCGGCATTCTTCTCTAAGACTTGCATATTTTCTTCTTTTTCTTCTTTGCAATCAACAGAAGTTTAGAATAAAAATAAAAACTCCTAACAAATTCAAAATTTTAAAAATAATTAAGCCTAATAATAATAATAATAATAATAATAATAATAAAGTGCTCAAATCACTGCCATATATGTCTACCCCAAGTCATCACCATCAGTCATTCCTTAGGAAGAGGTAGTATGAATTATTCAAATTAACAAAAAAATAAAATTCAATGAGAGAGATATTTTGCATTTTTTGCTGGAGAAAATCTTAAATCGGCTGTCTTGTCCAATAATTAATTGATATACAGAAATGAGGTGTAAGCAGGAAAACAATGATTAACAAAAGAATGTCAAATGTGCCCCATGGAGTGCAGCATGCTAATATTCATCCACAAGTTGTAGTTATTGATTCCTATATTGACATGGATTGTTAAAAAGTCCAGGAAAAATATAGCAGCTAACTTTTGAATTTCAGGAGATACACATTGATGATCTTAACCACCGGGCAGGAAGTTCAGCACTATGTTGTTTCCTGCTTAGGTTAGCAGGAACAAAAAGTTCCCTTAGTGAAGAATGTTTGGCCTGTCTTCCTGTTCTTAAGCTTTTTGTCTTCCCATCTTGCTTAGAAGATGGCATTCAGCATGCCGGAATTGTAGTAGGAACTGATTATGATCTGGCTCGAAAAGTTAAGTTAGCTCCTCGTGAGTGCATGAAAAGTGGATCCATATTTTTCGAGATTCAGCAGAACCTGATTAGTTCAATAGGTCCACTGCTAGGTTTTCACCATTAACTACAGAGCAACTACGGAGAATTTTACATCTAATTGATGAATGAATCGATCATTTGCATATTCTGCTGTCTGCTTAGCTTGCATGATCCCACTTATCAGTTGTGCAGACTGGATCTGCTCTGGAAAAAAAAAAAAAAATCATGGTGATATATTGATAAAAAATTATTGTGAGGCCTTTACAATTCCATTCAGTAACCCCTGCAACTTGATCTACAATAACACCTATCAATTAGTAGCAGATAACCCATTTCATAGCCGACTGCAACATGTTATAACCCTACAAACTAAGTGTCATCACTAGATTTTATTACTGAATGTTATTCCAAAGGGATCGAAGTTAGTGTAATCACATGACGTAGAAGCTCCTCTTTGCCCACCCATGTTCTTTGCTGACTCCTATGCTGTCAACTCCACACTGTCAATTAGATCTCAAAGAAAACCTTGCTGATGCTCGGTTTACTTGCCATTAGATCAAAAAAGCTCAGACGATTCTGGGAAAAAAAGTTCAGACCAGATTAACTGATCTTTCAATGATCCTTTGAAAATGTTGACATGAGAATTGATGAATCTCGATATTGGGTTGGAACCTGCAGGCATTTTCACATCTGATGCAGCCCTTGTTGCAAAATTCAGCCAACAGTCGAAGGAACTCACATAGAGAAAAAGAGGCCATTAGATTCCTCATTGAATCCTAAACCAATTTCCAACAGTAAATGTAACGTTGACAAAGAAGTTCCCTCAGGCTTAGGAGTAAGCGAAACCTTTAGCAAGAAGGACTGGATTGTATATTTACATATTCCAGCTTACAGTACAAACTGTGGACTGGGAGTGAGCAAAACCTTTACATCAATATTTCAGAATGATACTAGTAACAAGGATTGCGTTTTTTTAACATAGTCTGGTTTAGAATACAATCTGTGATTTGTCAACAGGACATGAAGTTGACTCTGGCTTCAATGTCTCAGAACCAATGTACCTCCTCTAGCAACAACTAATTATTACCTTCTCCAGAAATGCTTTCACCCAACTTTTAAATGCCACTGTTTTATCTCAGTAGATAAAGTCAGGGGACCTATAGTCCTTCATAACAAGAACAGGGATAGAGCTGTGCAGCAGAAGAGGAAGAGCCATAACTGGTGCAGCAAGCTCTCCACCTGCATCTGCTGCCTCCTAAGCCTTGGATTATTCATGCTAGCTGTTAAATCATATGGGCGGCTCCCGTAATACGGTCCAGCCTCATGATTCCTAAACATCCATGGAAAGACAGCTACCGCTAACTCCCCAAGCACACCACCCGCTGTCGAATGGAAGACTGGTGCTGTCAGCAGTGATGAAGGTGCTGACATGAAACTGTTACCAAGATTACCATAGTAAGGATAGTATCGTTGGTGGTGATGATGACGTGGAAATTGTGGCTGGGGCATTGGTGGCTGGATATCAACATATTCCTCCTCATGAACATGAGGGGACTGGTGTTCAATAACTGAAGCAATCAGAGCATGGCCCCGGTAAATGGAGCGCCGATGGGGGATCTTGAGGCTCTGCTGAGATCCTTCTTCGGTACTGAGACCCCGGCCATAGAGTGGGACAAGGGTATCCTCTGAAAGAGGGGCCTTGCAGACAGGACACTGCTGAAGGGAAGTAGTCTGGACCAGCAGCCACTTGTAGATGCAGGGCCAGCAGTAGAGGTGGCCACAAAGCGTGACAACAGGTTCAGCTGCAGAGTCCAGACAAATGTTGCAGTCGAAGCAGCCATTCACAGAAGGTGAATGAGCATCCATGCTGCAATTCTTTGATGGCTCTTTCTCAACCTCAGATTCCTCGATATATCCCTGCATGGTCCCTTCTACCTCCATGTACTGTTGAGTGCACTCTAGTAGTTCGCAAGTAGGAGTGGCCTGTCAAACATAGCAGGGAAACTTGAGTCTTTCAACCACTGCAACAGTTTTGCTAACACAGTGTGCCAGCAGAATTATGTTTTCAAATAGGGAAATATAAATATGGCCAAGGATTGGCACACCTTACAAGGCGCCCATGACCATAAGGCTAACATTCAAACAAGGACCGCATAAGGTGGTAGATTTTCTAATTTCTATGCATAAGTTCAGGAGATGACATTGTCTTGCACATGGAAGATTTGGGTTAAGATTGCTAGCACAAAAAAGACAATAGGAAATGAGCTAAATTTTGCAAAACTTAAGGGTTTAGCTTGAAGAAGAAAGCTGTGTTCTTTTGCATGCCAGTGCCAAACATAAATATTAATGCAATATTTATGTGTATAATCCCAAATTGTGTGTAACTCCAAACAGAGTATGGGTAACATTTCAGGCAAGGTCATGAGATAATCAATTTGCCATTGAACAAACTATCAAAAGCACAGCCATCACAAGAAAAGAATGGGAGGCTAAGCTTGAGTTTAACCAAAGGTGAAGTACACTACTAATTTAGAATCGTTTGCTCAATTCAGAGAACGAATATATCTATTTCCATGAGATAATGAAAGGGTGAGGATAATGTAGCCTCTCATTATCGTTTTGAATAAGCAGAGCTACAACAGAATTTCACAAGAAATGATTAAATCTGAGTATTCCTAGATATTTATCACTGTATTGTTCCTTTCTTTGCATAATAAGACAAGACTTCATTGGTGCCACAGCCACAAGGGAACTTACCAATCTAACACCTTGAACTTCATGAAAAGTAACTTTTTTGAGATAGAGATGCAGGCATCCTTTTGCCTAAAAAAATTCTTTTTCTCTATAGACTCTTTTCTTGTGTCTATTTACATTTTTGTTTTTTAGTGTACTGCTGGTTGAAAATGTAGAGTTCTTATCACGCAGACGAGCAAACTAGAATAAGGAATAGTTCAAAATATCGAAGAGATCCAGGTATGCCTTTCAGTGAAGATAAGAAAAAATTTGCATTTAGTTTTCAAATACAGCTGCGAGTTTAACTCAAATTGTAAGGATTGTACTACTTTCATCAAACAAGAAGCAGAGATTAGTTTCAAGCACGGATTAGCATTAGTAATAATGATATGAGTTCAGAGGCATCTCCTCTCATTTCCAATATCAAGTGAATTGATCACTGAGACTAGCATAGAGAGGAGACCTGATGGCAACATTAGGAAATCTGTAGATGCCACTGGGGGCCACAAGAAGAACAAACTCTTCCTTTTCAATTACTCTTTATTTTTCCAATAAAATGGAGCATTGACAGCATGATTTGTATAATGGAGACAGCATGATATGTATAATGGAGACAAGAAACAAGAACTTGATTGAAAAAAGAGAGAGAAAAGAATAATTGACTTGATGATTCATTGCATGATTGAAGTTGACAAAGTTTACATTCCTTTGTCTTAAGATTTGAAACCCTGTGAGTAACATGCATTTATTAATATTGTAAAACTAAATAAGATAATTTCGAGCCATACCGAACAAATGGCAGGAAGAACAAATGGTAGAGGAATGACTCATAAAGTCAAACCCAAATTTAATTGGGATAAGGCTCAATAGTTGGTCGGACAAATGTAGAAGATGGATTTTATAATATTCTGGGTTGGTATAATTGATCATAAAAAAAGTGTGGGTAGTAGCTGACCCTCTACTGTATTTAAAAATTAAAAAAAAGAAAAGAAAAGAGGCAAACGATATTTAAAATTAAAAGAATTACTAGTATTCAGAGAATATAATCTATAAAAAGACTTGACATGCCCTTCAGATGATCACACATCCATATCTAAAAGATCAAGCTAATTCAATTCATATAGCATTTGATGCCAAAAATATTGTTCTTCTGTGAAAAAGAAGAAGAAGAGTTTTTAGAATTCATATATCGAAAAAAAAAAGGACCCAGGCATTTCCGAAAAGATGAAAAACTACGGTTTTGGGGATGTGAGTAGAAATTCTTAGGTTCTTGGCCAGTTATCCAAAGAAATAGACTGTAACATGGTGAAAAGGAAAGCAGATATAGAACAGTCAAAGCGATACCCAGACAAAAACGGGGGAGGAAAAACTCAAATAGTTCCAATCAAAAGTACAAAAAAAAAAATCCAGGGAAAGGTGACGGTGACATGGTGGCAAAGATCTAGCGGAAAAGCGAAAGAAGACAAAAATGACCGACAAGTTCTAGAGATCAAGTAAAAAGAGCAATAAATAAACAAAAACATTTTTTTGGATGGAAGGATTAATAAAACTTCTATCTTATGTTCGCTTCTGTCCCTCGCCGGCTAAATCTCGATTGTTGCAATCAAAATACCTAGATCCAACGCAAATCTCATGGACGAGCAATGGAACAGGGGATGAATCCCTTAAAACCAAATCCTAGATACTAATTTACGAGTGGCCAACCTAGTACTCGAGAAACAAAGCTCAAATCACTTCCATGAAAGCTCCATCTTTTGCTTCGCTGTGCTCTATTGCACATCTGGCGATTGACCCAATGGGCCATTCAAAACTAGCATATTTAATACATTTTCGAATCAAAATCCCAAAATTCCCGACGATCGGAACGGGTTTCCTCACAAGGATTAACCATTAAAGATCAAAGAACTGGAAAAACAACAACAGGAAGAAAAAGGAGGCACAAAGGCTTCGAATAACAATTAACCTACCGATTTGGAAGAAACCAACAGCTAAAACAGCTAATCTCTTTCTCTCCCTCTCTGTTCTTCGACGGAGAGCTCTTATGGGCGTCAGGAAGGAGGTGCGGCGAGTAGCTCCGGCGACGGCGAAGAGCGAGCTATTCCGGCGAGAGATGTGCGGAGAAGCGGAGACCCTCCTCCATTTATAGGCCAACTGGTTTTAATTTAACAGCCGGCAACACCAGCTGCTATCATGAATTTCTTTTTTACAGTTCCACGCCTGCCAAGTGCCACGGACCGTGTACGCGCAAGCCTTTCCTTTATGAACGAACCGAATTTCCTGCGAGTTGGCTAAAAGTTAGATAATTTTAGGGTGAAAATAGACCGGCTCTTTCGTCTCGATCCATTTTCCAATCAATTTTTTTTTTTTTTTTATCAAGAAAAAAATTAATTAAAAAAATATTTAAATATTTAACTTAAATATATATATATATATTTATCCCAGCATTCATATATTTACAAAAAAAAAACAACAACTATCCAACCCTAATCCAAATATATAATTTTATTTATTACTGTATATAATTTAATTATTTGATTTATATCCTTATTTATATCCATATTTTTAATATTCTTATTTATTTAAAATAAATTTAAATTTAAATTTTTATATCCGGCTAATATATGCATTTATATTTGTATTTATCAGATAAAATAAATATAAACATAGATACACTAGTATCTGATCAAATTTTAATTCTATATTTTTTTAAGTATATTTCAATATAATTTTTGTATAAAATATAAGAGGGATATAAAATGATCCTAACAGTTAGATCTATAATATTTTTTAAAAAAATTAAATTATTCATTATCCCTAGAAATACATGTAAAGAGGTGAGATCTTAATTTCGTTAACACAACTGAACTAAGTAAGCAAATTAGTCTGCTAAAGTATCGCCTTATATAATACAACTACTTCCTTCAAACTCTCGTTTGTATTAAATATTTATTTGATAGGCTGACTTCAGAGAAAAGTAAAATTTCTGAGTACCACGTAAGTATTTAAGAAATAACAATAAATTTTTTTTTTTTTTCTGTATGATTAATGAGTTGTTATGTTGTAGAAATATATCACCAATATCAAAAAATGGAATGTGTAAATCAGGAACATGGTATAACAACAAAATTATGTTTTTTTTTTTTTTTTTTTTTTTTTTTTTTGGGGGGGGGGGGGGGGGGGGAGATAGAGAAAAAGGTAGGGGGTTTTATCCCGGTATAGCGTCCCATTATGGCTCCCAGTCCGCTAGGTCCTTGTTCAATATATGCATAATTTTTTATGTATCTTCTCCACTCTCCGGAGTTTATCCGAACCGGTGAGTACGTCAGTCTAGCCCCTCTACAATGTCGAAGTTTCATCCGATCCATCTTCCAGTCACGTGCATCCGAAAATTTTAAAATTTTAATCGATTCATCCATGAAATCATTTTTCGAACCCGTGATCAAATAAGGAAAGAGCCAGGTCTTAACCAACTGCACTATCCCTGTAGAGGTTTTGAGCAGCACAATGAGTGACGGAATATGAGGATAGATCTCGTCCTTTTATATATAATACATGTCTCTTTTTATGTTGGATAAAATAAAGCATTTTCTAAGAAAAGGAAGGGTTTGCTATGTAATGCAAGAGCATATGTGTGTAGATTAAGTGCAGATATTTGGACATTTTTTCTTTTTCAAGCTACATCTGCCCAAAAACACCCTGTTCAGAGATGGACTCACTAAAAGAGGAGCATATCTAGGAACATTATGTGTGAGATTTTTTGAGCCATATCATCATGGGTGATTTAAGTTGGCAACGATCACCAAGAATGTATTTAAAATGCAAGAATCATCTTTAAATGCTTAGCTTGTACGATAATTTTTTTTTTTTTTGGTAAGAAAAAAAGGATGGGAGGGATAAATCCCGGTGTAACTATCTCCTCAAGTCCTACCCGTCAGGTTATGTTTGATTCAAGACCATTGTAGAGTTTTTCCCATCAAACGGTGAGTACGTCAACCTGACACCACTTAAGATACCGGCTAGTAGAAACGGAGCATCCTTTGACTTCTCACTCACATCAACGATCCCAAGCTCTAGGAATTACTTCTGAATTTAATCGAGTCATCCTGGATCATTTCTCGAACCTGTGACCGGTTGGTAGCGAGGCAAGGCCTCTACCAACCGGGCTACCGCCTTAGCGATACAATATTTTCTTTTGATGCCATGCTTTGTCGGATAAATAGATAATTTATATATTCAAAGTTATACAATTATAAATGATATAGAATATAACGAAGGAAGATGAAGAAATTTATCCAACTCCACTCCCTTCCATCACCTTATGACAGATGAGTGAAAAAGAGCCGGTACCAAGACTATATATATTGCTTACTAGATTTTGCTTATTCAAAATGCATGTGTCTTCGAGGATAGATACATGCCAGCGAGATTTGTGATGGAGAGAGTCCTGACCTTGGCTGCAGAGATTATTAATAATTTGCTGCTTGATGCGACTTCTAGAACTTGGGATATTTGGGACTCTCCTTCTCCTTCGGTCAAGAGAATGATTTTCATCTCCTAGAAGCTCCCATCCCCTTCAATCTTGAAGATCAACTTTGAAGACAGTATGATGGATAGAAGAGATGGTGCAGGGTTTGTCATTTGTGGTCCCGACTTTTGGTTAATTGCTGCGAGTGGTGTCTAGCTGGTGGAGACCTTTGTTCCGGGGCTGAACTAAAGACGGCATAGGAGGGTATTTGTTATGCTAGATTGACTCTTCAGGCTGACGGGCTGATTATCAAGAAAAATTATGCTTACTGGAGCACCTTGATTGTAGTGTGGCCACCTACTTCTTAATATGCAATATTTATTATCTTATTTTAGGATATGTAACTTTTGATATCATGCATATCTATCATGGAGTGAACTATGCATATCTATCATGGAGTGAACTATGCTGTTGACTAGGTCACTTTCTTTATTGCATAGTATTAGAATGGATCTATATATATATATATATATAGTATTTTTATTCTCCTGATCACTTTCTTCTTGGTAAATATTTTTTGTGCTTGCTTTTACGGTCATGTATTGGCTGATCTTGTGGCATAGAATTGCACTATATATTTGAAATTGCTAAAAATCAAATGGCCAAGAAATTAGTAATCATACATTCTTTAATCAATTCTAGCAGTCTAATGCCATTAATCCATGTGGTAAACGTGTCCGTCGACGGTAAAATTGTCGTTCGGAAGACTCGGTCTTTTTTTTTTTTTTTTTTTTTTTTTGGGGTGGGGGGTTGGGGGAGGGGGATAAGCGCATGACGTGTCTCTGAATCTAGTTCAGTAGGAAGTGGACAACTGGACAAGTGGGAACTCATAATTAATTACAAAGGGAAGGGATTATATTATCCATATACACAATCCACTTTATATCCCGCTTTGATATATGCATCCCTTAAAGTTCCACTACTAAGAAATAAGAATCCTCTAAAAGAGATGAAATCTTTAAAAATGGTTAATATATTGATTTAATAATAACTAAATCCTTTGGAACTAATTTAGCTCATTGACTAAGTGCGGTACACCGGTACTCCACTTCATGCAATCATGAGAATAAGCCTCTTTTGTTCCATATTTCAATATTAAAATTTCCCTGACCGCTTTAAGATAACATCTCTCCCAATAAAGCTTTTCATCAAGCATCACCATGCATATGAATTAGGTGAATTACATGCAGTTTTTGCCCCCTATAACTTTGTTTATTTTTAATCTTTTATCAACTTTTGTTTCATCAATTACCGCTCATTTTATTCCTGGTGTCACATACGGAGACCGTAGATTTTTGCCAAATATTTTATATTCAAGCATAAAAGCGTGGTCAAGCAACGACTTGAAAATCTTAGCGATTTTCTCTGCTTTTCTTTTTTTTTTTTTTTAATGCCACTTAGATTTTCCAAACAAATTATCATATTTTACACGAAGCCAACTCATGTTGGAGATAAAGATGGAGTGTAAAATTCACTGCAAACTGACAGTAAGATTTAATAAGCAATGGCAACCAGGGGTGGAGTTATTCTTATATACCGATCCATGAACTATCATATATGTATCTAGATTAAAATTTACTCTAGCCAGGCCAAGAGTGTAGAAAATTTATATTTCAAGAAAAGCATGATATGTGCCTATGAATACCTTTCAATGTAGGAGGGTCCAGCCCCCCATCCTTGATATCCTGAGGAACTACGAGCCGAGCTTCATCTCTGGCAACCAGGACCGGCTATTCTTTGGACGAGGCATAATCACGTCTCGGGTCCCTCGACCTAGCTAATCCTCGATCTCGATAAACGTGCTTGTACCAATCTTGGACCCTTACATCTAAGGACGGATAGGAATTTGCGAGAAGTGCTACTCGAGGCAATCAAAAGAAGAACCAACAAACACTCATTCCCAAGCAACCGGTAGCATGGTTAGGAGCCCATATCCCTTGATCTTCAACAAATTTTTGTAATTAAAAGGAGCGTGACCGGTCCTATACGGTGGTCGATATCATCATTAAAAGGCATGACCGATATTGTGCAAGAGATAAAGCCCTGACTAATAGAAGGTAGATATTTTGGACAAATGAAATGATTCTCTAATATCCCATGTGATAGGATTTTCGGTTCTATTGCTTCTCATCAAATCCACCAAGAGTTTATCAACCTGAAAATATCTTTATCTGTTGCCTGTAAAAAGAATTCCCAAAAAACTCTCAGGGTATAACTTTCTCGCTTTCTACACTCTATTCTTCTTTTTTTTCTTCCATTACCTGCTACCTGACTTGAGTATCGAAGAGTCCTCGCTGGAGCAACCCTCGATCAGGACTTTCTTACATGTACATCCCTTGAGCGCCATCTCTTCGATCACCTTTGGCATCCGGGCGAGAAACAACAATAATACCTTGCATCTACCTCCAAGTATGATGTGTATGTATGAATAAGTTGTATCTAACATGAGTACCAATTTGTTTAGGTGGAATGATCTATTGATCTTAGAAAGTAAGCCTATATTAGTTTCTAAAAGATGCTAGATCATCGAAGTGGCAGTCTGTTGGTACTTGTACGTTTCAAAACATTTTAGTAACTCAAATAAGTAACTCAAAAAAGTAAAATATTTCTCCCTTTTTTTTTTGGGTAAGAATAAAAGGGGGGTTAACCCCGGTGTAACTATCCCCTTCGGGCTCCCATCCCGTCAGGCAATATTCGATACAAGATGCCAAAGTCTTTTTTCCATCGATGATGAGTACGTCAGCCGGACACCATTAAGATGCCGGAGTAACATGCTCTCTCGCCATCTTTGTCACGTGCTCCAGGAAAATTCATGAATTTAACCTTCTTTTATATATACGAAGCAGTATGAATGGTGAAAGATAGTTGAGTGACATTTATTTTTGCATAGTATTTTCGAATTACCATAGTATTGCTTCCATGACAACAGTTTTCAAGAGATGGATGGCCACGGAACATGGCCTGGATCCTGCATGCCTGGAAGGTGTGATGGATGATTGGGTTTTGAATCTCAGGGCAATCAAAGTGAAGATAATATTGAGATAATTTGAAATATATAGTACTTCCTTCGTTATCAAGATGGAAGATAAGTCACAAAAAATTTTGCCTATTAACTGACTTGGAACATAGGATTTAGATGTAACAAATAAAACTCAAATGGTTATTGGGGGTAGGATTTGGACTCTCATGAGTCATGTTTGGCTCTAAATGGATCTACACTAAGAAAACTAAAACTTGGTCCAACTATACGTACGTGTGTGTATATATATATATATACCTACGATACATTCATATATTTTCAGATAATATTATTTTTTGTATTTATTATTTATTTGTATTTCAAAATTCGTGATATTTGGATACACCGGACAAGTTTAAAAGATAATCTAAAAATAAAATAACTTGTTAAATATCTGATTCGTTGATGTTCTGTTGCCCGATTTATTATTATTATTATTATTATTTCCTGATCCTGGAATATAGGGTTCTAATCGATTCTAGAATTAATAAAAAAAAAAAATTTCCGGGGCACGTGATTGGAGGCGGGGGAACTCTCCACTCTGTCAGTTCAATGGGATTAGGCTGACGTACTCATCTTCGGATGGAAAGGATATGCGAAAAAATTATGGTCCGAATCGAACATGACCTTGCGGGACGGACCCAGTAAAAATGGGTACAGCAGGAATTTTCCTTCTTTCATTATTTTAAATTTATAAAATAAATAAAATAAAATTATATTTTAGGATTAAATATCTGGATTTTTTTTTTAAATAATATTTTTTAAATAAAAAATTATCAAAATAGGTGTTTCATGATATATTTACGGAAGTAGGTGTTTTTCGTCGACGTGGCGGTGATGGGACATCTAAGTTCGACTTTTCAAAAGACGAAATTGGATTCGTCTTTTGAAAAGACGAAATTCATATAAACCAATATTTTTTTTTAATTTTAAAATTTGATTTGATACGCAATTAATTGACGCGACGTAGAATTCGTCTCACGGAAAGACGAATTCAATTTAGAATTTCCCTTTCCAACGAACGAATTCAAAATCAAATTTTTTTATAATTTTATAAATATTACTATTATTTTTAAATTAAATTAATAAATTTTAATTTTAAATAAATAAATAAATAATAAAAAATTAGTATTAGTTAAAATTTTATATATTATTTTTTGATAACATTAATTATTATATTATTTTAAGATAATATTAATTAAAAATAATATTAATTAACTAAATAAAAATATATTAATTTAAAATTAATAATAATTTAACTAAAAATAATATTAATTGAAAATAATATTAATTAAAATATATTGATATATATTATATTATAATAATTATTTTATATTCTAAAATATAATGAATATATTATAATTTATTATATTATATATTATAATTTTTATAATATAGTATAAAAAAATTAAAAAAAATAAAAATAAAAAATAATCTCCATGTCGATACTATTCGGTCGCTAGTCCGGTACCGGTTCGGTCGACAGCCCGGTGTCAGTCCGATCCCTTGCTCAGGAGCGGTGGCAGGACCCCGACGACCGGATCGGCGATCGGGTCTGTGGCATGACTGGGGCTAGACCGGTGATAGGATCTTGGCGATCGGATAGGTAGTCGGACCCGGGTGGCCGGACTAGCTGCTGGACCGGGGGCCACAACTGGGGCCTGATCGGGGCTCGCATCGGGGGCCGGATCGGCGATCGGACCGGGGGCCGGTCCGGCCCCCGATGCGGGACCCGGTCCGGACCAGGGGCCAGATAGGAAGTCGGACCCGGGTGGCCGGACCGGGGGCTGCAACTGGGGCCGGACCAGAGGCCGGATCGCCGGTCCGATCGTCGGAGTTCTGCCACCGCTCCTGAGCAAGGGATCGGACTGACACCGGGCTGTCGACCGAACTGGTACCAGGCTAATGACCGAATAGTATCGACATGATAATTATTTTTATTTTTTAAAATTTTTTTTACTATATTATAAAAATTATAATATATAATATAATAAATTATAATATATTCATTATATTTTAGAATATAAAATAATTATTATAATATAATATATATTATAATATCTTTTAATTAATATTATTTTCAATTAATATTATTTTTAGTTAAATTATTATTAATTTTAAATTAATATTATTTTTATATAGTTAATTAATATTATTTTTAATTAATTTTATCTTAAAATAATATAATAATTAATATTATCAAAAAATAATATATAAAATTTTAATTAATACTAATTTTTTTATTATTTATTTATTTATTTAAAATTAAAATTTATTAATTTTATTTAAAAATAATAATATTTATAAAATTAAAAAAAAAAATTGATTTTGAATTCGTTGGAAAGGCGAATTTCAAATTGAATTCTTCGGACGAATGTAACGTCACGTCAATTAATTACGTATCAAATCAAATTTTAAAATTAAATAAAATAAATATTGGATAAGAATTTCATTTTTTTAAAAGATGGATCCAATTTCATCTTCTGAAAAGTCGAACTTAGATGTCCTGTCATCATCACGTCGACGAAAAACACTACTTCGATAAATATATCCTGAAATATCTATTTTGATAATTTTTTATTTAAAAAATATTATTTTAAAAAAAATTCTAAATATCTGGATATGGACAGATCTAATCTGAACCAGCCCAGCTGCAATCATATCCTAACGAATCATGCCGAAATTATTGGAAAGACGCTGTTGAAGCGATCGTTCGGATAGGCACGAACAGCCAACCAGACCGTTATCCAAAAAAAAAAAAAAAAAAAAAAACAGCCAACCATTTCGTGCCGCGTAAGCGCGCGTTGCGTCCTAACCAAGTTTAGGTTAGTTTAGCGCAAAGATTCTCCCCTTCTACGGATAGCCTCCATCGTTGACTTCCCTTCGCATTTTCCAAGAAAAAAAATATATATATTATAATAGAATAAAAAGCTCATCCGTGACGGACAAAATGAAGGAGCTTTCAAAGAAAAAGGGTGTGCATGACCAAGTCCAAGAAAACGGAAAAAGTACGATGGTGACACGAATATATATCTTACGTAAAAAAAAATCATTACAAATACCTTCCTTTCATTTTTCACATTTTTTTTATTTAAAAAAAAAAAATGCCGGAAGGATGGCACTGCCTCGAGACAAACACATCCAACAGATTAAAAGATAACGCTTCTAGAAGGAAAGAAACAATTTCATGATATCAAAAATAATCTTATATTAATTATTAAATAATTTTAATTTTATTTTAAATATTAATATTTAAATGAATGATTATAGAGTTTATAAATTTTATATGATCATATTATTATTTGGATTTAATTATGTGATATAATAAATATTGATATACATCCGATTTGGATCTTGGATTCTGCAATTGATTAATTCATTGACATTTATTAACTAGGTTAAGTTTTCAATCCATTCCTATTTATATTAGTGTATGAAAATCTTAGAATATGAGTTTTGTTTTATATTTCTAAGAGATACCTATCCATTAAGGAGGCGGATATAAGAAGAAGGCAAAGATGAACTATATCAATAAAACAAGAATCATGAATCTTTCAAGAAATCGAGGTGCACTTGATTTAATCTTTTATTTAGTTTATTGTTTTGTATTCTAATCTTCTATATATAATAAACTTGAATCTAATAATTGGCATCGAAGCGAGTTTTGTGGAAGGTTGGAATCAAAATCAATAGATTTCATAAATACACTTTTTTTTAGTTTCGATGGAAGGGATTGTAATTTATTCAAAACAAAAAGAGGTTTTGCTGCCATGCCCTCATCCTTCCATCAAGCAGCTAGATTCGCCATGCACGTGCCGACTTTGATCCCTCCCTCACCATCTGGCCGCCTCCCCTCATCGTCTGGCCCTCTCCAGGTGCAGTCCGACCTTCTTCTCGTGTCGTTCAACCTCCCCATGCCGTCCAGCCCCTTCCCCATGTCATCTGACCTGCTCTCCTTGCCGTCCAGCTCGCTCCCCTCACCATCCAGCCTCCTCTCCATGTCGTCTAGTCCTCCTCCTTGCACCATCTAGCCCCCTTTCCATGCCATCCAGCCTCCCCTCATCATCCGGCCCCCTTCCCACGCCGTTTGGGCCCTCTTCCCATGCCAAGCTCATCGTGCTGTGAAGCCCCTTCCCCTCCTCTCTGGTAGGTACTTCTATCTACAACTGGTACTAATATACTAATCGAAGAACTTGAACCGAGATATAGATTAATTTTTATTTTTTCATTTCTTATAATTACGAGGATGTTATGTAGGATTTCAGTTCTTACTTTTTCTTCTTATTTGATTTCATCTAAAATTTTAATTTTGATATCATTTTTTAAAAAAATTACTATATTTTTTTCAAGTAAATTGATTGTGACATTTGAACTTGTTTCTATTTTTCATCCATATTTTGATTGCTTTTAAAATTATTTTTAGTATTTTTTTATAAAATTTTGTAAGATTTTTATCCTGGTAACAAAAATTTTTATCAATGTGGTATGTGATGAGCATTGAGACCAAGTTGCTATTCCATATTGGTAGAACAGTAATTGCTTCTTTCCAGATCTTAGTACATAGATCTTAGTACATATTATCAGCAACGACAAGCCATAAGTAAAAAGTAGATTTTTTATAATAATAAATTTTAATCGATTAATTAAAGAATTAATTAAAAATGATTAATTAATTAAAGAATTAATTAATTCTTTAATTAAGTATATGTTTTAAATTAATTAATTAATTAGATGGGAGGCAGTGCTGATTGCCTGCACCCCTTCCATGGTGGTGGTGAACCGA
The DNA here is from genome assembly GCA_021397845.1 of Areca catechu. Taxonomy (NCBI): domain Eukaryota; kingdom Viridiplantae; phylum Streptophyta; class Magnoliopsida; order Arecales; family Arecaceae; genus Areca; species Areca catechu. The sequence goes on from CM038052.1 coordinate 182,143,801, forward strand.
CGGGATGCGACGCTAATGGTAGCAAGGAAGGGTCCTCAATCGGCGGCCTTGCTTGATCTGGTCAAGGACATGGCATGGGGGTGGCAGCCATGAGAAGGGAGAGGTTTTGCAGGGTCCTTATGTGCTAGATCCATGGTGGCGACGATGGAATAAGAGGTCCAGGTCCCTTTTGGGAGGCAATGAGAGGCTTAACAGGTCCTTGTGGATCCCTTCGATGTCGGCGGTTGTCCTCCATTGACTACTAGTGGCTGGCTTGGGAGACAATACCGAGCCATCGAATGAAGGCCCCAGTAGCGATCGAACAAGAACGGGCGAGGAGGGGTGCCGGTTTGGTCATCGCCGCCTTTGCCCACCATGAGGAAGGAGGAAAGGGCATAGGGTTTTGTGTTTCAATCCAAAATCCGAAATCAAAATATAACCCACTATAATAAAAGGGGGTGCCAATTTTACATATTGGCCCCTATAATTTGCATATTTTGAAATCAATTTTTAATAACTTATTTTTATTAAGGTATTTGAATAGTTGTTTTATTATAAAAGAATCCTTTGGTAACGTGTTTTGTTTCTAAAATAAAATTTTATTATATTTGATGGCTTCATTATTGGATAGTTTATCACTTTTCAAGAATTATTATGTCATGAGTTTTTTTATAATTTTGCTATAATTTTTGCAACATATTTTAATTGAATAACAGTTATTAAATAAGTCATTTTTGTATCTGGTTTACAACAATAACATATTAATTCCTAATTTAGAGAATTGTAGGTTTTAATAGATCGTAATCACCAAAGTGGCCCATTTATTGAAATTTATAGGATTTCCTGTTTTGATATTTTTAAAAAAATTAAAAGGCATTGTAAAATTATTGCATACAATCATCTTCTTAAAGGAAACTTATTGTATGTTATAATTTTGAATTAGAATATTCTGTAACTTGTAAGTATACATGATTTAAGAATTCATTATACCAAAGTAGGTATATTTCTAAAAGCCAATGGTACCTTATAAGTTGTTCCATCAAATGCTAAAGAAATACTTTATGTGGGTCATCTTCTTCTTAAAAGAAGTGCATGGCATTGCACCAAAGGATCTCATTATGATAAAACTCATTGTTTATTTTTGATTCCACTAAAGGCTAAAGAGATCTTTTTGTGGCTCACCTTCTTTTTAAATGAAGTTCGTGGTATTGTACCAAAAGCTCTCATTATAACAAAGCTAGTTATTTATTTTTAGTTCCACTAAAGGCTGGAGAGATACTTTATGTGAATCACCTTTTTCCCGAAGAAAGTTTGTGGCATTGCACCAAATGCTCTCATTATAATAAAACTTATAAATGTTTTAAATATACTAGTCATTTATATCATCCATATAATTAATTGCATTAAGATTGTTTTGTAATTAGTACTTTTGCTATAAATAACACTACTGCTTCAATTGAAATTCTGACCAGAACAAATTTCAAAAGATGGAAGCGTGATATTAAATTGGTGCTAGGTTTGATGGATTTGGATATTGCATTATAGGAAAATCCTCCATCTTAAATTACCGGTGAGAGCATCGCTGTCTATGAAAAATAGAAGAGAACAAATCATCTTAGCTTAATGATTATGAAGAGATCTATATCAATTTTTTTTTTAGATACTATACCTAATAATGGTAATGCTAAACAATTATTTAATATTGTAAATAAGAAGTATGCAGGGTCTAGTAAGGCTGAGGCTGAAGAGTTGATATATGGGTTGACTAACATGAGATATGATGGGACTGGAGATGTTAGAGCTTATATTATGAGCCTAGAAAGCATTGCATCTAAGCTTAAGAGTCTTGACATCCCCATTCCTAATAATTTTGTTGATCCCTTAATTCCCTTTCTGCATAGTTTAATTAGCTTAAAACTACTTATATAATACATGGAGGGATAGATTAAATGTGAATGAACTCATTTTAGTTTGTGCTCATAAAGAAAAATGTCTTTAAAAAAGGGATGAAAGTGCTAACTTGGTGAATCAAGCATACCATAAAAGTTTTACTTATAACAAGAAAAAGAACAATGGTTATAAAAGAAAAGGCCAACCTCATAATTCTAAGGGTAGAAATCAAAAGCTTGGAGGTCCACAAGCTGTTATAAATGAATAATCAATGTGTTCAAGTAGGAGAATATTAGAAATTTTCACAAGGTGAGCTTTTATTGATTATGGACTAATTTTAATTTGAAATATGGGCCGAGTTGTTGCCTGAATAAATAGTTGTGAAGCCTATATTTTTTGTATGATCATATTATTATTTGAATCCAATTATCTTAGTTATGTGATATAACAGATATTGGTATAGACCTGATCTGGTTAATGGATTCTGTAATGGATTGACCCATTGATATTTACCAACTGGGCTAGGTCCCCGATCGACTCTTATTTATATTTGCCTGTGAAAATTCTAGGACATAGATTTTGTTTTATGTTCCTAAAAATGTACCTATCCCATTAAGAAGACATGTATAAAGAGGAGATGGAGAGAAAAACCTATACCAATAGTTCTTATTCTTTTTTACAAATCGTTGCAACAAGAATCATGGTTCTTTCAAGAAATTAAGGTGCACTTGATTTAATTTTTTATTTAGCTTATTGTTTTGTATTATTATATTCCAAATCAAAGTTGAATATGACACATGATTCATTTGAAAAAAAAGAAAAAAGAGCCTGGCCATTTAAGGGATAACACGGCCCACCATACACCTCTTGATTAGTGTTGCTATGTCACTCAATGTAAACTACTATCACGGTAAAGGTGAAGATATTGAAAATCTCAATTCTAAGAAATGAAATATTGAAAATCTGATAGTTATCTTTGACAATCAGTTTGGAGTGCTCTAAATTTTTAATCATGAATCCTATTTTTCTTCTGTTTTTTTTTTTTTTTTGATAAGATCGGGTAGCTATATAAGTCGAGTACGATTATAGCCAAAAAAAAAAAAAATTAGAAACTAAAATATCATAAAAAACATGACAAAGGATCCATCTCATGCATGTCTACAGTACTTCTCGAGGATGCCAGACTACCGACAAAGTTCATCTATAGTGCATTTTCTCGCCATCCCGATTACATATTTCAGAAAAATTTTTAAATTTAATCGAGTTACCCGCGAGAATCATGTCTCGAATCCATGATCCGGACTACCACCTTAGCGATTCCATCCTACCCTTTTCATATATTGCTAGATCCATCCAACACAAACATCGTGCCTTTCCATGTCTCCCTACCATTTTGGATTGGAGCCCCTCGTATTCTTTGCTCGAAGTTACGACACGGGCAACCCCCCTAGATTCAGGCATATCGAATAGCAAGATAACATGTACATTTGATGTCATCACGAGGCAAAAAAAAAAAAAAAAAAAAAAAAAAAAAAAAACGGGAGGGGGGCGTGCAAAGAGAATCTCCAACGTCATCCATAAAATGCATCAAGAAGACAAACTCAAATATAAGAGGAACAATTCCCAGCAAGAGGGAAAAGGGCTGTAACTTCCCTTCAAAAATAAAAAATAAAAAATAATAAAATAATAAAAAAGGGGGGGGGGGGGGGGGCGTACCTAGGAATGGCAATGGGATTGGATCGGATACGGATCTGATCAAAAAATTATTAACTCAAATATAATTTATTTATTAAATAAATTAAAAGTTTATATCTAAACCTAATCTATTTGTTTAACAAACAAATAACTTGATCCCATCTATATAATTCCTTTATTAAATAGATTAAATCAGATTAAATGAATTTAAACATATTAAACAAAATTAACATATTGAATTAAACAGATCAATAATTTAAACCTCGATCCAATTCATTTAATAAGCAAATCTAGACAGGTCGTTCTGTTTAAGACCCAAATCCATTTATCTTAGCAGACCATTTGTGGGTCTGGTTGATGAGTCAGATCTAACTATACCAACTATCATATCACTACCAACCAAAGTCTAAGGAATAAGCCCATTTTCACCATCCAAATAAATAATGACTTCCCAAGATATTTTATGAAGTGGAATGGCTGAATTTTCATTTTCCATATCATATAAAAGTCAGCAGAACAAGCAATACAAGAAAGGATCTCAATGCCTCACATATTATATATGTTTCAATCAAAGACAGCTAATTGCCAGCAGACTTCATCTTAAAGTGCATTCAAAGACAGTTAATCCTAGTTCTCGATTTAATTTCGAATGAAAGGCTTCATCTTAAAGTGCATTCAAAGACAGCTAATCTTAGTTCTCGATTTAATTTCAAATGAAAGACTTCATCTAGTCAACTCTGACCTTCTTTAAAGTGCATTGAAGTAACATCTTCGTGAGAAAGCAACAGCACTTTGTAATCTCCATAACCATGTACAGAGCTATAGAGCAATGATTGCCAGCAGAGAGGATATAAACCTCACGAATCTGCTATGACATGTTGAAATAGACTGGCTTCTGGAGGAAAAAACAAAAGAACCGCTCACTTCTCTATGAATTTCTCAATGCATGCGATTAGCGTGCTCTCTGGCACAGCCCCAATAACAGCATCTTTCTTCTCCCCATTCTTAAAAATCATGACAGTTGGAATGCTTCTAATTCCATACTTGGTTGCAATGTCCTGGTCCTTATCAGTGTTGAGATTCAAGCATTTAAGCTTTCCATCATACACCTTCGACAATTTGCCAATAATTGGATGAATCATACGGCAGGGACCACACCACGGAGCCCAAAACTCAACTAGAACTGGAATATCGCACTCCAAGACAAGTGACTGCCATGTTGCTTTTGTCACTTCAGGAACTGTAATACAGATAACCAAATATGTTCACAGTGCAGTCAAGATATATAAAGTGGCAGAATTCTTGCAGTAAAACTTTATAATAATTTAAGAAATGCCAATGCTGCGCTTTGATAAATTTTCATGAAATGATCCCCATTGAATAGAAGAATGAGAACTTTGAAAAACAAACACTTGATGATTAGAAAGGTACCATCTGAGCTTATATTTGATATCTACATTTATAACAGAAGGTAGATTGCAGCTGGTTGGATAAGATGATTTTGTTTAGCATCAGCACGTTGCTTGGAGAATTAAGATATTTTCAATATGAAAGGGCATTTGGGCAAACATGTAATGGGTGTTTGAGTATCATGACAGTGCTATACAAGGTTAGGACGGTTGAAACATCAAATCAACACACTGAAAAAACGAGTGGTAGCCCGGCTCGACCATTGAACCTCTCGACTGAACTCCAAACTCGGATCTGTGACAGAATCAACAGGACTAATTTGACTGCACCCTTTTTTGAATGCCAGACTAATGTCTCGGTCAAAGGAGCTAGAATGGAATCGGGTATTGGTCATTTACCAAGGAGTATCCAACCTTGTCTTCTACAAAACAAGACCACCCTAAGAATTCAATCTCCTACTCGTTCTGACTCTATCCAATGTGGACAGTCCTGGTCCCTGACACCGAAATTTGAGAAGAAAGTGATCAAGTAAATGCACTTATCATCTAGATAACAGTAGATATCTCCGATATCAATGGAATCACATCTTAGAGGTAAGAGAGGGACAAGGGATCCATTTATATACCTCGGTATGCAATAAATACACAGTCCATGTACATATTTCATACAGGAGCAAAAGAACAAACATCAGACAAAAGAACAGATTTAACATGAAAATGACGTAATTAGTATATAACTAAATTGGGTACTACATTATCTGCCTCTAACAAAGAATAAACATATATCAAGCACATGAAAGAAACTAGCATAAGATAAAATACAGTGTGCCAGGTGAGAATGTGAACCCCATAAAGAACATTGGTAGATACAATTTAACCACCTGAGAAACAGAGCTCCTCATTATCATAAAATGTCATCAAACAAAATTTAATCAACATGCCTTATCACTATTCCACAACCAACCCAATTTCTAAGTTACCCCCCCTAGCCCAACATAAAACCCAACCAAGCCATCCGGAACCCAACTCCAAAATTTCTAACCTAGAGATAGTTCAAGTTCAGTCAGGTTAGCTACAGTTGCATTGGATTAAGTCTAACTCAGACAAGTCTAATCAAGTCATGTCTAACTCAGTCAGGTCAATTCATGTTACAAGCATTGTCAACTTTCTGGGGGCAAAGACTCAGTTGAGACCGCTAAGGCGGTAGCCTGGTTGGTAGAGGCCTTGCCTTACTACCAACTGGTCTCGGGTTCTAGTAAGGATCCCGCGGGTGACTCGATTAAATCTAGGATTAATCCTGGAGCTCGGAACAGTTGGCGTGAGTGAGAGGTTAGGGTTTCTTCCTTGTTCCCGTTCCACCAGCCAGCGTCTTAATAGTGTCAAGTTGACGTACTCGCCATTAGGTGGGAAGAGACAGCGAAAATCTAAGCATCTCGAATCGAACATTACCTATCAGGGTGGGGACCTGTAGGGATAGCTACACTTGGATTTATCCGCCCTATCCCTTTTCTTTATCAAAAAAAAAAAAAAAAAAGAAAAAGAAAAAAGAAGAAGAAGAAGAAGAAGACTCAGTTGAGATGGAAGAAAAACACAAGCAAAGTTTGGTCAAGTTAACAGAAAAGCAGGTTAGAAATTGGTTTGCTTTGGGTTGTCCAAGTTACTGACTACAAAACAACTTGTTACACTAAGTTGATTTTGAGCAAGCACAGCGCCATCTAGGCCCAACCCATTCAAACTGACATGGCCCAACTTGTGTCCTAATTAAAATTTCCCATTGAAATACAAATACAAGTTATAGTCAATTTAATGAAATTTGTTCAAAACCATAATTTCAATAAACTTCTATGAATGAATACTTTCAAATGGTTTACAACGAGACTTTCCATCTATAGGCAGCGATGTGTGGCCACAACATGCTTGCCAGCCTATTAGAGGCACCCTACCAAATTTTTGAAAATTTTCATGGAGCAGGACCATGCAACATTCACTTGTTTGCCATCCATGTATGTCATGAGGCCACAATCACCATCAAACACAGATATGCAACCGATGGGCAACACAATGCTTAGAGTCAAGCTTTGAATTCCATGGATGTTTGCATGCTCAACACCCATGGAGATAATCACACTCATAAAAGACTTCAACAAGGGTTAATTCTTGATGGGTGGGAACTACAAGGCAACAATCTATCTAAAAATGGCATCATTATATAAAATTTCCACTCCCTTGATCATTGGTCTGTATTTCCCAACAAAACTGGGTTGAGTGGTACATAAGCTATTCTTTAAACAAACCTCATCTAGACGAGAGAAAAAACCATCATAAAAAGGAGGAAAGGAGAGAAGACATTATGGACGACCATTTTAGTCCTTCCCCCTACTTGGCATGATTCTTATTAGCATTTAGAGTTGTGTTGGGCTCAAGTAACTCCTGTAAATATTTCAGCATGTGTGTACATATATACATATACATACATATACAAGATATATACATATTCATACATATACATCAACACACACACACACACACACACACAAGAAAAAGAAGAAGAAGAAAGAAGAAAGAAGATCTGGTTGCCTCTCTTTCTTCAAACAATTCTGACTACCCAGCACTTATCTTTCACCCATGCTATCTTTAACTATATTTAGTAACATTGCTCCAAATCTCATTCTATATTTTTCTACACCTCATATGAAAACCTACCATTGTTGAATTTGCAGCTCCGCATGAACCAAATAGTCATTGACACCCAACCTGAACTTGGCCTGACTCATAATGTCTTTACTCTTTTTTCCTCCAATTCACAATGCATGTCTGCCCATCTAGATGCACGATTAATCATCTCTTCCTCCAAGATTGGCATAAAATAGAACCATGCCATTCAACTATTTGGTGTCAATAACTATCAACACACTAATCATAAACAAAAGTGGAAAGTTGTCACAAAAAACCCCATCTTGATGGGCTTCTAGTTAGAGTCCCCAGCCACTAAAAACAACCTCTTTGAATGTCTTTCACCAGTAATGATAGTCATGGTCAACGATGTTGACCTTGCAAAATCCGTTGGAGTCCCCAGCCACTAAAAACAACCTCTCTTTTAATGTCTTTCACTAGTATGATAGTCTTGGTCGATGTTGGGTTGGTGAAATCCCTTGGATTTTAACATCTTTCAATGACTTTTAAATCAGCTAGCATGACAGCCACTAAAAACAACTCTTTTAAATTAATTATACCTAATGTATAAAAAAGATGATATCTTAATGTATTTCTAAAGAGATTTAAATTAATATATTTATATAGAGATTTGATTTTCATTTTAATAAGTGATCCAACAAATGCATCATAATTAGCTTATATGCTACCTTTGTATATTTGCTCCTCAACTTCTCCTTCCCACTCTTTCTAATTTTATTTAGCCACAGGAGACAAGGTGACAGGTAAATGATTGTTCTCTTAGGAAGAAGTGAATAGCTCCAAAGCAGCACATATTACTAGCCTTTTGAAACCACCTCTTAAGAAAAAGGAAAAGAACATATAGGAAACACCAACACCATCAAGCAGATAAATTTAGAGAATTACACCAGTTATTCAGTGTTATGAGCACAATTATTCAAGGAATGGCTGACTTTACATATCAAATGACGTTGCAATTAATTCAACTATTTTGCTTCACTTGAAATCCGAAGATGCCAATATCACCATGACGTTCCCATATCAGAAGGCAAATAAAATCAATGTAGAAGCAAAATCCATTTAGCTCTATGTCCATAAAAACCAAAGGATTAAAAGAAATAATTAACTTTTTTATTTGGTCTACATTACTATTATAATATACAACAGCAATTATTATCTCACTCATGGCATGATTGCAAAGGAATTTGATACTTGATCATCTAGAAATAATAATCGTTAAAAGAAGTATAAGATTTCATTTTCCCCCTAAAATAATTCAAGAAATTACAGTATAGATTTAAATTCATTACAAAAACAAAAGATACAACACATCCTACAATACTAAGGTCCCGACCACCAAACAATCAAGAAATTACTATAAAATAATATCCAAAAACAATTTTCAAGGTAACTTTTTTTTGAGTCAATCACAATAAAAGCTAAGATCTTTACCCTCTATAGCGGTCCCTTGCGCCTCACAGACAACCGATCCAAGACGAAGACCCTTCTCAGTCACCGAGCTGGCCGCGGAAGGAGCCCTAGGAGGGCGCCAAGAGATCCTCAAACCCCTAAATTCCGGCAACAGCCCCGATCTCCAGCGGCCAATAGACGCGGAAACCGGCGGCACCGCAGCCCGTGGTGCGGATGGCACACCAAGAACGGGACGAGGGCGGGGAACCGCAACCGGCTCAAGAACCGCGGCGGCCATTGGTGTAGGTAGAAGGAAGCGAACCGAGAGAAGCAAAACCCTAGAATAGATTAAGGATAAACGAATCGAGCCCCATAGAGGCAATCAAGGAACGCACGTAGAGTAGAATTCGGCGGGACAGACGAGATTTTTGTGCTATGAGTGGAGAGAGAGTCGCTCTGACAATCATTGGATCCTAATCCTGATAGCGATAATCGTGGTCGGATTTGGTTCGGATCGGGTTCAGAATCCAGGGATTTAGGTGTTCTCATCCAACAGGAACCCATTTTAAGCTGTATCATTTAGAAAATAGTTATTTGAAAATAAATCAATTATTTCTTTATTATTTTCTGTAATAGTATCCTGACAGCAACCATTATAGTAATTATTTTTTTCTAAAAAAATATGAAATCATATTTTGTAGGATAAATAATGGTTATTATAATTAATATATATATCATGATTGTAATGGATGCAATTCGCCAGAGTTGCCCTTTTTATGTGAGTTCATTGCATTACATTTTTTCATTTTTCCTATTTATATCGGAACAATGTATTAACATGCACATATATCAAAATAAAAATATTTTTTTATCTAATTTGAGTATATTTTTAGTACTCCCAGAAAAGAAAACTTTAATTTTATGAATAACACATCTTGGACTTATTTATAAACTGAAAAAGGTGTGACCATCTATTTCATCAAAAAAATATTAGCTACAAAAATCTGTTCTTTTTATTGCCCATCATTTGCAGTTTGGTTGTGAAAGATCAAAAAAGCCATCAATTTATTTATTAAGATAAAAAGTGTTACTGCCTACCAATTTATTTCGATTTATCATGTATGAGGATTATATGTAACTATAATATAGAATGCACAATGCACATCCTTAACAATTTTTTTTTTTTTAAAAAAAAGATTGGACCATGGAAGAAAGATGTATATGGGAAGTTGGATGTTTGAATTTTGCTAATGGTTGTTTCTCCTTCAATAATGATTTTGTTAGGCTTTGATAGTAGAAGATGCTAGAAACTACAAAAATAATATCATGCCGAGGTAATGGCAACTTCTTTGTTTGTAATACTACTTAGAACTTTCTAAGTAAACTCACAACAAATTGGTTTTTTAACAAATTATAATAATGAAAAAAATTTGAAAACATGACATGAGCATGCACAACAATAATAATTGCCATCAAAAGTGATCTTTTGAAACTATATACTTTGCTGACTCTCCCTCAGTAAGTGGTGGTTCTTTAGCTTTATTCATAATTAGTATAATAAAACACAAGGCCCTAGCTTAGAAAGAAGTTAAAGCATAAACTTTAACTCCAAAATAAATCTACTCTTAGCCAATAAGTTGTAACAAATTAAAGCATATTCCTAGTCACATAAACAAAAACAATACCAACATAGAATTTCTCCCAAGATTAAAAAAAGAGTTAAAATAATAGTTTCACTAGTTTGATCAAACACATGAGAAGGTCTCCGTTTATTGAAGTGCATCAAGCCATCTACATTGCATTCCCTAGAGTATCAAATTCTAGAGCTTCTTGAAACTCTTGTCCTTCAAATTATAAGAGATGGCCTCGATAGGTTTGTTGTATAAGATCACATGGTAAACTAAATGCACAATAGCTTAATTGATTAGGACATCATCCAGTATGGATTCTTATGCATATCCTTGAATAAACATATATATATATATTTTTTATCTGGATGTATGAAGACTTGATATATTATTTTTATTTTTATTATTTTGTAACTAGTTCATGCACAGAACTCATGAAACTATATTAGTCTAGAGTCTATTTTAGATCAGGCTAGTTATTTCATGTTAATTTGAATCTTGAAATTTTGGTTAATCCGGTCTCCAATCTGTTGGAAAGTTCTAGAGTTTTGTTCTCCAATTTATTGGAGACTAAAGTCTATTAAAAAAAATCCCTGTATTAGATTAAAGCATCGATAAAAGTTAATAAAAATTTCTTTGGTTTTCTCAAACTCTCTCTCCCGAGTTCTCTCCTCTCTTATTCTTTCTTCTCGTATTCTTTCTCTTCTCCTCTCCTCCCCTTTCCCAATTTCCTTCTTCTTCCTCTCTCTCTTCCTTTTCCCCTTCTTCTTCACCCTGTTATCCCAAGTGAATTGAGATTTGAAATCTCCCGAGCCCTTATTTCAAGTCATCTTCAAGCCGCGACGACCCACCACCAATCACCATCATCGCCCTCAACCTAGCTGACCCTTAAAATTGCCAGCCACCATCAAACAACCCGACACTCCAACCTCCGCCTCCCTCCCATCTGGGGAATCATAATAGCCAAGCCGAGCATCGCCACCTCCCTTTCGTCCATAAGGAGATCCCTACCAACCGAGCATCCACATCATCGAATTTGCTACCCTGCAAACTGTCCATCTCTTGATTCCATCTTCCATCCAGAAGAACCTCGTCAGAGAATGCCACCCGGAGAGCCCCACGGTCGATCCCCATCCTCCGTCCGAGAACAACCACCAGGCCGACCATCCCTCTTCGCCACCAATGATCAACCGTGCTGTCTCCCGTGCCATCAAACCACCCAACCAATTCTCCTGGTCTCCCACAACTTTTGCATAGACCCCCACCACAGTCCAACAATCCATGCTCTCCTATTGCCACCAATGCTAACTTCCGTGTTGTCCCTTCTCCCAGACGTGCTGCCGATCTCTAGAACAGGGACGACTGATCCGCATCCCGCCATCGCGCGATCTTCTTGTGTCGCAGCCGATTATGAGACTCATTCATGAATTTAACGCACATCCCGTTCTCCCATTGTTGGTGAATCTCTCAGTCGACTCCCCTACCACCAGTCCCATCGACATCTTCCACTCTGACGATGACCTCCACCAAGATCGCTGGCGAGCCCTACCGTATTTCTCTTCCAAAGCCCCCTTCCCTATTCAGCATGCTCATAAAAGCATTAGGTCCTCTTTTGCACGATCGTGAAAGCAGGGAAGAGCATCTACACAATTTTCAAAGCAAAGTCATTCCTTCTTGCCGACTTTAAGCTATTACGGGGAAAAAAGGAAAAAAAAAGAGGGAGAAAAAGAAGATTTAGGTTTGAATAATTAATTAGTCCCACCACTATTTGATCTCCGAGCAACTTGATTACATGAATTGTAAAATCACGTGCACGATCGAGGAATTCACACGTTGTCGGAGCAAATCTAGAAACCCATACCAATCTTTAATTTTGGATTCATTGGGCCAAATTAAGTTTTTTTTCTATTTGAAAAAAATGACTGCTTTATTTCATGTTTTAATGAAACAGTTCCGATAACTTTCTCTTTTTTCGATCATGAATCATTTGGCTGGATACCTCGACTACTTTTGGGTTGATCTCCCTTTTCTAGGACTCCATGACATCCCGTACTTGGTGAGAACACTTTATTGTTTAGAATATAATTTTAAAAGTTCATTGCTCGAATTTTATTTTATTAATTATCCTATCTTTAATTCAGTTAGATCTGATTTAATTAAATTGAACTAACATAATATAGCGGTCATTTCTTAACGATTAACGATCTAACTTTTGAAAAATCTAGATTGTGAGTGCCGATCGGATCACTTCCTATATTGGATCTTAATTTCAATTACATCTAAATTAGCTTTATTCTTGCCTTGATTATTTGCTTAAATTATTTATTTAATTTATCTGCTAATCTTAATAGATGGTCATTAGGTCTAGGATAGCTAGCCAATCCCGCAACATTAATTTAGAAGGATTGGAATAGCTTTGAACTATTTTTGGAAATATAATCAACATTTCATAGGATTGACATGCATGGTACTTCGAATACCATTTCGAGTAGTCATCATCAAATAGTAATGTAATGTTAATGATAAGGATTGATAGGTAGAAATAGACTTTGGCACTCTCCAAATATTGAGGATATATCTTGTCATACTAAATCTTTTATTAGCACATTTTCTCCCTAACTTAGAATATTATGGAGAAATTTTTTAAAAATATATTTTAGTTATTATAAATATTATGGAAGAGGGGTGTAATGAGAAAGGTAAAGTTTTTACGTGATATATCAGCGCATTTAGAATTTTTGGAAGACGTAGAAAATAAAAATGAATATTGTTTTAAAACAAAAGAAATACACATAATGTATGAAAGCATGAAAACTTATAACGTTGATAAGAAATTATAATTTGACATAATATTGATTGATAATATTTATTATATTTATTTATAATATATTTATTTTTTATTTTTATATACATACTTAATTATTCTGATTATCAAAGTTTAGTTTACTTTATGATCAAAACTATTTATATATGTAGCAATGATAAAGAAAAAAATATTTAAATATCAAATAAAGCAATTAATCAATGGGAATATGTAACATTATTAAATTTAATACAATAAAGATGTTACATTATTGGATGCCACATAGAATTGATGAATAAATATTTGGTACAATAATTTATTAAATCAACAAATGATCGGTTATTATCTTTATTTTTGTTCAACTTTCAAAATTATTCAACTATTGTAAACTTATCAAATTACATGGTCAACATAAAAATAATAAATTATTCTCTTGATTTTTTTTTTTTTCAGTTTCCTCCCACATTTAATAAAATAGTAAAAAACATGTTGAATTAAAAATAAAATAAAAAACTTTTTCTACTATAGAATTTTTGGATTAACGGGTGTTATCATCCTTTCAATCATTTTTTAGCTAGGTGTTATCATCCTTTCAATCATTCTTTTTGACATCTCAATTTAATAGTGCTGGTATCATATACAATGTCATACTTTATTGTCTATTCATATAAATAGTATGATTGCAGAGAGATGATAAGTGAGAGGAGAGGAGGGAGATACATCACATTGAATTACCTATAGGTACAAGTGCTTTAAAATGCATTATCATAGAGACAAACTAAGAATTAATATATGTCTGTTAAGTGTAGGGCTGTGGAGAGATTATAAATAATTTCTTTTGATATGGCCAAATTATATGAAGTTTGTGAAATTGCACTAAGGTTTGAAAAGATTGGCAAAGATTCAAATAACCTATATTAACATTCTCCACCGAATGCAGATAATGAAGTAGGTTACAGCTAATAAATCTCGGAGGGGATTGGTATGTATGTTGCCTTGTAGTCAAGACAAAATTTACATACCAATAAGAAAGCATGACTCACAAATAGGATTGGGATCGAATTAAAGTGTCTTTCCTAAATCATGCGCAACACTATTTGTCTCTAAGTTATATCTTGGCTTACTTGTTAAACAGCTTTATAGGTTCAGGACATTAGTTATACTCAGGTGCAAACACAATCCATGTGGGAGGACTACGGGATGCTAGCATGTTGGACACGTATTTTTTTTTTTGATAAAGAAAAGGGATAGGGGGATAAATCCCGTTGTAGCTATTCCCGTGGGCCCTCACGCCGCTAGATAATGTTCGATACGAAATGCTTAGATTCGCACAGTCTTTCCCCATCTAGTGGTGAGTACGTCAACCTGACATCACTAAAACGTTGGCTAGTAGAATGGAAATAAAAATGAGATCTTGACCTCTTACTCACGCCAACTGTCACTGTCTAGGTCCTAGAAAAATCTTGGATTTAATCGAGTCATCCGAGGGAACCGGCCTTGAACTCGTGACGTTGGACACGCGTTTGAGTGAGTGAGTGAGTGAGAGAGAGTCCGATTATTTTCTATTGGAGTGAAAGGTTAAGTATATCACTAAGATGATAGCTTAGTTGGTAGAGACCTCGCCTCACTATCAACCGGTTGCGGGTTCAAGGCATGATTCCATGGGTGATTCGATTAAATCCAAGAATTTTCCTGGAGCCCACGACCACCGGTGTGAGTGAGAGGTCAGGGTCTTCCTTTTTGTCCCCGTTCTAGATGGTGCCTTCATTGTATCGGGTTAACTTACTCATCTTTAGATGGAGAAAGACTATGAAAATTTGAGCATCTTGAATTAAACATTATCTGACAGGACGGGGACTTACGAGATAGCTACATCGGGATTTATTCCCCATCAATTTTGTTTATCACAAAAAAAAAAAAAAAAAAAAAAAAAATCATACACGAAAAGACAATATGAACCAGCCTAGATGTAGATTAGCAACTGCAACGGGCCCAAGGTCTGCATGCCCTTGATGTTAATGGGCCAAGGATAGTAATTGGGGAACTAGAATCCGGCCCTACCCATATGAGATGAGGGAGGGAGATCTGGAACCGTGACGCTTCCCTCGTTCCCTTCTCTTACTTTCTTCTTATTTCGTTGCGGCGGCGTCCGATCGGCCACCGGCGACGATGGTGAAGTCGGTGGTCGGCGAAGAAACCCAACTTAAATCCGCCGAGGATCGCCTCTTTCAATCCTCCGTCCCTGCCCAAGTCTCTCTCTTCCTTTCTCTCGTTCTCTCTCTCTCTCTCTCCCCCCTTGCTCTTGTTCTTCGTTCTTGATGAAGATTTGGGTGTTCTTCAACAGGTGGGGCTTGCCGTAGGCAAGCTAAGCTCTGATTCGAACCGAGGATTCGTCTATGATTTGATCCCCACGCCGCCCACCGACGGTGGAGGCCCCGCCTGCTCCCTTAGATCCGAGGGCGGGAGCCGAGACGACAAGAAGAAGGGGTCCAGGGGTGGGAAGCCCTCGGCGGAGCCTTCCCTCGTGATCGACGGGGATTGGGTTGCGGAGCATGCACGCCAGGTGAGAAGAAGTGCATTAAGTATGAATGGCTATCAATTTGTGGCTTTTTACTGCGAAAAGTTTTGATTCTGATGTCTTTTTAGGTGTCGAGGATGCTACTGGGCGGTATGAATGTGGTCGGGATCTATATCTGGGCGTCCGAGGCCTCGTTTAAGGCCACAACGCCGTCGGTACTCGCTCAGGTACCTTCGTTGTTTCCTTGGTGAAATTGTGTTTTTGGCTTGATTGTTCTCCAGTAATTTGGGTTCATATTAGTAATAAGTTGAAGAAAAAAAATTGATCGTTTTGCTCCTAATTGATGCCACGAAGGAATTGAAGGGGAAAAAATTCAAGCTATATAATCTAGGAATCAAGTGATCATGACTCATTCATCAATTTGGCAATTTTTTCGTTTCTCATTTTTAAACTCGGCTATGCTTAGTTTTGTGCAATCATTATTATTTCTTAAAATATTCTGGTTGAGTTGGGTAATGAATTATGTCTTCTTTATACAAGGTGTAAGTCAGGTCTCAAGTGTCATAAGTTGCATAGTAATTACCGAGTCTTCATCTGAATTGTTGATCTACACTCAAATGAAACTTGGTACTCTTGTTTGGTGTGCGGTTGACATGGACATTCTACCACTATTGCAGGCAGTCAGGCTGGTTGCTCAGGCAGCACCTTGGCACAATAGTGAATTTGATGAGAGGTTGCTCATTCACATTTCTTATAGCCCAAGAAGGTTCTTCAACTAACTTCTCTTTCTTGCTATGGTTAATGGTGCACCATCGGTTATGAGTTTCGTATTTCATTTGTTGCAACTTGAGACCTTTTATTTTCACTTATAAAAATCCTCAGAATTTAGTCTAAATGGATCTAGTTCTTAATGTCAGACCATGCATGTGCAATGAGGAGCAGAAGGAGAGAGTACATGAAATTCTCCACAAACTCAATCAAGTCTAAACTTGTTTTTCTATCAATTAATAAAATCCAACACTACCTGCAATATAATTGACGGAATAAACACAATAGCTAAAGTTCCATCTATTTACTTCAAAATTAACCACTATTAATTGTTGATTCCAAAAGAAGCTGCTTAACTATCTAGAAGCCCATGGAAAGTTCCTACCCGGTCTGATCATTTTGAATTACCAGATAGAAAAGTTCTATAATTTTTTATTTCTACACATACCTGCATCTGGAGAGTGCCTTATCATTGTCAAATTATTGGTCTATTTGCTTGCACATAACTGGGAACATTAACATATTACTAAGTGGTTGTGCTTTTTTATTAGAAATCTTCTGCAGTTATGCATCTAATGCATCTGAGTGTGGTGTTCTGACCATTTAAGTCTACACAGTGTCAATTTAATCTTTTCATGGATATGTACTAATAAAACAGTATCTTAATTGCAATTGATTAAATTTTACTATGTGGATAGGTGGGCTTGTCGTCATTGCTCATTGGCATCGGGAAGTTTGCAGCCATGTGACTTCAAAATGGGCAAACTGTTAGCTTCTCTTCAAGCTTTTAGATGCATGTATAACTTTGAGATAAGGTATTGTTTACTTTTCTCCTTTAAAAGTTTGGGTTTTATTTTGTTAACTTATCTGTATTTTGTTAGACTAGTTCATTTACAAAATTATTTTTTATTCTTTTGACATTTGATATATCTACTACGTGATGAAACCTACTCTGCATGCATCGCGTAGCATTTATTGAATTTCTTGTTTTTCAAATATTTCAACTCTCAAATTCCCATCTAGTTATTTGATATAGAAAATATTTTATAGGCCTCATGAGTATTCAGCTCCCCCTTGTGGTTGAACCCTTTAATCTGCTAAAGATCTAGCAGATCTGCAAAACGGATCTGCCACTTGAGGATCCTCCATGAAGCAGTCAGCCACCCCATAGCCCTCCTCATTGAGTTTGTTTGTCTAAACTCTTAGCTCTAAGTTCTTTTTGTTTTCTTTTGGGAGAGCCTTTTATTTTTTTATTATATTTTTTTAAAATTTAAACATGAGAGAGCATGGACATTTTCAACCCTCCCTTGTTCTTTTGCCATTTTGGTTTTTCTTGACAATCAAATGGTGAAGCTGTCAATTTCTCCACAACCAGGTCTGATGCTGTTGTAAAGATATTGAATTGCATACTTTCGTCACTTCCTGTTACCCTTGGATACATGTGCAGTTACATAGATAACTAGGTTCATGCTTGTTTTAAATATTAGGTTGTTCTTCAGCTAATGCCTGTTCGATATATTATTATGTAGGTTACCCATCGTTCACATGGGACCTTTAGATTCCAATAGTTTCAGGAATGTTCTCTGCAACGGAATAACTTATCATGCCAAAGAACTGCAGAGTGCGAAAGTCTTAATAGATGGAAATTTGGTAAGGTCACTCTTATATCATGGTTTTGTAGGATCTACATCTAGTAGTATTGCTATTCTGCCTGAAAGATTGAAAGGAAGTAATGTTGGTTTACTAATTTTTGGGCTGATTGTTATGATGCTAAAAGAACTAAATCTACTATTTAGTTTCTTGTTACTGTTCAAATCTTATGCATAAGGTGTGTTGAAATGTATTGAACTCTTTGACTTATTTTTGATTTCTTGCTGATACAAATGATTAATGTTTATTGGTCAGAAAGGCAGATATGCAACTCAAAGTTTGACTATATAGGGAACATTAAGGCTAAAGCAAATGTTTACTAAAGACGACAATCAATTCCTTTATTAAGCTTTAGATGAAAACCTTCTCTCTCTCTCTCTCTCTCTCACACACACACACACACACACACACACACACACACACTCACTCACTCTCTCACTGGTTTTATAAAAGATATGATGCTCAGAGCATGTTTCACCAGATACAATAAAATTGAAAAACAAGGAGAAGCTAAGCACATTATCATAAGTGATAGCTGCCGGTATAATCTTAAACTGTTGAGATGTGTTGTCATTACTAAAGATGAGCAACATCACCGAAACAGCAAACTTAGTGCCTTAGTGGGAACTAACTGTTGTCTGTGGAGGCTATGTTGGAGCTGTATTCCATTTCATGATTGGCTGTAGGTGTTGGCAGAAGATTGTGCGGCTATTGGAAGTCATTTGACTGATTCAGCAAGGGTAACGTTGTATTGCTGGGGTTGTTCTTCAGACTTACTTTGGAGAATGAGTAAGGAGGGTTTATTCACTCTTCTTTACAGGAGTGGAGAAGGGATGAGGAATTTTTCTTTTACTCTTATTTGCAGCCCCCTCACCCCCCGGAGTTTGATGTAGAGTGAGCTGGAGGTTTGGGGAGCAACCAATTCTGGTTTCTAAATGAAGATGATTGGTTTGGAAATCTACTCCCATATTCAACGGTAAAGAAAAGTCAGTTAACTAATAAGTTATGTAAAACATAATTCAATCTGCGGATTTATAAACAGAAATCCTACTTATTGTGGATTTATGAATGTAGAAACTATTGAAGGCCTAATTTTAGGACCTAATCATCCTATACCCTCTAAAATTGTTCTTCTTTGAGGTGACAAAATAATTACAGTTAATCTCTAAAGTAATATCAACTCGTGGAATCTGGATCCATATGCGGAGATATTCCTACTCTAGATTGATAGTTCCTTATAGCCCTTGTTCGTCCACAACTTAGTGTATCTAGAATGTCGGCCACCATTTAAGCTGTTGTCTGGAATAGTGTCGCTTATAAAATGTTCTTTTCAGAATTTTGCTCATGTTTGGATGTGACTCTTTATATATATTTTATGATTTAGGTGACTGAAGATCTGCATAGCATATCAGAGGGCTTTCACAAAGTTGAATTTCTTTTACCATTCAAGAAAGACACGTCTGCCGAAGGTGTATGGCCATTTTCTAAATAAATACATTTTCTTTTATTGTATCTCTTAAACCAATAAGCATAAACAGAAAGAATGGTAAGTATAAGCATCGGTAATAAGCCTGTTATCCTATCTGTTTTTTGTAAGTAGCTGATATTTTCTCTCTTTATCAACTGGAAAATATCGTGTAAAGAATGCAGCTCTGAGGAGGTTTCAGGCCTTGTTGTATTTAGTGGATCGGTTTGTGCCTCTGCATATTTGGGTCCAAGAGAACCTATTTCACAAGCCATAGCCGATCTAAAGGTATTTTATTAGATATCTTCTTGTATATTAACTTGGATCTTTTTTTTTAAAAAAAATGTCCCATTTCTATCTATTGAATATATCTGAACTAGTTTGGGCCAGATAGTGTACCAATTGAAGCATTGGCATGATAAGCTTTTAAACTAAATGATGGAACATTTCTCAAGTTTAGAGAACATGTCTGCCCATAACATATGGAAGGGCCAATGTAATCTCATATTTGCATGCACTCTTCATCCTGGATGAACATGGGTAACAAAAATGTGCATGCTAGTGGTCTGTCAAGTTTAAAATATGAAACAGGATAATGGATCGAAAAATAATGAACACATTCCACATCATATCTTACTACTGGTGCAACCAAAATGAGGGAAGGATATGGAGAAACCTGGAAGGTTTGCTGTGATGATGAGATTGTTTCTAGGTTCTCTCATCTTTAGTTCTTCATGGAAGATGCGGAAAGTTTTGGCTGTGGTCTTATCTTTCATCTAATATTTTTCATGCCTTTGTGTTTTGGGTGGGGGCAGGGAACAAGGGTTTGTGCTGTCTGTGGTGGATTCCCTCTTTCTTAGCCTCCATTATCTTTTCACCTTGGTGCAAGGAATTGCTCTTTCATTTCAATACTGTATCTTATCACCATATTTTTCTCATCTGTTTTTTTTTTTTTTTATTACGAGTTCTTCTGTATATGCACACTTGCCTAACTATATATGTGATGCATGCATGAACATGTAGATTCATATATATTCATATATTGCTGAATTTTTGAAACCATCAAGATTTTGTCATTCTGTTTAAATTATATCCTTTTGATGCTTTCATAGGTTTGTGAACTTCAAGGCAAAATTGAGTAGTCGGTTTTCTTGTTTTGATAGATTTTGGGGTTTTGAGTGATGGTGGTTACTCATGAACTTATGATGCCAATTTGGTGAACTTGCTATCTTTTTGCTTTTGATTGTCTATATAATTTTATATTTTATATTATGCACACTTGCTATGGACTATAATGAACAAAGTATGTTCACAGCTCTTATAATTGAAAACCATGGATGTTTTATATTTTATATTTGTTTTCGTCATGCATCGAATATTCTCCTGTGGAGTGGGGGTCTTATGGTCACGCCCAGAGGGGTAGCTACGCTGGTCTACCCCCCTCCCCAAATTTCTTTTTCTTATTAAAAAAAAACCATGGATGTTTTAATATTTAACGAACAGTAATTGATTTCTGCACTCACTTTCTCCATTTAGGCATCTCTTAGATTTAATCTGCATTCAAAAGAAAAAAAATGCAGGTACTGCAGAAATTGTGTCCTTCTGCATGTTGATTGTTTTAGACTACTTATGTGGTTCACTTTACTTTCGTATGCTAAGGGAGATATTATCACCGGTTTAAGAAGTAGACTTGATATCATCTCCGATGAGGCAGAGGGACAAGCAGCCTTGGCTGCTAATAGTAACATTGAAGCAAGTGAAGATGCATCAGCTGGGAAGCCCATTCACCAGCTTGTCATACATGAATTAAGGTAATCTTCCCTGAGATATTTTTCATTGTATGCTTAAAAAATAACAGTTGTATATTTATTGATCTACTGGCCAAACATATTTATTGATCTACTGGCCAAACATTGTTATTGTTCATGCTTTTAACTGCTGACACACTAGCCTTTTAGATTATGAATATATCCAAACTTTTTTGGGACTTAATCATATCATTGTTGTTCTTTTTTTTTGGCTCGCTTGAATCTAGATAGTTATTCTTTTGGGAAAAACAATCCTGACCCAAGTTTTGTCATAGTTTCTTTTAGTATTCTGTGCATAACAACTCATAGGTACTCTAGTTCACATAATTAGTTGCAACATTTGCTTCCTTGTTCCATGCTCTTGCTTCTTATTATACTTCCCAGTAGTAACCATGCTATTGTAACATGTTTATTTTGGCAGTGCATTTGGTATGGCATCTTGCATTCTGCATATAATGTTACTTTCTGCATATAAACTTACTGCCTACATCCTTTTGAAAACAGAAAACCCTATTGCCTCTCTTTTCCTAGAAGAGTTCTTGTTCCATGGTTTGCTGGCATCTTCATCTGTGACTACATGCAACCATCAGAAACCTTTGAGGTTTGCTCATCTTTCATTTCTGGCAAACTGGAAATTGTACTTATTTAACAAATTCTTGTATTACTATCAATGTTCATGTAGTTTTGTAAGGCTAACATTGATTTTCCCCCGTATTTTCAATTCCATTTGGCCTTTTCTTTTCTATGAGAAATTTATTATTATTTTAGAATTTATATGTCAACCTTCATTTTGTTAATAATCATCTGTGCTAATGATGCATAAGCATATGCATGGCTCTTGAATCCAACAGAAGTAGATGGTTGCAACCTTCCTCTCAGAATAAAGAAGAGCATTATCATGATACATTATTCGTAGTTTTTCTTCATGTTTTTTTAATGTTTCTGTTGTGATCATGATATAATATTTTCTAGCATTATTAAATCGGTATTTCTAATAATTATCTTAGAATGCAAGAAGGTTTTTCTACATCTTATGATTGCTGCTTGTATGTCTAGGTATTATCTGCATGGAACGATATATGACCAATTTCCTTGGCGCATCCTTTGTATCAAAGATTCACGATAGGGTGCTGAGTAATTTTCTTTTTGACAAGGGTTTGATATCAATTATCTTTACCATCACTTTTACCATGTTTCTAGGATGTGAAAGATCGCTGCAAGGAGATGATGTCCATGGAAGCACCGATAGAGGCTTCTGCAATGGTAGAACCAGAAACAGTAGCAGCCACGGTGACAGAAAAATCATTTTGGGATGTAACTCACGGAGAAATAGCATCTCTTATTGATGACTCCAAGAGCAGAAGGCATTTAACCGAACAAGCAGGCAGTGGAAAATCAAAAGGCAGCACTCTGTACTTCCCAATTGCTATTTTTATCCTCCTATTGGCTATCCTAGTTGGGTGGGGAATTACGGTTTCTGGATGAAAGAAAGTTTCTCCTTAGCGACAGTAATTTTTTTTTTCCGCACCCTATTGCTTTTAGTTTGATGTAATCGCTACTTTTCCATTCCATTCAACTTTTGAAATCTTTTTTCCCCATTCTTTCCATCTTTTTTTTTGTCCTTTTATTGTTGCTGTTGTTGGTTATATGATATGCGTACTCGATGTGTAACGGAGCTATTAGCCATGTTTGAAATATATTTCCGTTAATCTGAAATGAAAATATAGAATGGCTTTCAACCTGCAATGGATGATGAATTTATGCAAAGTAGGTCCTCATGTGCTGTGCTGTTTGAGCCATCCAACAGATGTCTTCACTCAGGATCGCTTAGAAGAGCGGTTCACGGTAAAAAAGCTTGATTTCAACAAGCACACAAGCTGGAAATTCTCATCTGGACCGATAATGGAAAACCAGGTTCGTCTTTATTATTTTCTCCTATCGTTAGTCCCCGAGCATCCCCTGATAAGATACACAACTGGTTTATTTATGCTCGCACTAATTGATATACTCCCATCTTGGAAAAAGGATGCTCCGTTCACCTCATGCCATATAAGTTCTTAAGATTAGTGCCAGCCATGTGCGAAGCATGAAGACGCTGGATAATATAATAACCCCAAAACCTTCTCCTCTAATGCTATCTTTATATATATATATATATATATATATATATATATATATATATATATATATATATATATATATATTATAAAAGGGATAGGAAGGATAAAGCAGGTATAGATAGCTATCCCGCAAGTCCCACCCGTTGGGAAATGTTCGATGCTAGCTATCCCATACTTCACCGATAATAATGATGATGAATAGCAGATTATCTCGGCAAAAAAAAGCTAATGAACTTATCTACGGAGAACAGCGTTCGACAACCCCACTAACCATTCATTTCCTTTTACATAGTAATTATCATCACCAATACGCATTCTACCAGAGGAGAATAAAGACCAAAATTATTTCATGATATTTTTTTTTTTCCAAAAATCAAAAAGACCATTCTCAAAATTATTTTTTCATGATATTTTTTTTTCCAAAAATCATGAAAAAATAATTTCTAGGACCAAAAGTAACTTAAAAACGACACAGGATCCTACCAAATAAGCATCAAAACAATCACATCACAGTCTGCGAGCACCAGATATAAGATATATCCAACAAGAACATCGAAAGGAAGAATATATTATCATGCGCAGGTTCTGGTACTTCACTATTCCGAAAACCATCCAAAAATTCGAACATTAAAAAAAAAAGAGAGAGCAAGTTTTGACACCCAAAGAAACAAATAAGACGCAAGTATTCAGAAACAAATGTTCATCTAAACATAGATTTAATTCTACTCGCATCAAGCTGTTTGCACCCAACACCTAAATCTTATATTGCTACGGAACATCATTTACATCGATTTCGATCTCCAAAAGAGAGAAGCAGCGACGGAAGAGGGTTTCAGACGGACGGTAGCTTATCGGCACCAGGGTTCCGTGGGCCGGGCTTGGCGGCTTCGTCGGGGGCGTCGTGGACGATGGGCTTGGCGAGGATGAGAGGGCGGTCCTTGGCCTCCTCCGCCTTGGCCTCGTCCTCGTTGTCGGTGGTGCTGAGATTGATGCAGGAGCAGCGCTCCAGGGAGGCGAAGAATGCCGAGGAGACGCTCGCCCCCACCCAATTCGCCATGCGATCGAGCTTCTCGCACGAGAGAAATCCGGAATTTTCCATCGCCAGGGAGGAGAAATTTGACGAAATTCTGGGCGGAGCGAAAAGAACCCTAGGAGAAAGAAAAGGGAATGGAGACACCAGAGGCGTCAAAGAGCCGAGTAGAAGTGAGGTCACGAGCGAGGGGTCTAAAGCGGAAAAGAGCAGGAAAAAGACCTTGGTCCGCGGGTGAGCTGTCGTCGAGGGCTTCCAGGGTAGTATTTTGGTTATTTTAGTCTACCCTCATGGCCAAGTAAGTCAGATTTATTCATTCATTTATTTATTTAAAATATAAGTAACTTGGATATCGAGAATAGGAGAACAAAGGTGAGGGGTCGGTGGGGGAAAATTACGGGACAAGGAAAGTGTTTTTATAAAAATTCATGAATTATTGCATTTTATAGTAGTTCCTTGTTGACGGCGATCGTCATGGTCTATAATTGGATATGATCATGAAATACGTTCTCGTCGCTTGAAAATCTGCTCGCATGTCCGAACCTGTAAAATAGAGAAGGCCTGGATCGATGATCCTGGTGGGGGCACTCCGACGTACAAGTTAATGATGATCTAGGAAAATAGATTCTCCTGGTCGAGCCCCGTAAATAAACTCCACGCTAGGATGAGAAACTTATATACTGGAGAGTATGAATGGGTTGAGAATGAAGCGAGGGAAGTGGCAGTGGAGGAGAGCTCAAGCTGGATGGCTATGTCCGTCGAGGCCCTTCTTGTGGATTTTCGGTAGCCTAAAGCTCTCGGTCGCTCTCTTGTATGCCGCCCCTTTCGTCCGTTTGTTACTTACCTTCCTCTTGGAACCTTGAAAACTCTTTTAAGCCAGGATGGCCGCCCGCCGCCTATCTTGGGATCCTTCCCTCGCTTGCAGGCGTGTGCGATGACGTTACTTGCCGTGCACGAGGTGCCTTTCCCTATTCGTGATAGGGAACAGCACCGTACGCTCTGACGCTCCTTCTGGTTGCTCCATTTTGGAAAACCTGGCAGAGCCTCGATCGGGGGGCAGCCACTTCCTGGATTCGAATCTCCTGGGTTGACTTTCTCTTTTGGGTGGCACAGATAGTTGGTAGGGAGCGCAGCATCTTGATTGGGGGACCCCTTTCCTTTCGGTGTAAATGATAGCTGGGGCAATTATTGTGGCCTGGTGGGCGCCTCTCTGTGGTCCTTGGGCGGCTTGGCGGTGTCCTTCAGCTGTTGGTCCCTTCATCCGAAGTGGGGCCGACTCAGAAAAGAAGATCTCGACTTCGATCACGGCGTCTCGACCTTGAGGGAGCTGCCTGACGAAGGAGTTCGGAGAGGGGCGGAGCTCAACTTCAGCCACGGTGTCTCGACCTCGAGGGAGCCGCTTGGCGAAGGAGTTCAGAGAGGGGCGGAGCTCGACTTCGGCCACGGCATCTTGATCTCGAGGGAGCCGCCTAGCGAAGGAGTTCGGAGAGAGAGACGAAGCTTGACTTCGGTCATGACGTCTCAACCTCGAGGGAGCCGCCTGGCGAAGGAGGTCGGAGAGAGGTAGAGCTCAATTTCGGCCATGGCGTCTCGACCTCGAGGGGGCTACCTGACGAAGGAGTCTGAAGAGAAACGTCCGACGTGGCAGCTTCCTTCGACGTGGCAGCTTCCTCCGACGTGGCATCTGACTGGGTCTGACATGGGTTCCATATCAGCGATCTTGCCACATCATTCCTATTTGCGGAACTTTTTATAAAAAAATTTCTTAACAAATTTGGATGGAGAAAGAAATAGATATAGATCGACACGGATCCAGCAATTTTCAGAATTATAAGAAAGGCATGACCTCATGTGGAATCTAAGGTACTGTACATTCAATGTAGATTTCATTCGGCTTTCTTATCATAGCCGAGATATAGGGATGAGACTGGAGTGGGCCGGGCTATATCCCTGTCCGAGTCCAGCTTGAAATAATTTTTAAATTTTGGATCAAGCTTAAATTCAATTTATTTCAAACAAATCTAGTCCTAGTCCGGTCTAAGCCCAAGCATGAGTCCAGTCCAAGTCATATAAGGTTAGCTCGATTCAAAGCCAAAAACTGAAAAAAAATCTAACTTTTGGCAATAGCAAGAGGAATTTTTCTCTGGCCCCTATTAGCGATCTCTCCTCCCACTACCAGGCCACCATCGATGACAAAGAACAAGCGATCAATGGGGGCCACATCGAGAGGTAGTCTCGAAGAGGGCACGCTATCTTTCTCCTCGTCCCTCGTCTGTCCCTCATCCACCGGTCAGGTAAAATCCGATGGAAGGATTCTTGGCGAGGTCGACTCAAATTACTCGGATCTTGAGACGTCGATGTAGGAGGTGGTGAGAGGCCGCATGGTTGAGCCAGAGAAGCGGCCCGGGAAACGTGGCCAAAAGCCAACCAACGGCTAGCTAGAGCCACTCAATCACATGGAGGCCGAGCGGCAGCTCTGAGAGAAGCTGAACCAGAGGTTGTATGCCCTCCACACCATGGTGCTAGACATATCAAAGATGGACAAGGTGTCCCTTATAGGGAACTCCATTTCTTACATCAAGGAGCTAACATCCAAGCTAGAAAACTTGGAGTCGGATAAAGAGGGGTTTTAGGCTTAGTTGAGACCCTCAAGATAGAACATGATTCTACCCCTGCATGACCCTCGCAGTTGCTCGATCTAGATACGAGACTGGTGAATGGTGGGTGGTGCCATGGAGTGGAGATTGAGGTAAAGGCCTTTTTAGGGACGGCTAGCCATGTTTGTCGCCTAAGTTGAGAATGGCCATCGGAATGGCGATAGCACGTACCGACGAATGGCAAAATCCTAGTAGCCAAAGGTGATAAGAGAACCAAAGAGGAGACGAGCTAACAAGGGTCGAGGTTTTACACTGAACCACTAAAGACTAAACCTAAATATCTCATGCAAGTAGGTCGGGTTCGGGCCGAACCTGGCCAAAAAGATGCCCAAGCCCAGTTTGAAAATTGAATAGACTCAAGCTCAGCTTGATCTATTTCGGACCGGCCCTACCAAGATGATAGCCAACAGCTTAGTTATAAAACAATTACAATGGGTCTCGTCTTTGTTCATCACCAGATTCTTCATGAGCAAGTTCATTATCGTCTACCAATTCCTTGTCTACATTGTTTATGGATGCAATAAAAATGATGGCATTACCATCTAGGTGGTAGCATAGATAGAACGCGTTTAGTCCCTTGCCACTTATATCTCAGGTTCAAGGAATGATGCTGTGGTCGACTTGAATAATTGCAGGATTTAGTCCTAGGGCCTAGACGTGGGTGCGTTTGGTTGGTCAAGCCCTTTAGCCGAGATCCGTTTGTTGCTTAGGTGGGGCTAAGAATGACGTACTCACCATGATGGCGTGGGGCCTTTTGGATCGTGCCTACTATGATGGAGAGGTGGGGCTAGAAATGACGTACTCATCCAGATAGTATGGGACCTTTTGGACCATGCCCATTATGATGGGGAGGGGGTTGAATCATCTTTGTTTCGTTTTCGAATTGACATTCCTTCGGCGGGGTGGGAGCCCTTATGATCACGCTTAGAATCTTTATTTTTATTATAAAAAAAATTATGTCAACCGACATAAAAAAGAAAATTTAGATATGATCGGCCCACCAATCCAAGATATTTTCATAATAATTTTATGCCAACATTTTTTACAAGAATTATACCCGGTATATTATCTTATTTATCTATAGCCAAGATATGCCCAGATATTGGAAGATAGCCTGCAAAAACATAATAAAATAAGGAGATAACAAGAATTACATAAAAAGTTTTATGTAATTTGCCTAACAACTAAAAATACTGAAATATTCTTTGATAAGATAGGAAACAATGAATGTATCTCATCTAAATAAAATATGACCAACCACCTGATCTTCTTCATCTCCCTTTCTCCCTGTCCCAATGACAAAGTAAAAAATAATAGATAGATCTCACCTGGTCCAGCAAGAGGATGATGTCAAATAATATTTAAGGAGTCATGTGTAATTATCCGATTGTCCCTTTCTCTTAAGGTGTTTCAGACCATGCCAATAAATAGGGATCAAGGGGGACCCCTAAGATAGGCACGCATTTTTTCTTACACGTTTTGTTCTCAAACTTTTAACTTGAACGTTAGAAAATCTCACCGGAACCAACTTAGATTATTACTATTCAACATTAGCTGCCCTCCTCTAATCAATCCAATCCAAACCAAAAGTTAAGAATTTACAGCAACAACAACCATGGCTAGAATCGGTCCATTCTGTTACGGTGGAGTGTCAATTGCGAAGGGACGTCGGGTTTAAAGTCAAGAGACTCTGTTGATCCCTTGAGAGGTAGTAGAACGCTATATATATATATTCTAAAACTTTTAGCACTTAGAAGTGCGGACATTATATATATATATATATAGTGCAAATATGCAATGACGTATCATATGACCCGCTAGGATTACCATACGATATTCTAAAACCTTTAGCGCTTAGAAGTGCGGACATTTTACAAACACATCATCATAAAGCTGCTCTATTAGTAGCATATGGATGCCCAACCATGACCATCCAAAGTAATCTGAATCTTTTCAGTATGCAAAGGGGTAAATATTTCAAGACGCATCATCATGAAGCTGTGCTGCTGCTGTTAAGTAACAACCAATGACGAGCCATATGGAGTTGAAACTTGAGTATTCTTATACAGACCGTCAAGTTAGGGAATTGGGTTGCAAAAGAAGGATTCACTTTCCTTAAAACGAATCCCATCGTTCGATCATCCGCTAGTCGTTTTGAATTAGTTTTCAACTTGGAATTCAAGTTTACTCATGGATAATTCGAGTCTGACTCTCTCGGTTGAGATAGAGAGTAATATTTTTAAAAATATAACTCTGAATCAACTTTACAAAAATATGAGTCAGATAACTTGAATCGGCTCAATTTATCTGAGTCTTCGACTATGACTAACAGCCTAACAGTTAATTTTTTTGCAAGCTTTCAACGGATTTTTATTCTAACTGCAACTTTAACCTTGCTAACAACTAGTATACTTCTTCGAGCCAATATTAAAGCTATATATGTCTAAAGATTCAATGGAGAAGCAAAGCCAAGTGACCGAAAAATACTTCAATTCTTAGTGAGAACTTTATATATCCTTGAATTCAAAAGAAAGAAAACAAGAACATTTATTGAGTGAACTATCTTGGATACATCCATAATAATCTTCAAAGAAATTTCAAAAAACAATCATCATCAACTTCTAGCCGCACTTCAATAAATTTTATTTTTATACTTTTACTTATTTTTTTCAAATATTATTATATATTTTATTTCTTTGTAAGTTTCTTAAAATAAAAAACATGTAAGATTAATTTATCCCAACTTATAATTGGATGCCGTACTAGCCAAATCTAGGAATAACTTGGTTGAAAATATTTTGGCTGATGAACCTATAATATTGATTAGATTTGATTGCATACCTGCTTAAAACAATTGATTTATGAAATTTTGATTGATGAGCATGTACAAAACCAACCAAGTTTAATTATAAACCTGGGTAAAACCATCAAATTATAATTAATTTTTGATAACAATTGAAACTCTTAGGCAACGATCCTAGAAAATGGACGTAGATGCTTGATTTAATACCAAATCACCATAATATTATATTTATATTGCTTATACTTACTCTTGATTTGTGCTTTCATCTATTAATTATTTTAATACATATATTTATTTCACTCTTACATTACATAATAAATTAAAATTATTTTTATTTTTAAATTATTTAAATGTGTAAAATTTTTTGAAAAGCTTAATTTACCTTTTTTTTTTTTCCCTTTGATTGCCCATCTTTTTTTTTTTCCCTTTGATTGCCCATCTGGACTCTAGTTTGCAATGCTTTGTATGATAAATAATTATTGAAATAAATAAAAAAAAATATCGCTAAAATAGCACAATTGATGAATGCTCACACTCGCATTTATCCTATCACAAGTTTGAAACGTGATCCATGCAGTAGCTCAATTTAATCCAGAAATTTTTCCTGACTGAAAACGAAGAGTATTTTACTCCGACAGTTTAGTGAGATCACCTTCGGATAGGAAGGGTATTGAAAAAAAAATTAACTATCCAAATCGAACATGGCTTGGCGGGATAGGGATCCAGTAAAGGCTGCTACAGCAAAAATTTTCCTTCCCTCATCCTTTTTTTTACCAAAAATAAATAAATAAATAAATAAAAACTTAAAAGTAACGATGGCTTCAAGGCGTGCAGCACCGTCACTTTTGACTTTGTTCGCCCCCGCCGGTATGCAAGAGTAGAATGCGACAATCCATTAGGATATGATGAAACAGATCAAACTAATGAACATTCATGTTGTCATTAAAGAACTATAAATGGATTTATTTGGATTTTTCAAAAAACTTATTTTTAATATAACTTCTATCTCAAAGTCCATTCAAAACGGATTTTTTTTTGGATAAACCACCAGCCAACCAACCACAACAACATTTGGCTTGTTGAGATTAAAAATAAAACATTGAAAATTATATTAGTTTAAAAATATCTAACAATTAGAAAACCTTAATATCAATTGACAGCTAATACATATTCATCATGGCCAAAATAATCATCATCAACCAACAATAAAAAAGTAAAATAAATAGAGCATACCATATCTGACAAATCAGGGGAAGACAATTTGATTATCTAGCTTTGACAAAATTAGCATTTTCCATCTGCCTTTATTGGAGAGGAGGTTCCTCCCCCCGCCCCCCATTCTTTTCTCCATATTACCTCAGACCACCATGTAGCTGATCTTCCTAACTGATAATATTTTGTTTTAATAAGTTTAGCAACATAAGTAACGCTGAGAGGAGACAGCAGTACCTGTGAGGACTAAAGATATCTCCCTCCAATTGCAGGTGCTGGCCAATCCACTTGTTTCGATGCCTATCACCCAAATTATATAGCAAGTCCAATAGCTTGTTCAGCAGCAACTTAAAACTTATCTTGCTGCTTGAGTAGATATCCTACTTTAACAAAAGAAACTTATCTTTAGTCCATCTTGATCAAAGCCTTAACACCACAACCCATGTCACCATCTCCCTCCTTTCTGGTGCCCCATCCTAGGCTTGCCTCTCACCAAAACTTCCCGGCTATACCCCACCAAACCTCTCCCTGACCTCTCATCGAATCTCTAACCTGTCAAACCTCCCTTCAACCTCTCACCCAAAGCCAAATCTTTCCGGTTGTCTTGCTAGAACTCCCCTGATCTCCTTGCCCATGTCTCGCCCGAAGTCCCCAAGTGTGCCCTACAGGGCACGGTCATCACACCCGGGATCACGGAATTGGGAGCATCGGTATCAAATACAATAGTGGAATAAAAAAGGTCATACCTCCATTGCATTTTGAAATATTCTCCAAAATCGCATTGTCATGAATATGCTATAAATTTTAATAGAATATTGGCAAAGGTGCTTTGTGATATTGGTGTCTGTGTGCTATGCATGCATGTTTGAGGTAAGGAATAGATCTGATCAATTTCCGGAGGACTTCAGCATGTTCTTGTAATCCAGGAATGTCCCCGAAAATGGTGTGACCTTGCCCTCTGACACCACCCACAGCTCGTCAACACTCCCTGATATTAGATGTTCATCATGGCTTACCTGGCATCATATAATAAGAATAGAACAAATGTAAGTCTCTTTCAGAGAAAATTGTGCATTACTATAACCTCAACAGCTGTGGTGCTGGCTTACCATTAGCACTCCTCCTTGGAAGAGAACAAGACCCTGGATGAGTGCCTCAACAGCATCCAAGTCCTGCAACACAAGATCACACAATTCAATGAGCATTGACTGATTTCATACAGGAAACATTTACTATAAGTAGAAGGCTGGACCTAACCACATCCATCACATCTGAAGGGGTCAACCATGTCCCACATTTACCCCTTTTGCTTTATTAAAGATTTCAGATATGAATTTTTTGAAAAAGGCATCTAACGATTGCGAATGATACATATGAACCATAGCAGTGGGATTTCATGTTAGGAGCAAGCAGGTCAATAATAAGTCCCAAAGAGCTTTAGACGGTTGCAAGAAAAGTGAATGTGTAATAGCATATACCAAGAAATACGCAAAACCACATCCATGAATTGGGGAGTTCTGCCACACATGCCCAACATGTTTGAGTTTACTTCCATTTTGGTAGTAACGCTCTTAGACTGTGAAAGCAACATTATAAAGAACCAAAGGATTCATTGTCGTGATATTTCAGATCCAACCAAAACAAAACCAAAAGAGCAAGAAGTCAAAATTTCTCCCTCAAAAATCATTTTTTTTAAAAGGAAGAATGCCATTATCCACATTCCAATTGGTGCATGGACAAACAAACACAACACCACACAGCCAAAAGAGGTCACCCATATCAATTTGCACTAATCAGATCATGCATGAACTATATTGCTTATGGGCGGAAGATGCAATGGAGGCATATCCATGTATTGACTCGAAGAGACGCAAGCTGAGGTATACCCTAGCATAAGGGAGAAAGTTCCAACAGATGGATGAAGCAACGGACAGCAGCAGAGGCAATAAAGTGCAATCTATTGTAATCCACCATGAACCTTCAACAATGCGGTTAGCATATGGTCTGATGAGCAGAAAAGTTCACAAAATTTTTCCATGTGTTCCATCAAAAGCAAGTTGCTTGGTCAGCAGACTGAGGCTGCATTTGGTTGTGAAATATGTTTGGGACAGGATAGATGTCTTTTGTTCGGATGAGTCTGATTTTATTTGGTTATGGGATACGATTTTATATGTTTGGTTATGCATGGCATATCCCATAGGAAATAATGTTGATGCTGTTTAGTTAGACAGATAAGTACATAAACAAGTTCATGTTTTATAGGCGGTCGACGAAATTGCCAATGGCCAAGTCAGGAGGAGAATATGTATTAAACATGCCAAGGGTAAAACAGTAATTAGGCAGGATAATTTCTCACCCAATTACAATAGAATAAAAGTATTCAAACCGAAGGGTCAAACAGTTTTATCTGATTTGACACCATTTTACTCCCTGGTGATTTCAGGGTGTTTGGCAAGATACCCACCCCCACCAAAAAAAAATAAAAAATGCAGGGGGAAGGGATATCCCCCACTTATTCCAGTACTAAACGCAGCCCAAGCCAATAAATTCCAGCTTTTGCTTGCAATACAGCATGCAAGATCACCAGCAATTAAAGTCTTTCTGGAGTTATACCAACCATAGCTTACTTGAGGATGAGTTCACCGATGTGGTACCATCACCCAAATATTATTCATAATTTCCTTCGACATGACTGCAGTATCCATCAAAGGTTCCATTCTCTATAAAAGCCACAAGCCTTCATCAGCTCCTTATCACAAAAGTGGCGGTTCTCCCTAGAGAATGATCTCTAAAATCCATCATGCTTTCCCTCTTTCTTCATGCTTTCCAAAAACTATGAATGATGGATCTTCACGTACTCTGATCGCACCCAGTAATGGGATACCCTTCTTCATGAACAAACTAAAATCCCATCTCACCCCACACAAAGTCTGACTGATGGCTCGATAAAGAATCATGTGATGCACCTACCATAAAATCTAGCATTACCGCTACCAAAAGGAACCAACATGGCATTGAAATCCAAAGCCATATCAACGGTCTCAATCATTGTTTTTCTTAGCATACTTGTTTGCCTGACAAAAATGCAGGACTCCTCAATCATGTCAACATTATTTGTGTTGATCAATAAAATCCACTTCAATCCGCAGCATCACCATAAAGTGAAATTTCCCACCCATCCTGAACCTATTCCATCACCATCCAGATAATAGTGCACGACTCAGGCTCAGAAATCAAATGACCAATAAAAAATATGTCAAATCTTAATATCTTCAAGAGAACTTTTAGGAATTTCCAGATATGACCTACCATGAAACAAATTTGACCACCACCACCATCCATTCATTAGAATCAGGGGGATAGGTGTCAACCTCCTCAACAGTCATCCAGACCCACTTTCCAGGCATCACCTACTTTAGAGGCCTCGTGAGCTTGACAATGAAGATCAGTCCCATATTAAGCATTTGCAGGCACTTCCCCACCTAATTGGCCACTACCAGGCTCCCAAGACCTCCACATCCAACCCATCAATAGCTAACTCATAGCACCACAATTATACTGCTGTCCTTCCAAAGTCATACTTTGCGATCATCCAGTTCTAGCAAGAACACAAGCAGCATTCTGCCTTAATCAAGAGCACTAAATATATATCATATTCCCCAGCATTTTCATTTATTCAAAATCTAGCATCATCAAACAACAGCCATCGCCATTAGAAACCTAGAAACCCCTGGAGATGCAAAACCTAAAGCAAGGAAGTCAATGTTAGGAGGAAAAGGTTCGTCAAATGTTTTTGCAGCTCTGTGGCCAAATATGACATTTCGTTATCAAGTGACAATTTTCCTTCTCCGAAGAACAACAATGCTTCCTTTAGCTTATGGTAGAGCAATGCTAAATGGGTGTTCATAGAACTCACAAAAATCTAGAAATGGACAGCTAACTTCAAAGACATTACTCATCTTGATGTGTTTGTTTACATTTATACAGTACTATACCAAAGCAAATTAGTTTTCATGAGCAATTTACTTTTGATGGTTCCATACTCGACATCTATCCTATACATTAAAGCGCATCCCTCCTCTCTGCCGACGTGCCATGTGGCAAGCCCGCTGACATGTACAAGTTTTTGAGATGGCGCCTACTATGCCTGGCGAGGTGGCGGAAAGCTTCGGTATGCTTGAGAAAAAAAATTGAAAACAAGGAAGGAGAGGGAGAGAGATCGAGGAGATGCAGTGATGCATAGATTTGGGAGATAATTAAAAGACGAAATGGTGTGCTCTATGATGCACAATGATGTGTCATTAAACTGTTCCGTGTTGAGAGAAGAAAGAAGACAGGGAGGAGAAGGGGAGAGGACATACTGATCTGATAGTTGATTTGATAGGAGAGGGGGAGGAGACTGATAGGAGAGGGGGAGGAGACTAGGCTTGGGAGGTAATTAAAAGAAGGAATGGTTTGGTGTGGTTTATATAGTGATGTGACACTAATCTATTTGATGCTGAGTGAAAAAAATAAAAAATTAAAAAACAGGTACTGTAGAGGCCGCAGATGGTTTCTATGTATGGCAAGGGGAATGGTGGGGAGGGTGGATTAGACGAGGCATTTATTTGTGGATGATAGAGGGATTGGTGAATTGCCTATAAGAAGACATTTCTAGAAGGTCTGGGATCAGTTGCTCCAATTGAGATTGCAAAAGATGGGATTTCTAGTTAGGGTTAGCATTTTTCTTCTTTTTTTTCTCATTGCATATTTCGGTTTATTGTTAAATGCAAAGAAAGGATTGTTTAAGAAGGAAATTCGTGGCCAGAGCACGATCAAGTATTTTCATTTTTTTTGGTTTTCCATCAATATTATGTAGTTTTTAGCATCATATGAGAAACGTAATTGGGTTTCTCATCGGCAATATAGGAGGGTAGCTATTTTAGTAACAACAGCTTTCCACTCCATATTTTATATCATTTGGGAAGGAGTGGTGAGCGGGTCGGGGAACAATTACTGCTGTGGTGCAGCAACCTTCCAATGCCCATGCAAGTTGGATAGAGGTTGTTGCTACAACTTAGTAGCCATCTATCATGCCCATGAAAACCAAAAAAGGGTTGAACAGAAGTACCCGGGCACGATTGCTATTGTGATGCAGCAACCATCTTGTGCCAAGAAAAAAAAGTGACAGATAAAGAAGAGATGGCCGAACAGGTGGAACGGATAAAACATATTTAAGATATGGATTTGATAGAAGATCCGGTCTGTGGGTATGGATTTTAGGTTGGGTTCCGGTCTGTGGGTATGGATCCATGTTTATGTGGAATAGTTTTAGTATATAGATCGGGCTATGTTAGATTATGGATTGGGCCTAGGGCCTAGGTTAGATTATGGATTGGGCCTAGGTTATGGATTAAGGATTGGGCTAGGTAAGATTATGGATTAGGTCTAAGTTAGGTTATGGTTGGGTTTGGATTATGGATCGGGCCTAGGTTAAGTTATAAATTAGGCCTAGGTTAGGTAATGAATTGGGCCTGGGTTAGATTTGTTATGTTTGGATTATGGATTATGGGTTGGGTTTAAATTAGATTGTGGATTGGGCTAGGTTAGATTATGGATTGGGCCTGGCCTTTGGATTGCAGCCCACGGCATAGGGCTTGGACCTAAGTATTGGGCTTGAGCTTTTAGATTATGGGTTAGGTCAGGTTTGGTAAATGGTTGGGCCTCAATTAGGTTATAGGTTGGGCCTGGGCTATGCATTATTTTGGATTTAGGCTTAAGCCTTTGGATTGTAGTCCATGATATTAGGCTTGGGCCTAGGCATGATTAAGTTGAATTGGGTTTAGGCTTTGGATTATAATCCATGGGTTGGGCTTTGCCTTATTTTGGGCCCGGCTTAAGCCTGTCAATGACAGGTCATGGGTATTGGACTTAGACCTGAGCTTAGATGTTTAGCGTAGACTAAGCCCAATGAATTAGTTTTAGGATTAGGCTTCTCTATTGGGGTTTGGATTGGTTATCCTAGCCCAAACCCGAATTTGAAACCTAAACCCTAACCCTAACTTTACCCCTAACCCTAACTTTACCAAGTCAAAAACGCTAACCCTAGCTCTCGTCGGTGGCAGTGGAAGAACGAGTTGTAACCCGAATGAAGTGATCCAACCAAAAGAAAAAATGCCGACATAGGGACTGAGGTGAGAAAATTAGGCTAAAAGGAAAAATGATGACAAAACAATCGGAGGAAATCGAAGGAGAGGGAAAAATTAAGCTGAAGGGAAAAGGAAAGCAAGGAACCTGAATAAAGGTGCCAATATCATGAAGACCAGGGGATATCGAAGGATATGAAGACAAGGGGACATCGAAGGATAGGAAAAGAAAAAACACTGACATTGATTCAGGGAACAAAAAAGGGGGGAAGCAGAAGAAAAACAAAATAGAAAAAATAACATGCCAAAAAAAAAAACCTAAAGGGACCAGTTTACTTGTAATTGCCGCGATCAAGACGGGATGAGAAGCTATACTCCTCGGCTTGCTAGAGGAGCTGCCGGAAGATGAGGTGCACCGTGCGGACCACAAACCGCCACGAGCTACTCCCCACGCACACCACGACATGCCCGCTGACACGTCCGCCGATGCTGCTCACCACAAGGATGATGACGATGCCCTCATCCACCACTGCTGCAGGATCTAGCACAACATCACAATGAGCTAGATCATGCTACATTTCCCCGTCCCTACTCCACCTCCCATTTTCCTCTCTTTTGTTCTCTAGAAACCTTTTATTTTCAATGAAAATCTCCAAACCCTACAAAATATAACATATTATGCTTCTACCTCTCAAAACTTCAAGGGACCAACTCACACCATCACAACTCTCACAAAACCCAGCCGGATCCTAAGAAACCCCTCCAACGTCCCTTAAGTGAAAGAAATGAAAAGAATAAAAAGCAATCTATGCTAAGTTGGTAGAGGGAAAGGGGCGAGCGAGCAGAGTGATGGGAACAGGGAAATGGAAAGAGGAAGAGATCACTGCAATCAAGTAGAAGAGGGAAAGGGGCGAGAGAGTTTGGAGAGGAAGAGATAAGGCTAAGAAGGGACCGGAACCTTTTGGATGAAGGTTTAAAAAATATATATTTTTGCAAAAAAACCTCCTGTATTCTTTGTTTTTACGGAGCAATCCACACATTTGCTATAATTACCAAAAAGTCCTCGAATTTAAAAAAAAACTTAAGAAAAAAATTCAATATATTTTTGGACATTTTAGGAAGTATACATGGAAAAATATTTTTTTAAAAAAATAAAAATTATTTTTTGGTTCGGAATCATTGCCACGTAGAATCATGTTATAATCAAACGTAATGATTTCATCATCTTCATTAACATCGTCCTTGATCTTGGATGGATCATTGCATATCAAATATCCTCTATAGGATATTGCCAAATGGATCTTATTCGAATTTGAGATAGATCGTGTATCTAAATAAATCCACCTAAGCTTATTAGAAAAAAATCAGCATTGATATAATTCATTAATTAATAAAAATATTATATATTATATTATAAAAAAAATATATATTGATAAAATATTTTAAATTTTTTATTTAAATTAAATCCAGCAGCGAAGCATTGGAAACATACTATTTACACAATATATGCTGTATGCTTCGTCGTTGGAAGACCATTAGGCACAAGAAGGGAGTCTGAAGTATTCATTGCTGTTATGGCAGTGGTTATAAAATGTCAGCTTGTGCGGGATGGAAGATTTGTTATAATAGTTTGGCATTACTTCTGCTTTCCAAATTCTATTGTACTTCTCCCCTTCAATGCCGTACTTGTTTTAAGCATTCAGCTTTTAAATACCTATCATACAAGTGACAGAAAGAAAGAATATGATCATCAACTATATGTACTTACAAGATGGTTTGATGGCTCATCAAGCAATATAATGTGGGGTTTTTTGAAGGTGATCTTTGCAAATGCAACCCTGCTTTTCTGACCACCTGGCAAAAGGGTAAAATTTAGATGAGCTTAAATTTGGACAAATATTCATAGCAGCATGAACGCAATCAACATCTGCTGAAATGGTAGAGCTCTATAATAATTTGTTTTTGTTTTCAAAACAAATCAGTGAGCACAAAGATCATTGAAGTTAACTGGTTAATTTATGCATGTTCTAGTAACCCATTAATCCTTGCCTGACAGAGTGTACATTGGCTGGAGTGCAAGATTTCCCGTAATACCAAATGAACCCAAATGAGCTCTAAGTTTCTGTTCAGGTACTCCCTGCAAAAGGCAGATGTCACCTTAAGTGGTTTCTTCTAACGAATTCTCTCAAGTAATGACATGTTGACTGAAAAAAATTCTGCAACAATTGATGGAGATAATAAATTTACACTAGATTGTGAAGAGTCCTATTCCTTTGATAATGTACTGGTACATTTAACCTCTGGGAAAAAGAATATCAATTGCAAATTTAAGTGAACTAAAAAACTAAGCAATATAATAAGGAGAGTTTAATTACAATCAGCTACATGCACACTTTCCAGGGCAATCTCCAATACATTTTGGAACCCCTGATAGTAGTTGGATTTAAATGATAGGCTCTGATTTGGACTCCTTGACCATTCAGCTGGGAATTCTACTGTATGAATACCAAAAAGCACTACCATTGGTATCATGGCAATTAAAATATTCATATTGTTTTCCTCACTAATCCTTGCTCACATTTCAAGCAACTGCAACTTGCCTAGAATAACAGTTAATACACCCTCTTTGGAAAACATTCAACTCAACAACCCTGGATCATCACATGGGATACAAATGGGTGGAGCCACATGTCAGTGCTCAAGGTTGATATGTTTAAGGTAATTATGTATTTACATGATATCGTTTCATCTATTTCATAAGATTTGGGTTGTGATATGGTTCTGAAGAATGAACCGGATATGGACTGTTCCAATAAGATTTCATTCTTGAGAATAATCCATTTTTTGATTTATTTCAACTATTCTATAACAGGAACAAAGGGGGATACATGTTACAACAGAAATTCTTACTATCAACCTACCCATGAGTGTCAATAGAAAAATAACAAGCAAAAGTACTAATGCCTTCACATCAATTTCTAAGTTTTCAATATCCTTTTAGTGTGCATGCATTTTGAAGATCCTTTATCAAACATCATATCGAAGATCTGGACACACTTTTGATTGAAAAAAGAAACTTGGGGAAAAAGAAAAACAATGCTCTCTACTTACAGGGTAGCATCGCATCATATAGAGAAGGGGATTTGAAGATAGGTCAAGCCCATCGACATGGTGTTGACTAAATACAGCCATACGAACCTGTGGAAAGGAAATTGAAAGAATTTAATTCCTTACAGAATACCAGAAATGAGTCAAAAAAAAAACTATCTAAATGGATCAATATTAACAATTTATGGGTTATATGAAAATATATTTTATCAAAGAAAAAACATAAGGGAGTATAGGAAATTGAGAAAGATGCTATCACTAATCTACCAAGTAAAGCATATAAGAATAAATTCAACTGTATCACCATTTCATAAGTTCTCAGACACAAATTTGTTACAGAAATGCATGTACATCTACTAGTTAGATGCCCGGAGAATGCAAGCATTAGTGTACGTTCCTTCCCAATTAATCTAGCAGCCTTCATTATTAATTGCTCTTCCCTAAACACCTATAAAGAAGCATTATAGGAATGGAAAAGTGATAAGCATAGGCTAGCATGGCCTTCTAGTGTGGCCCCTATATGCCATCTTTCCTTTCACTTTTTTCATTTATTCGTCTTCCTTTCTTTCTTTCTTTCCTCTTTCTTCTCTCCTAATATGGATGAGTTTCAGAGTCCCGACCTTGTCCTAGTCCCGTTTTCTCATAAAAATGGAATGTGACGGCCATCTCCCCCGCCCCCCCTCCCCGGGTCCCGTTGGGACATAAAATCTTGTCACAAACACTCCGGGAAGAATGACGGAATAGAATTTTCTATCAAAATTTCATTAAAGTGCAATGGACATTTTTAGATTATCCATTTACAAACTATGAAATAATAAAAATTAATATTAATTAAAATAATTTGTCTATATTAATGATTCGTTTTTTAAAAAAGGGTGCCTTGGTATACGACACTCCTGCCATTGTAGGGTTTGGGCAGGATCAGATGTAACATTCTTACCCCGCCGTTTGGAGAGGTTGTTTCAATATTTTGAACCCATTACATCCAGGTCACAATGCAACAACCATACCCTTGCACCAAGGAACACACTCAATATTGACTCATTTATTGTTAATTTTATTTCACTTCTGTGCATATGCATGTGCACCATAACTATTCCAATAAATAGCAGCTTATGCACAGCCATAGGAATATCTGACTCTGAAATTGTGTGACTGCAGACAGGATCATAATCTTTGTTGTAATGATAAACAGCCCTCACCGTACCTCAACAAAAGTTACAAAACCATATCAATTGGATTTACTTCCAGTACTGTAGCAGGTAACAGAACACTAGAAGGGCAAAAACTATCCATGTAGAATAGGAGAGAAAAAAGCATTTGAAGGACAAAGAATACCTTTGCAGAACGAAACACAGTTCCAGAAGTTGGTTGAAGTTCTCCGGATATTAATTTGAGTAAGGTGGACTTGCCAATGCCATTTGGACCAACCACTGTGATAAATTAAAATTGCTTAATTAAGGGAGGAAGAACAAAGAATGATGAAACAGTAGACATCATAACCACGATATGAAGTGATAACACTATGTAAGAATATAAAATCATATGGATTCAAACATGCTAGACCACACAAATGTATTCGCATATGACATACTTATACCATGACAATCAGCCTAAAATAAGGTGATAAAATAACTTAAATGAGCGAGCAGATTAATGCAGGTCAAAATTAAATGAGAGCAACCACAAGAAGGCTTTGCAATGGACTTCTAAAAAAGTTCTATTCTTTTTCTCTCTCCCTCTACTATAATGAATATATGGATATTCCATTTTTTTTTGTGTGTGTGGCATATTGGGGTGAGGGAGAGGGGGGGGCACGCTTCAAATTACAAGTCAATCAAGTTATACCATGTAAATACTTTACAACAATAGGGCAGATCTATCAAATTACAGAACAAGCATCCTCCACAAAAGGATATTACATTATAATTTGATATGTTGGCATAAGAAAGTCACTGATTCTTACTTGCAATGCGACTGTCAAGGTCTATGCCAAAATTCAAGTTTTTAAACAAGATGGGCCCTCCAGGATAACCAAATGATGCGTCACTGCAACCAAACATGAGATATTCAGTAAAATATTCATAGAAAGTCAGACCCACAAAAATAATCAAGTAAAAAGGGGATGGACGGGATTAACATAGAAAGGAACATGTTATGCTAAAGGGTTTATTGTTTTATAAATTAAAGGAGAATGGAACAAATACATAGAGCTAAAGCTTTACAAAGTGGAACCTGAAACTAATAATTGGAGGCCCTGGTCTGTCATCCGGAGTTGGGAACTCAAATTTGTAGCTGGGAGGGGGAAAAAAAGCTTAGCATATGGAAGACAGGAAAAAAGATTTGCAATATTGAAGATCATATTGGAAATCAGAAGAATGGATACTCTGGATCATTGACAACAGCATCTACGTGACCCATTCGATCCAATGCCTGAATCATCCATAACATGAGTCAACAATAACAAAAATGCATAACCATGTATTTTAAGTACATATAGCAAAATTACAACGCAGAAGAATCTTGGGACTGAATTGG
Source organism: Areca catechu (assembly GCA_021397845.1). Lineage (NCBI taxonomy): Eukaryota > Viridiplantae > Streptophyta > Magnoliopsida > Arecales > Arecaceae > Areca > Areca catechu. The sequence goes on from CM038052.1 coordinate 182,187,090, forward strand.
CTGAGCCAATTAGCAAGGGTACGGTCATGCTTTCTATCACCAATAAAAAGGAAGAAAAAAGAAAAAAAAAAGCACCTTGATTCTCGACTGAACAAGGGATGCCCGTTTTGCATTGTAACGAAATTTGTCAATGAAAGCCTGCACAGCAAAGAATGGATATCAGATATTACAGTTGACATTTTCTGTAAGTGAAGAAATGACATTACCAATTATTATCATTCCAGTCCAAAAATAATCTAATTCACGGAACACCTGTTCACCATCAGATGAAAGAAAAAGTGGGGAACAGCATACTATGGTGGATGCTTAGGACTCTTCCCGGAATGCACGTGATGCACAATTTAGTGATTTGTCATTTGTACCACTAACCTGCCAGTTCTTTCTCATTTGGCCTAGTCACAAGTATTTGGCCACATATCTTGATAGAAAAGAACATGAATGACAGGTACTCCATTTCTTAAGTAGAAAATGGTTAATGAAATAGTTAGATAAATCAGTGTCTCTGATACAAGTAACATTTTTTTTGCTCTGTATATAATTTAGATTGAACAGAAAATTACTTCATCCTATTAACAGAATCAAATATAGACTCTCCCATAAAAATAAATAAATAACTGATCGAACCAATGCAGATAAAATATCATCTATTAACAGCAATATCTGAAAAAAACAATAATTCCATATTGCCAAATATCCCTCCTGAGAATAAAATATTATCCATAAACTGGATCTCTTCTTCCCCACTCCTTGTTGGAAACAATATGATGGAAGAAGGTGAATATTTTGTGCAACAAAACCTTCTTCCCCAATCCTTGTTGAAACAATATGATGGAAGAAGGGGAATATTTTGTGCAATAAAACTTGATGTACTGAACCAAAATTTACTAAACAGGGCATTGAATGCTTCTATAAGCAGTCACTACTATATGCATTAATATTCCATGCATTGAACAGTAGGTATCAGCTAATATCCAACAGAATTTGGATAAGAAAACTGTTTTAACACCAGTAATGCATATGTACGGCAGGAGAGGTTTTTTTTGGGGTGCCAGACCTGCATGTGGGCCCTAGCCTTTTCATTCGATTCAAAGGCCTTCTGTTGATTTTTGAGCTGCTCTTCACGTGTCTTCTCAAACATATCATAGTCCCCTTTGTAAGTAATCAGCTTTTGTCCATGTAAATGGATAATATCTGTAACTACCTGGAGAAGATTGAGAAATGATCATCACATAACAAAAAATATATTTTGTGCTTCTTACTAAAGCGAGATGGATAAAAACAACTTCATTTCAAGAAAATCTTACACCAGAGATGAATTAAAACTATACCGTATTCAAAAACTCTCTGGCATGAGAAACCACAATAAATGTCTTGGGCCATCTAACCAGATATGATTCCAGCCATAATACAGCATGAAGATCAAGATGGTTCTGCAAAAATGAAACATTTGATGTAACTATCCCATAGAGCTAGAAGAATCTAAGGCATATCATATTCACAAATTACCGTTGGTTCATCGAGTAGTAGTAAATCAGGCTCAATAAACAGAGCACGTGCAAGAGCTATTCGCATCCGCCATCCACCAGAAAATGTTTTAGTAGGCTTCCGCTGCATTTCTGGAGTAAAGCTAAGACCCTGAAAGTTTTCAATTTCATTACAAGATCCTACACAGCTAGGGCAGCAGCATGATTTTGAAGCAAAGGGTGAAAAAGATATGCTTAATTAAACTAAGTGATAAAATATTTTTACTTTTATACCTAATAAAATATTTATATACGAACATGCCTGTGTATTGCTGACATTAGCACATGCATGCACATATAGATGTTCCTCTGTGCTCATGTGAATATGCATGCAACAATCTAAAAGAGAAAAAAATATGTTGCACACATGTAACAGCATGAATTATATCACTCCAGTAAATAACTGGAAAGGAACAAAGAACAGCAAAAAGCAATGGGAACACAAAGTGTCGACTCTTTGGTCCAGAAAATTCAGCACTAATACCGTCAACAAGCATGAATACTGCAACTCTTTAACTAAATATGTTTTCTTTTGGTTTTTACTACCTAAACCTGCTCAGACAAAAGTATTTTTTCAATATTTTGATCTTTGTCCACATGGGGGGAGGGGGGGATGCCAAATCAACTCAGGCCCTTTTGATGTCATAAAAAATACACGTGACAGACACCAGACATACATTCAAACAAAACCTCTTTTTTTTTGCAACACTAAAACTTTATTCTATGGTAAACAAGCGAATTCAAGCTAGCAACAAGCAACCATTTCAAAAGATGAGAATGTGTAAAATTTTCAGCCTCTGAAAAAAGAACTGCCAAATTTGCCAAAAACATATCTTAACAAATAATATGTTGTCAAGTGAGAGCACACTGCATTTTTTCACCTTCTTTTCTATCCTAAAGGCCAATAAGAAGATAAACTGAACTATGGATACTTTCTATCCCATGGGCGTAACTGCGTAGGATTACGCATGCTTGTATCAAAAATTCATAAGGAGGTCATTGTTATTTAGACTTGAGTATCATAAGACCTGCAATTCATGAGATTTTTGGAAATCCATCTGTTTACCATTATGTTTTGCTTCCTTCTTCAGATACTTATCCTGATAGTTTCATATGGTATATCTAATCAGCCAAGAACAAGTGTTATGAAAAATATGAAGCCTCAAAATATGAATAAAAAAAGATATAGAAAACTCTTAATTGGACATCTTCAAATTTCCAAAATGATAAAATACCTTAATTCAGTAAATAGCTTGCAATGAATTAGTAAATGATTACACTGATATTCATAAACCTCCATCACAAATGGGAAAAAAAACTTGCATATGCGCCAGAATAAACACATTATTTCTCAGAACAATGTAGCATGAATAACCTCCACAATAAAGTTTCAACTACAACTCATGAAAGTCATCAGAGGCTTGATGGGTCTAAAATGCTAACCGCCAAAATCGAAGCAGCACGTGACTCTGCAGAATCAGCATCAATAAACTCAAGCCTTTTGTATATCTCTTCAAGTCTTTTTGAAATAGCATCTTTGTCTATTGAACCATTAACCTTGACATTACTCTTTCCGGTTTCTTCATCGTATTCTAGATCTCTCTTTCAGACAATAGCATATGTGTCAGTGCATTAAGTGATGCAGCAAACAAATAATACTGCAAAGTGACCATGCAGAACTAAAGAAAGTATGTCGACCAGTAAAACTTTATAATACAATGACAATGTTAAACCTGTTGTGAAAGTAGATGAGCTTCTTCTTCCAAGAGTTGAATTCTCTCAATATCAGAGTTCAGGACACACTGCAGGGCTGTAGTGTCGTCTCCTGCAACTTCTTGCTCCACATGTAGTATTTGGCAGTTCTTAGGAATACCATCAAAAGCATGCATAGCCATATGCCTCAGGAAAGAAGTTTTACCAGTACCATTTCTCCCAACAAGACCTGATAACAAAGAAGCATGAAAAGCTGTAATTCTGCAAGAGAATTGATCTTAAGAATTCTATCAACATTTGAATAGAAACATGCTCAAATAGGAAAAAAGTGTAGCAGACATTCTTGCAAATATAAATTTTAAATGAGGATCAAAGATGGTAGTAGTTATTATTCCTTTTTCCCTTGATTGCAAGCTACAGCATTCCAAAAGATACTAATGATGGCCTGACAAGCCGACTCTACAACAAGCTAAGATCTGTGCCACAGTATATTCAGAACCACTTCTGCAATCCACGAGATATGCTTCCATCTTTATTAGGCTAATCACGAAATATTTATACACAGTTTCCCACAATAAGAATGTTTAATCTATCATTCTTTTCACTATTTCCATTGTTATGGTTTACGTATCACTTTTTCTCTTTGAATTCATTTTCGAAACTTGGCAGAGATACTGAAGAACCCAAAATGCAAGATCTGTCTTTCTTTTAACAGCCAAATTGTACTTCCTGAGCATATTTCTGTGGGTGACAATGTATAACATGGCAAGACAAGCTGGGTTCCTTTTTTCTTTATTCTAATGATCAGTGCCTGACTATATTGGCATATTGCATTAACTTTGTGTTATGGTAAAACAAGAACCAACAACTTTTAGATACAACGGCATGCACATTAAGAATGCACAATAATACAATCACTATTAATATTCAAGAGTCTATAAACTATTAAATATAAGAATTATAAGGTTATTATTTGTCCAGATTTTATATAGAAGTCATATTTTGTAAAAATATTTGGAAATCATGAATGTAGATTATGTAAATGCTGTCTTTTTTTGTCCTTGTCACTGGATATTTAAGCCCATGTGCCACTCTCACTGATATAATGGAATGGGGGAAATGACAGCATGTAGCATCCATTACAAGCAGAAATGTCATTAAGGAGAAACAAATGTGTTGCCGATCTCGCCGCCGCGCCTGTGGCTTCGGAGCCGCCGATTTGACTAGACCGTCTCGCCCCGGGGTCTCCTAGCTCCCAATCCTGCAAGACAAGGTCAGAAACCCTGGCCGGGGATCCCGGCGAGGGAGCTCCGACGGTCAAGTAAGTAAACGGCGAGAGGGAACAGAATATCTGAGACGGCCCCCCGAAGGAGTCCCAGACTTAGAGATCGTGCTAGCAAGAATGGTCCCAGGAAGAATAGAAATCCGGCCGAGTTCCTCCACCGAGCTCGCGCTCCTGCTCCTCGGAAGCTTCTCCGCACAGGTTGGCCTGCCTCGGCCGAGGTGGGACCGTCTCAAGGCGCCACCTGGCGAGGGAGCAGGGGGCCGCCAGCTTTGGCTGAGGTAGACCCCTCCTGGGTGGACACCTGGCGGAGCGGCAGAGGGGCGCTTGACTTCGGCCGAGGTGGTCCCGTCTCCGAACGCCACCTGACGAAGGAGCGAGGGGGCCCGACTCGACCTCGGCCGAGGTGGGACCGTCTCAGGGTGCCACCTGGCGAGGGAGCAGGGGAGCCGCCAGCTTCGGCCGAGGTGGACCCCTCCTGGGTGGACACCTGGCGGAGCGGCAGAGGGGCGCTTGACTTCGGCCGAGGTGGTCCCGTCTCCGGGCACCACCTGGCGAAAGAGCGAGGGGGCCCGGCTCGACCTCGGCCGAGGTGGGACCGTCTCAGGGCGCCACCTGGCGAGGGAGCAGGGGGGCCGCCAGCTTCGGCCGAGATAGAACCCTCCTGGATGGACACCTGGCGGAGCGGCAAAGGAGCGCTCGACTTCGGCCGAGGTGGTCCCATCTCCGGGCGCCACCTGGCGAAGGAGCGAGGGGCCCCGGCTCGACCTCGACCGAGGCGGGACCGTCTCAGGGCACCACCTGGCGAGGGAGCAGGGGGCCGCCGGCTCCGGCCGAGGTGGACCCCTCCTGGGTGGATACCTGGCGGAGCGGCAAAGGGACGCTCGACTTCGACCGAGGTGGTCCCGTCTCCGGGCGCCACCTGGCAAAGGAGCGAGGAGGCCTGGCTCGACCTCGACCGAGGCGGGACCGTCTCAGGGCGCCACCTGGCGAGGGAGCAGGGGGCTGCCAGCTTCGGCCGAGGTGGATCCCTCATGGGTGAACACCTGGCGGAGCGACAGAAAGGCCTGGACCAACCTTGACTTCGACCGAGGCGGAGCCACATCTGACCTTGCCGAAAAACTTCACGTGGCTCGAATCACGACCGGCGAAATCTGAGATATGCCACGTCATCGTAACGGCCGTAACAAAATGTATATAAGATCCAGAGACACATGACTAGGTTAAGCATTTGCAAGATAAACAACAAGAAGTCTTTGTAAATATGTGGTACAAACTAGCAAATGAAACAGCTCGCCATAAATGGAAGTTCTCCACTATCTTTTCTACTTCATGGAAAAAAAAGATTGAGATTAAATTGGGCATTAAGAAAGTCAAAGGGGGGTATCATCACCTTGGAGATGACAACAAACTGCAACAGCTTAGCTAGCCACATCCTAGGTTTATTCCTAAGAACAAAAATAATGACTGCTGTAGAACACTATAGAACCAGAACAGAAACAGGAGAAACTTATATTCCAACCTTTCTCTAATTCAGTGACAGCATAGAAAATATATTTTTAAAAACTTCAATTTTGAATTAAATATAGGTGGTCTTGCTATGTGCCCAAATCCAATTCCTCGATCAGGTTTAAAGATACATGTAACATAGCCTCCCAAGTTCAAGGGATAGAGTTTGAACCCATATCATTCCATTGGCACGATAAGCATGTTAGTCACTCAACTACCATCTATCATCCGATGAAAGAAAATACAAGATGAGTAACTACAAGTTGTATAAATCAAAAACTTACCATAGTGCCTTCCAAATGAAAGAGTCACTGAAGCATCTGTGATGAGATCACGACCACCAACCGAAACACTAAAGTTCTCCATATGGATATCCCTGACAGCTGACCCCACATTTCCACCATGATTTACGCTTACAACAGGCATCCCTGCTCTAACTGCCTCCATCTCCGCCAAATGCGTTTGATATTGGGCCTGATCAGCAAATGGTACCACAATAAAGCAAAAGCCAAATGACATCACAAGTAGCCAAACTCAAATGTTATTATAAAACATAACAAGAAGCCCCAGGACTTGATGACAGGTTTTTAAACTTCCAAGATTGGAAAGCCAATCAACAGAGAAACTGCAGACTTTACAGGGAGTAAATGTTAATCCAGGAACAGAAAAAAGAGTTTTCACATAATATGTCCCAAGGAAAACTAAGTGAACTGTAACAATTTAATAACCACTGAATAAAACTGATTAGGGAAATCATATTCAGAGTTTGCAGTCATTGCACTTACCTGTCTTTGTCGCTCCTCTTTCCTCTTTCTTCTATCAAGCTTTGCCTTATCACGTTCCGAGAGCACCGGACCATCAAGTGCCTCCGGCTGTTTCTTTCGGGTTTCTGTCTCATCCATCCCATCATACATCCGCAAAGGTGTGGCTAGACTTCTAACAGCTTCTTTAGGTTTCACCAGCCCATGTTTTCCAAATCTCTCTGAAATTTTGCTGCAGACCTGTATTTTCATGACAAGCAAAAGAAAAAATATATCACAATGTTGAATAAAGCAAAGCTAGGCATACAAAAAAATTATTCTTTGTAAAACATAGAAAAAGAGAGTTCTTGTTCGGTAATATCACACACATCCTTAGCATAAACATCCAGACATAAAAAGTACAATAGTCTTCTCCTTTATGGAAAAGAGTGGGAAGAGTTGAAATGAAAAGAGACGAGTAAGGGAATAGGAGGAAGAAGACATCCCCAGAATTCCTTATAACAAAATCTCCACCATGAATAAAAGGAAAAAAGAAATTAATAAATTTGTGAGAAAGAACAAACCTTGACAATAGCTGATGGGTTTTTTAAATGTTACTCTAACACCTGACACGGTTATCGAGCATCCAAATGTCTAAGAGAATCAGACACAGCAATCTTCCAAAAATTGGACAAATAGTACACCTTCGAATCTTATAATGCATGTCTAAATATGTGTTGATATATGGATATAACAAACTAGTTGATTTCATTTAAATTGGTAAAATGGCACTAATTATTTTTTCAGAATAAAGAACTTTCATATAAGAGTGTCAAATGTAATCTGAGGAAGAGGGTCAGATATATGCAGCCATGCATATGTGCACGGATAGGCAGTTTTGGTTTTGAACCCGCGACCTCCACGTTATAATGTAGCAACACTTCTTCCTATCTATTCTTTTTGAAAAAAATTAAAAATAAAAAAAAAATAAACCTCGACCAATCTGCCATTAGAAATAAATAATGCAACCAAAATAAATCCCAAATTAAGGACTGCTATACATTTAGATTTCCTCTTGTTTGCCTAGAAACAATTATGTGCATAAAAGAGAATTTTACACGGGCATTTCCTTTCAAACCATCAAAAGCGTCAATTGGCAGCAACACAAACACAACCATTTCCAGAAAACTAACTTTCTACACGAATTTAGACCGGATTTAAAACAATCCTCGAAATCCGATGGATGAGGAAAACCACTGAACTGCTGGTTTCCTAAGTTCACATAAGCAAATAAAATAATCGATCGATAGGTTTTGAAAGCACGGAGATTGGAAGGATGAGGGAATACCAAGTGGCCCTCGGCATCGTCCCGGACACAACCGGAGTCGACGAGGAGCTCGCCGACGGCCTCGAAGGCGCCAACGCCGTCGATGCCGAAGTCGAAGTCCTCGTCGGCGAGGACGTTGATGACGTAATCGATTATGGGCTGGTCGACGTCGCGCGCTCGGTCGCCGAGCACCTCGTGCACCACCGAGCTCGCAACCTCCGCCATCGCGCCCTCTCTCTCTCTCTCTCTCTCTCCCTCCGCCGCCGCTCCGGCCGTGCAAAAGGGCACGGTCCGAGATCAAGGAGAGGGTGGTGCGGTGACTCGCGCGTCAGTTTTAAAGCTACATGCACTTGAGGCGGTGCAGGGGATAACGGGTTCGGAAGACGGGTCGGATGCGAGTTTAGTAACCGAATAATCCGACAAAGCCTCGCGTGTGACGGTGCTGGTGGCGAAAATATTCTATCTGCCTGCTTTGCTGTCCAGCGCATACTAATCCTATAAGCGCCCAGGCATTGTTAGCGAAGCAATTTATGCGACCGCATGTTGCAGTTGCAGTAGCAGTAGCAGTAGTAGTAGAGTTGGTAAAGAATATGGTTGTTGAATACCAACGGTTCCGGGCCTCCTCTGGACTAATTTTTTCTCATGCATTGACCCGAAATGAGGAGGGGGGTGATAAAGCTATCCCCACGAACATGAGCATTGCTACGTGTATATGGTATGCATTGGAAACAAGCAACAAACCAGTTTTTCCATGATTTACATGGTAGACTCAGGGTTTATCAAGCATTTCAATGTCCACTTTAGTGTGGTAGTCTAGCAAGAACTAGGTTTGGATATTTGCCCGGATATCTATTACGGTACGTGAAGCAATATTCTCCAAGTATACATGCAAATGCCAGATGCATCAATGACTACATAGCATCTAATCATTCTACGTATGTGTTGGCCATTTTTCTGGATGCAAGAGAGATCAGATCAAGATGCTTCGCCAAACCGAAGTGCAAGCGTTTCACCAGCTCCAATTAAAAAGTATAGGGAAACAAGTGAATCCTCTTATCCTGAACTTTTAAGAACTTTCGTCACTGGCATATTACACTCGGAGAGTGGTAACCAAGAAACTAAAGTAAGCTAAAAGAAAAAAAGAATAGAATTGATTGAAAAGTAAAAGAGGTATACATATAAAATATGATAATGATTCACAAGTCCCCAGATACATCCCTTCCTAGTGTTATTACCTCGTACTTACAAATGGTTCCTATTAATTGCTAAGATAGGTGACCTGCCATTTTGATACCTATCCCGACAATTAATAAGAGCTTATTTATACAAGTCCTATAAACTCTGGCCTGCCATGTACGTTGGCCTTTCTGAGAAGTGAGAACCAACTTGGTTTCTAGCGCATGGCCAGGCCAGGTGATGATGGACTTGCTTGAAGGGGTTGGTGCTTCAAAATATCTTGTAGGATAAACAGCTGGTCTGCAGATAAAGATGCAAATAGCTGCTAAATTAGAACAAAAGGCCAGGTCACGGTAAGTCTATCAAGGCTTCTGCCTTGTCGACAAGTCTCTTTGCAATCCACTTTGTCCATCTTTGAAACACACCCTGGGTCCCATTATGGGGAGTCGAGAAGCTATGCCCAGACAACAGCTGCAAAGAAAGTCATGACCGACGGCCCAATAAGGTTGCTCCAGGAGTGTTTACCGGTTACAAGCAAGATCGATGCTTTGAACTCAACCATGGCTTCTTGACAAGTGCTATAAAAGAAGAGCCGTCAGGTGATGTAGACCATGACAATCAAATTGCCGTATTTCTTGGAAGACACATTGGCCATAAGTCCATAACCTCACTTCACTTCATTTCGTTGCAGTCTCCCAGATTAATCATTTTTGTGGTCGCCATTCTCTTGAATTGAAAATCCACTCGGCACCTGAAGAATGCATGTAATGAATAAAAATATTCGGTGTTCACCATGGAAAAAGAGAGAACAATCCAGCCTACTCACACCAGAGATGCGAAGAATAAGGATGCCCCTTCTTAAGCCATGGAACATAAAGTTTAAATTTAATCTGAAGTGGGACGACAACAAAAAAGAACAAGAACAGATGCAGAAATCAATGGTTCGCTCATTCTACAAAAATCATAAGGGATCACCTTCCTCGCACAGAACAAAACCTCAATGTTATCAGCCAACTGCCTATAAATGTTGGTAAATATTTTACAGAACATGCTTTTGATAATGTAGCCACTGACCTGAATGAATGAAAATGGGAACCTTGGATCTAGCAGGATTCACCTGCTGCTGTGTAAAATGGTAGACTTATCCAGTTTAGGTTCCAAAAATATGTCTATGGACGGGAGCATCGAAATTCTGGGCAACCTCCATCCACCGCTTCTCTAGTATCAAAAGATAATTTTCTGACAGGTGACCGACGAACAAAACAGGGTCTTTAAATGTACAGACATCAAAAATTTCTTATTCTTAATGGAGTTGGATTCCTGATCGAAATTCCTTCGTTTCTGCTTTGCTCTTGCATTTTTGCTAGAATCGTACTTCTCCAATAATTGATCCGAACCATTTGGGTGTTCATGGCCTTCCTGATTGATTAGCATCCCAAAGTCAATTAAGCACATTGCCCTGCATGTATATCAAAACAAAGAGCAGAAAGTGAGCGAACAGAATAATAAATAATTGAATTTGCAGAATGCAACATGAGCCAGACCTTCATCTTGGAACATGCTAATGATTCTTTGGACAAAGAATAGAAACGCTAAGGCCATTTCCCCTCATCATTTCCATGTGGAAATAGTGACATGAATAGATTCATGCGATCAGGAACAAGGTTGCACATAACACATCATCCCATTATAACAGACCCTCCAAAACTTCTAGGCTGTTATAAGAGTTATGATGGCCATCATTTCCATCAGATCCAAATTTCTGATATTAGAATACCACTGAAGTAAGGGCTGTTAAGTGTTTCACAGGTGGTGTTATGCAGGGCTGTTATAACGGGAAATAACAGGAAATGATTAAAAAGTAACAGCACCACCATTCTGTACACTTTTTACGAGATAACATAATATTATCTTTTGGACCGTACAATCACTTTTGGAAGGATTTTTTAGGGAAAAATATTATTTTATTCAAAAGAAGGTACAAGTGAGAATAATGGTCATTATTTATGCTAACAATAAGTTATGAGGAGAAATGATGAAAAATAGCTTTCTTTACATTTTTCCCAAATTATCTCAATAGCATGAAGGGAGGTGGCCAACTGAAACCATCATGACGGCTGTTATAATGGTTTATAACACTGATATTTAAAACCATGATCAGGAATCAATTTCAAATTTCACATGGGCAACGACATTTTCACAAATCGGTTGCCAATTTGCCATCGTTGCTGAGAGTTGCCATAGAAGCAATTACGTGGGTCCGACAAGGAAGGGAAACTTCGAATGTACAAATCCTGAACTTTGGCTTGACTGCAATTGGAGAACTTTTAGTGGGAAAAAGACATTGGCATTAGACACTATCTACACTGCAAAATAGAAAGCAAACGCATAGAGTTGGGCCATGTGAAGCCCACCACAAAAGCCTAACGACATCCACTTTTACACCTTTCCGAAACATACAAAACGTTATCTCTAAAAATTACATTTTTTTTAAAAAAAAGTAGATAGCTAAAAAATCCAAAAAAAGGGAACAAATATAGGGATCTGTGAGTTACATGGCCTGGCTGATCCCACTATCTTCAGGGGATCCTAAATTGCAGCCACAGAAACATAGTTCCTTTCAAGCCCCCTGCTAATGAGAAACTATGATTATTGGAGCCTCAAACACAAAAAAAAAAATCATGACAGCATACAGTCATATTGACATCAAGACTCTTTATCATGCCTACAGCATTCTGGCAACGCTCATCCCACAGGAGTTACCATAATTTCCAGTCATGAGAAGGAAACATCAGGGCACATTATATGATCATGGGTCAACATCTGATCAACCAAATCAATTCCAACTAAAACACATTAAATCACAGCCACTAGGACTTTCCTCTTCGCACATCAAACATGCCAAGCTCTAGTGATTCAGAGGATAAAGAGATAGATCATAGATGGTTTCAGTTCAGTGTCTAGCAAGAAGCAGCAAGAGGAAGGGCTCTTTAGCAAACTGAAGCTGGTCAGTGGATAAGATTGGTTCTCTAGGAGGAATGAGAGTCTCAAGAGGTTGTGGTCTTGTAGGTGGTTGAATTGAGGATGGAGATGCAGAGAATCTGTCTTTGTTTTCTCTATTTTCCATTGTTCCGTTTCATTTATGTCCTTTGAGGGCGATTCTTTTCACTACCTTACTGAGAAGTGTTTAGGTTTTGCCTAACTTTCACTCTCTAAGAGAAAAAAAGAGATCTTCATTAATGAACTTTGTAGTGATCAAGATTTACATATATTCTGACCGACTACAGATTGTGAGTGTTTCAGATGTGTCCACACCCAAAATGTATACACCATGGCACCAATCCGATAGCTCCAACCAAGCAAAAGTAACACAAAGTACCATTCAGAATGCCTAAAGTTGATAACATGATGAGAATGTGCCCAAGTAAGCTAGCTCGGCACCTGACAATTGGAGACATCGTAATGCATAGCATATAAAACCAAACCAAACCCCCTCATAGGAAGGGTATTTTGCTAATCAAGGCAGAATTTTCCATAGGTTTCTCACCAAATGATGTATTTCAATAATCTTGCTAAACACATTTAAAAAAAAAAAAAAGAGAATCACCAAGGAGCTTAGAGGAAATGTGCAAGACATACAGCTCAAGGAAATTAAAGCAAATGCATGCATGCAAAAATAACTAAGGCAGCTCATACCTTCAACTCCATACAACAACTGAAGTTGAGAATGAGGAAGGTGGAAAGGAGAGCCCAATCACTTCCCCTGGAAATTCTTGAAATCTTCTATGTAGATCATAAGTGCAGTGCCTCGACCATTCACCTCACTGTTTTGCTTCCATGTCAAACACATATACCTGGTTTGAAGATGTTGTGATGACAAGACATTGCTGTTCCTGGGAGGAAAACCACCGGCAGTAACAGAAGCATCATTCAACCTGGATATGAACCGGTGTAACGGTGTTGCCTGCAAACAAAATTTAACCCATGTCAATCAACCTTGAAAGTGTTAACAATGTACAGATGATAAAAGTGCAAATTGTTACTGCAGTTGTTGTATAATAACTAAGATATTTATCACATGGAAACCTATATGCTAAATACAGAAAGAATAATTACTATTTACCATACAAGCATACTCAGGAAATAAGATGTTGGGGTAGATAACAATATATTTTGCACACAACAACGATGAGACAAATTAAACAAGTATGATTCCTAACCCATCCAAAGATTGTAGAAGACCAGTAAAAGAGTATACAACAGAAATGATAGAGAAAAAGGGATTTTTACCTGCTATAAGGTAAGGGAAGGCAATCAACTTGAAAAGAAATAGGAAGCAATGAATAAGTGCTGCAAAAGGACAACAATTTAATAGGTTTCACAGGTCAGAACTAGCTAATGCTTCTCAAGCCGGTGCCAAGTTTTAATAGTACTAGTATTTGACAGCAGACCAATTATTTTACCGCATAGCATCCTTCACTCTAAAATGTTCATCAGTTCCTAACCTCCACAACTACAACGACATGACCATGCTATTATGCTCCACAACATAAAACCTCAATCACAAATTAAAGGGTAATTAGAAAGATGACATTTGCCATATTGTTCACGGTGCCTTGTATAGGAAGGATTATCTATACATCTAATATAATTCCAGGTGATATGGAATTATGAAAGGCCAAAACGAGATTTTATGACAGTCTCTGTTCGAATAGTGAATGGATTACCGAACAGAGATTGGGCTTTGCTTCCTTTCCACTTGATGGAGTTCAGGTCAATGACATCGAACAAACTTCGATTTCGGAAGGAGAAATCGAAATGGATTTCCATGTGGAATCAAAGCTTCGAGGGAAAACGACATGTTTCAATGAACACTTCATAAGAAAGGGCATTTCCGATATCTTCCTTGCTTAGCTTCCCGCCAAATATACTGTCGTACGTTTCTCAAGGGTTCTCAGGGACCGGAAGTTACAATATTAGTCAACAGAGATTTTCCGTTGGTTTCGGATCAAATGGGGGACCGGCAATTAAATACCCGAAAAAAAAATTACTCATGACCAGTTTTGTGATCGGACTGGCTTGTAACCCTGGTACAATTTAGAAATCTCTTTCATCATTATCTTTTAGGTTGTATTCACACTCAATCTTCTAATTAAATATATTTTATATATATATATATATATATCAGAGGATAGAATGGATAAATTCGAAATAGCTATCCCACGGGCTTTACTTTACTGAAAAGTATCTAAATTTTTATAATTTTTTTTATGAATATATCAATCCAATATCATCAAAATACTAGTTTACTAAAATAAGAAAATAAAAAAAATTCTAACCTTTGCTGACCGGTTGATTATGAGATAAAATTCAAGCCAACTAGACTACTGTTTTAGTGGTTTATTTCTAACTTTATAAATACCATGTATCGTGGATTGAGTTGGGCCAAGTTGGAACTCGGAGTAGCCGTCCTTGAATCTTGATCATTGACCGGCTCCACCAAATATAGATTCGGCCAGACCGAGCCGGACAGACTTTGTATGAAGACATGGGAAGAAACTATAGCTAATATATGGCTGACTACAAATTCCCAAGGTATTTTATGGCAAGAGTATTTTGCATAACAGATGTCCAAAATCAAGAGGTCATCATATGAGTATTAGATCAGGGAACCTGGTTTTTAAACAGCGAATGATAGGTGTCGTCCGTCCAACTGCATGGGTTAACTATTTTGTGTTTTTCGTTGCCCAATGAAGACCAACCTTATTAGAAATGATAGAGAATGTATATATATTATTAAATCTAGGATGAATTACCCGATTGATATGAAATCATATCTCAATATGACTATGAAATCACTTGGCATTGCAAACTTCGACAAATTTTCCTTGGCAACGTTAACGACGATGGCAATCATGCTTAATTTGAACATGCATGGTTAATGTTTTGTCTACCTAACAAAGTTTTGAGAAGGTTAAGACTATCACAACGTGGAGTCGAAGGACCAACGTGCTTCTCCCAAGAAAGTTGGTGGCACAAAATGGTAGAATTGATGTCCATTTCCTTGCAAATCTTGAATAAAGATACAGCAAAATCTATTATCGGAATAGAATGGTAAAATATATATCAAGGTGCTATCTACCTTGCTGGCAGTATATTTCAGTATCAAAAATAGATCTCTGTCATATTCTGCATAAAGATCAGCCTAATGGATCGGATGACGTGTCTGGACCTCAGAAAATGGCTTTATAGGAGGTCAAATAATGTTTCAACTCTCTCTCTATGAAACTGGAATATCAGTTTATCCTGATGGCATGGAAAGCCAGAGAGAGTTCAAAGAGCTAGCAAACATGCCTTCAAATCTTGCATCGATCATTTACTAGAGATAAAGATTAAGTATATGTTTTACACTTTGATTTCAATGAATTGTTACATTAAAATCATAAAAAGACAGAAAAACAGCGACAGGAAAAGAGGGTGTTGTCAGGTTGGAGAACTTTGGCTGATGTGTACTTCCTATGTTTTGAATCAAAAAAAAAAATAAAAAAAAAAGAAAAAAAGAAAGAGGTCAGCAAACATTTTCATATCCTATGCTTATATCTCAACTGCATTGGTTTGCACCACCTACATAATTAACAATGCTAATTATATGCTTCGCAATCATGTACAGGGGCAAGCACTGTGCGCTAGATATCGATGCATGAATTAATCCACATGAAAATCGAATTAAATCTATAAACTGAAGCCTAGACACACTGGATCGAACCGAAAACTTCCTCCAAAACTTTCAGATTTGCGTACCAGTAGTGCATTCCAAGAAAGGAAGAAAGACAAAAGGCCAAAAAGTTAAAGCTTCGGATTCTCGTCAAAAGCAGCAGGTTAGATGATTTTAGCATCAAGGCCACCCCCCAAGCCAAAGAAAAGAATCCACATTCTACAAAATCCCCACTTCCCCTTCCACATTGCCTCCACCTCGGTCTCTACTCTTATCCCTTTCTTGTCTCGCTATGGCGAAAGGAAGAACTCTGACAGCCATACCTGCAACCATCCACACTCTTTGGATCCTCTTCACAGTTTCCATCTTGGAAGGTATGCTATCAACTATATATATATTATTCTCTCCCTTACCTTCAACAATCTCGGGTACTGCTGATATTGCCATCATGCATGTTGCACTCTTAATTAGCAACAAAATTATGTTCATTATATATATATATATATATATATATATATATATAGTTGGAATGTCACTCTTATGAAGAACTCGAATAACCTAAAGAATATCAAGCTCTGTGAAGTTCTTTTCAGCTGGCGGTGGATCCGGCATCGGTGTCAACTATGGCAGGCTTGCCAACAATCTTCCCCCACCAGCTCAGGTGGCACAATTTCTTGCTCGAAACACCATAATCGACCGCGTCAAGCTCTTCGATGCCGATCCATCAACCTTGCAAGCCTTCGACAACACGGACGTAGCCATTGATGTCACCATCTCCATCGACCTCATCCCCAACCTCACCAACCTTTCCTTCGCCAAGTATTGGATCCATGCCAACGTCCTTCCCTACATCGCCGCCACCAACATCACCCGAATCCTGGTCGGCAACGAGGTCCTGTCGACGGCCAACAAATCGCTGATCGCCAGCCTCGTGCCCGCCATGCAAAACCTCCACACCGCCCTCGTGGGCGTGTCGCTGCAACACAAGATCAAGGTCTCCTCCCCCAACTCCTTGGCCATCCTCGCCGCCTCCGACCCACCATCCATTGGGAGATTCCAGGATGGCTATGACTCCGCCATAATGAAGCCGTTACTTAACTTCTTAAGAGCTACAAACTCCCCTTTCATGGTGAATGCATACCCATTCTTCGGTTTCACACGTGACACCCTTGACTACGCTCTTTTCCGGCTGAACTCCGGCGTGCCGGACAGCAATACGGGCCTGACTTACACCAACATGTTGGATGCGCAACTGGACGCTATCTTCTCGGCAATGAAGCTCATGGGTTTCGACGACGTCGACATCGTCGTAGCCGAGACCGGATGGCCATCGATGGGAGATGCATGGGAGGTTGGCGTCGACATGGATAGCGCCCGGGACTACAACAAGAACCTCGTGCGGCATGTGGCTTCCGGTATCGGCACCCCGCTCATGCCAAAGAGAACATTTGAGACGTACATCTTCTCGCTCTTCAATGAGGATCTCAAACCGGGGCCCATGTCCGAGAGGAACTTCGGGCTGTTCCAACCCGATATGATGCCAGTCTATGACATTGGAATTCTTACAACAGAGGTGAGGTGTGAGATTACTAACAGAGTGGTCGATCTTTTTACTATCGAATCTAACGAACATGATATCTATTAATTCATTTTAGCAGGCCAGAGAACAGGTGATTTACCCGATGGTAGGCGCCCCTGTGAATCCAATGCCATCCGATGGGAAGAGGTGGTGCGTTCCGAAACCAAACGCCGATGGGATGTCACTGCGGGAGAACATTGAGTATGGCTGCTCGCAGGGCATTGACTGCAAACCGATACAGCCGGGTGGTGCATGCTATCATCCAAACACTGCACAGGCCCATGCTGGTTACGTTATGAACGAGTATTACCAATCTTTTGGAAGGAATTCGTTTGACTGTGATTTCGGACAGACCGGAGTGATCTCCACCATTGATCCAAGTAAGCATGACCCATAAGGCAGCATATATATTATTGTTTCGGTGATCTCTATTTTCAATTTCTTTTGGTTTCTTATATCGGCAATATTGCAAGATGTTAAAAATTCAGCTACTCCCTGGTTGTCTTGGTTGCATGCATGCATCTCATGCGTACCTACTCAATGTTGAATTTGATTTCTCCTTTGTAGGCTACGGAAACTGCATATATAGATCCTGATGATAGCGTGGCAATGAAAGAAGGAACTACTGCAAGATTGCAGTTCTCGGCTCCTTCTAAACCATGGAGATGCGTATGCCAAAAATAGCGCATATAAAGTATACAATTGCAGCCTTGAAAAAACTTTTATTCTTTAATAAGTATATATGACTCAAGTGTAGTTTTTTTTTTTTTTTGCTTTCACCTGAACGTTGTTGTGTATTCTGGAATTGTAAGGTCTTTTGTGGAAAGTTGATTACTATCTGTAACCATGTATATATATATATATATAGCCACTGTCATTGATGTATTTAATTTGCTAATTAGAAATAGTGAGATTATCCAAGCTAGCTATCACCCTATATATGCTGGGCATCGGGTTACAGACTAGTTCAAACAGCGGTGGTTTGGGTTGTTCAAAATTGAGAACAAGCTTAATCTTTTCTTTCTATGTGATCTTTTTCTTCTTTTGCTCTCTTCTCCTCTTTTTTCTCTCTTTTTTTCCTCTTTGTTTCGTTATTCTCCTTGCCCTATTGCAACAGTTTGAAGGCTCGGAAGCAAACCTTTTATGCTTCAAAAAGTGATCGAATTGGTTGAAATTTTGGGACCTCAAACATATCATTGTCGTGCCGACTAGCTTCAAATGGTTCAAGTTAAAAATGTTGAACGATATCCTGAGGGAAAAGATCATCCAATTAAGAAATTCAGAACAAACTAACAAAAATATAGGTAGCAAAAAAATTGGCCAGCACATATAGGTTGCACATAACACCACACCATGAGCGCACAAACACTTGGTAGTTGGAACTAAAATTCAGGAAATGGGGGGAAAATGAATTTGTAATGCCCGGTGGTTAGCCGACGTAGCATCATTAATTAAGGTATTCTTGAGCATCAAAGAGAAGGAAGAAAGGAAGGAATGATGGCATCTGAGGGAGCGACCAATCTGATGAGCTTTACCGGCACCAACGACAAGACAACAAATAATACTGACACCTTGCGATTAGCCGAAGCAACCTTGTACAGATGCACCCTTCGTTTCTCATCTCTTCCTCAAAATCCTACAAAAAGAAGAAGAAAAAAGAAAAAAGAAAAGAAAACTGGCAACAATAGACAGTACTTTGCAAGTGGCCGGATTTGTTTATAGCCGCATAAAAGACAAATCAAATGGAAAAGATTTTCTTACCTGAGAGGAGTCATCAGTACTCGGGTGATCATGGAAAGCGGTGAAAATTACTTGAGATTCCACGTCTGGGATCATGAGGTTCCGGTGAATCAATGTGTTCGTCTCTTCAGTCCCGGTGGTGCAAGGATGTACCACATCCAAAATAAGTATGTCTGTACACACGTTTTATTATAAATAAACAAAATAATCATCAAAGTTCCTAATTGATGCTATTACCTTGTAAAAATAAACGCTTTATCACCTAGGATTTTTTTTTTTTTTTTATAAATGATTGTGATCTAACATCCACAGGGCAGCTCCTATTGTAGACATGCGAATCATTTGATATATAGTTGCACATAAAGCAACGATCATGGTGAAAAAATTTAACCTTTAGTATCGGCAAAGCCAGTCCCACTCAGAGTGCCACCTATTATAGCTGCACCATCTCTGGCTGCTTCATCCGGGTTCGCCTCCACGACCGGCTCCTTTCCATGAAAGTGGTCCCTCAAAAGCTGCCGAATCTTGGGAATCCTGGAACTCCCGCCCGTGAGAACAACGTCATCAATTCGATCCTCGTTCAGTCCAGCATCATTCATGGTTGCATGCACACGAGATGAAATCTTCGTGAACAAATCACCGTTCAACTTTTCAAACAGGTCCCTTGTGAGTGGCTCGGAGAAATATTCAAGGCCATCACAGAGAGATTCAATCTCCATTTGGACTTCTCGTTGGCTACTCAAAACTCTCTTGGCACGTTCACATTCCCTCCTCAACTTCGCAAGAGCCAGGTTGTTCCTGCTGATGTCCTTCCGATGCTTCTTCTTAATCACTTTTATGAAATGCCCCATGACTGTCTTATCAATGTCCTCACCTACAAAACAAAACCAAGGAGAAGAAGAAAGAAACTAGCAAAACGGTGTTAAATAACCTGTTTTAAGTTTTCAGTTTAGTAAATTTGGGTGGGTGTTCCCCCACCCTTATCATCAAAAAAAAAAAAAAAAAAGGTTTTTTATCATAGAGGTTTTAGCTAATAAACCCGTAATCCAACAGATGAACCACACTATATATATATATATATAGCTAGCTAGTAGTAAAAAGTGTTCTTGGGAAACTCGAAAAATTACCTCCAAGTTTGCCACCACTAGTTGCTAGAACAACAAAAGCTCCACTATCAATAATCAAGATGCTGACATCAAATGTCCCCCCACCAAGGTGACAAACAAGGATGTTTTTGGGACCATCCAGCTGCTTATATCGAGCATATGCGATAGCAGCAGCCGTTGGTTCGTTGATCATCGCAACCAAATTTAATCCAGCTTCCTCACAAGCAAACTTGGTAGCCCGTCGCTGAGCAGCATCGAAGTAAGCTGGGAGACAGAGAAAACGAAACAGGGAAATCATGACTGAACTTTGCATGTTCGCAAAAATTTTGGCTCGGAGTTTCCTTTGTTTTTTTTTTTTTAACCTGGAACAGTAACAACGGCACCCGTGATGGCCTTATTAAAAGTGTGCTCGGCATCCTCCTTTATTTTGGCTAGAATAATTTGAACAATATACTCGGGACTGAGAATGCCGGACCGCCGCACATACCTATCCAACATAATACCAGGCTTACCAAATGTGTCGGCAATCTCGTACGGGACAAGCTTCATGTCCTTGTGTACATCTTCGTCCTTAAATCTAGATGAGATGACATAAATTTGATTATAAACAATTAGCCAGGCTGGAAATTAAGGAGGTGGAGCATCAAGAATAGTAATTTAGGGTTGAGAGAATATATATTAATAGGAAGTGGAAGCATGCACCTTCTTCCAATAAGTCGTTTGACATTAAAAATGGTTCGTTCAGGATTCACGGTTGCATGCTCCTCCGCATCCTCACCAATTAGCACATCCCCTGTGGAGAACGCCACCCAAGATGGTGTCATATGCTTGCCCTTGTCATTACGTATGATCTCGAAGGAGCCATCCATTTCAGCAGCAGCACGTGTGCATGAAGTTCCTAAATCTATCCCGATGGTCAACCCCGAAGAAGATCCTGCATGCCAGTGAATATAGATTTTTCTTAAGACCAATGCTATCATAGCTACGAACAATTAGTCCATAGACCACACCAGTCTTCTTTTTTAAATAGAAAAGGTATATATATATATATATATATAGAGAGAGAGAGAGAGAGGTGTGCACGCGTGCAGCCAGACTTTGTTATGATTTGAAATATATGAATAATTATATCAAATAGATAAGCAAGCATCATTTTTTTTTTTTTTCTGCATTAGAAAACCCAATATAAGCACACGTAAAAGTTCTGGTTAGAAAGCAATGCATCATATGAATAATTCAGACATTCTTTCTACTGCAGCACTTCTAATTACATAGAAAGTTCGATGCCTTGCCTTCGTTGATCTTGACAACATACCATATAATTTTTTCTTAGTTTTTCTTCTTCTTCTGCATTTTTTTTTTTTTTTTTTTTTGTATCTTTTCTATCTGATATAGTTTTGAAATTGTAAAACCCGTTCGATTTTTTTTATTAGTAATAAAAAAGGGGATAGCATCCTGCTACCACCAGTTTTAGTCAAAAAAAAAAAAAAAAGTGAACTCCCAAGGGATTAAAAAAGAAATGCAAATCATAATCATAGAAAATCTCCCAGTTAATTGATTGAAAACAAGCATAGAAATAAGTAATACTGATGAGGAAACCATATGTTTGTACCATGCACTTTTGAACAACCGTACAAAAGCATGTGATTTCAGTAAATATGATGTGAATGAACCCTAAAATACTTATGATGCGAGTAGTTGCATTCAAAACTAGATATAACAAACAGGAATTCATCTATAGGAATCGTGTATTCTTCATTCTCTGTTTTAATAATTTCTTCACAAAAAAAAAAAAGAGAGAGAGAGAGAAAGAATGATCCGGTGATGGATCGGTAAAAGTTTTCGTCATCACAAATCAAGAAAACCATCTAACTTCACTAAGAAGTGTTGGAGAGCAAACCCGCTCCACGGAATATCCGGATCCTTCTTGATGCCGCAATGGCAGAAAGGGAACAATTACCAGGAAAGATATAGGAGAAAAAGAGATATTGCTTTATTTCTTTGGAGAAAAATCTTGTTACACAACAAACAAGATAACACTTGACAGCCCTTCTGAAAACCCACAAGCTTCTCGCCGTCCCGCACGTTTTCTCTCTTGCAGACATCATGCTCCAAAAATCCACGTACGCCATGCACGTACAATACCTCAACGTGCATCATTCTCCAAAGTCCCGTGAAACATCATCACGGTACAAGCCCTCCACGTGATATCTCCCTCACGTGCGCCTCTCTGCAGTCCACCATGGTCTCCCACGTGGACTCCCTCACGTGTGGTCTCCAAGAAACCTCCACCTTGGAACCATGAGCCAAGCCCCACAACCAAGGCCATCACGCTGATCTCTCCACGATCTTCACATGACCGTGAGACCCCAAAGGGGTCGTCCTCTTGGACCTTACAACCGCACACCCCATCTTCTCATATTTATAGCACATGGGGGATGTTGAAGCCTTCTTGAATTGGGCGTCTGATATTGGACTTCTAAAAATCAATTTAACAAACCTGGACCCAACCCCATAACCCAATTGGGTTATGTTACAATTTCTCAAAAAACTCCCCCTTTCAAAGTCAACATAAAATTAATAATCCTTGGGTCAAACCCACTGACCCAACATGACTCAAAAGAGATCCTGAAAAAAAATCCCAGAAAACCCTGGAATACCTCCAGGATAGCTTGGGACATGCCCAAGCTCCAGGGATCGCCTCCAGCATCCCTGCCATGATCTTCCAAGTCTCTCCAAGACTTGGGAGCACCACACAAAAACCCTACAAGAAGTTCAGATTTCAATCCCACACAATTTGAAATAATTGCATACGTGTAACAAAGCTAATCATTCCAGCAAAATCCCGCTAATCGATGATCAGGCAAGAAATTTACAAGAAACGACATCGTGAGCGTTTAAGCCCTGCACCATTACAGAAACTATTCAAACTTTGTTTTTCTCTGACTACCAAACAAAAATGAAAGAAAATGGTTTAAATTAATTGATCAGAGCCTGGCAATCTAGCAACAAATTGAGAAAGACTACATCATTCCAAATCAAGAAACAAACGTGAAATGGTATGACTAATTAATTCCAGGCGTTGAATCCCTGCACCATCAAATATGGAACCAATAACAAAGAAAATGCCAACTATTTCAAGAAACAGAGCCAATCATTTTGTTCACTCGAACAATATATAAGAAAACTATATATAACGTAAACTATCCTAAAGCATTCTGAGTCAAGTACGTAAAAAACTGCTAACCATACCGATAACCAACACAATCATATCACATTCTTGAAAACAACCATATCAATTCAATTACCTAACCAAACAAAGTTTCGAGACATTAAAGATTTCTCACTGCTTCCATAGTTGGCATAAGCAGCTGGCACGATGGCATCATCGTCCTCCCAGTCCACACCAAGCGTACCCTTCCACTTGATCCCCGCCACTCTGAACTGATTTCCAAGAGTGATGAGCTCACAGCGGACCTCCCTCATAGCCATATCAATGACGGGATCGTTAAACTTCCTCATGTTACCCTGGAGAGCGGAGAGGAGCACACCCGCGATATCCCTGCTCAGAGGGTAGTTCGAGACTTCCTTCGAGGTGTTCTCTATCAGGTACTGGAGCAGAGCGAGGAAGATGGGATCGTCGGCTGGTTCGCAGCGGCCGGTGCCGGGGGCCGGCGCCGGAGAGTCGACGAACGGCCAGAAAGGACTGGGGAGGCCGCGGTGGAGGCCTCTCGCACGTTCTTGGAACTTCTTTCGAAGGTGTCCAAGGAAGTTGTCGAAGAACGAACTCACGAAGCGGATTGGATCCTCTTCTTGGGAAAATGAAGGTCCAGCCCCGGCCGAAGCCGGTGGGACGTCGGCGGCCGGCTGGAGGGCTTGGTCGGTGGGGTGGCTAATGGCGTTGCCCATCGGGACGGCGGACGGCGAGGGGGGGGAGGTTGGGGGACGGACGGAGAAGTTATGAGGCTAAAAGCGCGGGGAGGGGGGTTTTAAAGGAGAGGCTTCAGGGTTCGGTTTGACGGTTAATAATCAGCACGTGCTCTGCACAAGAAAGGAAGCGTCCAAGAAAAAGTTTCGGCCTCTAGATTGTATTTAATAGATAATGCATCGAGATTATCAATAATTTAATAAAAAATTATTATATTATTATATTTAATATTTTTTTGGATAATAATCTATTATATTTGATAATCTGAATTATTTTTCAAAAGATAATCTGGATTATCATCTCTCTCAGAAATAATCAGATTATCACTTTTCAATATTATTATCTCCTTCTTCATTTCTCTTATAATATAATATATAATATAATATAATATAATATATATTATATTATATTATTATAATATATTATATAATAATATGATAAATTATATAATATTATAAATATAATATTATTATAGTATATGATATAATATTAATATATTTTATTAATATTATATAATA
The DNA here is from genome assembly GCA_021397845.1 of Areca catechu. Lineage (NCBI taxonomy): Eukaryota > Viridiplantae > Streptophyta > Magnoliopsida > Arecales > Arecaceae > Areca > Areca catechu. The sequence continues at coordinate 182,211,946 of CM038052.1, forward strand.
TTATAATATTAATATAATATAGCATAATATAAGTTATATATTATATTTTGTAACATAAAATAAATTATATTATGTTTAATAATATAATATATAAATTTAATATATTTAATTAATATATTATATATTTAAAAATAAGTTTTTATATTAAAATTATACCATTCAAATTAATATACTCCTCCTCGTGAATATCATTCAAATACATGTCATAAAGGAATCCATTGATGTCTGCTTTAAAACTTAGGTTGTAGTCGGGTAATGTATATGCAATCAGATTGTAGTCTGTTTTTAAAACTCAAGTTGTGGTTTTTAAAACTTTTGTGCTGTCGGACTTCTTGGTTGTATTCACTCTCATTCTTCTTAATGAATACACACCATTTTAAAAAAAAAAAAAAATCTCAAATTATGATTAGGTTGCAGCTCCCCGAGACTATACTCTCCTATCCCTGTACCCAAGAGTCGTGCAACACAACCATTATATATCTAATCATGCTCTATACATAATTGTATTCCATATTAATAAATGGGGAAGTATCTTACTTCCTCGTTCTCTCTTCAAAAACTATTTCTTTTCATATGAAATGATTTATTTTGAATTTTTATATATTTTCCCTCGGCTCAAAAGATATACTCTCATCAATTCATATGTTTAAAAAATATCTTTTTTGGTTAATCGGACTTATTATCCATAGCCAATGTATTTTCCATATTGAACATAAAATTCTTTTACATTATTACACATATCATAGCATGTACCTGAAATAAGTGTCGAAATAGGTTTTAATAGAATAGACATTATGAGGGCACCCGTAGCTAATCCATCTGGGACTCAGATTTTATTTTTAGCATGAAAGAAAAATTCAACTTCTTTCAATTAAATTCACCATTGAATTATCCATTGCATTAATCTCAAAGCACTCTAAAACATTCATTTGCTTGTAAATATTTCAAAGTGATCGATGAATGATTAATGATGGATTCACATAAAGAACGGTGAATCTTTCTTTCATGCAAAAGATACAAGATTCCTTAGTCAATCTATTTAAGACTTTTAATATCTATCTCGACCTTGATAGTTCAGCAAAAATTTGGCAGTGTATGTACATGTGTATCCATAATGGTTTTCTAAACATTTTATAAAATACAACAAAAATTAATGCTCTTGGAAATATTTGAGGACTCGTGCATTTTTGTGTCAGATTAAATATTTTATAACATGCATATATATTTATTAGAAGTTTATGTAGGCCCGTCTAAATCAAATTAATGGTACAAAGCCAATTTCGTTTGATTTTGCAAGTTCAAACATGCTCTTCAAAGAGAAAAAAAAAAAAAAAAAAAATGGAGTGTCGGGGGGGTGTGTTTCCAAACTAGAAAATTATAACTTCATATATACCAAGGATCGTCGGTGGTAAAAGAACGTCCACTCAACATGCATGCAACCGCCATCGCGCCGTGATCTCAAAATAAAAGGCAACAAAGAGTACCAAGAAAACATAAAACACGGTCAGATCAGAGGTACATAACACCATACCAAGTTCTAGATCGATAAGGCTTTAATTTCTGTGCGTGCAACGAAAATAACATCACAACCCCATTAATTATCTCTTCGACAGAATCACAATTACCCATTATCAAAGAACATGGCAGAGCCGCATGCACAAAGAGAATTCCAAGGATCCATCATTCCCATATTCAACCAAGAAAGTCCGAACCAGAGCAAAAACAATTAATGCATCATCCATCAATCATTCTCCAAGCTTTACATGATGACAGATATCATCGGAGGGAGAAAAGGGAGAGGGAGGGAGGCCCGTGCAGACCGGATTGATGGCCTAGATTCGATACGGAGACCTTCATCATGACCCACGCCACCAACGCGCCCAAGATCAACCATATTGCCACCACCAACCGGATCCTAGACTTGATCACACTTTCTACGTGATCACCGCGCCTACCGCCGCGACCATTGCCGCCGTCGCCACCATCGCCGCCGGTGGCAACGCTAACCTCGTCACCAGAAGACGAACCATCATCATCATCATCGCTCTCGGATACTGCACATAGCGCCGGCATCTCCCTCTTCTTCGCCTTGCGTTGCACCTTCTTGGTCCCGAGGCGCCGTAGCCGAATAGACCTCCAAAGAACCTTATCGGTGTCTTCCTCCTCCCCAAGGGCAGCTTCCGAAGAACTAGGAACCCGAACCCGGTCTTCTTGATGTGTCGAGGATGGTGATGAAGAGGAGATCAAGGGAGTGATTGCAATAGGGGGTCTTTCTTGGGCCAGTCCAAGAAGCGAGGAACGACGAGAGGTGAGTCTTGCGGGTTCGGGTGGAGGAGTGGGGCAGCTGACATGCTCGACCGAGGTCGCGGAGCGGGGACGGAGGGGTTTGGGCCTCCCCGCCATGGGAATGGTATTCGAAGGAAGAACCATGTATACTATGCGTGCTGTGCGCGAGAGAGTGAGAGAGAGAGAGAGGGTGCGGGCGTTTCACGACTTTATAGCTCATGCGGAGGTCATTTTCGAGAAATTAAAAAAATGATCAAGGTTGTAACGGAAAAAACTGAAACAGTTGCGGGTGGATCGATCCTTTGCGCGAAGCCACCGTTGGATCGAAAAAATCGCTTCAAGATATGTGCAAAGAGATGGAGGAAGGAGTTTGGAGTGATTGGAGATCTGAGCGAGGAAGAGATGGACATATATATATATATATATATATATTTAATTTTATAAACGCATAATTACTGTGCATAATTTTGATGGCTTTTATGTATATCCAATGGATGATTTTTATGATGATTTGAAATGCACGATGGGCATATTGGGGGTCTATATTGACATATAGGAATTATTTTTTAAACATATGATCGATCACTCTTGGTGGAATTACTTGATCTAATATTTAGATCTAAGTTTGTTTATTTCCCACCATTAAGATTCAAGATGGGTTAGCGAGCTCTTGGGAGGCTAGTCCTCATTGACTTTTAGCTGGATCCAGATACTTATTAGCTCCGCCCATGGCCAAACGCAGGTCTAGGCCTGGTCATTGTCACGACTACTTGTTATGAGCTGGATTTGGGCCAATATCAGGGTCTATCAATATAGAGCTGTCAACGGATCAGGTCCGGATCCGAAACCCGCAGATCTGGATCCAATAGGTTCAGATCTGGATCTCAATTTGGACCCAATTATCCGGATCCGGATCCGGACCCGAACTCGATTAATCATAATTAAATGGATCCGGATCTGGATATGTAATATCCAGACTCGACGGATCCAAGACCCGATTAAATAAAATAATATGATATATATTTATATAAATGTGGAACGTTGGATCATAATCGAACCGTTAAAAAAATAAAAGAATAGAATTCTCTACTCTTACATGCCCATGGGCTATAGTAGTATTCTGATCTGGATTCCGGTCTGGATATCCGGGATCCATTCGGATCCGGGTCTGGTACCTTAAAATTGGACATGTCGGTATTCGGATCCGGATCCGATAGCTAAAATCGGATCCAAATCTGAATATCTGAATTCCGACTCGAACTTGACCCGTTGACAACCCTATATCAGCAGAATGTAAACCGATAGGCCATGAAGCAACCATTCTTTTGTACGAATCTTGGTGAGGATATGCAAAACTATAGTTGCTAGTCTTGCCTCGCCCGTTTGAAGTTTGTCTCACGCCGCTTCCTCTGGTGGCAAACCATACCGTTTGTCTTCGCATTTATAATGGAGAACACTCTGCAGTCTCGCTTGCACAAAGGTGGCCTTCTTAAGAATTTTAAAGTGCTTTTCAAATATTTTTAAGTTCAAAAGATTTTTTTTTTTTTTTTTTTTTAAGAAGAAGAAATTAGAAAAACCTAAATAACCGAGAGAAAATTAAAGAGATGCCCGGATAAATGAAGAATCATTTAGTGGGTTTTAAATGACAGTGCCTGCCCTAGAATGCCATCTAGCTATTTGTATTTTGTTGCTTTGTTGTGAAAGTAAATATTGCAGTGTCTTTGACTTTACTTGCCCAATGGATGAGGGTTGGATGCATGCTTGCATTGCGATCCCCCTACATGGACCACGTAGATGTAATTCCGGTCTGCGCCAACCAACCATCGAAAGAAGGGGATTCGCAGTCACCTTCTCCATTTGGACAAACAGGAATGACATCACAGCTCTCAATGCTTGAAAATTTTTATAGAAAAAATCAAGTTGCTGTTTATTTAGCCAACGCGAGCACCCGAAATAATAGTTAGTCATCTAAATTTCATTAATTAGGGCTTATCTCCCGTCGTCACATTCCTTTGCTTGGTACATGGCCATTGTCGTGATTCTTTCTCTTCATTGCCTTGATACCAAGTAGATTTTATCACCCGATTACAAAACTTGATCTTAGATGAGGACAGGAAAAAAAAAAAAAGTAAAAGGATGACATCAAATGGATCTTTCAAAAGCTGCATCAACATATGTCGGTGAATCACTCTCCACAAAAAATTCAAAATATCTGCCAGATTTAAGAAATGGATGGCTAATCCACCACCAAATTGCATGGCCGTTGGAGCTTTTCCGTTGAGATCTTTGAGATTAGTGCTTGGTGTCTTCTTTGTGTGATCGCCGGTAACCCCGGGTTGCTACGATCAGCCATGTCGATGGAAATGGCGAGTACGAATATCATCGGGACTCAAGCAAGGACCTCGCAAAAGATGGATCGATTGATTTTGGACTAGAAGAGGGCCATTCTCGAATACTCGATGCAGGTATTGCTAGAGACTTTATTGGAAGAGGTGGCGAAGCTTGTTCATCGATTTCCGAAGGTGGTGGAGCTCTCGGAGGAAAAAGTTAAGGTGGAGTCCAAGGGCTTAGTGGCCAAGGCGATGGTTGCTAGAAGGGTTTTCACGAAGACGATGGCCCATGAGTTCCAGCAACGAGCTAGACTAAAGGGGATGGTGGCGGCCTTCAATATGAACCAGGGATACCCATGTTCTGATTCCATGAGACTAGGAAGCAGAAGTTGGTTCTAGGTCATCCTTGGATAGTCGCCGAACAGGCATTGGTATTGGAACCATGATGGCCGCATTTCTACCCATCACTCCGAGCCATCGAGTCGGCCTTAGTGTGGATGCCATCCAATCGACCTTAGTGTGGATGCGGATACCACAACTTCCAGTGGAGCTTTGGGAGTTGGCGGCGCTCCAAAGATTATCAGTTTGGCTGGCGAGCTGATGGCGATGGACGATTGCACGATAGAGCGTAAAAGGATTGCCTTTGCTCGAATTTATTTGAAGATTGATCTCTACCGATCGCTAGGACCCAGGATGCCGATCAATGACTTGGAGGGCAACCGCTAGTAGATGTTTGCCTATGAAAACCTGGGATCGGACCAAGAAAAAAAGTAATAGAGGCTCTTGTTTCTTTGACTTTTCATTCTTGAAACGGAGCTTCGTACTGCTTGAACTAGCATTATTTATACGAAACAAGTGCTCCAAGTAGAGATGATCTTTATTAAGGATAATTCCATCACAGTTATCGCTTGGATCTAAAATGAAAGGAAGACTGGCAAAATTCACCCACACCTTTTACAATATTTGGATATTACCATACCTATTTATAATATATTCATTCATCATGGAAGGCGAATAATGCCATGGATTGGATGGCTTCCTTTGCGGCTAAGCATACTGTTGGCTAAACGTGGCATAAAGGCACCAAGTGTTTCCTAAGCCTGTAAGATATTTTATTCTATAATTTTTTGCACTGTACTTACATTAGGAGTGTTTGACGACCTGTGTGTACCCAAAAAAAAAAAAAAGGCTAATATCATAGTTTTGTCTCAGACTATTTTTGTAATAAATGCAGTGCATGTAATTGAAGCCCCAAGAGGCCAAGACGAGGGCAAGGTCAAACAGTTCCGTTGGTATCCAGTCCCTTTCTCCTGGATATGCAAATCTTTTTGGAATCAAAAAGTTCACTACCATTCAGCGTGTCTCCCTGGAATCAAATTTGTTCACTGCCATGCCTCTGACATTGCAACAGAGAACAAATCTAGGAGAAAGATGAAAAGAAAGTAACAATGATATATTATTATTAGCAACTTGATATCTTATATTGTTCTTTTACAATACAAGGAACGGTGAAGCATATTTAAGCACAGAAAACATATAAATGTTAATCACTAGTCAGATAACAATGAAATGCACATCCTGAACAGAACAAAAATATGCTAGCAAGTATTGATAGAATGATCAAGACTGAATCATGGTATGAAACTAAAAAACCAAAGAAAGTACTCGGTAATTGATTCTAATAGAAGGATGCAACTAACCTAAAAATCAAGACTTGAACTCCATATCAAACTCCACTTCTAGCCTTCTCTCTACAGGTTTGGTAGCATCAGAGATATCTGGTTTCTGACAGTCATGAGAGGACCAAGAAAACTGTACAACATTCACAATGTCAGTTTTGCCGAGATCAACAAGCCTGTGCCTTCTAAAAATTGATGGAGTATTTTTGAAGCTCTTTGCTTCAGCCCTTAAATAAGATATTGGATCCCTTGGACTATAAGTATGATTTGATGAAATGCTTGGCTGTGTGCAATACTGAACTGGGTTTTGAGTCGGTCGAACATAATTATCCAATTTAGATTTTCCTTCACCTGACAGAGAACTTTCTTCACGTGTAAATGGCATAGCAGTATATGGTAATGAGCCAAAATTTCCACTGTTACAACTTAGAGGTGTGCCAGTGACTTGGTTGCGACCATCAACCATGTCATGTTTACTTAACCGAGAAGTTCGCATATTTAAAATATCAGTCTCAAAATTTAGATCCATATTTGTGATGGTCAAGTTGCTCTTGTCAAAGGCATGTTCCTCCGAGATTTTAGGAGGTCTTCTTTTATTTGACTTTTTAGGTGGAACATGTGAACAAAGCTCATAAACAACAGAAGGTTGCATCTGAGATTGAATTGTAGGAGTACCATGCAAATCATCTGACACATTAGCATAACAGGATTTATCTCCATGCAGCAAATTGGTCATCAAATGACATGAGAACTCAGTGCTGCATGACAAATTAGTTCGGCCACTTGAACATGGACTTCTATCTTTCTGGCAATCAGAAGGACTTGCAGAAAAATTTGCCTCTGATTTTCTGCATTTAGGGTCACTTGTTGGACTCGGTTTCACCTCTAACTTTGAGCATTCAGAATCATCTGTTGAAGTATGTTGATAGTCCACATTGAGACATTTAGAATTTCCAATAAGAGAATGGTCCATACTCAAAGCAGTCCTTCCTATACTAGCATTTTGAAAATCCAAACCCACTGAGGAAGCCACGAAATGATTATCTACACTTGGTTTCAGATCAGGTGTAACTAGTTTTGCAGGATGTGGTTTAAGGCATCCCACTTTTTCTTGGAGATTGTTTAATTTAATAGCAGGATTTCCAAATGGCTGAGTAAGAATTCCCGATGCCAAATATGAGCACAACTTCTTCTTTAAAGAGCAGTTCCAATGATTCTTTATTGAGTTATCTGCCCTGTTAAATACAAATCATCCAAGATACACTGATAAATATACATGAGGTTGCACATAATGAGATATAAAATAATAAAAGAAAAAATTTCAACTGAAGCGATGCATCAATATCACATGGCATCTCAAACACTCCTACAGCCAAATGTCCAATCAGGTAAACTAGAACCTCCATGGATGCTCAAACTAGCTTAAAATATCAACCAACACATACCAAGAACCAGATAAGCATACTATCCAAAGAAACATTAATGAAGAAGAAAACATGTATTGATGATGATCTAGCAGATACCTCCACAAAATTAGCTGATTCCGGTAATCTTCTATTTTTATTTTTCTTTTTACTTAATTTCATTAGATGATGCTTTAAAAATTAAAATATTTAGAAGTCCTTATTATAATACCACTTATGGACATGATATACCAGAAAAAACAAGTGCTATCCTACATGTTTAGTGTTGGTTCTCATTAAATGCACATAATTAAACTTCACAGATTTGAAAAGAAGGATTCATTTTCTATTCATTCACTGAAGCATGGTTTAAAAATATCTCAAACAGCAAGTTTTAGTTCTTTTTTTGCCTACCAAACAAAAAAGTAGATGTGAAACAGGTATATACACATTTCAGCATGTCAAATTTAGACATTTGGTTTCTAGTTTCTGGAATACAGTATTGGATTAGATCATCTAAAATTAATCTAAAATGTATGACAAGGTTGTAGATGGTATCTAGTATGATTTGATAAGCATTATTAGTTATTTTCTATAACTTTATATCCTAACATTGTTTGCTGCTTAGCTTTGTATAGTATTTGAAGAATGCTATACACGTTTCAGGAAGATTAAAATTATAACATGATGAAAACATTAATCAATAATTACAAGTAACGAAAACATAGATATAATATAAACAATTAATCCAATTTAATAATAATATATTCTAAAATAACATAACTTTCTTTTTAAAAAAATAACATTTCGGTTCTTATCATGTTTATCCTTTCTGTTTCTTCATTTTTATACAATAAATCATCATTTCTCTATGCTTTTGAGTTCAAAAAGTAGAAAATAGAGTGAAACATTGCAGCCCAAGAATACAGAACATGCACTCCAAAACCAAAAGGCCTTGGTCAAAAATGAGAAGTCTCTGTGGAAGTGCATATCATATAAAATAAGAAGTCAATGTTTAAGAATTGGTCCATTAAGCAATGAGTATGAAGCATTTGCATGCAACACATTTCCATAACAGAATCATGAGCAGCAATATACAAATAATGTATCTTCCACAAGCCATTTCAGCAGCAATTTTAACATTCAATCTCTGCTTAGGCTCTTTCTATGTCCACTTGTTGAGAAGGCAGAACACCTTGTGAACTGATACCAACCAGATAATTATATAAGCCCAGCAATGAGTAGATTGTTTAAGAAAATGCAGTATCAGCATCACAACAAAAATAAATAATCAATGTCCAAAAGAAAATATGAGAAAATGGAGTTCACGCATGGAAAATAATCATAGCAGTACCTTCCAGGTAAAAACTTAGCTATTTCAGCCCATTTGTTTCCATATTTTTGGTGGGCATGTATTAAAGTCACTTCTTCCTCTGGTGTCCATGCATCTTTCTTTATTTCAGGGTTCAAGTGGTTGTGCCACCTAAAAGACAATGATAAGTTTTCAGTACTAAAATGAAAACACCTAAACATTTTTTTTTTTTAATTAACTTGAGAAACACAAGACTGACTATCAAATTAGTCTCTCCCGATAAAGCTCAAGTTCCTATGGAAGCTTACTGCAGTATTGTGCAGGCTAAAAGAACATAAGCAAAAAATTAAGTAATGACTTACAAATCAGATGATAACCTAGATTTTAGTTATTACAGAGTATGTACACACTTGATGCACGTATAGCCTTTTTTTAAACTTGCCCATCCTTTTTCTCCCATGAAATCTGAGCACAAACTATACATTTCCCACTATAGATACTTTTTTCAATAATCTTCCTGGTGTCTACAAAATATCAAGACTCATTCCTGATCCCCATTAGGTCATCTTTCAACAAACTTACTCATATTATTCAGTTATGCATCATCAAAAGCATGTGTTCAAGTAAGAATTGCCTGGCTAACTGGGTGAATATAATATCTAAAAAGCAAGTCTTGGAACAGAAATAGTGTTAGTGACATCTTGACTGTGTCAAGTTCATTTAGTTGGAAGAATCACAAATAGCAATCTTAACCTTTTTACTTCTGAAAGAGAAATGGTAGCATAAAAAAAAAGTTATTTATTATTTGCCATCAAAAAGAATTTAGATATTAGGCTACCCTAAAAGATATCATGCTATGAAGCTATTGGTCATGCTGATAAACTGAATCTGCTAATGCAAAAGAAAATTACAAAAAATATCTAATAAGCTATTAGGTGTGAACCATGACTTTCAAAGGACTACCACATGGAAATCCCAATAGCAACTTCCCCAGCCAAGAAATTTCTCAAGTAGAGAATGACTAACTCATAAAGAACAGACTCCACAATGACCACTTGTTTACCATGTTTGCACATGTGTTGGAGCCTCCAGTGGCCTCAACATAGATCACCCATGAACTCATAGAGGGAGTAAGATTAACTAAGTTCATTTCATTTTGTTGAACCACATCAAGAATCAAACTTCCACAACTAATCCAAGTCAGAGCCAAGCAAGTGCTTAGCCCAAGTTAATACTTTTTCTCTCTCTCTCTCTCTTGTGAATGAAGCAGAAAAATATAACCCTCTTGCTTCAAGGAAAAGGATAAGGTTCTATAAACAACATACATAGTCGGATGTAAAGTGCCGACTCTACCAACAAAGCTAGATATTTAGATCCTAGACAAAGTGATGGTTATAGTGATATACAGCATTCACATTATAAATTATACTGTTGTGGATCAATCTTAGCAAGCATTGCTTGAAGAAGGAATCTGAAATCAGTATATACAATTGCACCCAACTAAAATTCTATGCTTATTGCTGCATATAAATCATGATAAAAGACAACAATATTTGAAAATTTATTCCCAGAATAGGTATCCTATCAACTAACAAGAAGATCTTGAAAGTCAACAATCAAAAAAAAGAAACAAGACGAAATTTATATAGTAATTGAAAATAAATATACATGACCAAAAGGCCAAATGCCATCTAGTTGGGATCTGCTTTATGGTTGTTAGATTTTGTTTCCCCTATAAACATGAATATTCATAACAAACTTATCCCATCATTTCACGGTCAACTATATAAATCCAACTTTTTTGTTGGTTCCTACCCAGAGCAAAGACTCCTGATGGGCATTGTATTTTAATCATCACCCACATCCTCCAGCCAAGACTTCCTTATTTACCCATTTTTCAGTAACCTGAATTAAAATCCCTCCTCCAATTGGTACCTAGAAAAAGTTGAATTTATTAACTGGAGTTATCTTAGAAACTATAAGAGTGGATAACTAGACCAGAAAAAGCATAGATAATTGTTGAAGTCACTGATGTTATGACTTGTCTAAATGACTTCTGGGTCAGGTAAGAGCCTAGCTTTTATTAAAAGTTCAGGTGTTATAAAGAAACAAAGCTTCCATGAATGCAAAGTCAAGTAGTAACCAGGAAGAACTTAATCACAAAAATTTCACAAAGTTCACAGCGGCAGCAAGAATTAAAAGAAGTGAGATACATATAGCTTTACTTGAACATATGAGATACTACAACAGTTCTTGACATTATATACCTCTCTCGACATTGCTTGCCTATCCGGCCTGGCAAAGACTCTGCAATGACAGACCACTTCTTAGAACCATGCTTTGCAACTAGCTTAACTATACGGTCATCTTCCTGAAATATCACAGCAGGAGACTCATTCATGCAACCTATAATCATAGTGAAGTTCTTTATTTCTTGTAGCAAAGAGGATTTGGCATGCACCTCATTGGTCCAGGTTCCTTTAACTAGCTCAGGATTGAGAACCTTCTGCCATCGATGCAGGCACTGAACATCTGACCTGCCAGGAAAAAGTTCAGCTGAAATGGAAAGAAAACTCATCAGATCAAAGCTTGAGAACAAATAAGTGAACTTTGACCTTCTAATATGGAATGAATAGTAATTTTGAGGGCAAAATTCATAGTCTTTTCCACCTGATATATAATTAGCAAAGAATATCAAAGAAGTGTCTCTAAAAATTAAATAAAATCTATGGAAGGAAAGAGTAGGAAAAAAGTAGCGTGGAGATTCATAGTTAAATAGGATAGTAGAGACAGGGAAATGTAGAAGGCAAACCCCAAATAGCTGGAATAGCATTCTAGTTTTGGTCACTGCTCTGTGAAACCAGCCTTACAGCATGCCCTCCACTTCGGGAGAGGCACCCAGGCCTTCGCCCAAGCCATGCATCTCACTACCCAACTTGGAATGGGCATGCCAGCCATACACACCATCTGCACCCAGATCCAAAGGCATGACCCAACATCCAAACCACCACATGCCCCCTGCTAGGTTTACAAGCTCTCACTACTGATACAATCATGGGAATTAGGCTTACAGAGACAGAGACATAAAACATGCTAGTTTTGGTCACTGGAAGAAAAGGATGCATCGGAATTGGGCTTATGATACAATCAGAATAAGCATCTAAAACACTCTCAAGGAAAGTTAGGTGGTATCAGCAACACCAAGCAGATTACCTAAAGAAGTCTGAAGCATTATGGAGACAGAGACATAAAAGCATTAACCCTCAAAGAGTGAATGGAGGGGGAGTGACAAAGATCCCCAACCCATCCTAATAAAGAATGCCTGCCAAGGGGAACATGAACCAACTGCATATGAAAAGAATGCAGCGAATCGAGGAAAAAACCAAGAAAAAAAAAATCAACAGACCAGAAGTTCAAAATATCAATACATGTACATCAGCCATCCAGCAGAAAGCTAAAATCTGAGAATTCACAATCCCCAATGGCTGATTATTTTTACTCTAACCAAATTAACTCTAAATATATAAGTTTTCCTGTGTTTAAGAACAGAGTAAAGTCGAATGGAAAGTTATATTACATCTTTAACTTTCCTTGTCATGTATTTGCAAGTAGTCATATGGTAGCATCAAATACAAGCATACAAAGTAAAAAAGATTGCATATATAACTTTGTTGGCTGAGGAAAACCATGCTGCATATTAAGCATACCCGTAAACATGCCAAAATATGTTAAAAGCAAAATGTCTGAAAAGTTTTCACCTATTCTCTTCCAATTTCTCCCATTGAATTGTTTTACAGCTTTAACCAAAATATCATCCTGTACAAGTTATAAGAATTTGATTAGAAGGAGGATGGATGCATGATGACTGCATCATTCACTGCAGTCCTCTTTCTCTGGAAAGAGGACTAAACATTGTTTAATCAAACAAAGATATAGGATGCACTGAAACTCATTTGTGTCAGAACTGAAAATCTAAGGAGTAGCTAACTCTATAGTCCCTTTTGATAATCCCAGTTACATGCAGTGGTTAATTTGATGGTAGTATACTTCAATTTTTTTCATCCCAAATCCAACCAGTAATGTTTATATGGGATGACAAATGTATATGCCTGCAAAATAAAATTGTTATGCTACACAGGCCCATGAAAGTATTCACCTCCTTCTCTGTCCAGCCTCCCTTTGTTGATCTCCTAGTACGACCATTTGTTCTCCTGAAAAATAAGAAAGCGATAATGAATTTAATGCCTATCATGCAATGAACCTCACAAACACAGGTGACATGAAAAGGAACGGCAATGAGATGCCACATTCTGAGCTGATTTATGCACAACAAAGAGATAAATTATAGCAAATAAATAAAGAACATTAATATACAAAGAATGTCACTAAGGAGACATTAATCTGAAAATGAAACAGTACCAATTTGTCAAAACAGTACAGAGTAACTCACCTAATTTATTTTTGTCCTCAAGAAGTTAACCACTGAAAGGTATATAATTTAAAAGAACCCATATAGTATACTCATCCCCAATTCAACAAGGTATGGTTATTCGAACTCAAAAATGAACCCAATCGCTATTGACATAGCACTAAATATAAATGAACTTCGTATCTCTCAATTATTCATCAAAAAGATGAAAACTTCGCCGCACAAATCAAACTCGGTCCTAAAACAACGCAATCGTCCGAAAAATAGCTATAACTCGCAAGGCCAAAAAAGTCACAATCTCTCTACTCCGTGTGCTCTGAATAGGAAACGAGCCAAGAAAACATCAAGCCGTTACCATGTCATTAAGTATCCATGAACTTCATATCTCCTCAACTGTTCATTATAAAAGATGCAGTCTTTTCCACAGAAATGGAGATGAAGTATAAAAAATATGCAATCTTTCTAAAAATAAGTAACTTGCAACGCAGAAACCTCGAGATTTCTCTACTCGGTGTCCACCAAGGAAAGTGGGGAAAAATATATATTTTTACCCAGGAATAGCGCCAGGTGTCGTCTCGCAGCTATCTGAATCTGGAATACACGATGGCAGAGAAACTTCCGGAGTCCTATCATCCTTCCCGCCTTCCGCCTTCACTTCTTCCACCATTTCTGTTTTAGATACCGATGACCAAACAAACAGGATATTTAAGAGAATCTATGTTCCCGTGTTCGAGATCAAAACCAAAAACGGAACACGTGATCAAAAGAAAGAGATCTCTAACAATAACATATACCTCCGATCGAACGTTAGGGCTTTAGTTCTTTCGCGGCAAAAGAACTCCCTTCGGCCCGAATTGGGGCAAAGAGGGATTCGGAGCGGCGAGATATCGCGGGAAAAACCAAAGAGGAAAGCACCAGTGGGTACAGGGAAACGGTAGTATTTATAGGTTGGAGGAAGCTGCTCCGCTTCCTTCACAAGCTTCTTGGTACCTTGTAGCGTACGTTGGAAGGAAAGCGATGAACGGCGGGCCGGCGGCGTCATTTATCAGCTATTATATTACCTAAATAACCTTGTATTATCTTATCGCGGGACCTCTTATGTGGTTAGGTTTTTGTTTTTAAACAAATAAAGAAGAGAGTGACCCCGTTCGCCGAGTTTATTAAAAAAAAATCAGAGGTTGCAAGAGTTTAAGAGATGTTAATAAAAAAAGTATTGAGATATCCCAGTTCAGTTACAAATTTCGATTCGATTGATCGAAGTCCTCTTTTTCTTCGGATCATGGATTTTGAACCAAGCAAGGAATAAGCCAACTGCAGGCAACCCAAGGTTACACACTGGACTACGACATCCGAAGACCAGTCCTTCGGGTAACGTCTTCGGCCTTGACCGGAGATCGAACTTCTCATCGACTTCCGAAGACATATACTTCGGTCCCCGCCGTAAACACAATCTCCGGTCCCGGGGCTAATACCAAGTCTTCGACCCACGCAAAGGGAAACCCGAAGCTTGGACCACAATCTGGTCCAGAAAGACAACTGTAACCAACAATTACAATCGACACTCATCATGCCATAATCATGGCGCGCAACTCCTGCTGCCACGCTTCCGATCTGGCGGAACCGCTCAATGACAACCCACGATCGCCAATCATGGGAGATATTGGTTCCCCATGATCCCGGGGCTAATACCAAGTCTTCGGCCCACGCAAAGGGAAACCCGAAGCTTGGACCACAATCTGGTCCAGAAAGACAATTGTAACCAACAATTACAATCGACACTCATCATGCCATAATCATGGCGCGCAACTCCTGCTGCCACGCTTCCGATCTGACGGAACCGCTCAATGACAACCCACGATCGCCAATCATGGGAGATATTGGTTCCCCATGATCACCGAAAAAAGAGCGGGCCGCAAGCCGGAGGCCTTTTTTTTAAAACGGGGGAAAGGCGAGGAATTTCTTCAACTCCTCGAAGGCTGTTCTGCACTCCTCCGTCCAAGTGAAGTCATGCATCTTGCTCAGTGCCTTGAAGAATGGAAGGCAACGGTCGACCGACCTCGAGATGAATCTGCCGAGGGCGGCAATACTCCCCATCAGGCGCTGGACCTGTTTCTTGGAGGTCGGGTGCTCCATGTCGATGATTGCATGAACCTTTTCCGGGTTCGCTTCGATGCCTCTCTGGGTGACCATAAAGCTGAGGAACTTTCTTGCTGCCACTCTGAAAGCGTACTTCGCAGGATTTAGCTTCATTTGATGTTGCCACAGGTTGTGGAAGGATTCGGCGAGGTCAACAATATGGCTCGAGCTCGACTTGCTCATGACGAGCACGTCATCCACATATACTTGCATGCTCGAGCCAATTTGGTCATTGAAGACCTTATTGACCAGACGCTGGTATGTAGCTCCTGCATTCTTCAAACTGAAGGGCATCATCTTGTAGCAGTACGTCCCCTGGTCGATGATGAAGGCGATGTGCTCTTCGTCCTCATGGTGCATACGGATATGGTTGTATCCAAAGAATGCATCCATGAAAGAGAGCAGCTTGTGGCCAGAGGTGGCGTCCACCAACTGTTCGATCTTCAGTAGAGGGAAGCTGTCCTTCGAGCAAGCTTTGTTGAGATCAGTGTAGTCTACACATATCCTCCACTTGCCATTGTTCTTCCTTACCATGACTACATTCACCAGCCAGCTCGGATACTGGACCTCTCGAATGAAACCAATAGCTAGGAGTTTGTCAACTTCCTCCTTGATAGCTACCTGCCTCTCCGGGGCAAAGCTTCTCTTTTTCTGCCGAACCGGCCTGTGCTTTGGGTCAACACTCAATTTGTGAGTAATGATGTCAGGAGAAATACCTGGCATGTCCGTCGCTGTCCAGGCGAACACATCCGCGCTAGCCCGCAAAAACTCTAGTAGTTGGGCCCTCTCCTCCTTGGGTAGCTGGGCTCCAATTTGCACCGTCTTCGTGGGATCATCTCCGAGTGGATAAGAGAGTAGATGTTCAATCGGGCCTCCCCTGGAATCTTGGGCCCTTTGGTCGAGATCACCTACCTTGGGGTCGTCCTCAGGGACCTTGGCTCCAGGGAGGGTTTGGAAGCAATGATGCACCGGCTGGGGTGCTCCCCTCATTTCCCTGACACCGTAGGGAGTAGGAAACTGTACAAGTAGCCTCTTAGTGGAGTAAGCGGCATCGAGCAAGTTGAGCCTAGGTCGGCCCAAGATCACATTGTAGGCGAAAGGAAGCCTGACAACCGTGAAAGTCATCATAACGGTACTCTGCCGAGATGGGGTCCCGGCGGTGACCGGGAGAGTGATCTCTCCCTCTACCCTTACGGAATCACCCGTGAAACCAACAAGGGATGTATGCACGGGTTTCAGTTGATCGGGGGAAAGGTTCATCCTGGAGAAAGAATCATAAAAAAGTACATCTGTAGAGCTTCCACTATCAACCATGATGTGTTTTACAGGATGCCTCGTGATCGTCATCTCAATGACCACGGCATCATTATTTATATTTTTCCCCCCGTCTTCCCCTTCCCTCATAAATGGGAGTACATTCTCATGATCCCCTGCCCCCCGGGCCCTTTTAGGCTCACGCGCAGCTCTCTAGGAGATCATGCCCACCGGCTTCTCGGTAGGGCGGTTATCGATGGCTGGAGCTAGCGGGAGAGCAACGAGTGCCTGGGATTCCACCTGAGGCCTGTCCCCCACAAACCTCTTAAGGTAGCCCCTCTTGATGAGTTATTTGATTTCCCACTTGAGATTGCGGCATTCCTCGGTGTCGTGGCCGTGGTCGCGGTGAAAGCGACAGTACTTCATTTTATCATGGCCAGTGGAGGACTTCATCGGAGGCGGGCATCTCAAGTAATCCACGCCTTCGATTTCCATGATGATTTTTGTCCTCGGGGCGAGGAGGGGGGTATAACTCTCCTTATGAATGGGAGCCCCTTTCGGTCTTGGTCGGTCCCTCCAGGAGTTCGAAGCCTAGGGTGCTGGCTTCCGGGTTCTGGGCGCCTTGGTGGGGGCCAGCTTCTTCAGTGGCTTCCCATCGAGCTCCCACCTCGTACAATCCACCTCCTCGGCACGGATGTACTTTTGGGCTCGGAGGAGGAGCTCGGAATAAGTCTTTGGGGGCTTCTTGTCCAGCTAGTAGGTTAAGCGGGAGGTCCTGAGCTCTCGCTTCAGTGACAGCATGGCAACTGGCTCATCAAGGTTGTAAATCTTCAACGCGATGGCCTTGAAGCAGGCCACGTAGTCTCGTAGGGGCTTGCGGTCCTACTGCCGGATGGAGAAGAGGCTGTCTGCCTCTCGTGGCAACTTCCGACAGGCGTCGAAGTGGGCCACGAACTTTTGCCCTGGCTGGGTAAAAGAGTTGATGCTCTCCGGCTCCAAATGGGTGAACCACACCCGAGCTGCCATTCAGAAAGTAGCAGGAAAGGTGACGCAAAGGAGAGCGTCGGTGGCCCCCTGGACCCTCATGAGGGTCCGGTAGCTTTCCAGGTGGTCCAGGGGGTCGGTGGTCCCGTCGTAGGGATCCACCTGCGGCATCCGGAACCGGTGCGGGATCGGCTCTGCTTGAGTTTCTTGGGAGAAAGGGGGACGGGCATCGTAGCCCGCTGGCTCACTATAGGAGCCCTGCATGTTGGCAAACTGACGGGAGAACTCCGTCAACTTGCGCTCATGCTCCTCCAGGCGCTTCTCCACCATGCGCCTGACGACTTCATCAGTAGACCCCTCCGCTGAGGGAGACGGAGAATATGACATGGGTGCACGATCTCCATGACTGGGGGTCTTGCTCTTTATGCCTCGGTGGGGTCTGGGCACTGCCCGCCCGAGGTTTGGTGAGCGGCTCTCCCTATCGGCAGAGCCAGCTCGTTGCCTTTTATCGGAGTTTGATGGCTGTCCCGGTTATCAGTAGCAGCCCGCGACTGCAAAGGCCTTCCTTGGAAGGAATGCAGACTGTCACGGGGAGCCGCGGCATGGGCCGCGGGTGTCCCCTACTGTTGGTGGGTAGCCAGGGACCGGTGCTGCTGTTGAAGCTAGCGCATTGCCATAGCGAGGACTTGCATTTGTTGGGCGAGTGCGGCCAGTTGGGATTTCAGCGGAAGTGGTTGAGCCAGAATGGGTGGCTCCACCTGTTGGCGGTGCGGGTTCCCCCGAGACGGGGAGTCCCCCGCACGGCTGGTGGAAGCCTCCCTTGCTCGTGTTGTCACCATCCTTCTATCGGACTGCTTGTAGAGGAGGTGGAGGGCTTGAACTGAATCAAAGGCTGCTCACAGTACGCCGAGCCCTCCTTCCTGGCATACCAATATATTACCGCCAAGATCACCGTGGCCTGTAGCTGCTATCGGCGTCGGAGAGCGCCTCCTTCGCTGTCTCACCGTCCGGTGGTCCTGGACCTACAAAATAGGGATTACTGTCCCGGGCCAGGGTTTCCGGCGGGGGCACTCCGACGATCAAGTCAGTGACGATCCAGGGGAACAGATCCTCCTGGTCGAGCCCCTCTTGATGGACTCCACACGAGGAGGAGTGAGTAGTGTGAGAGTGGGATGCAAGTGTGTCGGGGGAAGAGTGGCCTGGCTAGAGGGAGTCTTTGTGTGGCTCTTCCACCCGCCCTTGCTTGAGTTTTTCTTGTGGTGCTGTGCTCTCTGGTTGAGCTTGTCTTTGTATTTTTTTTGTGGTATGGCTTATATTCATTGGGGACGTTACCTTCGTGCTTTGTAGGCTGGGTTACCATTGGACATCCGTCTTGGGATCTCCACCGGGCTGTCAGGCGCGTGAGGTGGTGTCCCAAGGAGCCTTTCCCGATTCATGATAAGGGTAGCTATCATGTACTCTGACATTCCCCCTGGTCGCCTCATTCCAGAAAACTTGGCAGTACCTCGATTGGTGGGCCATCGCCCCTGGGATTCGAATCTCCTGGTTGACTTTTTCTTTCAGGTGGTTCAGTCGGTTAGTGAGGAGCGTGGCACCTCGATCAGTGGGCC
This sequence comes from Areca catechu, assembly GCA_021397845.1. Lineage (NCBI taxonomy): Eukaryota > Viridiplantae > Streptophyta > Magnoliopsida > Arecales > Arecaceae > Areca > Areca catechu. Next base: position 182,231,369 of record CM038052.1, read on the forward strand.
TCTTTCCTTTTTTGTGTAACCGGTGGCTGCAAGCGGTCAGTGCGATATGGCAGGTGTCCCAGTACAGTCCTCGAGCGGCTTGCTAGTGTCCTAGGATGGCGGTGCACACGTCTGAGCTGGGGCTGAGCTGGAATGGCAGGGCTCGCTTCGACCTAGACACCCCGAGCTTGCGGGGTCGCCTCGGTGGAGGAGGGCAGAGTGCGGGCCCGGTCCAGAGGGCTCAGCCTCGAAGAGGCTCTACGTGGTGGAGGAGGGATGGGCTCCACTCTGACCATGGGGCATGATCTCTGAGGGTCTCGCTCTGGAGGGCAGAGTGTGGGCCCAGTCCAGAGGGCTCGGCCTTGAAGAGGCTCCATGTGGCAGAGGAGGGCTGGGCTCGACTCTGACCACGAGGCACGATCTCCGAGGGTCTCACTCAGGAGGGCAGAGTGCGGGCCCGGTCCAGAGGGCTCGGCCTCGAAGAGGCTCCACGTGGCGGAGGAGGGCTTAGCTCGACTCCGACCACAGGGCACGATCTCCGAGGGTCTCACTCTGGAGGGCAGAGTGCGGCTCCGGCCTAGGCGTCCCGAGCTTGCGGGGCCGACCTGGCGAGGACGGAGCTCGGTTCGTTGTCCTGAGGAAGCTCAGCTCTGCGAAGGGGTCCGAGCAGGAGAATTGACATGGCATCCGATGCGACGTCTGACACGGTGGCTTCCTTTGACGTGGCGCTTGTCAGCTCCCCCATGTCAGCAATCTCGCCACATCACTATGATTTGTTGATTTTTAAAAATCTTTATTCAAAACTTTGATCGCGATACTATTCACTTTCCTAAAAATAATTGGGATTAGTCATTAGCGGTGATAATATGCATGTATTAGACAGTCTTTAATTTTATGCATGTCAACATAGTGATAGATTTCAAAAAACTTGTTTGCATATAGCAACATGGCTTTTCACTATGGAATTGCATTAGAATTGTTGTTAATCTTAATTCCAATATAATTCAATGATGAAAAATTATATTTGCATCACATATATGAGCATACTCATCATAGCATAACTCGTCGACATAATCTATATTAGCATTTTTTATGCAAATAATTTAAAAATTAAATAACTTAAATACCTACCAAAAATAAAAGAGTATGTATCATTGTATCATACTACTTTAAACCTGAAAGCCCTAGCAAGTCATAAAGTGGCCTAATATACATGTCAATGGTAAGATAGCAAAGATCCAAGACTTTTTCATAATTATCACCACTAGCATATAACAAGCACATATGCAATTTATACTCTTCTTTCCTCACAATTTCTAAAATTAATAATTATTATATTATATTAATAAATATACATAATCAAAAATTTCTCTTGCATTACTTTTCTATATAAAATCCATAGTATTAATTTTTAAAAAATATATATTATAAAATGTCTTTATGTTATTACATTGTTTTTATTGTATTAATGTACAATGGGCAATTATATTTTTTGAAATTATGTAAATATCTACCGATAAAAATTGGATGATGTAGATATAATAATTCTAAATATGAATAAATTATAAAGTATAAAAAATAATGCCATAAAACTTTACCATAATATTTAAAGTAAAAGTATTTTTTTTATATAACATGAAAAGATTGACGAAATTTATTGAGTAATCTGAGGTATGATAGAACTATGGTATGCTTTTGAATTATATAATTCAATTTTTTAAAAAAATATACTCAAAGAAAAACTTCTAGACAAAAATATAATCTAATCATTAGCACCCTTAAACAAATAAAGATAATCAGCAACTACGATCATTAATTAAATTTCTCAAATGGTACTACATGCTTCATAAAAATCGATAAATATATAAATTACTAAAAATATTATTATATCAATGAATTTAATAAAATAATGAAGGATAATTTAGTAACTCAGTATCACCGGTACTGGATTGCATTTCTGTTATTGAATTGTTTTAAACTTAGCTTTTATCTACTCTACAAGCTTTATTTTCTATATTTTTTTAAAAAATAAAAATATTATAAAATTAAAAGAGTAAAGATTTATTAATATGATAGATAGATACTCTCCCTTTATTCTCATGATCATGATTCATGAGAAGAAACTAAGTTAGAATCTTTTAAATTGATAAATAAAGGAATTGGCATTGGAAATTAAAATAGTTAAAAAACTTTGATCCAATCACAATAAAAAAAATATATAATTTTTTTAAAAAAAGATAAAAGAGATCTATATATATACATACTATATATATATATATATATATATATATATATTATATATGGTAATTCATCATGGAATCATTCATCTATTATGCCATAATCAATATTTTTATGAAAACAAAATAAGTAGTGCCATAATCACCATTTCAATGAAATCAAGATAAAAGAAAATACATGAGGCTTAGTAGGAGATAATAGATGATAGCTTAATATGCACCATTTTTTAAATATTCTATCTAGTTATGCTTCATTAAAATATAAAAATATATAATAATAATATTATGAATTAAATATAAGGTAAGTTATAAATATAATTTATATTTTTAATAATAACTTTTCTCCATAATAAGTAAGAGAAAAATGTGGGCATTCAATATATTATGAAATGTTTGTAATGCATTTTTTTTTTGGTAAGAAATTATAAAAATACATTGATTTATATAGAGCTAGTAAATGATGGGCCCCAATAAACTTAGTCATGCTATATTGAGATACAAAAAACTTGCTATAATAATTCTATGAAAAACAATCATGATAATAAGTATTTACTTTTATAAAAAATAATTATCTATATAAATAGCAAAAGCATGGCCTATAAAAATAGCAGAAGAAGAACATGCCAATACAAAGTCAATAAAATTGAAATAAAAGAAGACAGATGCATAACTTAATAAGAGGTAATAGATGATAGCTACCATATGTATTTTTTTCTAAATGTCATATCTAGTCATGCTCTATTGGAACACTAAAAGAAAAACTAACATAATAATACAATGAATCAAATATAAAGCATGCCATGAATATAATTTATAAATTTTTTAATAATGATATTTTTCTATATTTCATTATAAATTTCATTGGCAAAGCCAATGAAATCAAAATAAAAGAAGACATTCATATGACTTAATAAAAGGTAATAGATGATAGCTATCACATGTGCTATTTTCTAAATGTCATATCTAATCATGCTACATTGGAACACTAAAAGAAAAACTAACATAATAATACAATGAATTAAATATAAGGCATGCCATAAATATAATTTATAATTTTTTAAATGATGATTTTTTTCTATATTAAGAGAGAAAGATGGACATTTAGGTATTATAAAATGATTGTAATGTATCATTTTTTTGGTAAGTGGTTTTAAGAAGATATTAATTTATATAAAGCTAATAAATGAAGCACCCTAATACATATAGTCATACTACATCAAAAAAAAAAAAATGCTATAATAATCCTATGAAAAACCGCTCTAATAATAAATATTTATTTTTTAAAATAATTTATATATAGGTAATAAAAATATAGCCTGTACTAATGATAAAAGAAGAGTTTGCTAATACAGAGCCAATAAAAATAAATTAAAAGAAGATATTTATATTGCTTGATGAAGGTAATAAATGATAGCTTCCATAAGTGCTATTTTTTAAATACCCTATCCAGTCGAACTACATTAGGATATCAAAAAAAATGTTTAAATATAATGTATGTTACGAATATAAATTATAATTTTTTTAATGATGACTTTTCTTTATATCAAGTAAGAGAGAAAGATGGGCATTCATGATATTATGAAATAATTGCAACATATTATCTTTTTAGCAAGAGATTTTAAAAAGATATTGATTTATATAAAGCCAATAATGAGGGGTCTTGATGCATCTAATCATACTACATCTATTATAATAATTTTATGAAAAACTACAATGATAATATATAAATTTTTTTTGGAATAATTATTTGTATACAAGATAACCTATATAAATGGCAAAAGAAGAACATATCTAGAGATAGCAATGGGTAGAATACCCATGAAATTTACCCTACCCATATTCGAACTCGATTATAATTTTTCTATCGAAACCTATTCTAAATCTGATTATGAAATTAATCCCAAAACTCAAACTCATTATACATTTAAATTGGTATACCTGGCAAGTATGCGAACCCGCCTGATTATCTTGTAATGAGATAGGTTATTCAGGTACCCGAAAGATTAATTTAAGACAAGGCCAATGGACCAAATCTAGTTAATTTTTTTGTTTTTAGTAAGAAATAAGATAGAAAGTCCAATAGGTTGGCCCTTTGTAGCTAAGGTAGTGGATAGGCTATTTAAATAGTTAAAGTTCAAATCCTTCTTTCCATCTATTATAAATTTATTATATATAACTAAAGTAATAGTATCTGCATTCAATAGCTGCTAAGTGTTAAATTTTTTAAATCTTTTTTTATATTTAGAATTACCCCTTCTATATAAGTTATATATAATCTACTATATTTATAAAAGCAAAGTATGGTCTAATTTGGAAAAAAAATTAAATATCAAAATTTTTAAATATATTTAAAATAATGATTTAATAGATAATAAATTTTATTAAATGAGTTTTAAATCATATCAAATATAAAAATTATTATATTTCATGCATCGCATGGATTTTAAAATAAATTTTAGATATATTTTAAATAATAGATTTAATATATAATAAATTTTATCAAATAAGTTTTAAATCATATCAAATATAAAAATTGTTATACTTCATGTATTGCATGAGTCCGGTATCTAGTTTATTTTATTATATATATATATATATATATATATCCAGAACCGTATTTGAATAGTGAATATCTGAAAAATAAATTTCAAATCTATGCCAAAATTGAATTAGAATATGCTAAATAGATACTATTAAAATATCTAAAAATACCCAATCGGCTACCACCTTTAAACCTATCAATACAAAGCCTTCATTTTCATATAAATATATCAATGCTCGTAATAGACATTAGTTCTCATTTGAAAATCCACATTTTCCTCTCTTTTAAAGACGTTCATTTTTATTTATTATTATTATTATTATTTTATCAAAAAAAAAAAAAAAAAAGACGTTCATTCTTTCATCACCCGCCGCACAGCTCTCAAAGCGCTCCGAACTCTATCGCTCATTCGTCGACACATATCTTAATTCACTAGTGGATGATCCAACGGTGGATACACTCCCGACCCTTGGGTCCCCATCAGTCCGTGCACGGGGTTACATTGATCGGCCCTGAATGCATGAATTTGGTTTGGGTTGCTCGATCCGTTCCGATTTCCGAATGAAGAATGATTCCCGGTTACATATTGTACTGGACCGGAACTCATCGTTTAAGCTGCTTTATTTCTTCCTTATTTAATCCCACACCGCGTCCTCGTTGCCGTCCTCGTTTCTGCATATAAAACGGACGAGAAGCGATGAGGGAGGGGAAAAGAAAAAAAAAATCCTGAGAAAGAGATCGAGAAAGAAGAGAGAGGGAGGATGGTCCAAGGGACGCTGGAGGTGCTTCTCGTCGGGGCGAAAGGTCTCGACGACACCGACTTCCTCGGTACGTCTCTTCTCCTTCTACGTTCTCCGATTCCTTTTCTTTTTTCTCCTTGCCATGTTGATTCTTGTCAGGAGCTCTTCTACCGTTCTAAAGATCTATGGGTAGGTATTCTTGTTTTTGTTTGTTTTGTGAAGGGTGTTTAGGATCGAGCGCTTTTTTCTAAGAATTCTTATTGTTAGGGTTCTTGGTGGTGTTTGATCGAAGTTTGTATGATCTATGGATAGCAGGAATTCTATAGACGGTCAAAAGATCTCCGTCACAAGAGATTCTCGATCTTCTGCCATACTTAGGGACGAGGATTTAATTTTGTTTGCAGCTTCTTGTTTCTTGGGCTTTTGGTGATGTTTGATGAAGTTAAAAGAATCTAAGGATCACGGCAATTCTTTAATCAGTTCTGGAGATTTCTTTCCTTTTTTGTGCTTAAGGATGGAGATTTGAGTTTCTTTATGAGTTCTTGACAAAAGTTTGCAAGATTTTGACGAGATCTTGATTTTATTTATTGTTTTGTTTCAATTTATTATGTGACATTTTATTGTCGTGATCAGTATCTGCAATGTGTTTTAATTGGCCCTGCCAACTGGTAAAGGTATGGCTACTGGAAAGTGACCGAAACTAGGAGTTTTGTTCTTGTAACATAGAAGCAATGCGAGGATCTTAAGCTAGATTGAGTATAAAGTGAAAAAACATAGATATAAGTGTAACAAAGACAACTACTCAAAAAGTGTAATAAAGACTGTTGCAAATGCCTGGATTGATACGATATAAGAAATTCTTGCATTTATCATCAAAGCGTTCATGGATGCAATGTATGCTTGTTTTTAGTTCCTTTCTACTGACTATCAATCTTGCGACATGTTAAAAGTCAAGAATGTTAATTCCAGCATGACATATTTTATGTGATTTGAGTGTCTACTTGCAAAGTTAACAGGGATTCATCTGTTTTGGTGATGATTCTTATCAAGAGAGCCAAACTTCCTTTCTCTCTTGGAGAATTTATTCCCATGTGATTCTTAAATGGAGATAATAATATATGTTACCACTTTTGACTTATTTGAAACTCATTATGGTTCAATCATTATAGACATCATAAGGTATTGTGTCATTGAACATGGTTAGACATATGGGACTAAATCCAGCTGGATGAGTAGGGTGGCACCCTGGGTTTTGATAAGAGTTGTAGCACCAGGGTCTCTCTCTCCAGATGAAAAGAAAAGAAAATATGAAAAAACACTTCCATGCTAAAGGAATCATATCTCGTCCCTATGTGGTGCAAGTTTGTTTAAGATACTTTTTAAATTGATTGCTAGATTCTATATTCAAATGAGCCCAAATGACAAAAAGCACTGACTTTAGCAGGTTAGGATGATTTAGTTGGAATTACAGTTGCTGTGTCTAATGGTATGAGCTTCAATGGACAAAGATATGAAAGTATGTATGAAAGGGTAGCTGGATGTATTGAGCAGGAGTGTCATCAGAAGTAGAGGTATCCTACAAGCAACGTTTATCTCCCAATCTACGAGCATAATTATAGACAATCATCAAAGAGCCACCATCCTGTACTATTTGGCTAATGCAAATGTTGAATGCTCAAATGTTAAGCTTATGATGTGCATTTATGATTTATAGTCTAATGATTAAATACTTCCATCATGTCAAAATCATTTGGTATAAGCTTTCCAAAATCATTATACTCTAATCATTAATCTCTTCATGTCAAACATTGTTGTGATTAGACACTTTTAATCCTCTCCCAATGTTGTATATGTTCGACTTGTTAAATCAGGATGTCTTGATCTCCTAATTTCTGAAGCTTGATATTTTTAGGCATCAAAATTCTTTGCCCTGAACTGACTGTTCACAGCAGACACAAATTACCAAAACTTAGCTTGTCGATTCTGTTGTACCAGTTGTACAACCTCCATGAATATTAGATTTAGTTACTAGATACCAAACATTCCAATATTGAGTATATTTTATTGTTCATATTTGAAAATCTGATTTCTTATTCTAGCATCAGTAGCATGTAAGAAAGATGTGAAGAGACAGAGCAAATAATATATTTCAGGTCCAAGAAGTTATCTGGATCTCCAGTTGTTGGGCTGTTATTAAAACTTTGCTTTGGGCGTAGAGCTCAGTATGATACAACCTTAGCTCTTCAAGCACGTGCTGACAATAAGCAAAAGTGCATTTAAACTGTGGAAAAAGAAATTTTAGTGGCAATATTAAGCTGATACTTTTGTTATGCTACTCTTGCAACAGTGAGATGACTGTCCTGAGTGTATTTGAGTTCTATTTTTCTCTCCCTTTTGATTTAACTAAAAAATGTCAACAACTAATATATTGATAGGATATCATTTTCCTATACATATATTTATTTATTTCACGTGTTATTTCTGAATACATTATTGGATTTTGAAGTGGGACACACATGATTGATGTTTATTTTTCTTTGTTGTTGACTCTGTTACTATGCTTTTACACATCATGTTTGATGCATGCTTTTTGCAATTGCCAAGCAGGCAAAATGGATCCTTATGCCATCCTCATATGTCGCACACAGGAGCAGAGAAGCAGTATTGCATCAGGTGCATGCCCAGTCTATGCAATATTGTTAATTGATGCAGTATGTACATTGATATGTTGTTTTTGCTATGTAGAATACTCTCTAAAATATGATTGCTTTGGTTTCAAGTTTGAGTAAGCTTTATAATATAAATATATGACTTCTAGTTTAAGGCTCCTATAATCTGCATATGGGCAATATGTTAAGAGGATGGGCTAATTTATGGATGGATGTGATCCTTTAAAAGTTTGGAAAAAAAGGGAACAAAGTGCATAGTTTTCATGCTTTTGGGAAGGGATTTATACCTACATATTTGTAGGTGGGCTGGATTCCGGCCATTGGATGTGACATACTAACTCTTGACTACTTATACACTAAAATCATCTGATTTGGAAACCCCTTACCTATGCATTGAGTGGTCAAAGAAAATATGCATTGTTTTGTGTTATTTAAACTGTCTATTTTTTGTCTATTCATTGTAAAGGTTAGGGATCTCTAGAGCATATGATTTTTGGTGTGTAGGTAGCTTAGAGGTAATAGATCACATCCAAGTTTGGTAACGAACTTATAATATATGAGAACTCATGATTTGTGGCTTGGAGACTTTGCTTATTATTGAAAGAGACATTTTTTTCTAAATACACAATTAACATTCCTTTGTTGTTTCTGCATGTGCAATATGTAGTTAATAAACTCTCCTCTTCATTTCTGCATCTGCAATAAGTGGTTACAATTTGCTTATCTCTTCATCACCTGTAGTCACTATCCCTAAAATCTAGCTCTGGAAACACTGAGTGTTTTTTAAAGCCATCTTTCATTCTGCTGTAGAAATAAACAAGTTCCAAGAACAACCTAAAACTAATTATAGAAATTGCAAGCTTAAGTACACATCATAATGTACCCAGAATTGGTACACATTCAACAAGATGTCTTTCTGACACCTTACCAACATCATTAAATACAAAAGAACAGGTCTAATCTATAAACTGCCATGATGAATAAAAGAGAAGCACTAAGACATTCTGGAGCAGATTTTCGGTATCTCCATGTGCAGTGCCACCAATTATACTTTTTATTAAGTCCTCACTAATACGGTGGCAAGCTTTATTTGGAGTGCCATGTCATCCAAAGTTCTTCATGTGGAACCAGTTTTTGTCTTGAGCTGCAATAAACTTTTATATATTTATCTTACAATATTACAATATTTGGTGTTTTATCAATGAGTGAAGTACAATATGTATTCCTTCTAACTTTCTTGTCAAATGTTTGGGGTTGATTGATTCAGGTGCTGGAAGTGATCCTGAATGGAATGAGACCTTTGTATTCACTCTCACCGACCATGTTTCGGAGCTCATTATCAAGCTCATGGACAGTGATTCTGTTTCAAATGATGATCATGTGGGAGAAGCAAAGTGAGTATTTATCATGATCCATATTCCCAATATATATAGGGAGAGACGATTGCAACAAGTGCAGTTGGGCTTACTGAAATATTTTTAACTATTAATGGTCTTAAAACCCTATTTTTGTTATTATCATAATCTTTGTCATGTTGAATCAGTATTGTGCAGGCAATGATTAACAGCAACAGAACATAGCCATAGACTGCTGTTTGCCCAAGATGTTGTTGGCTCTGTTGGAATTCTTAGTTTTGATTCATTGTGCAATTTTGTAGGATTCCTCTTGAATCCCTCTTTATGGAAGGAAGCCTCCCACCAACTGTTTATAACGTGGTCAAGGATCAGGAATATCGTGGAGAAATCAAAGTCGGTCTCACCTTCACTCCTATGGTATATTATTCTCAATCACTACCAACTTCATGAAATCCTGAGTCCTTTAGTTCACCAGCACTTGCAATGAAAATCAGACCTTTTTGCTTCTTGAAAAATGTTTTGAGGTGCAGGTACTCTTATTTTGATGTCATTAGATAATAGTGGTGTAATTAATATTATAGTTGTTTGGTGGATGCCTAAAGCTTTCAAATGAATTTTAAAATACATAAACTACCCAATTTATCTAATTGCAACCTTCCAAATCTCTTGTAGAATTTATATTGTAAAAGATATTCTAAAGTGTAATTGGGTAGATGATCTATAAACTGATGATCTAAAATTGTTCTCCATCATTTTTCTGCATCTGCTTTCCTATCATGAGTTTGTTTTTTTTCAGAAAAAAGTTTAATGTCTTAAATTCATTGCTAATTCTTCAGCTTTTTGATGCTTTTAAACTTGCTTATGCTCAACATATTAGCTATTTGTCTGGACCACGTTTTGAAAAATTGCTTATAACTCCATTCTATGCCACTCTTTATTTTTACTCTGACTGATTAAATATCTTAGTACCATATTCAAATGCTATTTAGGTGATTGATTCCTGTGCTATTTAAGTGCTATTGGTCATTATGATCCACGTCCTTTTTGGGCATCAGAGATGAACACAAGTACATGTGATCATTAGCAGGCATAAACATCAAAAAGTTCTAGTTAGGTGTCACACTTATGCTAGAATCACTACTGTCCTTAGCAAGAAGCAATCACGGTTATTCTAAAGTTGTACCTTCTGATTTTCATAATATATCTGAACTCTGAACGTCAAATAATAGAAAACTAGGCTATCTCATGGCCATTGATTTTGGTTGCAGTATTGCATAAATATGCATTTTTACATAAATTCTGATTCCATAATATTTGATCAATTCTCTACCTGGGGCTTCTTGGCATTTCAATCTTCATTTCCAAATATCAGTTTCAATTGTTATTTGATATCTTCATGGATAACAATACTGCATCTTCAAACAATTTATAGCGGTGTTCCTCATATCTGTTATCTTGTGAGGGTTTGACCTTCCACAGGCATTGCAATTCCCATTTGATGACTTCTTAATTTTGTCACTATGTTACGTGCCCTTTACGCTTAACTCACCTTAGTGACCATTTCTTCATACTTCATTATCCAAGTTGATAAAAATCAAAGTTACCAGAATGCAACTCGTAGGATTTTGGTTTTTCTGCAAATTGGCAGTGGAAGTCACTGAAGTGTGCATTAGGCACGAGAGATGCAGAATAATTAGTTACATTGGCCCTGTGTCAAAAATACCCACAAAGTGTATGTTGGAAATGTTGCCAAGAAGCCTGCAACAGCCTGTGGCATTTGTACATGTACTCAACCAGGACTTGTATCAGAGAAGCCATTGCTAGTGATAGAGAGGAGAACACCTAGTTCGAAACATCTTTTTCTGCTCAGTTCAAAAACCAGAAGATTGTGTCACAACAACATTCTGTCTTTAGAGTTCCTTCATGTTTTCATGTTGTGTGTAATGCAACTATCAAACTCCAAGCTGGCACTTTAATATTTTGTGCAGCAAGGAAGTGGATATTATAAGGGGGGGGCGAGTCAGATGTTGGGTGTTGGGGTTGTTTGCTCCTTGCCTTGTATTCCTTTTCAAACTGAACTGGCTCTGCTTACCACTGCAAATATCGGAAATTACTGAAGCCCTTCTGCAGTATGGAAAGCATAATCAAGACTTTCTTAAGACCAGGAACACTTAAACTTGACTACGAACCCCAGTATGGATGTGTATGGGTATCTCTATGAAGATAGCTGTAATGTTTTGACTTACCCTGCCTCATTTGTATTATATTATATTATATTTATATATATATATATATATGGGCATTCTCTGTGCAGCAGTGATCATGTCCAATTTATGCGAAACCAACGCTAGGATTTTTCTATTGTGGATAAAAATTATTGGACTAAAATAATTTGAATGATGGCTGCTCAGATAAAATTAATGACAGATCTCCATGATTTTGTTTGAGGCACTTTTTTCTTTTTTTGGTAGAAGAATCTTTTTTTTTTTATTGAAATTTTGTGAACTAGAATCACTTTTTAAAAAAAAATAATTACTCAATGATGCCTAGGAGTTTGGTTTGTATCATGTTTAGCATGGCAATGTCATAATACCGATGAAGGATCGCATGTCCATCAATCCATAACAAATACAACCACTGAAAATATGCAGTTTGTGAAGGGACAGGATTTTCAGCATATGTATAGTCAAGTGTTGTCATGTTATTCTTCAAGGAACCCCTCAATTTTAGTGATTTTCCTTCGCCTCTCTTTTTCTGAGGAAATAAGTTCTCTTTGCAGGAGAGTTGCTGTCAGCGCGGCTGCTGTGAAGAAGAAAATTATGGTGGATGGAGAGAATCTTCCTGAGAGGGATTCAGAACATATACCGTGGGTGTTTCCTTGAAAGTTCATCTTTGTCATCAAGCAAGAAAGAAAGTTGGATATACTTTTTTTTGAACTTATGCAACCCAAAATTTTCTTGGAAGAAGTATGTTTATTTTAGTATTAATAGTGGCTTGATGCTTTTCTTGAATCTCGATTGTCAGCCTGCTCCTATCTATGCCCACACTCTCGATTGTCATTTGTGCTCGTTTTTATTATATTTTAGTTTCAAACGGGACTGGAGCAGCTCATACGTGCACGGCCTTTGCGTGCTCATATTCACTTTTTTATTTTATTTTTTAAAGACTCGGAAAATGACGGATAGAGAGAATTTAGCAGTGGAAAAATGACGGTTGTGCTCCTGGTGATCTGTTAGCGGCGGGGTGAGGCCGCCGAAATCGACGTCTAAAATCAATTGCCGTGACACCCCGTATGCGGACGGCCGTCCGTTATCACTCCGTATTATATCATTCATTTGTTCATGGTGGAGCTTGAATTCACCCAAAACATTTGATTGACTTTTAAATATTTCATTGATTTTGTGCAGAAAGATTTTGCACAGATGGTTTGCTGCGTAGCCGGTGATGTTTGCGGGCCGGGCCGTTGAATTGACATAATTCTGGTCCAAGTTGGTCCCACTGTTAATTACCCAGGCTGGAACAACCTGGCCCAACCTATCTGAGTGGTCAAGTTCGATGGCTCCCCAACTTCAAGTTTTCCATCAATTGAATATTTGCATTTGCATTCCACACAGCTAATATAGTTATACCGTTGTATATAGTGCATGAGGCTCCAGTTCCACCAGCAAATGCTGGATGATAAATCGTGTTTTTCCCAGCTAAATTGTAACGTCATCATTCTGGAAAAAATGCTTGCTTCGCGTCCATGTGACTGCTCGCACTTTTTTGCTGGATCTCTGTATATGACTGCTCGCACTTTTTTGCTGGATCTCTGTATATGCTCGACGATATAACTCGCTATCATTGTAATCAACCTCTGCTTCCTTGAATAACCTTCCCCCACCCATCCACACACACACACAAAAAAAAAAAAAAAAAAAAAAAAAATCTCATATGTTTGTTAATATGTGAACACTCAAATGCACCTTTATGCTGGGCACCCATATAAGCATGCAGCAAATAATTGATACATCTACCTGCACCTGGCTAATTATACGTGGTGATTCGAGCATGGATCCTGGTACAAAGCTTTCGTATATAATTAGCTTCTAGTATTTCATGTTGCTGGGACTGAGGTTTGATTAATTTATTCTCGTTGTCTGACTTAGGATAACCGAAGAATATGTGACAGTTATTTCAACGAATCTTATCATCATATGCATCATTAAAAAAAAAAAAAAAAATGCCAACCATGGCGTGCACCTGATCATTTGCTTTCTGAAAATCGAGTCCTATGGAGTTTATGGCAGTGGCAAAGACAAACGAACGCAATTCTTATATATCTCAGTTCCCACCTCGCCATCAAAGTTTCAAGGACATAAATCGCTGCTTTATCATGCATTCATACAAGAGAGCTGTAGAACCCTCCTCCTCCTCCTGCTCCTTTTCTTCTTCTTTTTTTTTTTTTTTTTTTTTTTTTTGTGTGTGTGTGTGTGTGTGGAGGAAAGAAAGCTGTAGTTGTTTCCATATTTTAGGTCTTATTCGGTATTAATTATTCGACATCGATCTACAAGGGTGAAACTCCAACTTAGTTTTTCTTTGTTTGGTACTCTCTTTGTATCAAGCGATAACTTCAATTTTTTCGGTTTCACAAACTTGGAATGAAAAGATATAATAATCGGATTTCATGCAACTTTTTACTATAAAGAAAGGCATATTATCACATTTTATTCAGCTTCTGGTGTACATAATTCTAGGGCCAACAGAAGAAAAAACATTACAGCTGTATGCTACTCTGGAAACTAACCGAAGACTGGTGCTATAATCCCAACCATGCATATATGATCAATTGTGAAGTGGGTTTGGACCTTGAGGTACCCCTCTCTCGGACATTCCGTAGATTGAACCAAACTCATCATCGTCGTTCATCACTTGAGATGGAGAAATCCTGGAGAAACAGCAAGTGGATGATGGATACTCACCTTTCCGGCTCTTGTCCACGTCATTTTTCATAATTCTGAGGCCATGGTTGAAACTAGATAATTGGCCCACCACAAGTAATACAAGAAGAGAAGATATGGATGGCAGAGAGAACTTTATAAGCTTCATATTGTTCGAGAAAGAAGTATGAGAAAGAGAAGAGGAAGTTTGGGAAGAGAGAGTGATGAGAGAGAACAAGGTCGGATTTGAACTTTGTAGAGCTGCGGGACGGTGGAGAGTGTATTAATAGGCGACCATCTCTCCATGTCGAGAAAGGCAGGAGTTTCGTACCAAAATACCCTCATGGGATTCTTCAAATTGCCCTCTCTCTCTCTCTCTCTCATATGTTTTTTTTTTTGGTAGAATTCTCTCTAATTATGTGCTTAGAACGCTTGGTTTTGTCATTAGGAAATGTTATAGGGGCGGTTGCAAGGGAAGATAAGCTGATGGACCTTTTTTCATCAGGCTATGATTGTTGACTTTCTTGCCCATTTGCCAACATGCATATTACTGGTTGATTATTATAATTTATATAAGTATGGATTACTAGAAAGCTGGCTCTTAAAAATGATCTATCATCCATCTTTATCCAGTTCTTTGCAAGCAATTAAGATGCCATATATGCATGGGCCATGGGTCACTTAAACAACCAACAACTTACATATCATAACGATGTTTCTAGTGATTTGATTTGAAGTTCAGGTTAGGTCTTTGGCAACTGTTCAAATCTTGGTTCATCGAGCAAATCTACCTAAGTGTTTAAAGCATGTGGAGATTTAGAAGGTGGATGAGACGTGAAGCAACATGCATGGCGTGCTCTCTTGCTTCGAATAACTGCATGTATGTATATATATATAGTTGGACATCCACGTTGTCAATTTAGGAGAAAATTGTAAGGCAGTTCAAGGTGCTGAGATTTATGACCAATAGAAGTTGCATGCATGGTGATTTGTAGAGAGGTCTTCTTCAAGAATTAGACCGGTTGCAAGCTGCCTCGTTTGATTTAATTTAAATAGTGATCATGTTAAAAGGGTTGCCTTGAGTGACCTCGCAAAGTCATCTTTGGGGAGGTCAGCAGTCATGCATGGAGTGTAGAGCTCAATTACAATCCTGAATCACAAAATATATATCCAAGCTTTAATTTGTTCCCTTGGTTTGGACTCCAAGAGCAATATTGGTTTGCTCATGGAACGTCAGTCCAGGGAATCATTATTATATTGGCCATGCATCACTCGTGGGACAAGCTTATGTCATGTGGATTGCTTGCCTGCAGCCAGTTGACATCTTATAGACAATCAAAGCAAGCATAGCACGCACTTAATACGGGTGGATGGTTTGCTTTATTTTACCAATAAATGCAGTACAGTGTGATACATCACGAGCACATGAGACTGGATAAAAAATTAATGGCTATGATTCTGTTTGATAAAATATATAACTATTCTAAAAGTAAAAGGAGAGAGAGATTATATGACATATATACATCCTTAAGAGAGATTCTGTCAATTAGAATTTTTTTTTTCCCCCTTTTTTCTTTCTTCCAATTGGTGTTAGACTCTTCTGTGCATGATTTTTTTTTTTTTTTTTAATAAAAAAAAAACCATAAGAACTTCTCTTTCAGGCTCGAGAACGTCCGGATGCTACCAAGGTAAACAAAATACATTTCTCTCCAGCCACCATTGCTATAAACCACCTTGGATGGAGGCTACGGTAATGCACACTGAAAGTGATACCAAATCTATGGAGGCTATTAGATATCTCAGGTTCAACATCCGTTAGGAATCAAGTAATGTGATTGGGTAGCGGAGATAGCCAAAAGTAGGCATCGTAATTAAATGGATAGATTCGTTAGTTAGGTTGCACCACATCATGAGAAGGTAACGTTTGATAAGACGTACAAAAGCTATCAAAGTGACTTCAAGTTCTCAAACCATATCCTGCGCTCCAATATATCAAGTGAAGGGAGGCGAAGCTAAGTACTCCTTATAAACTATTTTGGCGTGTTATGATGATATCCGTTTATCTTTTAACTTCATTTTGTCAAGTAACGAGTATTAAATAGTGTTAGGTAAACGTTGATTCTAAGCTATCTTGTCACTCAATTAATAGATGATCAAAAAGGTCGGTAAATTTTCTTTTGAGTCTTGGTATTCTATTTTTCACTAAAAACTCTTTCTGATTTAATTTTTGGTATATAATTTCATGCTGACTCCCTTGTCAAGTTCTTTTCTTGGACTTTAAATCCAAGATACAATAAGAAAAATCCTTTAAAACCTTCCATCCCTTCTTCCCATAGACACTATTTTTATCTTCTCCATCCAAACAAGTCCTTTTCCTTCCTTTCTACCATGGATCGATCCCGAATCCATCATTTTCAAATCTCCATTCATCTCAAAACTCACCTCTTTCATCTTATTTAACCAGTTTTATACTCTACCATCCACACCACTTCAAAATCTTGGTACCCCGGCTTCTCTTTCCTTTCTAAAATCCTTCCTATCTTCACTTTCTCTTACCTCAGGCTTTTCTTTAAAATAGCACTAACTGCATAGAAATTTTTTTAAATTCTTCCTCCTCTGAATGCTTTTGGATTAAGGATATGCAAGAACCAATTAAGAAAAGGTTGATCCGGAGTCCAAGCAGGAGTTAGGAAAGACAGAAAAAAAAAAAAAAAGAAAAGAAAAGAAAGAGATGAGCAACGTGGTGGAAAGAAAAAGTAATTTTGGTATTTTCGACTAGCTAGGAGTCAAAATCTTGATCAACATGGATTTTTTTGTTTCAGTGGCGTGAATCCAAGGACCGATAATTAAATACCCATGAACTAAATTAATTTAAACTCGAACTGGTATTTATACAATAATCAGCTTAGATCAAAATATATAAATTAATTATTTTGGCGTGTTATAACGATATCCGTTTATCTTTAAACTTCATTTTGCCAAGTAATGACTATCAAACAGTATTAGGTAAACATTAATTGATTCTAAGCTATCTTGTCACTCAATTAATATCGATATACGAGCCGTACAAATTCCTATTGAAATCAATTATAGATTATAGATCGATAAGCCAACCACTGTGACTACATAGTCCGGACGTGGTTGATGGGTAGTTTCCATGCTGAACTTCTTATTGCCACAGCACTTCTCTCATCGAAGTTACTTCATCGATATTCTCTTCAGTTTTCTCGACGGTTGGAGATTTCTTGTAAAAAAAAGAGCTAGCAACTGGAAATTAAAATCTGTGTTACGTTCAATGATGCCAGACTTGTTTGGTGGTTTTTTGTACAGACGATCTATAAAGCTATGAGCTTAATTATAACGATTACAAGGAACCACAGCTTAGCTATCTCATCTTTATAGATGGAAAACAGTATTAAAACTGTTGTGTAACTTATAGCAAATGGCATCTTAGCTCGTCCAACATGGCTTCAGGAACCATGCATCTAGTCATCTAGTTAAAACAAATAAATCATATTAAAGCACTTGATTTTTGTCATTTTCTTCAATGTTGCTTAGGTTTGGAATATAAGTTCATCCTGGGATTGCTCTTTTTATATAAAAAGTAGCATGATTTTAACTTCCATGTCATGATATGTTATTTCAACGGGATTATGATCATATACCAAGGTAAAGTACGAAGAATCTTTATCTTATATATTTCTTCATTGTAGATTAGCTTCTTAGGCTTGTAACATGGTCTTCTATATAAAATGCTGTTTTTTTTTCATATTTATCCATGGTGATAAGAAAGTTATTCGGTCATGGTTGATCAAAAGGAAAAACGTACTACAAGCACAATTAACATGGTTGGCACGAGATGAATATCTTTTTGGGAATAATAGATAAAGTGGGAGATAAACTCTTTTAAAAGTTCCTATTCAAGCCTAAAGATTTATTGGCGTGTTGTTAAGCGATCTTCGATAGTAAATATCATAATAACCCAGAAAAAAAAGAAAAGAAAATAAAAGAAAAGAACATAAAAGAAAAGAACCTAGGCCAGCTCACTTGGTTGGACCTAGCCCAGACCCACGTGCATGGCCCAGCATGTGGCCCAGGAGGGCGGGCGCATGGGGCACGGCCCAAGCCCATGCACGAGGCGTGCACGGGCACGTGGGCTCGGCCCAGTCGGAGGCGGGCGTTGCAAGGATGTTTCCCGGTCATTTTCCAATCGGTTTTGCGCAGTTCACCGCGGTCCACGACCCTTCTATGCAATTTGGATCGTCAATCATCTGATTAGATGGCTGAGATGGATCCGAGAGAGATTAGGCTTGATCAGGGGCTTTTGAATTCGGGTTTTGATGCGATTTGAGATGTTGATCTCATATCTGATGGCCTGGAAGGTTTTCTTGACGGTTTTGGACTTCTGAGACGAGTGTTAATGCGGTTTTGAATTGGTTTTGTTCTTCTTTTCAACAAGAGATGCCGAGGGTTATTTCAGGGAGCCAACTGAATGTAGAGAGCCAAAAAGAGAGCCATGAAGAGATTTTGCATTCCAGAAGAGAAGTAAAAAATGGGAAAAGGAAAGGAAAAGAAAAAACAAAGAGAGGGAGAGATCTCAGTCGTTGGAGAAGAAAGAGGAACGGAAAAAGAGAAAAAGAGATGAAGAGGAGAGAGAAAGAGTAGAGAGAAAGGAAAAAAATATAAAAATATTGGAGGGAGATCGAAAAGCTCTTTTTCTTGGAATTCATGAAGTTAGGGTTTTATAGGTAAAAGATTTTGGTTTGCAAATTTTTCTAGGATTATTTATGGTTAAAAATTTATTATTGTAGTGATAGCCTTCTGAGTAGAATGGTACTGTGCGAGCTCCGGGTACAAATTGATACCGGGTATTTTGGGATTAACTCTTAAAGATAAGGATTTCTGAACTTGATCACCGGTTATATATATGTATCATGACATGATTTGATCCGTGCATATATGCATTGGCATGCATGATTTATTTTTGTATGGTATAGTTGACTTTTCATGATGGATAGTACGATTATTGTTATTTATATTCATGTATACCATGTTTTATCAAGTAAAGTGATCATTGTATGGGTTGGACCATGATACTGGTTATTGGAAAATTGAAAATACATGATTTGATTGCATGATGTGAAAGTGAATACGGTATTTGGACTAACCATGCCACGGGATCGGGTTATACAGCCTGAGCCATGGGCTTTGTACGTGGAATAGCCGGTCACATGCGGTTAAAACATGGGACAGCTTGAGCCACGGGCTTTGTATATAGAATAACCGGCCACGGACGGTTAAAATGTGGGACAGCCTGAGCCACGGGCTTTGTACATAGAATAGCCGATCACGAGCGGTTAAAATGCAGGATTGTCTGAGCCACGGGCTCGGTACATGAGCTAGCCTGGCCACGGGCGGATAGTGCATTATCAATTATGAGGTTGCCAGTAATGGATAGGAGCATGACCGTGGTTAGTCCAGAATCCTAAAGAAGAAGGATGATTAGATTGAAAACATAAAAAGGGAACATGATTTTATAAAAAGGTTTTATCAAAAATGATATTTGAGTTGTTTTGGTTGCGTGATATGATAAACTATTGTTTTCCAGTTATTTTCAAGTTATACTATTATTGGTGTGACTATTTGAAGATCTTACTGGGTTGTAAAGCTCACAACCCTTATTTATTTTCCTTTCTCAAAGTTGTGCAGGATATTCGAGCTTGATAGTGGAATGGATTCATGGTGAGATACATAGTAAGGATCGGGTTGGACGTGAGATCAAATACCAGGATTATAGATTTTTAGATAGTTTTGTTCAGCTAGTTTGGTTGCTGATATTTATGTAATAAATCAGTGGATCATTTAGTGATCTGACTTGAATAAATGGATTGTTTAATTACTATTCAATTATTTATATAACATTGGTTTATTTGAAGTGATTTTTGAATGAAGTAAATATTTTATACCCAGGCCTTGCATGATCTCTAGAATGTATTCTAGGATTTGTGTGACCCGTCGCGTAGCCGATTTCGATGCTGGATTCGGGACGTGACAAAGATAATTTATGACTTTCCTCCTATAATTTTATATCTTCTTAAGTTATATATATATATATATATATATATGGAAGCTACCATCCCCTATTTTCTCGAGATCAATTTTGATGATAGTGTGCTAAAGTGAGGTGGATTAGGAGGTGTTTTGTTATTCAAAATATTGACTAGTGATGTTACTATTTACAATACTAATGGCAGAGCTGTAGGTAGCTTGGAAGGGATTGTGTTATGATGTTCGTATACTTCGAGCTTCATAAATTGAAGGGCAATTCAATAACTATTATTAATTAGCTCTCGGACTTGCATATGGATAGGTCCCATCCACTTTTACAAAATTATTATATATTATTATGATCATTATTGTCTTCTTTAGTCTTACATATTTACCAACAAGCAAATAGTATTGCTGATCGGATAGTTTCATATGCCGCATATCATACGAGATCTACAATTTAGATAAATTTGAATATTCTTCCTATTCAATTTAATGGTATTTTATTTTCTAATTTTCATGCATATATTTTTTATTGAATAATATAAGTAATTTGGTTTACCAAAAATATAAATCAATAAATTCTTTTGAGAGAATATGATCGGCCAGCATCGTCGAGCTTTGCACTTCAAATGAAAAAGTTGCTACTTAATTAGTAATCGATGAACAAATTTTATACAGGTACAAGTAATATGAAACATCGTTACAAGATGCTATCATGCATGAAGTGAAGAGTCATACGTGGACAAAAATTTTTAGCAGCGTATTTTATAAATTTTTTTGCTAATTGTTCGCACTAGTTGGCATCGCTCCAACCAGAAAATGATAAGCATACGATGAACTTGTTAACAATCAAATCTATCAGGCAATATACAGAGGTCAAATTTTCAGGGTTTTTACCTCAAAAAAAAAAAAAAAAAAAAAAAAAATCTAAGCTGATCAACTGCTCCCCAAGCAAACACAATGGCATCGTTTTCGGATATCAATCTAATTGTAATCGTTGGGATGGTCTTGTGGCAATCATTGATATTTGATTCTCTCCTTATGAAGAGGAAGGTTGATCAAAATAGCCCAAAGCAGGAAAGATTTAAAAGAGTTTAAGATGAAACGTTTTTTTTCCCCCCTCGAGCTGAGGCTTAAGGGTTCGGTCGTGAGTCTGAATTAGTTTCATGCCGATTATATTGCATCAAATCTACCACGTACTGGGGTTTTATCGCTCCTCAAAAACTTGCGGGCTATTCATCGAGTGTAAGATATCTGTGCGTAAACAATGATGCCTGGTCCAAATGTGCCGGGTGCCGTTTTCGAAGGGCTTTAAGTGTCGTGCACGGAGGTTCGGTCCATTCATCCCCCCACGATGAGCAGGCGTGATGGTATTGGGCCAGGAGGGACATGAAGGTACGCTAATTAAATTTCCTCATTTAAATCAGATCAATTTTTTTTGGGTACTTCGGTACCACCCAACCAGCTCATTAGATGGCTATTTTATGGCCAATTTATGCGGTTACGGCCCAAGTTTCCAAGTGTCCTCCAGCGAAGTTGCACAGCTAAAATTTTGACAATATGAGTTTTGTGATCATATAACCATGCATATATATATATATATATATATATATATATATATATATATATATATATATATATATATATATATATATATATATATATATATATATATATATATATAAGAAACCACTTCTGGGATAGAAAGATTTAGGGTTTATATTAAGTTGCTATCTGTTGCCGCTCTCGTCGCCGCGCCCGTGCCACGGATCGGCCGATCCGTCCTGACCGCCTGGCGAGGGAGCCTCCCTTCCCACGAAAACCTGCAACAAAAGGGGTTAGAGGACCCTGGCCGGGGATCCCGGCGAGGGAGCTCCGACGGTCAAGTCAGTAGACGACAAGAAGGAACAGACTCTCCAGCCGGACCCTCTAAAGGGTTCCACACCTAGAGAGTTAACTGGTGAAGGAAACGCTCTGGGGACCAGAATCTCGGCTGGGCCTCCTTGCCGAGCTCGCGCCCAGTCCCCCTCTAGGGATTTCTGGCTTCTCTCTCGACGCAAGGCCTTGTGCCGATGCTTCCTCCTTGTCCCCAGGCTAATTGGCTTACCTTGTCGTCCCCAGATCCTTCCTTCTTTATCCCCTTCCGTCGTGCATTTGTCTTTTTCCGCCTCGGAAACTCTCCTCCCCCGTCCACTTCTCTTTTTCCCTTTTCGGTGAAGGGTGCCAGGCGGCTTTCCGACCTCGTCCGCCGGGCCCAGCATGGGAAAGGCAAGGACAGAAGAGAAAGAGGGGAGGGCGGCGCTGGCAGGGCGGCCGGTCAGGCCTCGGGCCCGGTGAGAGCGCCCTCTTCCCCAAGCGTGGGCGCCATTTATCTATGGGGCCTGTGGCGTCAGGGTTGCGTCCCTCGGCTGCGGGACCTGTCGGGCCGATGCTAGTGATGTTCCGCGTGCCGCCGCCCTCCGTACAGGACGCCGTCTGGGATTCGTACGGCCCGAGGGATGGCCTCGGGGCCCGTCTCTCCCCCCAGGGCCCTCGTCGTACGATCGGTCTGACCTCGGCTGAGTTGGGCCCGTCTCTGGGGGCCACCTGGCGAAGGGCAAAGGATAGCCGACCTCGGCTTAGGTGGACCCCCTCCTGGGTGGACACCTGGCGAGGTGGCAGGAGGTTGCCTGGCTTCGGCCGAGGTGGGCCCGTCTCCGGGCGGCCACCTGGCGAAGGGCGAAGAATCAGCCGACCTCGGCTTAGGTGGAACCCCTCATGGGTGGACACCTGGCGAGGTGGCAGGAGGTCGCCTGGCTTCGGCCGAGGTGGGCCCGTCTCTGGGGGCCACCTGGCGAAGGGCAAAGGATCAGCCGACCTCGGCTTAGGTGGACCCCCTCCTGGGTGGACACCTGGCGAGGTGGCAGGAGGTCGCCTGGCTTCGGCCGAGGTGGGCCCGTCTCTGGGGGCCACCTGGCGAAGGGCAAAGGATCAGCCGACCTCGGCTTAGGTGGACCCCTCCTGGGTGGACACCTGGCGAGGTGGCAGGAGGTCGCCTGGCTTTGGCCGAGGTGGGCCCGTCTCCGGGCGGCCACCTGGCGAAGGGCGAAGGATCAGCCGACCTCGGCTTAGGTGGAACCCCTCCTGGGTGGACACCTGGCGAGGTGACAGGAGGTCGCCTGGCTTCGGCCGAGGTGGGCCCGTCTCTGGGGGCCACCTGGCGAAGGGCAAAGGATCAGCCGACCTCGGCTTAGGTGGACCCCTCCTGGGTGGACACCTGGTGAGGTGGCAGGAGGTCGCCTGGCTTCGGCCGAGGTGGGCCCATCTCCGGGCGGTCACCTGGCGAAAGGCGAAGGGTCAGCCGACCTCGGCCTAGGCGGACCCCTCCTGGATGGACACCTGGCGAGGTGGCAGGAGGTCGCCCGACCTTGGCCGACCTCACTTAAGCGGACCCCTCCGGGCCCGGGCGCCAATGAGGTGGTAGAGGAACTCCGAGCCGAGCTCGACCTCGGCAAGGGCAGTTCGCCTTAGTCGTCGGGCGGTGTAGTCTCGCCGATCCTGGCTTTGAGGACGTGGCGCTGACTCCGCCGGGGAAGCCTACACATGGCTTGCCCGTATTTGGCGATACCTGAGCCTGGCCACGTCACTGTCACGACTGTAACACTATCCAAATAACAAAACAAAAATCAGATTATTTTGCACTCTAAACATGAACCCAATGAAACCACTACTCAAAACCATTTCTCGCTCCCCCCGGGACCCGTCATAGATCTATGCATGCCGATCCTTGTCGGCGTTGATGGATGGCCGGCGGTGGTGAGGTGGTGGCCGTGAAGGCCTAAATGGGTGCCGTGATAGCCATCGTGGCCATCGGCAGTGTCGGTGGCCTTGGCTTCTATGACATTCCGGAAGAACAAAAACGAAACAAAAAAAATATATTTGCCTCTCCCGACGGCGGCGATCGATGAACTCAGATCTCCGCCAGTGGGCCAAGATCAAAAACACGAAAAAGAAGAAGGAAGAATTGTAGATCTTGGAACTCGCCGTTGGGGCGAGTCTCGATTTTCGGTGACACCATCGGAGGCAACGATCGACCATCCTCGGCCGGTGCTGGTGGCGGTCTCGCCAGTGGTTACACCGGCAGGATGGATCTTGCAATGGGGCGGCGACCATGATCCTGTTCCTTGGCATCGTGGAGAAGAAGAGGGTGGGTTGGGTTCTGGGTTTTGGATTTTAACCCAAAATCCGAAATCCAATAATCCGAATTCTTAAAAAAAAAAAAAATCATTTTGCATTTAGAACCCTAACCTTTTTGATATTATAAATTGATCCTTTTGCAATTTAGTCCCTGTCAAATTTATATTTTCATATTGGTGCAAAGGGTCATTTTACATTTAGGACCATAATCTTTTTGATATTATAAATTGGTCCTTTTACAATTTAGTCCCTCTAAATTAAAATTTATATGTTAGTCTAATGGATCATTTTTGCCTTTAGGACCCTAAACTTTTTGATATTATAAATTGGTCATTTTTGTAATTTAGTCCCTATAAAATTTATATTCACATATTGGTACAATGGATCATTTTGCATTTAGGACCCTAACCTTTTTGATATTATAAATTGGTCCTTTTTGTAATTTAGTCCCTATAAAGTTTATATTTACATATTGGTCCAAAGGATCATTTTGCATTGATATTATAAATTGGTCCCTTTTGCAATTTAGTCCCTATAAAATTTATATTTACATATTGGTCCAAGGGATCATTTTGCATTTAGGACCCAAACCTTTTTGATATTATAAATTGGTCCTTTTTGTAACTTAGTCCCTGTAAAATTTATATTTACATATTAGTCTAAAGAGTCATTTTGCATTTAGGACCCTAACCTTTTTGATATTATAAATTGGTCCTTTTACAGTTTGGATCCTATAAAATTTATATTTATATATTGATGCCAAAAAAAATAGAGGGGCATTCTTTAGATCTTTTTGTTCATTTTGTTTAAGTTGTATAATGTACTTGGAATGCTATGGTATTTTAAAATTGATCAGCGGATACATGCTGATTAGTATCTCATTTATAATTGATCATTTTTCTGGACATACATGTATTTTGAAATATCCACTTTTGTTTTGGCTTGGATATTTATTTTCTGTATGAATAATTTATGGGTTGGCATTGATGTGGCATTAGCACTGACGTGGAGCCCATGATTACACCAGCTGGCGGCCATGCTAGCGAAAGTGCCACCTGGACATGGCGACCGAATGTGGAATCGAGTCAAGTAGCCTTAATCCTTGGAGCGCGCTCCTGCCTTCCGAGGTCGAGCCCCCGGTTAAGGTTAGCTCCCATCCGGGGTCGAGCTCTCGAGAAAGAGCTCCCCCATCCTGTCGATGTCGTGCTCCCAGGATAGAGCTCCCCCATCTTGCCGAGGTCGTGCTCCCGTTTCCTGGGGTCGAGCTCCCGAGATAGAGCTCCCCCATCCTGTAGAGATCGAGCCCCCGGCCGGGATCAGCTCCCATCCGGGATCGAGCTCCCGGTCGAGATCATGCTCTCACTTCCCGGGGTCGAGCTTCCGAGATAAAGCTCCTCCATCCTACCAAGGTCGAGCGCCTGGTCGAGATCAGCTCCCATCCAGGATCGAGCTCCCGGTCGAGATCATGCTCTCGCTTCCCGGGGTCGAGCTCCCAAGATAAAGCTCCTCCATCTGCCAAGGTCGAGCGCCTGGTCGAGATCAACTCCCATCCGGGGTCAAGCTCTGGGCCAAGGTCGTGCTCTCGCTTCCCGAGGTCGAGCTCCCGAGATAGATCTCCCCCATCTTGCCGAGGTCGAGCCCCTAGCCGAGATCAACTCCCATCCGAGGTTGAGCTCCCGGCTGAGGTCGTGCTCCCGCTTCCCAAGGTCGAGCTCCCGAGATAAAGCTCTCCCATCCTGCTAAGGTCAAGTCCCCGACCGAGGTTGTGGTCTCGTTTCCCGGGGTCGAGCTCCCAAGATAGAGCTCCCCCATTCCTGCCAAGACCAAAGTTCCCGCCATAAGCCAAAGGGGGGAAGATCAGCAGAAGTGCAGACTATGACATGGAAGCTCCCAGCTACCTGCAACCTCCCGGAAGTAGCGCATGCCCTGCTGAAAAATTCAAGCTTTACAATGCGTCATTCGCACGCTCTGCGCAATGAGTGCTCCACCAGGCTCCAGGCCCTATAGCGCGCTACCACGTCAATGGTCATGCAACCAGGGGCTCTGACCCTCGTGACACGGAACTTGTACCTCCTCTGACATGAGTATTCCATTAAGGCCCCAGGCCCTGAAACACTCCGATGGTCCCTCCTTAAATGGAAATGCCCCACCATGGCTCGGGGCTCAGCGGCATGGTGCACGCCCCTCTCACGAGAAACTGCACCACCAGAGAGACAAGATCTATACTACGTCGATGAACACCCCCAATGGAAGGATCTCCTTTCGAGGACCGGTCCGATAGGGGGGAGGCTGTAGACAAAGGAAGACCCCTCCAGAAAGGGATACCAAGAAAGGGACATATCAATGAAGCTCCAGACTTAGTCTAGGCCAACCTTCTCTTATAAAACAGAAGAAAGGACCTTCAAGAAGGGAGAGAGGCAACTGGTAAGACTCAGAGAGCAAACGGACAAGGAACCAGCTAAGAAAATCTTCTAGCTCTCTGATCTCCACTCGACCCTGTCTTTCCATTTCTTATATCTCATCATTCATTATCTACGTGGAAAGATCCCAAGCTCTCCGTTACAGAGGCTCTGTTCCCCTTGATCATCCCAACTGATTTGGTCGTCAGAGTGTTTCCACTGGAATCCCCGGCCTAGGTCTCCTTTCTTTTGCAAGTCATGCCGGTTCTAGAGCTGATCGGGGAAGGGGACCAAGTGCCCAACGGGAGCCCGACGAGTCTGTGACACGTTAGAGCTACATGCCACGACAATTTAGGCGGCAACAGGCATAAACATTTATCACCAAAGTAGTTTGTTTGTGTCAGTTCATTAAATTTTTTCATCATGCGAGGTATATTTTCTGGTTATGACATGCAACCACCTATCTAAAGGGGGTTGTTGTATATTTTAACTGAGAAAATGTGGCATGAAGTATTATGTTGCAAAGATACTCTAGCTTTCAGGAGTTTATCTGCCCAAAGAAGATAGGTTCATGAATGTTGGAATATTTTGATTAGTTTGTGGCCACATATTATGATGCTTGTAACCATGGATAAGTCTTATATCGGATAAGTGATATAATGACTCAATGATTCGGCATAATGGATATTGTTGAACCAAATCATTTGTAGGTGCTGTCTATGAATCATATGGTGGCCATATATTGATTTTAACCCGAGAGTAGTTTTAAAATAAAATATTTTTAAAATTATAATTAATGTTATCCAAGTGGAAGAATATAAGAGTTTTTCTAATTTGGGCTAACATTAATTATATTTTTTATTTTATTAAAATCAGATTAATTTTATGGTCCATGTTGATAGATGTATGATTAGTCCAATATTATGTGATCATTGTTTGGACTATGATGACCTCATGTGATTTGATACGATTGAGGTAGCTCAGTATAGACCTTAGCCCGACTTGATTCGTGATGAAAGAATCAATTATGATGTTTTCATTTTATTGATTAAATCCCCTCTTCGCTTCCTCTCTCTCTCTCTCTATATATATATATATATATGACATGAATTATATTTTCATGATAATTTTTCTCATCAAAAACCATATCTATCTTCTAAGAAAGTCCCGAGAGGACTTTGTCTGTGATGTTCGTATGAGAATCATAAATAAATTTGAGGATTATGATAAATATAGATATATATCTAAAACCCATTTTTATTGGATCTAATTATTATTCTGGATTCTAATCTCCTCGAACGATTCAAGAAATTATAAAAAAAAATTTCCAAAAATATATCTCAACGTACACAACGGCCTTTTTTGTTACAAAAAAAAAAAACGTACACAACGGCCTACCCATTCATTTATAAACTTCAACAAACACTCATACACTGCATGGATTCATCCTAGTGGATCAAATATATCCAAAAATGACTAAAAGCTCTTACGGGACTGGCTTTGTCCATATAATAATACCCTGATAAGAGGTGTCAAACCCTGGCAAAGACTTGCTCAAAAATCGACCTCCATTAATAAAACCCCGAAGCCAAGTTGGAAAGAAAGCAAACCCACCAACATAGAGGATGCACGGTTCAGGTACGTCCACATACGTGGGACATGCAAGTGTTAGAAGTGCACTGTACATCTCAGAGGCATATCACAAGACAGACCTTCAACTGGAACAAAATGAAAGGAGATTAAGAGAGAACAAAAGTAGATCCACACAAGTACATGTAACTGTTCATCCTAGGCCTTCACCAGCATCTTGTACAGCATATGGGATGAGAGAAAACCGGAGCAGAGCTGGTGGCAGAGAAGGAAGCGCTTCCATGCAGTGGAGTAGGAGGCCGAAGTGGACAGATATAACTTGATTTGCTTTCTGCAACAACCTAATTATTGAGATGCAGACCATGTAGCTGTAGCTGAAACCAATGATGTTACACTACAGCAATAAATATTTCACATTGTATTTTGTGGTTACTCTAATAAAGATCACCCCTGATACTGTTTAAAAACAATCTCAGCTCTCTTGCCTTCTTCCCATGTTCAGGAGACAAATCATTTTCTGACCCGGACACATTAATCACATCCACATGCTGGTCAATAACCGTCTGACATTTTGCAACTTGACATGCATGGAGAGGTGGTGAAGGGGTCGACAGATCGATGACCTCAGGTTCTACACTGTTTACATCAATCGGCTGGCAATGTTTGGTTAT
Source organism: Areca catechu (assembly GCA_021397845.1). Classification (NCBI taxonomy): domain Eukaryota; kingdom Viridiplantae; phylum Streptophyta; class Magnoliopsida; order Arecales; family Arecaceae; genus Areca; species Areca catechu. Next base: position 182,260,697 of record CM038052.1, read on the forward strand.
ATCAGAGAGGTAATTGCTTTGTGATTCAATGTTGAGCAACAGGCCTTGCAGCTGGGCATCAACATCAGCAACAGAAGCTTTGGTTGATTTCCTTGGCCTTGGTCTTCTGCTCTGCTTCTTTCCTTCACCTTTCTTCTCCATGAATTCAGCTATCTTCTCCGGGCAGGCACTGTAAGGATGCATGAAAGAAATAAAAAGGGCTCTAAATAGGGTTGGTGCAGAGAAACTAATAAAAGATTCACAAACTCTTCTTTTCCTTTTTTTTATTTTCAAAGTTCCTTGCAGGACATACATTGGTAAGCCAACCAATCAACAGAGTTTTGGTTGAATTGGGTACAGATGAATTTCACAGAACAGCGATCATACATATGTAAACAAATCCCCACCCCCCCCCCACCAACCAAAAAAAAAAAAAAAACGATGAACAAATACAATAAGGGTAAAATGTCTGCAGTTCGAGAGGAGAAAGTAGTATTTATGGACAACAGATAAATATGAATTGACACTGCACATCATCAGATAGGTATTTTCATAAGGAATCCTATTTATGAATAACATAAATGCTTATCGGAAATTGTGACAAACTTGACTGCTGATCTAAAATTTATGAATAACATAAATGCTGGTCCTTCATAAATGGTATATGTTTACTGTTTCCTGCTATTGGGAGGTGAAGGCTCACGGCGTCATGCAAGAATAGTATAAAAACAACCATTATTACCTTTCAATTAGATCAGCAGGAACTATGGAAGTTTTGAGCCCATCTATGTTGTGCCAAAAAACCTCATAGCATTCTCTTCCCTGCACTTTTCTCTGCTTCACTATAGCAGATACAGGGCAAGAAACTCGTATCTGCAAAGGAACAGACAAAAAGAATAAATAAATAAAAAGAAAAAAGTCAAAGGACACCAGGCTTGTGTGTGAAAATTGCAAACAAGTATGTGTGGAAAGTGGAACCTCATCCAAGGGAATCCTGACTCCCAGTTTTGATGATGTGGAACGTAGATTAGCAAACCGCCTAAGATCTCTCTCAGCAATCTTGGGAAGGATATACTGATCTGTGGTAGAAGAAAATGCATTAGAGAACATGATGCATGTCTAGCACATAAACCAGTCTTCCTGGTTATATATATATAACAACGCTCTTACAGAAATTGTCAAGAATGTAGAGATTACCCGTTTTATCAGGATCCCAACCAAAGTACTGCGCACATCTCCGTTGAAGTTGTGTCCATAGAAAGGGATGTTGCGTGCACACCCTGCAAGACAACTCAATCACCAAAAATATCAACATTCAACTGACTTAACAATAACTTGAATCCATATATCTCACAATGCAATATGGTAGAAGACATGCATGTCATTCATATCCCATACCAACACAAATAGAAGGAAATCAAATAGGCAAGGTCTATTGACATTGCATAAACTTATTAAAATCTATCCAAAATACAACTTTTCAATTGCCATAATTCTTTCCATTAGTCTGTGATACACATTCATATTTCAAAACATTAGAACATATTATGTGAATTTGATGTATAGATCTTTACCTCAGCACAGCCTCTGAATCTGGTGAATGACATTTTGGCTTTAGATATGCATTTATGACTTCCAGAAACTGACCGTGCAATTCTAGATTCTTCCCATTAGCTAAGAAAATTAGAACAAAAAAAGTCGGGTGAGAAATATTGGGTCGGCAGAATGATTTTACTTTAATAAATAAAAGTGGGGCTGATGATCCATATCCAATTACTTTTCAGCATATTACAACCCTTTAATTGAGATAATCAGTGACATTTCTACCTCAGGAAAATGAAATTCAAAAGGCTGGGTGCTAGAGGTGTAGCAACCCCCCGCCCCCCGAAGAAAAGAAAAAAAAACAAACCACAAAAAAAAAGGAAAAAAAGAAAAAGGGCATGGAAACCCAAGCTCATAAAAACAGGATATGTTCTAAGAGATCATAGAAGACTGATAAAACTTCTTCAAATAAAACCGAGGAAGAAAAGACAGCTCAGATGTCTCAAAATTTTGTCCAAAATGCATTGTGTTACAGAAGATAAACTACCTACTCCGAAAGTCGGCATACACAAAGCATGATACTGTGACTTGCTTATATTTAATCATGAATGAGCATTTTTAACGTTATCTATTCAGACCTTATATGAATCAGTAAATCGACTTGCTCATAATCTATGACAAAATATTCAGGCATTGGCATCAAAATAGCATCATCAAGACCTACTTTACAGTTACACATCTTTCAGTACTTTTCTCCAAGAAATGATATAACTGTTACTTAAAAAAAGAGACTGCAATAACTATACCCCAAGGAATACAGCAAATCTTAGCTCTTCAGCTTGAGGATCAAACATAACACAGGCTTAATACATCATTAGTGCCTCAGGAACATTGCTACCATATAAATGAAATTTTGTAACCAGTGTGGTATATGAGAGCTACCAGTAAACATTAATGGAAGTTTACTGAACAAGGCCATTTTCAGACTTAACGAGCGCTCAAGACAGAAAAAGCTAGTAACCAAGTGACCAGAAGCTTGCAGAATACAAGAGTTCTGAAAATTTGCCCATTCATTTTATCATTACAAGATTTCAAATATGTACTTTAATTAACTAAACAAGGTATGATCTGCAGCTGATCGATTGGTGTGATAGCCACTGCATATAGCAAAATCCATGTCTGGTATAGCAAGATAACTTACATTACATAGATGACTTCTTCAACTTACCGCAATTATGTTGCCTCAGGCAAGGATCATTCTCTTTGTTCACATCAAAGCTGAAAACTTTCCCCGTATTTTTCTTCCCTTTATACTTTTTTGCCTTTATTAATCCCTCAGACACGATCTGGCACAGAATAGTATCATTGCCTATTGATTTAACAATCCGGCATGCTGTTTCCTGCAGCATTCAAAGTTCAAAAACATGGAAAATTGCAGTTTAGAAGGATCCCTTTCATACAAATTAGTCTGTTGATATTGTCCTGAAATTGAAATAGTACTACGAAGTTTTATATGTTCATGATGTAGTGATGATATCAACACAAACCTATGCATACCCATGTGCCAAAGTTGGAAAAACATTGGCAGAGAAATCTGCCACTATTAAGTCAGGAAGCTAAACTTGATGCCACTTACCGGCCCAAATCCACGAACTCCTTGAGAGTAGTCACTGCCAAGAAGAAGAGCCAGAGAAATCTGAAGATAACAGGTAACCAAACCCATTACATTAGAAATAAAAACATAAAAATATAAGCATATACCTTTGACAGCATATAGGACAAGTTACCAAAAGCACTGAAATGTTGATATGGCAGAATCTTGACATTGCATCTAGTGAGAATATTATAAATTGAGCTCTTCTTTTTCCTTTTCTGGGTTAGAAGAACTTCTTTTGGATTAATATAAAGTAAAAGAGTTCGAATTTTGTTTGAGCTTTTTGTTGAGTAGAACTTAATTTGTAAATATGATTCTTCACCAAAGTCTGAAGTACCATGGTATGGAGCATACCAAGCATGTAATGGCAGGATATGTACTGCAGTGTAACCCCATTTCAACTCACAGTTGGCCAACACAGGGAAGTATGGCACACTAGATATCACAGTACAAAACTGGTGTGGTAAGACCAAGAAGCCTGACCCAGGAATTCACTTTCTTCGAATACTTTTATCATATTTAGTGAAAAGGGATTCAGTTGGTTGTTGTGACATCAAAGGCCCTAACCAGACACCAACTAGCTTAGTAGAATTTACAGCATAACCTAAAGAATAATTCACATAGTTTTAGCTTGACCTGATTAAAAATTTTCAATTGTGTGAGAATATACACATATTCCATCTACTTCAATGCTAGGCTACAGTGACATTGATATTTCACTTCCAAATCTGAGACATATTAATATTCAGACTACCACATGTTTGCAGAATATATTAAGCAAGCTCACAGTCTATGAAACGCCGTGAGATTATATAGAAAGGAACAGGTGTTAAAGGTATGTATTGGATAGAGTCATATAACTTATGATCCATATATACTCATTTGTCAATGTACAGCATGTACATTATCTACTTGTATAATACAAGTGTTATGGGAGTGGATATGGTCCATTAATTATAATTATATTACCTGGGTTTTTTTGGACAAGTATGCTACAAAAGAGTTGGAGGTTTGTTTGAGCACTATTTAGTCAAACTTGGCCTGTAAATGTAACCCCTCGGTATCTAAACTATACAAAATGATAATCAAAGTAAACTTAAGTAAAAAAAAAAAAAAAAAAGATAATTATTCTGTATGTTTCAATACAAGAAATTATTCTAAAAGATGGTAACTTACCAGTGAATTCCTCCCAAATCCAAGATTTTTCTCTATATCTTCCATCTCATAGCAGACTACGTAGCCTCTCTCCCCTATTTCAAATAAGGGGTTTCAGTAGTCATGTAAGATTAAGTCAGCAAGTTGGGAAAATTAAGCTAATATAAGCCAAATTCCAATTGAGTATCAAATTTCCCAAATGACATGGTTGTCAGTTTAAGAACTCACCTAAGATAATCTCTCTATAAACTGTCCTAGCTCCGAAAAGGAAGATATCTGAATCTGAAGTGAAACACCCATCCTGAAAATGATGATATTCATCATATATCCATACATCAGATTGATCAAAAATACTGAAAAACCCAATCCACTTACACATAAGGATGCTGAATTCAACAATGCACACTGTGCTTCTGCTTCCTCTAGCCTGATTGAAGTAAACTAACCTTTTAACAAACAGAGTTTTATTCTACAATATGAATATCTAAACCAGCTTCAATTATGTACTGTATTGTCCGATCTTCAAAAATAAAAAATCTTAGTACCACATTGAACAGTTGCAATTTTAATATTCAGTGGAGCCTAGAATCTTCACAAGTTGTTAGCCACTTTCTTTCCTGAGTTTTAAGAGTATTTATAAATGAAAGCAAACCATTTAGACATAGAGCCTTAAAAATTATACCGGTCAGGAAAGTAAGCCAAACTAAAGCTAAACTGAAATGGTAGAATATAGTGAACCGCAATTTAGCAAAAAATGTTGGGATATGCTAGTCTAGTCTACATACCAGCTGCCTGCTTTGGTTTGGGTGTATTTATAAATGAGAATAGGAAACTACTTAAAAATAAGAAAGAAGGAGGTCTATAATGTTGAAATTGTGAATTGAATGGTCATATTCCGAGATGAATAATAAATCATAAACTTGTCAAGTATTTAGAAGAAAGCAAAGCAGCCACTTCTGTAAAAATGCTGCTAGAAAAAGGAAGTGTGGACAGATACATAGAGGATGAGCAAAACAGGTCTAATGAGAAAATTCCTGAAGTTGGACCCAAGAAATGTCCAAGTGGTAAACACATGGAAAATCATGGGGAAACAACTGCAAAATCAGCTTACTGTGAATTCAGTTAACAGATTTCAAGTGGTTTCTCCTTTAGTTGGACATATCACTGTGCATCCTTACAAACATAAGGAAACCAAATGCTCCATTACATGGAAAAGATGTTCCATGGTAACCATAAAAGAGATCACTACAACACGAGAGCTTTGGCATAGAGCTTATCAAAGAACAGAACGGTCTCTAAACAACTGCCCTAACAATTATCTATTCCTTGTTTAGAATGTACTCTCTCTCCTAGGTAACATATACGCCAATGCAAATTCCTGTAACTAGGAAATTAGCAATTTCATTAACATCACCAATTAAAATTAACTCCACACCACCAACCAAATTTAATCTTCTACGCTCCATCTGCCATGCATAATCTTCATAGAAGGAAGAGATGATCAGAATATCAATATTATCTTCTAGATCATTTGTATGAATCATGACAAATATATAGAAAAGAATATCTATGGAGACACAGCATACAAAAATATTACCCATCTAGGCAAGGAATACCAAGTGCCGTTCCAAGAACTTTTGCTTCTTTTATCATACATGAGAATTCAGAACCCATGTTTCTACGAAGTGAAGGAATTGTTTGTGAATTTACATCCTCTCGAGCAACCTGAAACAAAAAAGCTAATAATGTTACAAAATTGGATAAAAGCACTGTATCTCATAGACAAGCAGAATGTGTGTGTGTGTGTGAGAGAGAGAGAGAGAGAGAGAGAGAGAGAGAGAGAGAGAGAGAGACTGACCTCAGAACCAAAACCCAGTCGCCGTCTATAGGTGGACAATTTAATGGAAGGAATTGATCCATCTAGCAAACGCAACAAAAAAGTTCACAATTTGATCCAAAATAATATCCTCTACCAATATAAACATCTATTCGTTATTGACAAATAAACACTATCAGCATAGGCAAAACTAAAAATACAAGCCACTATATATTTGTTGAACACCTGCTCTCCCACATTGACACATTTACAAAGTTATCGGCACCTTACACTTAGCTGCCAGAATAGGGAGCAGGTGCAAGTTTGGGGAAGTGGATAATTTTGAAAACACTTTTAGAAAGGAAATGTTCCAGAAGCAGGTCCAAGTTCAAGACTCCAGGAACTTCTAATGAGGGTGTGTGACATAATCCCCTACTTCCTGTTGCTCCTAGCACCCATCCATAGCCAAAATATTTTACAACGCTTGTCAGTATTTTTTTCACCTTTCTAAGTACATACTTTCAACTCTTTGACCTCTTCAATCCGATTTAATTGGGTTCAGGAAAAGACACCTAGAGGCAACTCATCTACTCAAACACATGTTACAGTGCATCCTACCACAATACCACGATCAATATTACTACTGCTCAAATTTCTTCAGCATCAGTTAAGACATGAGAATAAGTTGCATCATTTCATGCCGAAGATTTCCAGTAGACCTTTGACTAACAAACTAAACAATCAACAACGAGGAATATCAAAAGCAGCAAACAGTAAATTCTCTCTGTTACAGATATTGCCCAGTACTTGCAGTCGAGATCCACCATTACATTAAACATATTGTATCCACAAGCTTTCATAACAAAATATCTAAACCGCTACCTCTATGCGCAAATATCTTAGTGGGAATTAGGCAAACTCATCTCTAATTATCACCGGAACAAAATACCTTTCTCTTCTTTTATATTCTCGTTAAAACATTAAAAAAAGAAATAAAGATGAAAAAATAATAAAATTAGCACCTGTAACAAAAATAAGGCTACAGTTCAAGGCGATCAGGGCTCGGAGCCTATGGAAAAGATTTCTGAGGTAGAGTTTCTCCTTCGCGCAGGCCGGAGACCGGCTGGCGTTATGGAATTGGATCAGCCAGCAAGAGAGATCCACGCACAGCCTCTTGTTCCTGGGATCAAAGAGAAGAGATAGGAGTGAAGGACGAGTGGTAGCAAGAAGAGAAACAAAGAAGTGAGAGAGGAGGTTTTGGGGAACTTACTGGAGATGGTGAAGGGGGAGGGTTTTCTTGCAGGACTCCAAGATATCCCACAGATTTTTCACCCCCATCTCTCGCAAAGAAATCGAAATCTGTTCCCCTGGAGAGACGGGGCAAGGAGGAAAAAAAAAATCTCTTTTTTAAAAAGAGGGAAGGCCCGAGAATTTGAAAGAAAACCCTTCCGTTGTGGTGTCAGAATACTAAATTATCCCTAATCGTTGATTTAATTTTCACGCGCAGTTGGGTGAGATTGGATTGAGCAGTGATCTTGGGCGCGGACGAAAGGAGAATGTTGCCACCCTGCGGTTGGCCGGGAATTACGTCGCCGTCCCTCCGGAGAAATTATTGCATGGACCTGGGCAAATCTCGGAGCATATCTAAGGTGGATAACACGCAATCGGAATCGGTGAAATACATAAAGGGTTTCATGCGAATAGTCCTGATTCCGGCTTGTATCATGCGGCCCTTCTTTATCATCCTAATCAATAGCATTTTTTTTTTTTTTTTTGGAGCTTTTTATATGTAGCATCGACTTCATCAAGAATGCCCTTCTTTCTCTTATTTATTTATTTTATGTATTGATTATTTGTCATGAGCATTGAGAACTGCAGCATGGAATTCATATCTTCATCTTTATGTCCCTACTCTCGGTGCCCATCCGATCTTATATATTTTATTTATAGATGATTGCTTGCTTTAGGGACATGCTTCTATTGTTTGTGTGTAGGGATTCAAGAAGATTCTGGAAGACTCTGTCTCTCTTCGTGGCAGAGAGTAAATCTTTCTAAATCTAAGATTCACTTCTGTCTGAAGACTCTAACTCAGATAAGAAGAAGTATTCGGGACATCCTCGGGATCATTGAGTCATAGGGTATTTTACAGTACGTGGGGATCCCCATTTCAAGAGGTAGACACTTACAGGTGGAGTGTGGTCATATGATGCAGGCAGTTCAGTAAAGGGTGAAGGGGTGGCAAGGCAAAGTGTTGTCTTTGATGGATAGGATAATCTTGATTAGATCAATATTGACATCACTACCAGTGTATATGCTCTCCAATGTTGTACCCACTAGATTAGTGGTGCGCAAGGTGGAGCAACTTATTTGCTCATTCTTGTGGGATTCGACCTCTGGAGGGCGGAGAGTTTATCTTCTGGGCTAGCATGCCATTTGCCTGCCTATCCAGTAGGGAGGTCTCGGCATCCACTCACTTGCTGCCATGAGGGAAGCCTTGTTGGCTAGGTATGTTGCTAGGTTCTTATTATGCTTTGATAGTCTATGGACCTATTTGATGTTGGCTAGATATGGCTCCTTACATATGGAGGGGGATATTTGGAGGGGGCGAGTTGGTTATGCTATTTAAAGAGAGATGGTAGCTAGAGCATCAGATGTGATCCACCAGGCAACATGGATAGTGGGAGATGGCCGGCATATCAGCTTTTTTCATGATCCTTGGATTGCGAAGACCTCTCTGATTTGGTGGCCTACCTTTATCTTCACGGATATTCCGGAGTCTGCTATAGTTTTTGATTTCCTGATCTTGGATGGCACTCGGTAGAATGAGGAGATGGTCACTCAAACCTTTGGAGATATTTTGGGCTCACGGATCTCATCCATTGTCTTGCTTGTGCATCCGTCCAGGAATGTTAGAGTGTGGGGATCTTCTGCTCTGCCCAGGACTCTGATGTCGGACTTGTACCCCTTGTTTCACCAGGTGCCTCAGCAAACACTTGATATTGCCGGGTTTGGAGGTTGGCGATTCGCCCTGGAGTTAGTATGTTCATTTGGAAGGTTGCGTGGCATCACCTCCCTATTGGAGCCTTCTTGATTGCTATAAATCTTCACCTGCCTTCTATTTGTCATGCTTGTGGGGAGGAGGAGAGACATTTGTGCATGCTCTTTTCTTATGTCAGAGGGCCCGGTGGTCTAGCGGCTGGCTAGTCTGGATGGCTTCCTGCTGCAGGAAGTTGACATAGTGACTACTTTTTTGGAGCTGCTTCGATCGACCAGTGGACATTCCTCTCTCTCTCTGATGACCTATTTAGCTTATCATATTTGGCTCACCATAAATGCCTTGATCTTCTGCTCTTCCATATGCACAGCTGGTGTTATAGTGGAGCAAGCTTGTACTCATGTGGAGGAGCATATTTTCTTGATCGTGTCTACTTCGAAGACCTGGGACTTCAGTGATGCTCTTTGAGTGCCCCACTAGGTTTTCATCTCTTGGGATCCCCCCTCCTCTGAGGTACCTTTCAATTAGCTTTGATGGGAGTGTCAGGAATAAACGGGGTGGAGCCAGCTTTGTTATTAAAGGTTCTGATCTTGGTATAGTCACTACCAGGGAGAGTTTTCTCTTCGAGCTGACTATCTCGGTGGTGGAGCTTCGAGGTGCTTGGGCTGGTATAATCTATGCTCAGAGGATTTTACAGGTCGATCGCCTTATTATTGAGGGTAATTCAGCCACCGTCATCTCTTGGATCAGGGAGGCTATGAAGTCTACGTCCCTGCACCCTCTTATTCATGACATCGCTCTTTTATTGCAGGACTGCTCGGATATGATGGTTAGACATGTTTATCGGGAGGTGAACTCGGTGGTGGATTAGGTTGTCTCCTTTATCGCCAATCATTGCAGCATTATGCTTTGTACTTGTTTGGGGATGCCTCTGGTCCTTTCTAGGATATTATCTTTTCTGATTATCTCGGTTATATTTATTTCGGGATGGTTAATTGAATATTTTATTTTACAAAAAAAATATATAAAAGGGGTCATGTGACGTGCTATCCACCGTGGGATTTGCCCTGGTTCATTTGGACCATGCCCAAGTAATAATTAGAAGTTTGGGAAGGCTTTTGCCGACATCATATCTGTCCGTGTGCATGGCATGTGCTGAAATCGTGCCATGGACTAGGCCAGCCACGTGTAAAGCAGCATCACTGCAACCAATTTTATATTGTTTGTATTAATACAAGTTTTATTGGATGATTCTAGTAAATAAGCAGCCTTACCGGCTATCGACCATATTCTAATTTTCATTAGATTAACCCATCGGCTCCAACTCAGATCCAAGAAATAAAAAATGATGCTCATTTCCATTTATGTTCCTGACCAAATTTACATTTCATATGCTCCATCAATTTGTTGCGAGTTCCATGTTATTATTTTCTCTAAACCTTGCTTCCAAGTTCCCGGAAAAGAAAATAGACAAAAAGACGGAGGGAAAAAAATTAAGTGTACATGGCATTTACTGCAACCTATGATGCATAGAAATTAAGGGGAAAAAAAATAATGGTACTTTATCAAAATAGCAAAAAATATTACAAATTTAGAATGCCAACTTGACTATTTCATGGAATGAAATGAGTGTTACCAACTACAAGATCAGGCATGATACCAACTACAAGATTAGGCCAAGGTAAGTAGGATCGAGATGATGCTTAAGTCGTTGTAATTGCTTATGCTCTTTGGATGACTTTTGAATATGAAAATAAGTCTATTTGTAGGAGTTTTTTTGGCGGGGACTCTTTGATATTTTAGTCAATTTGAATTCAAAGAATGGTGGAAGAGAGAATAGAAAATAAATAAAATGAAAGTAATGAAATGGTCTCAAGAGATTTATCCAAGGATTTTTTACCCTCTCCTATTTATAGAGGAAGAATGGTAATCATTTCTATAATAAATGATACGTGCAGCATAATAATGGTTATTTCATAATTTTATTGGATTATAGTAGCTAACGATGTGCCCTCGTGATTACAAGAACTTTAACTATATGATGATGGCTGTGAGCATAACCGTTGCCGATATTTTCGAGCAGGCACAAACATCAAGCATTTGAATCTATTTCTTGATGTCCATGGATATATTTGCTAAAGAGAGAATTCCGCATTTTACTTCCGAAGATAAAAATTATATATATATAGTGGTTTTGGAAGAAATAAGTATCAAGCTTTGCAGACGTGGGATTAGCCAACCAAACTATATTACAATAGACCAACCATATATGGTATGGTCTTGGAAGAAAGGATCAATATGAAACAAAATAATTATTTTGCCAATAACTATCTATGAATTAACCATAGATGGAGTGACAAAATATAGAATACTAAATATATTATAAAAAATAACTATAGTAGGAATGGCCTACAAAATAAAAACCAATGTCTCTTATCATGCTATAGCCCAGACCTTAATAGCTAGATTAACTAGCCAGCTCAAAGAATGGTGGGATCATTATTTTAATGAATTGGATAGAACCAAAATACTCCGTGCAATTAAAAATATAATAAAGAAATTATAATCAAAAGTGAAGATAGAATGGAAATACAAGATGATGTATCCAATCTTATATTCACAATAGCAAAGCATTTCATAGGGGATGTATATAAACTAAATGATAAAACTCTAAAATCTTAGTAATCTAAGTTTCATTCCACTATTCAATTCAGCAACTATATTCTTTGTGGCAGTAGCCATTTTTCATAAATGATTCTACATGGAAAGATACATATGCACTAATTAATGCTTGGTGTAGTATACAATCATCTTTATATAATATAATAGATTATTATAATTAATCATGTAACATGTAATCGAAAGATCTCTAAATTTCATAATCATCATCTATATATACATGTTTTATTACCTTAATTTATTTTTTTAAGCAAGGACTCCCACTTAAATAACAAATACTTAAATTGAACATGATTAAACACGTTGATGCAACTAAAGCAAATTAACATAACATTAAATATATATATATATATATATATATATATATATATATATATATATATATATATATATATATATATTATATATATATATATATATATATATATATATACATTAACCAGTTCACTAAAACTTGTAAAGCAAGAAAAATATAAAAAAATAATAAATCAACAAATTATCCAACTAAACGAATTAAAACAAATATTTACAAGATACACAAGTTATTTGAAAAAATATACCAAGAGACTAAGTCTAAGGAAATACCTTCCTAACAGGGATCAAGTCCAAGAAACTTATCATGCAGGTCTATAGAAAGTGCACGATGAAAGTTTGATAGCCACGAGATTCTTAAGTGAACACACCTCCCACTGCGAAGCACTATCTCAGCAGATAGACAAACAATTGTCTAGCTCCCCTCATCACATACTTAGCTACAAACTTTTGAATCATAACTTGATAGCACTTATATTTTGATTCGGTTTCCCAAATATGGACGAGAAAGCCCTTGCAGAAATGGGCCATGCAAACATGTACGTATTACCAGGTACACTTTCAGGTCAATTTTCAAACCACCTATCCATACGATATTCTAAATACTATGATGCAGGAAGATGATATGGTTCAGAAATTGATCCATATCATCCTCGTGGGTGTTGGGATCAATGACAACATTCATCAAAGATATAAGATTTATCTGAAGCTTTTGTCTTTGTACTTGAGTTATGGCTACTATAAGTGTTCTCATCAATATCATATTTTTTTTATAACAGATATTTTTTTTATAAGATTTATCAAAGATATAAGATACTATGATGCAGGTACATGATATGGTTCAGAAATTGATCCATATCATCCTCGTGGGTGTTGGGATCAATGACAACATTCATCAAAGATATAAGATTTATCTGAAGCTTTTGTCTTTGTACTTGAGTTATGGCTACTATAAGTGTTCTCATCAATATCATATTTTTTTATAACAGATATTGAGATAGTTGGTATATATAAAATATATAAATAATGATTAAAAACTTATTTTAATCAATCAAAAGTAGCATAGAATATAATAAAAATATTTTCTAAAATTTTGGCTCTTTCGAATCCCAATGATGGTAGTGGTGTCAAAAAAATACTATCAAATTTGACTTTACACATGCAAACATGCCATCTAAATGAAGTCCTTTAGCTTTTTTTTAAAAAAAATTGGGGTATATTAAGCCAATTATTTATGTCCTTCCCTGAAAGAAAAAAAATTTCAAAATTTCATTATCAAGTAGCCTACTTAAACCCTTATACCTTATTCATTTCTAGTTCATATTGCGCATATCATATACTTTACAAAGACATAAGTTTTATTGGCTAAAACATTTATTATCATAATAAATTTAACCCTCAAAGATAGCCCCTACTGTTATTCCACAGTTGAGGTGGGTCATTGGGGATGGTACTTTGATTAGCTTTATGGATGAGCCGTGAATCTCGGAGTTCCCTTTAGCCCGATAGCCTACCTTTGTTACGATGGATGGTCTGATGATTATGACTGTTGCTGATCTCATGTCTCATGATGGTTCTCATTGGAGTTATACTTTGGTAGTTCAGACCTTCGGGTTTATTTTGGGAGAGAGGGTCCTCTCTATTGCTCTGCCGATGCATCCCTGTATGGATATCCGGGTCTAGAGATCTTCAGTGCTGAGTCGAGCTCCTATATCAGATCTGTATCGTTTCTTCCGGGAGGAGCCTTAGAGGAGCTGTCAGATTGGGTGGATCTGGTCTCTAGGTATGCATCCTAGGGTAGCCTTCTTCTTGTGGAAGGTTGCCTGGCACCGTCTCCCTACCAGGGTTTTCCTCCAGGCTAGAGGGATGGAGCTTTCTCTCTCTTGTCCAGCTTGTGAGGTTCATACCTGTTGCCGCCCGGATCGCCGTGGCCCGTAGCTGCTGGTGATGTCGGGAGTCGTGCACCCGCTTGCTGGGGATGCCTCCGGTGCCTCGGGACCTGCAAGGAACAGCGTCAGTGACGCGGGCCAGGGATTCTGGCGGGGGCGCTCCAACGGTCAAGTCAGTGACGATCCAGGAGAACAGATCCTAATGGTCGAGCCCCTCTGGATGAGCTCCACACGAGGAGGAGTGAGTGTAGAGTGTATGGAAAATAAGAGTATATGTGAGCTGGGAGAGGTGATGGCCGAGGTGATCTTGCCCTCTTGTCTGGCCTCTCTCTCCCTTTTCCAGTGCTTGCTCTTGTTGTTCTTTTTTTGTTGTGTGTTACCTCCTTTTGGCTTACCCTGGCTGGGTTTTTTACTTTGGCTTGCCTTAGGATCTCCCCATGCTGTCAGGTGTGTGTAACGAGGTATCGTGCCGTAGACGGGATGCCTTTTCTGTCAGATAGTTAGGGAAGCTTCTGCTTCTGACATTCCTTCTGTTGGGAGCCTGGCAGGGCCTTGGTTGGCAGGCCGCCATTCTCGGGGCCCGTGCCCTTCGGTTGGGTCTTTTCCCTGGTCATATGGCAGGTCGGTGGAGGGCATGGCATCTTGATATAGGCTTTCTTTCTTTCCAGTGTGAGTGACGGCCGTGGGCATTAATGGCGGCATAGCTGGTGCTGCTGTACGGCCCTTAGGGGGACCGCCATTGTCCTCGGAGGAGAGGCGCTGCTCTCTTGGCGGCCGGTGTCTCTGTCTGGGTCGGGGACTGAGCTTGAAAGGTGGGGCCTGCCTTCGGTGGGCTCGCTTCAAGGTGGCTCGGCTGGGTGGTGGAGGGCCGAGCTCAACTCCGGACCAGCGGGGCTCGGCTTCGAATGAGCTCGACCTGACTGAGATGGACGGGGGCCGACCAGCCCGGGGGATCTGACCTCGGAGGGGCTTCTCATGGCGGAAGAGGCTTGAGCTCGATTCCTCACCATGGGGCCCGACCTCGAGGGGTCCGCCTCGAACGGTGGCTTGTGCTCGGCTCCGACCTAGGCATCCCGACTTGGCGGGGACCAGCCTGGCAGAGGATGGAGCTTGGCTTCGGCGGGCGGCCCCGTTGCTTCAGGGGTGCTCAGCCTGGCGAAGGGGCTCATTATGGGAATCCACCGTGGGGCCCGGTGAGGGCTCCATGTCAGTCAGTCTGCGCTACGTCATCGATCTAGCCACATCAATACCGATATCATGGAGCATGTGCTTTTCACTTATCCGAGGGCTCGATGTGTCTGGGGGTTGTGGGGATGGACTTCATGAGTGCTCAGCCAGAGGATTCGGTTGCTGCCTTTTTGTATCTTCTGAGGTCTCCTTCTATCCCCTTCAACTCTGGACTTCCGCCTATGTGGCTTATCATATTTGGCTTTCTCAGGAACGCTCTTATTTTCAGCTCTACGAGAAGTTCTACCAGAGTTCTGGTTGAGAGAGCTCGGGCGCATATGGAGGAGTTCCACATAGTAACTTTGGCATCCATGGAGATCTGGGATTCTGGCATTGCTTGTAGAGCGGCCCGGAGGGTCTTCTTTTCTTGGGAGCCTCCCATTCGAGGTATGTCAAGGTTAATTTTGATGGGAATGTAAGAGGACCGGATGGTGGTGCTGCTTTTGTGATTCGGAGTTCCAGTCTTGACATTATTGCCACTGGGGGGTGCCATCTGTTCAATTCTTCAGTTCCTTAGGCAGAGCTTACGACAGCATGTGCTGGGATTCAGTATGCTTGTCGTCGTCTTAGGGTTGATCATTTGATCATTGAGGGGGACTCTACTACTATCATTTCATGGATCAAGGGGGCGGTTGGTTCTGCTTCTGCTCATCCTTTGATTCGCGACATTGCGCTATGGTTGCAGGGTTGTTCCTCGGTTCCGGTCAGGCACATTTTTAGGGAGGCCAATACGACTGCTGACTGGGTGGCCTCCTTCGTTGCCTCACATTCTGGACAGGTGTTGTGGACCCATCCGGAGGACTCGCATCTGGAGTTCTGAGGTTGTATTTTCTCTGACTTTTTTGGATGCATTCATACCAGGACTGTTGGTAGAAGCATCTGCCTTACCCCCTCCAAAAAAAAAAGAAGATAGTAACTTAAAACTGGAAAACACTATGTCCAATAATGAAAGATTTAATGGATCAACTTTGAAGAGTCATAACTCTCTCAATCCTTAATAAAATTAAGCATATGATATACTCAATTGAAGCTTGATATGCCATCTTTAGAATGGTAGAAAATTCGTCACATATACCAATATTTTCACAAAAATTAGATTCAAAATAGGCTACTCACTAACCAAAATAAAAACGTTGATTTCAATTTTTTAGAATTAAATACTTAACTTTAAAAGGCCATATTGTACTCAACATGCATCCAAATAATGCAAATAAGGTATCAAATTAAAGCTAATCATGCCAAGTACATGATCAAAATATAAAATTATGTATTGGAAAGCATATGAATAGAGAAATAATCTTAAAGTAAGTACTTTAACAAGTACGACAAAATTTTTAAAAAAAATGGTTTTCATGCCTACAATCATCAATCAATTCTAAATTCCATTATAATCATATTTGAACTAGAAAAATAAACATGATAGCTCTGATAGGGCTACCTATCTCTTGTAGTACAGGGAATCTGAATACGACTTGTGATTACTAGTTTACGAACGAAATTATGAATGGAAATCGACCGATTTCACAGTCCGGATTTTTTTTTGATTTTACAAAGAGTTGAGTGATCGAGAGAGTGAGTAAGAGATTTTTTTCTTTTATATATCTATTAGTTGAGAAGTTATTTTCTTTTTATAAACTGTATATGAGAATGGGCCATCCATTATTTATAATTATTTATAATAAATGAAAGAATGGGCCATCCATTATGGATGGATCCAGATCCATAACCCAACACTTTGCAATTGATTTTATTCTTTAATAATATTTACTGTTTATCTTCTCCCACACAAATTTTATTATCCATTAACTTATCTGCAATCAATATTATTCAAAATTATTATCTGGACTTTTCCTTCTCTCATCTCCATTTTCCTCATTCGGTTAGATCAAAACTCTACAACGAAGATTCTATATTAATAATTCAAATTATTGAATATAATCTATTATATCAAAACTACTTGTATATCAAAAATTATATGATTTGAAAATTCTTAACCTAAATATCAAGTAATCAAAAATACATCCAGTTTAAAAATACATCTGATTTAATTTTATTTAGATAATTTATTTTTTAATCACTTGATATATAGATTAAAGATTTTAAAATTATATAATTTTTGATATGTAAATAATTTTAATATAGTAAATCATATCTAATAACTAGGATCATCAATATAGGACTTAATATATATATGTTTTGATTTATAAGCGAGCTGTATATAAGTTTTCAAGTATATATATATATATATATATAACTTAATTTTTGCTCATGAATGTATCCATGGATTAGTTCGATTCAAAACTTGAGATAATCGGGTATAGACCAAAAGACGATTCATAAGAAATTGTTAATAAAGTTGAAGTTACCAAATTTTGAGGAGCCAGTGTTAATTTATGCCTGATTGTTTCATATATAGTTCCTTGAACCGTATTTTCTAAATGAACAAGGGCCAATCCGAATTGATCGTGTAGCAGGTCTGCTACAGTATCAATACGTTTATTTTTCAAGTGATTCATATTATATATATATATATATATATATTATATCCCACGTTAACACAGTACCCGCGGGAATTTCTCCACGTTTAAATCGGTGACGGAGGGCTTATTTTTCTCCCCAAGAAATTAAGTCGGCAACAATAGCTGACATCAGGAACAAAGTTTCTCCAATAAATACCCCAGGAATGCTTCCGAAATCTCCCCAAAACGCGAAAGTCTGGGCGAAGGCAATACCTCCTCCTTTCCGGAGAGGAGCTTAGCGGAGGAGCCGAAAACCCTAGAAATGGAGGGCGATGGCGAAGCAAACCCTAGAAGGTTCTTCGTCGCCGTTCATGTGGGAGCAGGCTTCCATTCCCCGTCCAACGAGAAGGCCTTCAGAAAAGCCATGAAGCGAGCATGCCTCGCCGCCGCCGCTGTTCTTCGAAAGGTTTTCCCCCAACTTCCAAGTTTATAGGGTTTGCATCGATGTCACCCTAAAACGTTTCTCGAGATGCTCTGTTTGTTCTTCTTTCTTCTTTTCTTGATTTCAGTTTGTAGAGTTTTGGATGCAATATCCGATTCCTTTGAAGATTTATGTTTTAGCAGTGGTTCTTGTTCTTATGATCTGGTTGTCTGTCTCTTTTAAGCTCTATTGTTTCTTTCTACTAACAGTGCCCTTAAAAACCGCTCAGAAAGTGGGCTTTTTATCCCCAGGTGATTCCTTTTTCTTGGAGGTTCTTATTTTTCTAGTTGTCCTACAGAGTAAACGAGCCCAAAGAAAAGCGTGAAGGGTAACGAATGCAAACATCAAAGCGACAAAGCAAAAAAAGGAAACATGCTGTTCCGTTTCTTTTTCTTTCCTTTTTTTCCATGTCAGTTTATAGAATATTGGACTTGATCTTTAGTCCGATTCAAGGTCTGTGTTTTTTAGACTGATGTTCTTGTTTTCATGATATGGATAATTATCCTCCTTAAACCCATTCAACTCACAGTTCTCGATTGCTTCTTTGCAGTCACAGTGTCACTTTATTCACTAAGGAAACTTATGTTTTTGAGGCAAAAAATTTTGTAAGATTGACCTGGAACGTTACTTGTACACAAAGGCCAAAGCTCTGCGCTGATTGATATGCATTTGGAATTCCTGGTTCATTTTTCAAATATTTTTTCTTAAAATGTCCATGGAGCCTTCATATTCTTTTGTTTTCCAGTTGATGTTATGATTTAAAACCACTATCATCTTGCATCAGTTGAATGCTCGCCCTATCTGACCATCGATTGTTTTTTCCTTCCTTTTATATTATTTAAATTCATAATTTATATTGTAATTGTGTTCTTATAATTTTATCTAATGGACTCTATCTAGATTTGTTACATCATTTTAATTTTGACCCAACTTACGTACGTTCTCTAAAGATCACCGAACTATGGAAACATTGGTGCAACAGAACGTGGAAATGCTGTGTTTTGTATTTTTTGTACATACAGTAGTGTACTAAGCATGTTCATTGTGGTGCTTTTTTCATTTAAATGCTGTAATATTTCGCAATTCTCATTGTACCTGTAATGCTGTAGATTTATGGTTGATTTTCTTTGGTCTTCCATTGTTCAAATGTGTCTTTTGTGCTTCTATTAGGATTTCCATTCTATGCCACCATGTGCTATTCATTTATTCAGCAACCCATTTTCTTTGTTTTTCAGAATGATATATTGATCATGCTGATAACTAGCATTCTGCATATAAAAGGTTCAACCATTCATGCTTGTTTTTTTTACCATTGTCTAACTAGCTAAATTTTACATTTCTGTGCATTGGCTGTTGACTTCCATAATGCAGTTCTATGTCATTTGATTTAGAAAGTAAATAAGTATAGATTCCTGTGTCACGCTATTAAGTTTCATAAAGCAGCATGGTGGTTATGCATTCGTTTAAAGGTAACTAACTGATGCTCTGGTATTCTTTTAGGATGATGGTGGATGCTTAGATGCTGTTTCAGCTGCCATTCAAGTGTTGGAGGTTAGTAATGATTGCTGTTAATGTAAACCCAGACTTAACTATCATTATCTCTGATTGGGAATTATATATTTCATCTTAGACGTATTATATCTTGTAAATGTGATTAGTCTTGGATACTTTGTCCCACAAATATGATCTCTGAATAGTTGAAAGATTATCAAAATGCTTACTATTTGCTGATCTGAATTTCAAATCTCTTTTATGCTTCAAAGTTTACCCTCTGTTGATATCCAACTGAAATTAGAGTAACCAAAACGTGTCATGCTGTTTATGGCAGATTTATGAGTCCTCTATTTGTTCCTCTCCAGGGTCTACAGCCTCCATTAATGAAAACTACATGCCTAGTATCAGATCCTGAGAGTACTCATGTAAAGAATTTAGAGACAAACCTTTTTTTTTTTTCTTTTGTATTAAAGATTATAGGGTGAGGATGAGCCTTGGCACAGGGTTAGGTTGCTACATCGTGTGATGGGGGATAGAGATGGATAGGATCGTTGGTGAGCCTAGAAGTCACCTAAATTAGGGTACTATTTTTTTTTTTTTTTTGTATTTTTTTTCTAGGGGTGGCGAAGGAATAGTGGGGATGTAGGATAGGGATCTGGATCTCATGGACTTTGGGACTACCCTAACGAAGAGACCTCTCACCTCTAGGGCATTACACCCTCCTCGATACTTGGAGGCGCTAGGATGGATCTGGCGGTAAGGCATCGATCGGAGGAGCTTCAGCCGCAGGGGAAGACGACGGCGAGCATGGGGCAGAGAGGACAGCCGTGGTGGCTCTCCGGTTGGGAGGAGCAGCGTTGGTGAAGATCGGGCGGAGTGGAGGGAGGCGAAGAAGAAGAATTTGTTTGAGGTCTATAGTGGAGAGATCCATAGGGATGGCGACTGAGGTCCAACAAGCGAGATCGATCCGGATCTGATCCCCAGAAACCCTAATTCATGGCGGGCGCTGTCTCGGCGTTGTTCCTCCTCGTCATCAAGGGCTGGGTCCTCGTGTGGTGGGACTACCGCGGCGACGTCTCCGCCCTCCAGGTCGAGCGCTTCTTCACCAAGCTCATGAGAAAGAGGGGGAAAGGGGGCGGTGGCGGAGGAGGAGGAAAAGGGATCGGGTGTGAGGAAGGAGATGTAGAGCTAGCAGAGGGTAGTGAACGAGAGCTTGAGGAAGGAGAGGAGACCGACGGAGACGAGGAGGAGACTCCAAGGCGGCTGGGCTCGGAGGGTCTCAAGGCAAGCGCCAAGCACCATTTTAATTTTTTGCCCGATTTTCTCTGCTTGGCTTTGGATCTAAACTATATAGAATAAAATGGGCCAAGGGTGGCACAGATGCAGGGAGAGGAGGGTCGGAGGTCGCGGACGTCTCAGATGCGGGCGGTGCAATTCCTTCGACGGGCGAGCAGCAGGTGGATGATGCGGGAGCCGTCGATGCTGGTGTGGGAAGCGGCGGTGGAGCAGCTAGAGAAGCGGCAAAGGGATTGGGCTTACTCGAGGCCTGTCGTCTTCCTCGATATTCTGGCATTTGTGGTGGCGGCGACGGGGGTTCTGGTGTTGAGTTGGGAGGAGAGGCCGTCAATGCCGCTGAGGCCATAGATCGGAGGGTATGCGCTGCAGTGCGACGCGTGCAATGATGGGGCTTGAATCTGGGCGGAGGGGACGGTCGCAGGCTCCTAACAGGGTTGGCCGGTGGTAGCAGTAGCGGTGATGACGTCGATCTCCGGCACAGCGGGTTGAAGACTCGAGGTCGTAGAGGATGGTGAAGTGCTTTGTGAGGAAGCCTAGATGGGGAAAGGCGATCTCGCCACAGGGGTCGTTCCATAAGGAGAACTTGATCTTGGCGAGGCGGTCGAATAGGCAGTAGGAGACCTTGTGGAAGAACATCGAGCTATCACTGTCGAACTTCAGCATCACCTGGATCGCCGGTTGGGTGACAGAGAAGAAGCACCGGCCGGAAGAAGGGGGCAGTGGCGCCGTTGCTCAGGAGTTGCCGGCGGGGCTTGGTGGAAACTGGTGTAGAGATGAGGGGATCAGCGACGGGGAAGTGGAGGGAGTCATCCGAGCTGGTGGGAAAGGAGGAGAATCTGGGGTACCCTAATTTTTTCTGGGCTCTGATACCAAAATTGATGGGGGATAGAGATGGGTAGGATCGTTGGTGAGCCTAGAAGTCACCTAAATTAGGGTACTATTTTTTTTTTTTTGGTATTTTTTTCTCTAGGGGTGGCGAAGGAATAGTGGGGATGTAGGATAGGGATCTGGATCTCATGGACTTTGGGACTTACCCTAACAAAGAGACCTCTCACCTCTAGGGCATTACACCCTCCTCGATACTTGGAGGCGCTAGGATGGATCTGGCGGTAAGGCATCGATCGGAGGAGCTTCAGCCGCAGGGGAAGATGATGGCGAGCATGGGGCGGAGAGGACGGCCGTGGTGGCTCTCCGGTTGGGAGGAGCAGCGTTGGTGAAGATCGGGCGGAGGAGGAGATCGCGGAGTGGAGGGAGGCGAAGAAGAAATTTTTTTTTGAAAGCTTTTCCCTTTGCTAGCCAAAGTCCCTTGAGAGAAGGAAAGGTGTGAGACCTAAGTTACCTAGCCAATCCAATTTCTAACCCATACTCCATTTCTATTTGATCAACCTTGAAGACTCTCCTACAATCCACTCCAAAATTCATCCATCTCCTCTTCCAAAGGTGTCTTCTACAAAGAAGTTCAGCATGCCAACAAGTGAAGGAGGTTTAAGTTGTGGATGCCAAGGAAGATTTACTTCAAGCCAAGCTTAATCCTTATTACTCCATTCCAAATTATCTTTATCCATTCCTACAACCTCCCATCTAAACCTGTTAATCTTTCCATCTCCTTGTGCAGGATCCCTGGGTCTCATGGTTTCCAAGATGAAGGTTTACTATGCCAAAGAATCAGAAGCAGGAGGCCTTGAAACCTAGAGTAATTCCTTTGTCATTTAGGTACCTCATCTTGAGTGTTCTTTATCCCATTTTCAGAACATTAATAGCCGGGTAACCATTCTTATACTTTCTTTCAGATCTGAAATAGCAAGGTAAGCTAGCCCTAACCTGTGTGATTTCCTAACCACAAAGGTCCTTTCTTAATTACTTTGAGAGAGTTTCTTTCTAGTCATGTTTTTCTCTATGTTTCTTTCCTGAATTTCTATTTCTTTTATAGAATAGCTGCATGCCTATTGGCCTCATCAACATTTAACCTCTTTAATCCTTAGAGATGCATCATTCGAATCTTGTTCCCCATCATTGTGACTTGGAGGTCATGGGTTTGAAATATGGAAATAGCATCTGTGCATGCACAAGTGAGGCTACATACATCCGACCCTCCCTAGATCTTGTAATGGTGGGAGCCTCGTGCATTGGGCTGCCCTTTTATTAAAGGTTATCAAGTCCTAGTTCGTAAAACATAATTAATGACAATTGGTGCCAAATGGAAAGACAACATACAAGAAATAGTTAAGAAAGTTTCCCTTATGGTAGCACAAAGTAATATGAAAGACAAAAGCTTGATTTCACATAACATTCTTGAGGTTTAACTTGTCTCCAAGAAGTGACATTTCTGATTATATAATTAACAATTAGTTTGACCACATATTCCTATAATTTTCCACTAAATGTTCATGTTAAGTGTTGATCAAGTTGACTGCAAATTTTGCCATATGATATTCTTTCAGTGATTTTGGCCATCTTAGCTCCTCCATTCCTATGTTTGGCAGATTCCATTTTTAATGAGATTTACATTTAATTATAAACATCTTGCTAAGACATGATGAATTCTTTTCCACTTGATATTTCTTTTCCATTACCTTGTAGGTAGTGCTTTGTTTGATTCATTCATTTGAAATTCTGAATTTTTTATATTTCAGTGATCTTACTATCTGTTTTACTATTGGATTTGTGTTATATTTCTTATGTTGTAGCATGACTTTGAGATCTTTGAGAGAATCTCTTTTGTTTGTCTCTCTTTCTGCAATAAGGACTTTGCACATTTGTTTATTTTATCATTCATTTGTTACCACTGGATGATCATCAACACTTAGATTTTAAAAATTGAAACTGTAGTTCACATTCTGACATGCCAAATTTGTATTTTTACCACTCTAACATGTTGTTGATGATGCTGTTGTTATTACTGTTATCTGCTTTTGTCAATGGAAAAGATTGGTGTAAAATCATTATGGCTGGTTGAATCACATAAACATAACTTGCTAATACATGCTTCATGCTTATGGATACTTTTGATTTTATTGTTGTGTCTGTCTAATAGGAGAGCAGTTGGACCAAGGAAGTTGTAATGTTTTTATTCATCTGCTCATTGAATATCCTGCCATCAGCCATCTTATGGATGATTTGTGCTGGCCAAAATTGTTTTGAATTGGGTTTTAAAATTAGGTTGGTTTAATTTTCTTTTCGAATTCTAGAAATAATGTATTCTTTAATAGCATTTTTTTGGCTGTAGGATGATCCAATCACAAATGCAGGTCGAGGTTCAAATTTGACAGAGTCGGGCCATGTTGAATGCGATGCAAGTATCATGGATGGTTGTTCTGGAGCATTTGGAGCTGTTGGAGCTGTACGAGGTACTTCTAAATTAATGCTTAGTGTTTAATTTGGATACAGGCTGATAGCTCAAATGATGTGTAGGGATGTTCAATATTTAAGTATGTTACATAAAATGGTGTTATATTTCAATAACACTAACTAAACCTTCTATTATTGTAGACCAGGTGTACGAAATGCCATCCAAATTGCTGCATACTTGGCCAAAGAGCAGATAACAGGATCTTCCCTACTTGGTCGAATACCTCCACTGTAATTACCACCATTTTAAGTTGGGCAGAAATTACGTGTCTTCTAAGTTTTGTCTTGCTCGAGTGATTTTCAGTTCATTTCTATATTCAAGAGGTCTTTCTTTTCAATTTTGTTACATGATGGAGGTGAAGCCAATGAAGCTTTATGCCTTGGTCAGTCATGACAAATTTTTCAGAACTTGTTTTTATTTTGATAATAATGCATGCAGTCAAGGATTGCCTGTTGCTTCATACCATATTTTTTATATGATACCTTTAGTTGGTACAATTGCTAACTTGTCACAATTGGTCTGCTCAGTTTGGACCCCTTCTTAATCGGACTTGTTAGATTAGTCCAGATCTAGACACATCTGGAGATGGTTTCTTTGATAGGATTCAATCTCTAAGCCTGCTGAGGATAAAATTTGGATCTATGCTCTCAAATCCAGCTTGATATTAACGAGTAACAACACCTGACATGGCTAAGCATAGTTGCATGGATGTAGTAATATGAAGCTGTTATCATAATTTTATAGAGGTTAGGCATTTGGTCTGGAAATGTAAGCTCTTATGATCATATCAATTTCTATATCCTAGAATGTAAGCTTGTATGATCATATTGGTTTTTTAGATTCTTTTGCGTGTATACCCTCCTAGACATTCAAATTTGTGTGTATATCCTATCAAAATTGATATTTGCATGTATACCCTCATAAAATATTTGTTTTGCATTTATACCCTTATTTTTTCTTGTTTTGGGCATATGTAACCATATCATCTAATGTTGTTAAAAAATTGATGGTTAAAATTAAAATGACCAAAACACCCTTTTGAGTAGATGTGCAAAAAGAAAAATTTATGAGGGTATATGTGCAAATAGCAATTTGACAAGGGCATTTATGCAAATTTGAATGTTTAGGAGGGTATACATGCAAAAAATAATTTAATTTAATTTTTATGCATTTGTTACATGTATATTTTTCAAAACATTCAAATTTAGCTGAATATCCTTTCAAAATTAATATTTGTATGCATACCTTTATAAAATTTCATTTTTGCATAAGTACTTTCTACCAAGGTTTTAAATTCTGTGGAACAGGACTGCCCCGATTTTTTTATGGAATGGGATGCATCATCATCTCGCTTTGTTTTGACACTTGGGATAGGTGATGTTCCAAGATGTCTTGATTGAGATGCTGAGATGCTGGCGGGACGTCATGTCTCAACATATGAGATGGTATCCCATCCCGGTATCCCGCAGTTATAGGAATTTGAATACTTGCTCTCTACATAATGGTACTATAATGCTGTTAGCCAAAACATATTTTTGAAATTAAAAAAAATATTAAGAATTATTAAATTACATCTTCATCTTTGAAAATGTATAACGGGTTAATGAGAATTGCTAGAATCCACATGATCTGTTATCTTCCAGATGGCTCCCTAATTGCAAGTTCCTCTCACGATCGTTGACACGCTTAATTCCTTGAAAAGCCTAATCCCTCTCAACCAAGAAGGGGTTGTTAGAGGATGTGATTAAGGTTTGGTGCTAGCATGTATGAAACTAGCTCCCTCTTTGAAAACTATGAGAAGTTTTATAGGAAGAAACTATATTGGCTATTAATCTCTATTAATCTCCTTGCTGTTACTAGCCTAGTTTTGGTTTACAATAGTTTTTGTGATTCTTTTCCTTGTTCACTTCTCCCACTTTTCTTTGTTTGAGGGATTTTTTGTACTTATTTATTGAATGAACGAAGGTCTGATGAGTCATCTTATCTTGCCCACAAACAAAATATAATATAGTGTTCTAATGTATAATAGGTTATATAATATCATCATTATATTGTTATATTATGTAATATGTTATTATATTATAGAGTAAGAGGGTCTGAATCCATCTAGATGAAATAGATGAAAATTAGATTTTTTGTGTGTATACCCTTCCAAATATTCAAATTTGTGTGAATGTAGCAACTGCTTTGTAACTATCTTTCTTCTTATGACAAGTCATGCTCTGGAGGATGTTCACACTTGTGGTGATGATAAATATTACTTATTCACACTTGTGAGCTAATAAATATTACTCATTTTGATATTTCCATGATTTTTTACTTCAAATGACATTATCTTCGTCTTCTTCTTCTTCCTTGTCTTTAGGTTCTTGGTTGGTGAAGGTGCTCGCGAATGGGGAAAATCCAAGGGCATCATCATGCCAGCCACTGTTTCAGAAATAGAAGAAGTAAAAGTTTCTTATGTTATCCTCTTTTTCATCTCGAAGTATCATTGAAATTAATATCAATAAAAGATTCTGCTGATTCATTTGATTGAGTATACTTGTTTTTATTTTCTTTTTTGGGTTCACCTACTATTTCTTAATTCATTCTAAAACAGTGGCTGGTGACAGAGAAGGCTAAAACACTATGGGTGAAATATAAAGCGATGCTTGCTGATGCTAAGGGACGAAGTGAATCTCCTATTGCACTGTCTACATCTGCTTCTGTATCATCTGCAGTGCCAATGATGAAACCAGGTCTTCTTTTAGCCCTAATATCTACAAAAGTTGATTTTGAATAAAGAATTGTCGCAGCTTTTCATTCGAGGAAAGTAGTATAAGATCTGGTGTTACATCTTGCAAAATATTATCTGAAAATTGTCTCTACTTTCATTTCTTAATAAGAAAGAATACAACTTATCAGTATATATAAATTGCATGTGCTAAATGATTATTTTATGCATATTTTCCTATATCCAAATGTTCCCAACCACCAAGCAGTTGTATGTCTCCATATGTCAGTCAGCTATTTCACCCGCCATGGCTGTATGTCCATGTGCTGATCAAGTGTTCCACCCTCTACACCTATTTTTAGAAAGGAAGGTGGAAAACAAGCTTGACATTTATTGGATAAAATAACCAGTTTAATACATTTAAATTTATTAATCTTATCTCGCTAACAAACCTTACATTTATCATCGCCTCTATTAATGATATTTAAAATTCTTTAGGAAATCGTTTCTGATAATCCATCCAGATATATGGCACAAATTCGTGCGAAACCTTTACTATCTTTAAATTTGGGAATTTAACCCATAGCAATTAGTAAATAATTTAAGGTTAACACTCTAGGCTTAATTTGTAAATGAACCCTTCGCATTTTGATAATTGAAAACATTAATATGCAACTGCTTGCTTATTATAAGAAATGTATTATTCCTAGTCAAATTTTGGGATTAAGGGTACTTGGATTGTATTTATGTAGAAAGAAGGTTCTAGCTATTTTCGCTAGAATATTTTTGGCTTAGAATTGATCAAATCTATATTTTCTGTTTTTGCACACGAGTGCCATATATATATCTGATTCTTGTAAAATTTAGCTTGATTCTCCACTTGGTCATGAATTCAGCTCCTTATTATTCTTTTCTTTAGTCATGTTTCTTGTCTCCCTATTAAGCCCTCTTTTTCTTGAAGTTTGATCACGAATTGGATGATACTGTAGATGGAGATCTTTTCTGTTGGATCGCATTATGTGCTGCGTTCAGATATGAGTAGTTAAGAATAAAAAACAAGTGGGTAACCATGTTTAGCTATCAATGTAAACCTAGAGGCAGACATACTTTGGGACTGCTGGACCCTGAAGTGCTGATTTTGATGATTTTGTTAATTTATAATGTTAGAAAAAAAACTTTCATATTCGGTATATCGGAACCTACAAAAATAGATGCTGATGCTTGTATCCACATACCTAATATGGTATATGATTGCCATTTGTTGTCTGCTATCAAGAAAAATTGCAGTTTACATCAAGTTAAGGAAAAATGTTATATAAATTTTGTTGCATATCATGCTTGGATCTATAGATGTGGTTAATTATTGTGCTGTTTCGTTTGTGCTATACACACACACACACCCCAATATATATATATATATATATATATATATATATATATATATATATATAGAGAGAGAGAGAGAGAGAGAGAGAGAGAGAGAGAGAGAGAGAGAGAGAGAGAGAGAGAGAGAGAGAGCATTTGGTCCAAATGTTTTCCAATTAAATTTATGAAGGGTCTCTCAAATCAGCACCGTTGATCATAATCTATGGCATTTAAATTGTCTAGAAACTAAAATCATGAATTTTTGAGGTCTTTTATTCATGTATCAAATGAAAACAAAATTAACAATTTTAATGGCATGGTATTATGTTTTGGTTGACCTACAGCTTAGCAACATCCAAATTAGCTGAAAATTGATCTGCATATGTTTTGAAGTACTCAGATCAAGATCAATAGTTTGGAATTGCAAATTATGTAGCTTATACTATGTTTTTACTCATTAGCTATCTTTCTACTATTCATTTTTTGCCAGCTTAATGCATAAGCAAGAAAGCTTCAAAATAAATGAAGTCAAATGCATGCAGATGCATTCTAATACACCTTTTACATTAACTTGTTGTAACAGGAGTTAACGATTTTAAAATAGAATGATAGGCAATTGAAATTGAATCAAAACATTGCATATGATTTATACCACAAATACCTAGAAATAAAATTTACATATTTTGGCAGTCCCTAACCCATGTATTAAATCAGTATAAGAAATGAATGGTATCAAGTGCACTAGCATGGTAAAATATATGATAGTTCACATAAATTTAAAAGCCACTTTATGGATCATGATCTACATATTTTAAAACATGGATAGATTTAAACTCACTGGTTTTGATGATTAGATCATAGTAAAATGTAGCATCATGTTATTAAAACCTTCTATGTTATTAAAACCTTCTATTTGGACACCTACTTGATGATTTAGAGCCCATCAAAACACCTGAATGTTGGTTTCTAGTGTTTTTTTTTTTTTTTGGTAGATTTGAGTATGTTCAGTGGTTTGGATCTTGAATTTAGATAGTCCATCATTGATTTTGAGTTGTTAACTCCTTTTTCAAATAGTTAGCATGAAGTGTGTGGTCCAGCCAACATGTATGTAATCATGTGTATATGTATGCATGCAATGTCATGAATGTCGAATGTCATCTTGCAGTAGCATTATATAAAGTATAGACTTAAGTGAGTGCTATCTGCAGAATGATCTGTTGATCTTCTTTTCTTGTGATTGTTCATTTCCATTTTAGCAATAGAAGCTCGACCTTTAATTGATGGAAAGAAGAGTAAAGCTTCATGTGGACAACCATCTGCGGAAGACAATATCAAAGAAGATTGCATTATGGATACTGTGGGAGTAATCTGTATTGATAGCTCTGGATGTGTAGCATCAGGGGCATCAAGTGGTGGTATTGCATTGAAGGTGCTGGTTGTGTGATCAACATGTACATTTTATTTGAATTTTATTCTCTCTCTACTTTATATTCGACAAATGCCAAATTTTGCAAATAGGTCAAACTTAAATTCGTATGAAGTGTGAGGTTCTACTAATAAAAATTGGAACGTGGAGATTCAAATTGTAGAAGGGCCCCAGAATTCTTACCCAGGTCCAAACTGGATTTAGAACATAAGACCAAACTTCAAAATCTTATTTGTGTTTGAGTCACTATTTCAGTTTCAGACAAGATTTTTTTAGTTGATTCCTTTAGCTGGACAAGGGATTTTCTGTTTTCAATAATCTGATAAAGAGATTTCCCACTGCCTTCACTCATTTGCCTTTCTTTGTGCATTAATGCTATATAAATTCGTCGGGCCTTTAGGATGGTTAGTTTCCTCCCTTCTATTCCCTCGAGAAAAAGAACTTAGGACTTTTGTCATGTAGTTTTTTATTAGCTTTGTTTGCATGTGTTGATATGGAAAGTTGGGTCTTTTATACAGGACTCAGGCATGGTCTTAAGTGATTCTGTTATAATTTTTCAAATACAGGTTAATTTGCTTGCTGATTGTTTTTGGTTTAGTTGTTGAATATTGTTTAAGTTCTTGATCAGAAGTTTTTGCAATTTTTAAAAACGTGCTATATCTTAAAGGATATAAATTTTCACATGACTGACCCATATTCTGTTGCCACTCTGTAAGTTGATGCTGGCAAGGTGAGTGACCATCACCTGGACGGTTAATTTAATATGAACACAGCACGTGTATGGGTTTTTTGTGCTCTGGACCAATGAGCGTTGTTGAATGTGCTAAGTATTCATTTGAATTTTTAGCACAATTATGTTGCTTATAATGACACCTTGACTATGTTGTAGTGACCTTTTGTCACCTATAACCCAAAAATCTTATTGATAGTTCCTTCTTTTTTGAAGGAACTAATTGATAGTTCTTTCAGCAAAATCATAAGTTTGAACTTGGGTCCTGCATTAACGTCACAAAGAACTGTATAACAAATCATGCAGTCTGCTGTAACTAGATTCTGGAGGTAACCTTGCAGCTTGGTTTTTGAGCAGTTTTATAAGGATCATATTGTCAATTGTTTTCTGAATTTAAGTTTTTTGAGCATGTGCATGTGCTGCGCGTGAGTTGGCATGAAGGTGGGAATGCATGCAGGTGTGTGTGATGTGCGGTTGTAGCCTTTGAAAGATTGCAATTAAGAGAATTTAACTATGGCTGAAAAGTGCATCAGATAGGAATGCAACTCCCTGTATAAAACTGTCATCATTCCTCTTCATCTAAATTCTTTCCAGGGGAGGGTCATATGCTGTCGCATGAGCTTAAACTGCAAAAGATAAAGTCTTCCTACTTGTCATGGAAGGCCCATTTCTTGCCAAAAGTTGCTTCCATGGGAATGAACACCAAGTCTTAGATAGCTGACATCAGAACAGGAGGCTGTAGAAAAATGCTAAATTTCTCAGGGCCTTCTTGATTTATTTGATCTATGCCAGATAGATGATCTAATGTCTATGGGAAAAGACTTGTAAAGGTGATGATTATGATAATGATAGTTATGAGCAAGCAGTGGAGCTTTAAACATCAAACAGACAATATCTGGACAACATATTACTGTATTTGTTAGATATATGTTTTTTACTTTACATTATCTTCAAAAGATTCTAATTTATGAGACCATGCATCTATAAAACTTAGCATTTCTACCATTATATTATGGCATTGAACTCTGTTAGTTTGGTGGCTTGATTCATTATGTAAGGCCTGACTAAAGTAAAATTATTTTGTTTTATATTTAACTTGCAGATGCTAAAATTCTTAAGTTCTTGTAGGTTGATGGACGGGTTGGATTGGCTGCAATGTATGGTTCAGGTTGCTGGGCTTCATCGAGAGATCCCTTTGGAGCTCCATTCATAGTTGGTTGCTGTGCAACTGGTGCTGGCGAGTACTTAATAAAAGGATTTGCAGCACGTGAATGCTGTGTGTCGTCATCATTGTATGCTCTGTACTTTAACTTGATCAGCATATGATATTTTTATTTTAATTAATTCATTGTTAAATTTTATATGTTAGTTTTGTGTTTTAGTTTGATTTTCTGGCTTATAATTTGGACCTTAAATACGAATACAATTTTTTGTGTTGAACCTTGTTTCCTTCCCTCTTTATTTTAGTACTTCCCAATTTTAGATGAATCTTGGAGAACAGCTTGTGGTTTCATAATCTTCAAACTCTGTAACAAAGATGGTAGGTTTTCTATCCAGCAACACATCTCCAGGTTTCGTGGCAAGTTCCTCTTTAATGTAGTTGTCTGGTGTAGTAATTCATATACAATCAAAGGGGTGAAGAAAATGAAAGCGGGCTGTAAAATGTTTATGAGGTTTGATGAATGACTCCGTGATCTGTGAAGCTCCTACATTGATGAGATAAGTTTTGTTGGTGAAGGTTAAATTTGGTTGCATTTGTACTATATCTCTAAATAAAATGGTATATTCAAATAACGGCCAGGCAATCATGGGCTATTATTACATTAACCCACTTTTATGTGTATAACACTGCTGTATGGCATTATAATGGCCTTTATAAAATTTATTATATGTACAGCCAGCCAATATATTGCATTTTGCTCATGGATTAAAATAACAGCAATTAGTATAATGGCCATTATAATTTTTGGAGGGTCCATATGTTATACATTTAATAACATGTATTTAATTAATGATCATGATCAGTATTTTGTTGCAATCACATTGTAATGGCCATTGTATATATAATTATATCTTTTTTAGATTCCAAATTTTCATTTCAAGTTTTCCTTAAAAAATGATACAACCGGAAAAATATTTTTTAAAAATTGAATGAATACTAATTTGAAAATGAATATCGTTAGTGTCCATTATTTTCTCTTATAATAGTATAATACCATTATAATAATTATTATTTTAGTTTTAATACCTAAAAAAGTTTAAATCATATAGGAATGCTTTTAAGAAAAATCACAATGGAGCCTGATTCTCTCTGGCTCATACTCGAACTCAAGAGGTCTTAGTTACTAGTTGCATGATATCCCTAGTAGTTGGTCCCACATATTGTGCGGCATCCGCATGGTCATGGTCTGTATTGCTATGCATGGATGGCCATGATCCGTGGCTGGAACTCCAGTTCAAGCATGGATGGGAGTGGAACTGAACTTATCTTGTGGGTGAGGCATGTTGCAAGGAGTAGAAAAGGTAAAAGTGATGTGAGGCAGGACTTACGTGAGAATGAACTAAAGAGGGAGGCAAAAAATGGAAAGAATAAAGAACAAAAAGTGGGGTCTAAAAGAATCTGGAATATGCTTTACTAGTCATATATATATATATATATATATTGGATTATCTACTTTTTACTCCTTGTATTACATTTTTTTAGTACATTATTTCATGAACAACTAGAAAAAATCTCAAATCTGTTCAACATTCTGTCTATTTGTTTGAACACAGGTACATTTATTTTTTTTAAAGTTTTATGCTCCATGTTTTGCTAAACTTTATAACTAACTCCATTGGACTATTTGGCTTCCCAGCTATAATATGCATGGCTATAACATAAATTGATCGGAGTTTCTTTAATATGCCGGAGGGCCTACTGATACAGTGATTAGGTTGTAGCTTTAGATTCCAACCACAATCAAACCATAATCCATTTTGAAGGTGTATTGTAATTCCCAAAAATCCTGAGATTTAAAGATCGATCAGTCTATTTAAAACTCCAATTTCTCCCATTCTCCACCACCTCCCAGCTGAATCAAAGACTTAAAGTTATATGTCCCACTAGCTGAGCACCTGATAGAGGTGATTATATTGTTCATTATAATATTGATATGGATAGCTAATATAATTCCTTTTCAATTGCCACAATGTTTTTCCTTATAATTCAGTTCTACATTTAGGTTTTCTTCATCTGTTCAGATCACAGTCAGGTCCTGCTTCTGCATGTACAAAAATTCTGCGTTCTGTTGTTCAGAATAGCAATCAGAAGTCACATGATACAGGTGCTGGAGTGTTACTGGTGCAGGCTGACACTCTGAAGGTGTTTCTGTTACTCTATGCAATTATCTTTCTTGTATATTACAAGAATCTTCATTCATGATGCATTTTCTAGCAGGTTACTCAAAGCTCTCCACTGGAGGCGATTGAGCTCGTTGCTGCCTACTGCTCTTCGTCCTTTGGTATAGGCTATTTTGGGAACTCCATGGATTATCCAAAGGTCTCATTCTCTATATGTATATAACATGCCTCAATCTTTGATTATACGAATGTGTCATATTTCGGAGAACTTCAAAATGGCTTTTTGCTTTATTGCAGTTTGAGAATTTTTCTACCATCTATAGCGTGGATCTGGTTTATTTCAACAGTATCCACAAGTGATAAGTCTTCCCTTATTTGCTTGGTTTTGTCTTGTCTTGTTGACCTCTGGCAGACATTTGCCATCCAATATTATAGTCTTCCCTGTGTTGACTCAGAAAACTTTTGGATACTAACTCATACAGTCCATTCTTTGGAAAATGTAATCCAAGAGAAATGCTAGGGAATTGATTAGCATGGAAGAAATCGTTCTTCAACTTTTAGTTATTCACAAAATTTGTTTGTTTTTCTTTTTTTCAGTCTATATTCTATTAGTTAAAATCTGATTCATTCCTTATTTTTGCTCATAATAGCCTTCTAATTTTAAATTGAGGACATTTTGGTCCAAGAACAAGTGTAAAGTTTGATTGATGTCAGAATTCATGATCCATGAAGTCCAAAAGATCCAAGGCAGATTAGGCTTGTGATGACATGAATTTGGCTGATTGGCCAAATTATTTGGTTAACCTTAAAACGACCATTTGAGAAATTTGTAAGGATAATTCCAATGTTTGCTAGGGTCTTGTTTGATGAGTTCTAATGCACATTGACCTGATATTTTGACAAACAGAAGAAGTTCAAAAATTCAGGTAGTCCTCTTCACAAATAAGAGTCCAATCAATCAACAGATAAAATGTCAAAGGAGACTGTAGATGCCTGTGTGCAGACAATAATAACTTTCTTTACTATCTTGTATTACCTTTTTATTTTTTTGCTGCACTTGTTTTTAGGTGCACAAAGTAATCATTGCGCATGTCATGTCGTCATTAATGTATGATTGGATGGACATTTATATGTAAAATTTTCAGGATTCTAAAACATAGACACTATGCCTGTCCACCATTATGCTTTCATCATTTTCTTTAATAAATTGTCTTTTAGGATGCAAAATTCATGTTAATGAACTAATCAATGTTTTTTCGATTTGGGCTTGCCTACTAGTTTCTCTACAGGAGATGCATTATGCAGTCTGAGAAAAACTGCAAATTTTTCTCTACAGTAAAAGCTTTTTACCTCGATGGTCATGCTTGAATTATGCCAAAGATGTCATAATCTTTCATTATAATTTTCTTGGCCTTCAGCATGATCTAGCTAATGTTTAAGAAATAATTGCTTCATAATATGCACTCAGTCTTGATTGATGCCTCGCCTTCATGTATGTTTTTCTTAGTTGACTTTACATATTATTATCCTAATTTGATTGGCTTGTTTTTTATTCATGTTTTTATTCATTTGTAGATGTTCCACTTTCAAAATGCTTGTGTCTGTGTCATGGATCATAGAAGTCATTATTTAGTGAAGTGACTTTATTGAGTTTTAATCCGGCTGTAGATTGAATTTGTCCTTGCTTCTCATGAGATAAAATTAAAATTCATTTGATACTTCAAAAATAATATTCAGTTAGGGAAAATCGGTTATATTAAATATGTAATGGACTCTTTCATGTTTATCTGATATTATTGTCAAATGAGTTTGTGTATACAGGTATCGATACTTAGAGGTGCAGGATATGGGAACAGCAACGACATCAATCATTTTGGAGCACGTGTTGTTCTCAATTCTTTTAAATCCTCATGAAAGCAAAATTCAGTAATATTTAGATTTAGCTTCCTCTATTCGTTAAGCGGAAAGATTTATGTCATGTAATGCCTCTGCTGTTATACGTCACTAGAGAGAATCTTCATGGTACCTGGTTAAACTTTAATTCCATGTGTAATCTTGTACCACAAATTTTTCCTAGGACATTGCAATGTTATTGTTCCGTTCTGAAGGTATTAATGTTGTTTTATTTCTCGAATTGATTACAGAGAGTATTGGTCTTATGCCTCTCTTTATGTTAATATTCATAATCTGGGAATTTACATGCAGAGGGTACCCTAGTAGATGATAAAGGGAAGCCAAGTTTTGTGACCATGGACATCTCGTTTCCTACTGGAGCTAATGTCTGTCTGGATGGTTCGAGGGGATGATTTTAGAAGCACCAATATAGAGGAGCTGTCAGCACTTGTTTTCTGAAAGAGTTGTTGTCAGCAACCGAGCAAGAATGTAAGCACTCATCCAACTGAGACGAACAGTGCAATGAACATACCCTACTTCGGCACCCCTACAAAGTTCAGCTCCCTTCCAGCAATATGTGGTCATATTAATTACAAACTTCGGGCTTTTCTGCACTACAGACAGAAGACACTGAAATGATTCCTGAAGTACAGGTGCAATGGTACATTTGAACAAAATTTTACCCTTTAATCGAGTGCACTAACAGTTTTCTTTATCTGTCTATACAATCCTAGCTTTTGGAATAAAATTATCCGCTGTACAGTCTTCAAAGCTTCTGTCATCGTAGATGATTAGATTGCCAATGTTCCTTCAACCATTTCATCATCGTCAGTATCTGAGGTCTGAGGCTTTGGTTTAGACATGACCCGCGAAAATCCATATCCAAGCGAACTTCCCCTTGTCTCGCACAACTGCAGAAAAAGAAAACTAATTAATGACTGGCAGGAACTTATTGCAGTACTTCACTAATAAAATCTGAGGTCGCAAGCCCCACCATTGATCAAGCCAGAGTCATGATTCATTATTAACTCGGCAAAACTATGCCTTCATATCGTCTTTACGTTTAAAACAAGCTTTAATTTGCTGTTCAGTTAAATTCTAAAACTCAAATCTTACAGGCTTTTGATCTGTCATTAGATTGCCAATGAATGATTAGATGATACGTTGCCCTCCAAACATGATTTTCTTTAAAACAAT
Organism: Areca catechu; assembly: GCA_021397845.1. Lineage (NCBI taxonomy): Eukaryota > Viridiplantae > Streptophyta > Magnoliopsida > Arecales > Arecaceae > Areca > Areca catechu. The sequence continues at coordinate 182,297,690 of CM038052.1, forward strand.
TTTTTATTGTCTGTGTGAAAAGCATTAGAATGATACATCCAAAAACCTTCAATGCTGCGTATCTTCTACCCTCTTAGATATTCAGCGATCCCACTTCAATACTTACATGTGAGTTCTTTGACTGGGCATCCAAATAAATGTATAACCGCAAATAACAGGCTGAAGCTGTTTGACTGGCCATTATTGATATAACACGATAATACAAAACTATTCTGTACAACCATGGATATTCTATCATAAGAGAATTCGCAATAACCAGATGCCATAAATTTACAAATGGTCAAAAGAAAAGAGCATTTCAGCCATTTGCAGCCATAAAAGGCTGGTGACTTAAAAGTTAGATTGGGACTCAATATTAATGCTTACATACCTCTGTTAGCTCAGACAGATGACGGCTTCGGAACTCATTAATTGTTGCTGCAATTTCTGACATGGGCAACTTGGTCTGCATGACAAGCAAAGCAAATAACTTTGGGGAATCAGAAAATAAAAGCAAATGAAATTAGTATTTGTGTCACTTAGATACTCGTAGACTTAATCATGCAATCTAATAGAAGCAATATTTGTATTTGTTTACCTGCGCAAGAACCGCTGCTGCTAACTGGAGACTTGGTTCCAAGGTCTCTGGGACAACCTTGAGAGTATTTCATATTCAATTTGGTTAGAATGTCAGAAAGATTCTTGGAATATATTATATTTGATATTCAATTCAAGATTTAGCTATGATGATCTTGGGTTCTTCTGTATTTGGCCTTAGCATGGCATTGACAACGTAGGTATCACTTACCGCAGTTGCACCTGCCTTCTCTAAATTAATGCCATGATCAATATCATGGGCCCGAACGAATGTCTTTACATTTGGAAAATATTTGCTCAGTGCCCAAACAGTTCTATAATTTGCACCAGGAGTATCTAAAGTTATAGCAGCAGCACAAGCTCTCTCAGCTCCCACTTTATGAAGAACCTAACAATAATTATTTTCAGAAAAATGCCATGCAAATTAATCAATATAGTAAGTATACTCGAAATTTTAAAATTTGTCCTTACCTCCCGGCTCCCTGCATCCCCAAAATACACAGGAAGGTCAAGCGCACGTCCAACTGCCACCCTGTCACTGGTAACAAAAATGTAAAATAAGAATAATTTTTGTTTTTTCTAGATATGAAAAAGAAAAATAATGCAACAAAGTAAAAATTTAGGCTGCAGAAAGATCTTTTTTTATTTGTAAAATAGACAAACCATTTTCGTATTAGGAAACAGCAAAAAATTCTTTGCAAATTAAACACAAAACACTGTACAAATAAGTTGAGCAAGTGATAAAAGTCTTGCCCCTCTGTTGACCTATTTCCTATTCTGATTTGTCACTCTCTTACCTAGTTACTATGTTAGGATAGTACTTCATTGTGTTATCAAAACTTATCTTGTATTTGGTTCGGATCATGAGAGGGGGGGATGGGGTTAGAAGGATGGATGGTCTCCATCCACCATTTGATTCAAAAAAATTTAAGAATGATGGATGACAAGGATGGAATGCCCATCCACCTTAGCATACTTATTTGCATCCTTCCAAATTGGAAGGATGCATGGAAGAATAGATAGCGCATATAAGAGATGAGTTTCTACGTTGACAAAATTATCTTTCATTAATTTTTTGACAAAATTCTAAAACTTATTCACTTTTTCATTAATTTTATTTTTTATATTTTTTATTTTACCTATACTATTCACCCTACACTATTAAATTTTATTAATAATTATTTAAATTTCAGAACCTAATTTCTATAATTATAAGCAATTAGAATTGTCTCATATTTTTTTGTTCATATTCACTAGGTTTTAGTTAACTATTTATACAACATTAATTAACTATTTAAATTGAATTATAAATTAATTGATAGATAAATAAATTTATCCACATATAATTAATTTATAAAATTATTTACTAAATTAAATCAAAATCAAATATTTATGTAAACTTTACATAATTATAAACTATAAAGATTAGAAGTTTACATATTGCCCTACTTTTTTAGTATAAATAAATATTATAAATTAATAGTAACAATATTTTTAATTTAAGGATAATTTAGTAAAATTGTTATACAAATATCTTTCATCATCCTTTTCTTTCCTCCTATATACCAAATAGAGGAAACCATTTTCATCATCCTTTATGTTTAACCAAATACACATAGATGAGTCTTCCACTCATCTCCCGCATTCATCCTTCAATTTATCCTTCATACCAAACAAAGGGTTAATTCTCATAGCTGCAAACGTGATTGCAAACATTTTACCTTCAAGAGGTTATATAACAATTGTCATATTTGCCTATAACTGTTAGAACAGTTGGCTGGCATTCTACCCTCAAGGGCTTGCCTTCAAGACATCCAGGATTTAAATCCTGAGTATATCAAAAAAAAAAAAAAAAGTTGCAGTTCACAAGAGAAACTCATCCACACAGCTAGAGTGGAAATGGGCAAAAGTGATATTATGTGAACTGAGAAGCATAAGGATGCATGATACTGAAATATCCTCTTGTTCTGGGATTTACAAATTTTAGTTCAAATGATATGACAAGTAGTTTAGGTATATTTGTCTCGAGTCTTAACTTCTTTCTACAATATATCGGTCCTTTAGATCCATCTTTGATATTCCAGCAATCCCAATCCTATGCTTACTAGGCAAAGTAATGCTATACCCTGGGCTCCTGATCTTAAAAGAAATATTGATTGACCTTGTCTGGGGAAAGACGGTTGTAATGCAACCTGATATTTCATGACATGAACTGTGTACACTATGCCCCCATGGAGGAGGATGTTAACCACCCCATATACCTTGGCTTATTAGATATGGAATGTTCATATCTGGGTCTCCACAAAATACTTGATAGCATCTGCTTGCCAGGAAAAGTTTGATAGACCTTTCCGTAAAGAATCACTGGGTGCTGCCCTCAAAACAGTTGAACCAAACCCAATACTTTGACACATCCAAAGGGAAGTGATACAAACATATCTTTAGTAGAAAGACTCCAAGAAGATAGATGGCATCCATTACTATCATATAACTAGTGATGTCCAAAGGTGGACGAGAGTTGCAGTTTCCAATAAAGAGGCTATAATAATCCAGGACTTCATCCAAAAAGACTAGCCAAAAAGTATTATTTAGATTTTTTGATCTTATATCAGTATCCAAGATCTTTTCAATGAATAACCGATAAGGGACTAAATACATACCTGCATGTGTTCTCACATACTCTTCCCATTTAAATCTTGGCATCCTTACTAGGCTAAGGATCTAAATCAAGATTCACCAACTTGGAACTAGATCCCATGCTGGTCAACCGGTGGTATGGATCGCTATGCCCCCATATTGGGCTTGAACCAACATGGAAATGAAAGTGGGGGAGAGGAAGAACCGAAGAGGAAAAGGGAAGGAAAGGGAGGCCGGTGGAGATACCGATGATGACCACTGTAAGGTTGTGGAGGCCTCAACGACTCCGCCTTCCGAGAAAGAGAGATAGAGAGAGGGTGGAAAGTGAGGAATGGACATGGGAGAAGATGGTGGGGAGGCCACAAGAGGGCCACTAAGGCCCTTGGATGGCGGAAATCGATCCTACAACATCTGTAGGGTTAAAATAGGGACGATCCATCCTTGTTTCATGTGTTTAATTTTTTGTTATGACTTCATAAATGCTAAGGCTCCTTTTTCAACCCCACGGATGCCGTGGGATCAATTTCTACCATTCAGGAACCTCGATAGCCCTCTGATGGCCTCCTTGCCGCCTTCTTTTATCCATTCCTCCCCTCCCCTCTCTCTATCTCCCTCTTTATTCTTCTCTCTTGGAAAAGGGCGAAGGCCGGTGGCCTTCCGACAGCCTTGGTAGGCCACCACTGACCTTTTCCTCTCCTTCCCTCCCCCCTCTTCCCCTCTTTCTTTCTCCCTCGCTCCATTTTTGGTGGCATTCCAAATTGAACGCTTGAAGCCTTGAAATGCACCAGCAGGCTGTTGGTACGGTTCGGCACATCCTGAACTGTCTAGTTCGGGATGGTTCGGCATTCCATGATCCAAATTCCATGATCGGCCCATGAGCCCCATTGACCTCATGTTGTAACATCCCCTAGTCCACATGAGCTATGGGACGGATCGGCTCTAATATGATTTGTAGCAATCCAAGATCTCATCCAAAAAAGCTACCTGGATGGTATTATTTGGATTCTTTGACCCGGTATAATTATTCAAGATTTTTTCCATAAATAACTGATGTAAGACTAAATATATATCCACACGGGTTCTCACAAAGGCACTATGTTCGATAAGATATTTGAGAAGTCTAAGACCGTGTCATGTTCAGCGCACTAAAATCTTGAGCAACAAGCAGAATGCTGATGTTGGCCAAGCGGAAGACAATGGAAAAATATTGGCAGTTTGTGAAGGATCAAAATGGGAGTAAAAGCCTTTGTTTCTGTGGGACTACCGAATCCATCTAAATATTGAAAATGAAGTCCATGCAAGCATAGGTTTCATTAGCTGTAACTGTGCTAAAGGAAACCAGGGACAGAGTGGGTGAGTCAATGGTTCATTGAGAGGGGTTCTTCGAGACATTATGCTTTTATGCAGACCTGATGGCTTTACAAAGACAGAGGAGTGACCCTTAACTCATGCTATACTAGATGCCTAGTTACTGGCCTTGTAGCTAAATTTCTGACAAGGGTTGGGAAAATAATTCCATTTTCTGCACTGCTTTCTCTTTGATGTGTAACTCATTTTGAGTAAACAAAAGATAAGTTTTTGAATTCTGATCTTGGATGTACTGATGGTTTTGTACTTTGTTTTATCGACAACAGCAGTACCCAAGCTCATTTATTTGTACATCAGTTGCTTGTGTAGGCCCGTAGTGTGCAATATCGCATCTTCTGAATATTCTGACAAGAAAGAAACTAGGGAGGTCCATAACAAATCCAGCTTATCTCTGTGTGTGAGAGAGAGTTTGAAGTTTAAAATTAAAAATGTATCATTCCCTAATGGAGCCAAGATGGAAAGAGATACCCATCCCATGCAAGTTTTGTTGGTGAAAGCAAAATCCATTGGAAGGTTACTTTGAACAAGTAGAAATCATTATAGGTGGCACAACCTATTTTAGAGAGCATGGAGATGATCAGAGATAGAAGTAGCTTTTCAAGATAAATAGCGCATGAGATTTCTGGAATTTTGAGGATGAATATCATATGGATGATAAATTTATTGGTGGATATATGTTCATAACTGAGCCAAACCACCATATCCATCTGGTTACAAATTGTTTTAAATAGTAGATCCTAAATCGTTTAACATAATAAATTGTTGGCGCATGCTGGTCTGGCACCAGTACAGTATGTAACTAAACTGTGTCACACGAGTACTTGGCATGCACAGGCATGACAGAATGCCAAGGACTGGCATGTTGCTGTACCATGCTAGTGCTGCATGCTCGTAAGGCACTCACCTGGCATGTGTCCTGCCATACCATGCCATGTTAACTAGAACTTAAAGACATGAACATAATACACATTTTATAATTGAGTGGTAAAGATTATGTTTAAATAGATAGAACTGATAAAAAAAACAATTAACTGAACATCCAATACTATAAAGATTTGTGTTTCCAGGTTAAAGTTAAAAAACATAGTGGTTCTAATCAATACAATTCATGGCTATAATTTTGTTTCAAAGCATGTATCTTGTATACTAGCTTAAAATGGGACCCCAACATGTATTTACCCATCTCAGTGACAACTTCAGGTTCCAAATGGTAGAGTTTTTTTTGCAAATAAAACATGAAGCCATGGTCATTCTCTTTTAAATTATTTCATAGAACAAAGGTACTCTATCAATTTTGGGTGTATACATACCAATTTCCTTATCTGTGTATGTGAACACACATTTATCTTGTAGATTCATGAATAATATAATCACAGGACACTAAATTCCATTTTTACCCTAATATTGTATTGGATGGTGAATGGTACCTTCTAACATCGAGAGCAACAAATGGAATTAACCTCTCCGAAAGAAGTTGTGCTACAATCTGACCAAAAAGATTACACAGAAGAAATAATTAGATTAAAGTCATCGTTGGACTGATTTAGTTAAAAATGATTGCAAATGTCAAAGAGGATAATAGTGAAAACACCTGTCCAACACGTCCAAACCCACATATGATAATATGGCCTTGTAGGTCATCGGTCTATACATACAAGCACATCCACAATAAATCTTAGAGATGGAGGATGAGAAAGCAACCACATTATAACAACAAGAACAATATCAGATCATAAATAAATCCAAGAAATGCAAGCATACATAACATATAACTAATCTTACTTATAACTAATCTTACTTAGACATCAATCTTACTGTGAGTAAAATTAATGCAAGACATACAGTCCTAGCATCAGCCAACAGTCAAAACTGCATTACTAGGTAGAATGATACATGCTAAAAGCTCAAAATCAACTAGCATGCACAAATGCAATATATAACATGTGTTTGATGTTCTCATAGCTAATATTCTCTCTTATATTAACAATAAATTCATCAATGTCCCCATTATAGAATCTACAGTTCTACAGATGGAAAAACGATGAAAACAAAAATTTACTCAAATTTAGCCCACGCTACTCATATCACGTACCATACAAGTATCTGAATAAAATAAACCCAGCACCATGAACCATCTAATATTCTATGTATTCACAAGATGGGGGAAAGATTTCCTGAAAGAAACATTCTACCAGTGATAAAAATTAGCTTAACAAGCTCAATCAATATAATTACAGTACCTATCAGGTACGATGTAACAAATTTTTATCCATAGTAGTATTAGAAAAGTCAAATAGTTAACTTATTTACAAAACAAGAACACCATATCAATAGATATTAGTTCTATTGTGCAAACCACGATCTCTAATATTTTTACGATAATGAATTCCTTCTCATGCCTGCTTTAAGCATCCAAATCCCAAATTCTGTTCTATAAGTTTTCTTTTACACACACAAATACACAAAGGTAGAAACACAAATAAGCTCTAGGCTGTTTCTTTGTCAAATTATTACTATGTTAGAAGTTATTTTGATCTCTTTTTTAGATGAGAGAAAGCCCTCAACAAAACACTTACTTTTCTGTGCTGAACACAACATCCAGCTGTAAAACCTGGTATATCTATACATACACCTGAAGTTAGTAAACAAGATGGTCCAAGAGTTCCCTTCAATTAAACTTCCCAAATGCCATAGCCATCACTTACATTCTTAAAGATCCAAACAACCAAAAGAGCATCCACTTATTCACTTCATCACATTCTTTCTTATAGTTGCAAGCTTCAATTAGTCATATGTTTTCTTTTATCAATGTGCTGAATATTCATGTCCACGATATGTCTTAGTGCATGCAAATTATGATTGTAACTAGCACCTTGCATAAAAGTACAGCTAATCCTTTTGACAATTGTGATCAGAATTGTCTTTAATGTTTAACGAGGACAGCACTGAACGTAGAGCATTTTCTTCCTCGACCAGGTAAAATATTTGAACTCTCATAACCCACCACGTCCACTTGGATAATTAAGGTAGGAAAGAAATTATTGATCTTGTAAAATTGTTCCAAATCTCTTTAGAGCTTAAAGGAAAATGACTTGTTTAACTTCAGAAGCATCGTCATGCCTACATCTTGTGGACACTATTATGAGGGTCATTGTCCATTATCCTGTCAACAGCAAAGTATTTTCCAAATATTAATTTGACTTAAATGTTTCCTAAGAAAAATAATTATTCAATATAGAACACCCAGTCCCTTTTGTCATATAACTACAAAAGTTGATTCTTTGTACTTATCCTACTCTGCCTCATACTGTTCTGTTCTCCAAAAACTCCATATCCACCAGTAACCGTACTTTGATCAACATCGCTCTCGAGTCTCAAGCTTAATCAATTCATAAACTTGAATCACAAGCATCATCATGTTTGTTCCTTATACATACTGTCAATGTCCGTACAACCCAAATCAGCAACTCTCTTTCCCAAATATATTGAGGTCATTGAAGCATTTCTACAAGCATAATAAGGCAAACCAGCGTTCTTTCATAACTGACTACGTAAATAGACTATAGTTTTACTGTGAATGTAACCTTGTCTATCAATTTTCTTCTTTGAGCTATCATGGTATTTGAGCACCTAAAACCTTAGCATTAATGGTACTTGAAACATGGACGAAGATTCATTGTTCTGTTGATATTTGTATCCAACAGAACCCCAAAGCTAAAACCAGCTAACAATGACTTTTTTAGATTCATGATCATTTTTGTGCCAAAGCTAGCAGTGATGAGATTTCTGTTATCTAGACAGCCTCATTGAACATATATATTAGATAAATAAACAATGCCAATATTATCAAGACATATAAAAGAACTGGTGAAGGAAGAAAAAAGAAAGAATAAGGAAAGGACCCTTATCTAAAGGAAAGCTTGACTGAGGTCCAAACACTAAGGTTTTCAATTTGGCTCATAAGTTGTTCCCATACCAGTCAGATGTCTAAAGGTTTGTTTCATGGCAGGCTTATTCTCACCAAAACAGCCTTGCCAAGCATTAAGATCAATTCATGTGGCCTACAAGAGACTTAGAGTTGGTTATAAAGAGATTTCAAACATTTGCTAGATCTGATATTTGATCCATGAAGTCAAACCCAAAGGAGTATACATCTTTCCCAGGTTAAGACACATCCAACACAAACTGCAATTAGAACCAATGTATAATTTCGCTCCACTTGCAACAAAACTAGTCATGTGATAGCCTCTAATAAGTTTAATGATAACAATATCTCACCACAGGTTTCATTTTCTCTTTTGAATAATTCATAGTTGTTCCGGTTATTCAAGAAAAGCCAGTACAAGAATATCCAATTCAAAAAAAAAGCCAGTACTAGTCTTGTGATAGCATCAAATAACGTTAATGATAATAACATCATGCCACTGGCTTCATTTTTCTCTTTTGAGGAATTCACAGAGGTTCTGGTTATTCAAGAAGAAGACCGGACAAGCATATCCACTTCAACAAGTCATTCAGATAGGCGAAAAACATATATTTCTCATCTCCAATTTGATAAACAACAAATTAAGTATAAGCAAACCAGTAACCAGAATGAATCTACGTAAATGTTAAAAATGATGGAACAGTAAAAATAACAATCTGTCAAGAATAGAACAATTTAAAACACATGTTTTACCTCGCTTTCTGCTGGTAACAGTCTTCTAACATCATTCTGCTCAAATCTAGATGCAAGAACCTGACCCCCAGCTGCTAACCATGGCGTTAGAGCCATTGAGATACCAACAACCAGGAACAACAAAGAAGAAAGTTGAAAAGACAGAATGCCCTACAAAAATAGGCCAGACAAAAAAACTAAGTTGGCTTTCACCATGCCAAGCAAAGAACAGTATCACACTATCTCTAACTGGACATCATTCCTTTTCTTGCCTCAATATGGTAATGTTAATTTTTGCAGGTGCCACATGCTGACTCCTAATATGCACATTCTGCCACATAGAAGCATCCCTAATGATACAAGAAACATTACACTCAGTTTAGAAAAGCCAACCTGATTTACAGCTTCCCCAAAAGCAACAAAGGCAAATTCTCCACCAGGTGCAAGCAGAAGGCCAACTCTTATCGCAGCTATACTTGAAATGCCAAACATTCTACCAACAAAAGCAACCAGTATAGCCTTTCCAGCAATCAACAGACTTAATGTCCCAAGAATGACTGGAAAGTTTGAAATAAGTAGTTTTGGATCGATTGACATTCCAACCTGAAAACATGAATGGCCAAGGGAAAAAAATGTGTTAAATGACTAAATGCCAATATGACTTATGATATCATTAAAAATTAGAGAGGGTGATGCAGTTAGATCAGTGTAAATAAAGACTACAGCGTATATAACAGGCACTCAAATAAAAAATGAACAGAGTTCACTGCAACCAACTTAGTTTGCTGAACAGAATAATTACAAATATATATATATATAAGACAAAATATAATGTTTTATCAGGTGTCAACAACAACACTTACTGTCATGAAAAACAGACCTAGCAGAAGGCCACGATAGGGGGCAATATCTGACTCAACCTGTAAGGAAAATTCTGTTTCTGCTAACAGGAGACCAGCCAAGAATGCTCCCAAAGCCATAGAGAGTCCAGCCTATCAGTTGAAGAGACTGCAAATTATCAGTTTAAGGAATTGCTGAAAGAAGAAATGCTGTAGCTGTACTTACCCGTGCTGTAAGAAGACTAGTGCCCAAAATAACAAGAAGGGTATTTGCTGAAAAAATCTCTGCATTCTGGTTTTCTGCAATTTGCTTATATATTGGCCGAAGGAACTGTTAGGATGCAATGTTAGGGAATGGTCAGGATTGATATATCTTAAAATTAAACATATAAATGAAAGGAAATCCTGAACTTCTATCATGCTGAATCACAGTCATGTGCAGTTTTGAGCAACACAACAAGGTCACATTTATCATGTCCTTCTTCATGGAAATAGCTTGTTCCATATAGTCAAAGGCATTATCTATTTAAATGAGTAAGCTATTTATTGTGGTAATAGTTTTTGTAACAATTCCTATGTAACAACACTTAAATTTTTAGAAAAGTAGATATATGCAGAAGTTCTGCAATATAAACTTAGTGATGGTTCATGCCTTACAATAACAAGTTACACGCATGAATTGCTCTTGGAGTCAAAGGATTCAACTGCTTGTGGCATGGGGAATGCTGCCTACCAGCAGGCAGGGCATGTACCATGACCTGCCATGCTTTGCATATATGCCATTCTTTAACAAAAAAAGGTTAAAAATGAATTTAAGATCCCTTTTAAATTAAAAATATTACACAAGTTCTAGAAGAAACATGCGATCCGCATATGGTGTGGGGACAGGTCTTCCATGGGCCAGCACTTGAAACCATGATTCAGAGTGACAACAGTGGAAAAAAGACAGCTTATTACTAAAAATATTCTGCACGACACCACAGGTAATAGTAACAGTAGCACAGGCATATACAAGACTGTACTTACAAATCAATAATGAGGTATAACATAGAGGCCATGTGGTGTTGTGCTAAAAATAAAAAACCCATGGATCTGTAGCATCAAAACTTATCAGGATTTCAAGAAACGCAAAGTTCCTATATTGACATATATGTTTGCATTCTAAACAAACCAACATACACCCCCTTCAACACAGATAAACATACTTATGAAGATATTAGAATGAATCAAACATGCACTGTACTAATTTTGCATATTCGATTCTACCACTTCAAATTCAATTTTAGATTCTAAGGGATAGAGTTACCAAGCGCCCTCCAGCTATTATGGCAGTGATAGCAACTATCGCTTTCACTGCAGCAAGCCCAAGTGCTTCTGCTATCGCTTGGAAACCAACCTGAGAGAAGCAAGAAAGCTTTGCTTATAGATAAATAACAAAGAGGAGCATAACGAGTAAAGCATGAGTCACTTATATACTAATCTAAGAAAGAACCAGCATAATCAGAACCACTAAAGCATGCAGGCATACAGAAGATATAATATGTATACTAATAAGCAGCAAATCTAAGTAGCAAGGAGAGAGAGACTTTACCCCCCCTTTGGAAGAGTTTGGTGAAATAAGAGGTATCAGTATCAGCAAAACCACCACTGCCAAGTCCTGGGAGAGAACAATGTACAGAGAATATCATCAAAGCCATTGAGCCAGTTTGAATGTTTGATCATACTTCAAAGATACAACCAAGGTACGCCATCTTGGTACCAAGCCCCATACCGGTGCCACTCTATCACTGTGTCTGTATTCCCAGTACGAACACTAGTTCTGGTATCAAGTATCAGTACACCCCGTACTGCATACCGGTTTGGTACCAGTATGGTACAGTATGCCCCATACTATCTGATACAATATGGCATACCTTAGATACAACTATTATAAAATCAATGAAACAAAAAATATAATCAGGATCATGCAAGAAGCATAATATGTTTACATTGCATTTTTCATTCACTATAATCTTCTTGAAAAAACTAGAGAGCACAAGAAACAGTAAGGGAGGATGTGAAACAGTACTCTATCTAAGAACACAAAACTCAATAAACATTATAGCTAGCACAGAAGATAGGATCCTCACACTGACATTGAGGCTCTAATCCATGGCAGAGTACTAGAGCAGTAAAGCAAGGTTTGGTAAGCAGATACCTGAAAGAGTAACACAGAAAAGGTAGCACGACCATGCCGTGATGTGCTCTCCCCTCGTTCTTGCAGCACCTTATGAAGTACAAATGCATGCAGACAAGTAAGCTTAACTTCTTTGAACTTTTTGCTACGTGATTAAGTGGATTAAAAAAAAGGATCTATCTAAGAAAGGATGATACAACTGAAATATATGCAACAGAACCAACAAAAATGGAACATCAAGTATGCATGGTACAAGAAGAATAACTAAAAAAAGCAATAATTTTTGGTTGAAATGATAAATTGTGTGTCAAGAAACAGATAATAATACAAATGGAGACTGTACCATAAATAGTAAATCTAGCTATAAAGATGCAAAATTGCAACTATAAAAGCAGGAAAAAGTAGGATCATTAAGATCAAACTACATCCAGCAAAAATCAGCCAAAACAAATGTGGTATGTGGTGACTTGTTAAATTGTTCAAAGCAAGAAGCAAACTTGCAAGAATAAGCTAATAGACCAAAAAAATGCAGATAAAAGATACCTGCAAGACAACTGCTGTAGATGACAAAGCTAGACCATTACCAATGACAATAGCTGCAGGGCCCGGTTGCCCAGAAATGAAGTGAGCAATGAGGCCAACAGCTACAGCAGTCACCAGAACCTGCAGTTTGCCAATTACAACTAAATGTGAAAAACAAACTACTAGCATAGGACCACATCTCTATGAAGGTCACCAAATGAGAACGTTAAGTTACCTGAGCAGAGCCTAGCCCAAAAACATATTTCTTCATTGAACTGAGTCTTTCCACAGAAAGCTGCAAATTGTGAATCAAATACTTCAAAACTCAATCTACAAATGAACTATCAACAATGAACATCCAACAAGCCCCAATATTTATTTGGCAAGAAATTTCAGGTAATACCTCAAGCCCAATATTGAATAGCAAAAACACCACTCCAAATTCAGCAATTGCCTTTGTCCCATGAACATGACAGATGATAGACAGCCCATAAGGACCAATCAGGATACCAGCAGCAAGATATCCAAGTACAGGACTACCTAAAACAAACCATAAGATAAAATGGACATAATAATAAAACAAAAAACATGTCAAATATGCACTTGAAATTTCCCAATGACAGTCCTGAGTTTCAATACATTCATGCAAGAAAAAAGATACGATAATCCAAGGCAACTTTTGCAATCTTGGTACTGGACTCCATACCAGTTCCATGCTGAAACCATGTCGATACGCCCAATATAGAGGTCAGTTCCATGTATTGAGACTCGATACACCCCCATACAGAGTCCTGGTTCAATACTGATATGGTACAGTACACTCTGTATAAAGCGATATGCACTGGTATAGCAAACCTTGATCCAAGGTTTTAATAAGATCAATCTTCCACCACTGCTATGTGGTCAACCAGAGTTAGGTGCTCATAATGTTTCATTGCCAAATTACAATGCTATTGCCCATCTTGGCCAAATAAGTGACTGGTATGACTTCCTAAAGTCATAACCAATCTAGAAACCCCAAATGATCTCGGAAATCCATTTCTGCCTTGGGAAATGATCCATGATTATTTAAACATTCTTGCATATATCAACATTCTTCTAATATAGCAATGTCGAGGCAACAAAAATAATTAATTAAGGTATCTCTTTCATGAAATCTAATTATAACAAATATAACTCCATCCACGTACTTTCACCAACATTGCATTTGATATACTCTAACCTATTTCCACAAAATTTTTGAAATCTCAATCCTGCATATGTTTCACTAGATTCATAGTATGGCTTCTATATGTGTAATATATGAACAGACTTCCTTCGTGTCAATTGTTTTACCTACAAAATGCATACAAGGCTAAGGCCTTAGAATCAACCCTTAGGTTGCATCAGATAGCTGGCAATCTATCTAGATTGCTAGCAATTTAAAGAGATCCCATCACATTACTACATTTGGTAAGATTTTGTGATTGCTTCCTATGAGGCAATCTGGTTTGCCTTTAAAAAGGGTAGCAATCTAAATTACCACCTTTCAAGTAATTTTTGGACAATATTACCCTCTCCCTTTTTCTTTCCTTCCATGCCCCCCCTTGACGACCCCTCCTCCCATCGACAGTGCCCCCTTGCCACTTGTCGACCGGCAGAGGGGCTCGTGGTGAAGGCACAGGAGGCTCATGGGGAAGAGGTCGCTGTCGTCGAGGCTTGCAATGAGGGGGTTGCCATTGCTAGGGCTCGCGAGAGAAGGGGTTGCCATCGCTAGAGCTCGTGGGAGAAGGGAAGCCATTACTAGGGCTCGCAAGAGAGACCGTCGCCAGAGCTCGCAGGGGAGGGGGTCGCCATCGCTGTAGCTCGCACGAGAGGGGAAGCTATCGTTGAGGCTCGCGGGGGAGGGGGTCGCCATCATTGGGGCTCACGGGATCAGCGAAGTCATTGTCGCGGAGGGGAGGGGTGGTTGTTCTCTGTCGCTGGGGGTGCAGGCCAGGGAAGGGAAGGTACTATGAGATTTTATATTTTTTTTTATTTTTTAATATAAAAAATATTTTTTTATTTTTTATTTTTATATAAAAATATAATTTTTTTAATATTTTATATTTCAATATAAAATATATAAAAATATATTTTATAAATACATAAAATATAAAAAATATATTTTTATAAATAAAATATAGATTTAATTCAGAGGTAGCTTGAAAATTTGATTTTATATTATGCAACGTTACTTGCATGTACTAGACAGGATAATCCACATTACCTGTAATATACATTGCTAGCAATCCACATTACCTTTCAAGATTGCCTGGCAATGCATCAAACACAACCTTAATCTTATTCAAAAGAAAAATCATCTCTCAAGTAATTTACACCATGCTTAAACATTTCCCAAAAAAAAGCATGTCCCAATTTTTTTTATTGGCTTCACAAAGGTTTGTTGTCTTAGGCCCTATTGGCATTGTTGTTGGTGGTAGAGCTTTTGAGAAATAAAGCTTTCACAAAAGGCTATATGCTGCTTGGTAACCACATTTATAAAATGCTTCGTAACTTTAATACATGTTTAATAACTAAAATAAAAAAATACTTTTAATATGACAAAATGATAATAATAGACATTACATGATATTGTATGTTAAAAAAATAAAATAAAATAAAATAATTATATTATTATATTAAATATTATTATATAATAATATATTATATTATATTAGTAAATATAATAATATAATATTATTATTAAATATTATTATATTATATTATATTTTTATAATATAATAATACTATAATAGATTATACTAGATATTTATAATATATCATAATGGTAATTTATTGTTATGTTATATTATATTTATAGTGTATTAATATGATATGATATAATATGTAATTATGAGATTTTATTGGTGAGTATTTTAGTTATTCAAAAGCTTTATTTAAATCAAAATAGCTTTTTGATATTTGCCGGTAAGCACTTTTGGAAAGAAGCTCCAAAATGAAGCTTTTTCCAAGTAAACATTTTCAGCTTTTGGGCAAAGCTAAAAGAGCTTTTAGATTTTTACCAAACATCACTGTATCATCCAAAAATATTTTTGGAAGGTCAAAAAGTGCTTTCCAGTACTCCAAAGCTTAGCCAAATGGGGCCTTAGTGCCTAATCCCATATTGGTACCATCTTATTACAGTACTAGTACGCAGTATAGTATGAGGCGATAAGGCATACCAAGTGTTGGAACTATATAAGATTGCATACCGATTTGATGCCGGTATGGTATGATACACTTTGTATGGTACGGTACCAATCGATATGGCAAACCTTGTGCTTCACCAACCATTCTTGATCATTCATTCCTAGAAGAACAACCTCATCAGTCAATGTAAGCCTGTGCTAATCCCTCTCCACAAACTTACCTATACCTATGTACACGTACACAAGCGCGTGCACAATGCATACATATATGATACATATATATAGTAGATTAACCACCATGATTTGAGGTGTACTTCAACATCAAACCTCCAATTTTTCATCCAAACTTGGAATTGGCATCGGTAGTGTCAACCTTAATGTTGCATCAAATGGTAAGTAGTAATGTAAAACCTAAGTCATAAGAAAAGCCTTCACATGATAAATAAGAAAAGGGTGATCATAACATCACAAAGATACAGATGCGAAAAAATAAATTATTCACCCAGATATTAACATGAGGATGATCCTTGGTGCAATGGTAAGGTTTCTTTATCATGAGTCATGACCTAGAGCCATGGGTTCAAAACATGGAAAGTTGGAAAAAGCCTCTCCAGAAGTAAGGCTGCGTGCATCTGACACTCTCCAAACCCCATAATAGCAGGAGCCTCGTGTACTAGGCCACCCTTTTTCACCCAAATATTGACATACATATACATATAACAGCAGCAGCATTTTTAGAATAAAATTCAACAAAGAAAATGTTAGCTTACCTCCAGGTATTTTCTGGAATATAGGTACAAATACAACACTAGCTAGAAGTAACCATAGCACATCAAAAAGGGAAGCTTCTTCTTCTTTTATCTGGAAAGAAATGAGAAAGACAACAACTAAACAATCTATCAACATAAATACAACATTAATATCGCAGTTTTAACATAAAAGTACTGAGAGGCTTCCTGAAATTTATTACCATAACTATAGATTAGAAACTGCAAGATATACTTCACCAAGGAATAAATAATTTAGCTGTTACAATCCGGAAGCTTATGAGAAATTTCAATATAAAAAGGCATATACCTCTTCTTGAGGTAAGAGCTCAATAAGTTTTCTTAATCTTTTTGGAATCCTCTTTATTGCTCGAACAACAGGCTTTGCAGTTGAAGCAACTTCTTCAATTTCAGTAACTATATCTGGCTGATAAAGCAAATGAGAATTCTTTTCTGCCCGATTATTAAGAAAGAAGACCCTGTGAGACCAATCAGAACGAAAGATAGTGTTGTGAGTAGTTAATAGCATACATAGTCTGTTAGAATTATCCTTGTTACTTGTACATGGAAATCAGATGAAAGAAAGCACAAGAAAGCAATGGTACAAAGAAAAGTATTTTCTAAGCAGACATGAGTAACATCAGTTGGCACTCTTGTATAAAATTGACTCGCCATGTTAGCTGTTGCTTATCTGCAAGTGCTAACCACAAGAGCATATATTGCGGCAAGACATTTCAAGTACTCCATAATACTGCAGCAATCAATTGTTTCACTACCACAAATACACTTTATAAACTAGCAGATAATATCTTGTTGCCAATCCAGACAGGCACAGACATATTCTTGTATTTGGTTTGAATTTGATAAAATTTAAGCAATTATAAACCTTTGTATTGTTACTGCTACATCTAAAGACAGTACTGGGATTAAAGTTTGAATGCAAAATCAACCATTTACTAGATAGGCTGGGTGCAATCCAAAATTTGCTTTGAAAGGTTCATTTGAATTGGGTAAACCAGGCCTTTTGGAAGATGGAGTTGGTGGTGGAGGGGCTCTCCTCTACAGTTAGTAGGTGGATCCAAAGCCGGGCAGAGTCGGTAACTGCCCACCCACTTCTGCATGACATTTGGTGGGTGATTAGGGAATGCACCTCCCTGGCTTCCAAACACATTTATGGGGAGGCTAACAAAGCTGCGGACTGGGTAGCTTCCTATGATGGGAGAGGTTTCATGGACAAAGCTCAAGGTTGTTCCATGTGGTTTTTGGGATATTTTATTTTTTAACTTTCTTGAATGTATCCATACCCGGTGGTAGAGCCATCAAAATAGGCCGTGGCCCGCTGGCTGGCCCGTTTAGGCCCTTAAAATAGTAGGATTGGGCCAGTATTTTGGCAGCCTATTTAACAAAAGGGCTTTTTAGCTCGGCCTTTTTATGGCCCAGCCCGTAATAGGCTGGCCCGTCTAGCCCACGGGCCGGCTCTGTTCACTCATAATAAATCCAAAATCTAAAATCTATCCCCTTTCGAGCAAGGAAAAGACATTTACAAAAAAGAATACTTTCAGTTTCCAGGATTAAACTAACTTAAGAGGTAGTAGTGGATCTTTTTATATCTCAAGAATTTTAGTCATGTTATCAATTTTTATAATTTTATATTTTTTAAATTTTTTGGTGAGTTATAAGGGCCAGCCCGTTTAGGCCCTTCACTTATAAGTGCTAGGGCCGGGCTGCCACTTTGATAGCCCGTTTATCAAAAAAACTTTTTTGGCTAGGCTACCACTTTGATGGCCTATTTATCAAAAGGGCTTTTTGGCCAGGCTCTAATGGGCCCAACCTGTTTTGACAGCGGTGGATATGATATCTCTGTCTTATCAAAAACAAAAAAGATGGAGCTAATTTTTTTAATGCACTGTGCTAGTTTGGATTGTGCATGCAACTCTGCCAGATCTGATCCAAAGGGAGGCAAATCCAACTCTACTAGATGCGGACTGAGCAATAAGGTAGCAATGCTAACTTTTGACTAACACTTAGATTGACAAGCCTAAGATTATAAAATCAAGCTAATTTTTATTTCATATTCAGTGGTATCAAAGATCCAATGACCTACTTACAGCCCTAAGAGAATTGATTGCTAGACCATCTAATATTTATGCCTACTACGATGAGAGAATCAATGTGTAGAACTAAAAGGGAAGAATCATTTTCCCAAAATACTGATTATGGTTAGTGCATATTTATAAACAGATTTTTAATATGCATACAAAACAGCCAATCAACAGTTGCATTATTTACAAGTAATTTTTTTTGGGTGCATTTCTTTTTACATACATCTTGATCTATGCTCATGGTTTCACACAACATGGTACTTTGTTGCAGCACAACCACTAACATCTACAAAAGATTACAATTCTACAGCACAGCATTCAATATAACCATGGTAATAAAAGAAAAAGAGACAAATTTTCATGCAAACATGATAAAAGTTAACGCTCTACCATAAAACTCACCCCATCCCAAGAAACACTACTCCAAGAACCAGGTTGGGTGCATGATTCCTTGCAGAGGTAATAAGCCCTTTTAAGACTGATGCAGGTGTGATTTCTTTTCCTTCTCCCTTAAAAGAAAAGAATGATGCAGAAAAGAATCGAGATGATTTATTTAACAATGCTTTGGGGGCATTTAGAGGTGAAGAACTGTCCTTGGTCGGGTCCTTCTGTTGTAGGTCCTGCTTATTTGCCTGTGAGACATTCTTTGGCTTTTCCACCTCAGCCTCTGCTTCCTTCTGAGAATCCAAACTCAACTTCCCGTTCTCTTGACCATCAATGTCATCAGATGATTTTTCTTCACTGCTTCTAACAGCTACATCCCCAACCAACAAATTATCTTCAATCTTCTCATCTCCCTCAGTAGTAATATCACCTCCAGCATCCTTGCACGCCTCCTCAAGAACAGGAGGTTCTTCATTGGTTAGCTGCTCTTGGGAAGACAGAGCTTGCTGCTCCACTGCATCAGCAGAAACAGTGGCCTTGTCAGCTCTCCGTAATGCAAGCTCTGCATCGCTCACACGCTGAGTAGCTTCCAGTTCATAAGCCACTGCCTGTTCAGCCAGATGCATTATATTAGCCACATCCTCCTCAGCCTTTAAAGCATTCAACTGAACCTTCTCAGCAACCCCACTCAACCTGTCTACCTCCTTCTGCAGTCCTGCTTTCTTGGCCTGAATTTGTCTCAATTCTGCCTCACAGTTTGCCAAGCATGCCCGACAATCCTCAATCTCTTCCTGAGCAGACAAGTGTGCTTCTTCCTCATTCTTTTGCATAGAAGTTTCAGGTGATTCTTCCTGTTCCATTTTGAAACCCAAAGCTCCTATTGCTAACTGCAGCCTCGCTTCAGCAATGGAAAGTGCCATGGTGGCTTTCTGTACAACTTCTTTAGCAATATTCTCTTCATTAACAATCTCCTGAATGGTAAAAAGAGCAGAAGTAGCATCTCTCTGGGCACTTTCTGCTTCATCTTTTAAGGATATTGCAAACTCTGATATCCTCTGTGCCTTTTCTTCAAACATTGTACTGTTAAGTTGAGCGACTTCCAGTTCCTTGAGAGCTGCTTGTAACACTTCCCTCAAATCCTCCATTTGAAAGGTCTCTTTTGCCTCCTCCCCTGAATCATTTGGCTCTACAACAGATTTGGATCCCACACCCCAACCCTCGTGTGGATGCTTTTGCTCATCCCTTGAAGAGCTTTCAGTTTTTCCAATATCTTGACTGTTACCATCAACATATGCTAAAGAGTCATTTTTCTGGCACTGAAGTAAAAATAATTCCTTCGAAAGTTTTCGAGGGTTCAAGATATTAAAATCTAAAGATCTCTGCCACCGAGAGAGATGAAAGAAATCACCAAAATCTCCCCCACAAGCTGGACTTAGCAGCATACGACCACCAACAGAAGCACCCCTTCCGCTCCTCAAAGAACATGATTTATAGTAAACCCTAGTTTCTCCAAGAAAATTATAACTTCCTTCTCTATTCCTAAACCAAGAATTCACTTTCCTATAACTTAAACCAACACCATAATTAAGGGCATTCGATTGTGGCAGACCATGAGCCAAATCCATCTCTCCACTCACCAGGAACGTAAACAAAAACTCCACTACCTATCCAAAAAAACCCAAATCAAGAATCATGGATTCCATCAGATTTCGAAAACTGCAAGAAAAGAGCACTCAAGATTTCCAATGTAACACAAAATTCCATCAGAAGGAAAATATAGATAGAAAATCCAAATTAAAGTTGTTTGCATTATGTTGAATAATTTCTTGAACACATCAGATTTCTATTTCAGCATTCACAAGCCATCCAAAAGGAAACCCAGATCAAGACCCATGTTCAAAAGAAACTCAACTGGCACTGGAGATACCCTTAAAGAACCACAAATATGGAAGCCGAATCAAAGCCGTTTGCCTCGTTTAGGCCATTTTACTGAAACTATCGAAATTTTAATTCGAAAGAAACCCGCGAATCAAGAACCCTTGAATTCCATCGGACACGAAAAGGTCCAAACACATCATGCAAAATCTCCATAAAAAACACAAGAACACAGTAACCAAAACAATATCATTCGCATCGTTCTCACCACTTTCTCGAAAACATCGAACGCCAACTTCAAGGAAATAGCTGTAAATCGACACAAGAAACCGTGAAATTGAGCTCTAGAGAAACAGAATGAGAGCACGAAAGTGGAGGGGAAAGAGGGAGAGCGAACCTCACTGATCGAAAGGATCTCGATCGAAGCTGGAGGTGGAGAGATCGACGGCGGAGCCAGGATTTATAGTTAGGAGGTGTCCGACCTCGAAGACATCGCGCGGGCTTCCTTTCGGTTTGCTTCGGGGTTTTATGAGGGGGGTGGTCACTGGTCTTGCTCCGGGAATTTATAGGGACGGGAGCGGGCACGGGTCAGCGAACTCCCGGGGTAAATTGGAACGGAGGCGGAGAAGAGAGATGCCTCCCATTTCACCCATTCACATCCGTGTCCTCCGAGCCTCGAGCGGTTAAAAAAATCAATCACTTCTTTCACCTGTCTCTTTCTATTTATGCTTTTCTCAATCTTGGCCGCATCCGAATCCATTCGCCTCCCACATGCTTGATGAGAGACGATCACAATTTTTTGATATTTTTCGAATCTGCACCACCTCTTATCAATTTGTAAAGCTCTAAACTTTTGGTAAGCACTCGATTTGGTTGGTGAGGCAAAAGTCTTCTAAGATCAAGGCCATGTTTTATTCCTATGATTCGAGAGAGCAAATAGAGCATGATTCCATCTGTGTGCTTGAACATAAATCATTGCGAAGTATCATGTTAATTGACATTTGAGGAATCATGAACATGCTAGTATGAGATGAGATTGAACAAATAATTTATCAAGGAAATTTAGGTTGCATTACTGGATTAATTATGGTTCATGAGTGCTTGCTCATTATAGCTATTCGGCTACCATGCTAAAAGCCAATGGATTATAGTTATTCGGGTACCATGCAAAAAAGCCAATGGATTGAATTATCTTGTACCCATCTCAGATTGTTCGTTTATATCAAAGATAGCAAATTGTTAGCCAACTTTAGATCGCTCCAATCTTTTATAGAAATGTAGGAGAAACAGTATGGAAAATTATTACCATCTAATCATAGTTACTCATCTTATTTGAATTACCCTCTCCATCTTGTTTGATGAAACAATCAAATATCACTTCACATGGTTTGCACATTTTGTAGCACTAATCATATTTCAACTAATTAGCTTATTATATTATCTAAATCAAGATTTTAAATCCTATGAAATATGAGATTTTTTTAATTTTTTTTATTGAATAGGATGTGCTGGCATCCCGTTCGGTTACGATACTTAAAATAAGAAATGTTTTAAGATATTTCAATTAAGACTCCCGATACAAGAAATGATATTCCACGGGACATTTGTCGAGACCTGAATGACATATGAATGGCTATATGAAAATAGAAAATCTAATCCGAAGGAATAAACAAGAACAAAGGGGAACGGCTGTCTCTTTAATTTCCCATGTGGCTTTTGGTGTTTGTCAAAAGTTTAAAATTTAATTCAGCAGCATCGTCTGGTGGTTGCCAAGAGACTTCACAGGTTCGGATTCAAATGATTGAGATAGACCGGCAGAAGTTTTTTTTTTTTGATAAACTGGATCATTCAAAAAACAATCCTAAAGAAAGAACAGCGAAGAGAATCAACCAGCAAAATGTTCCTGAGCGATGAAGGCGCCTCAACTAAGTGGGACCAAGAAACCTCGCCCGAATAATGCGCAACATAAGAAGCTACCTAATCTGCTGTAGAGTTGGCTTCCCTATAGATGTGCTCGACAATAATCCGATAACAACCTTGCAGGAGAGTCCTGATGTGCCGGAGTTGAGGGAGAGCAGGAGTAGAACAAAAAGCACTCTGGATCCAGGAAATAACCGTCAAAGAATATTCTCAATAATAAGATGGTCAAGATGGACAACTATCCTGGCATACCTGATCCCCAATCAAGCTCCATGAAGCTCTGCCAACAGGACAGATGAGTCAAAAAGATGAGAACCCCCCGTAGCAATAAATCCTACTTCAGTAGCCCAGAACCAACGCTCCCATCAAAGTTGACTGTGGCATATGTCGGAGGAGGGGCTCCCATGAGATAAAAATCTAGCGAGACGCTCGAGGAGCAGAACCGGAACCCCATATCTCATAATATATCTCGGTCAAACTACGATACTCCCAAGTATACGTCCTGGCTCGCTCAACAATGAATCTAGTATAACTAGTGTCAGAGTCAAAAACCACCGCATTCCGGGAGAGCCAAATATGATATGCTAAATGTGCGATAAACATCCGGATAGAAGAGGAAGGAGAAAAATGTAAAAAGTGCAGAAATGAATCAACATTATCCTTCTCCTGGTCCATCCAACTACTGTAGCCAGCCATTGACCAAATTCGCCAAGCTCGCAAATAATAAAACAATGCATGCCCAATTGACTCATTATCCGCCCCACGAATCGGATAGGAAGGAGAAAGGTGGAGTCCTCTGTAATACAGGAGAGATCTCGTAGGGAGCCGCCTCCACGCCACCTTCCAAATAAAAAATCGCATCCTAGGATGAACGGGCAGGGCTCAAATCCAGTCAGTCTGGCCTCGAAGGTTCTAAATAATAAATAGAATAGAGATTAGTCAGAGAGCTCTTAGAAGAAGAGGAGAATCTCCGAACTCTGACATCAGGATAAGGGCTCACCAGAATTTCAACAGATAAGACTCTCTCTCCTGACAATAATTTGGTTTGTAACGCAAACGTGGATCTAAATCCACATTCCAAAGTAGACACCACCCTACTAAACTCATAGTACATTATTATTATTATTATTATTATTTATTGGTAAAGAGTATATTAATTCAAATGTCATATACTTGGCGCATCTCTTTAACATTAATTCACATGTCACATGCTTGTCGCATCTCTTTCTTTGTTTAGGACTATCGGCAACTTTTTTTTCAGCTTTCGGTTATAAAATTTTTATTACCATATTGGAGTGAAAGCTTTGTGGCGGCACCCACCCAAAACGTGAGGACCTGCAAGGTGGAAGTTAAAGTCGGCCAGCGTCGACCTTTTCCTCTCCGTTAATTTCAGCACTTTTTTCTTTTGGAGCGTGAATCTGCTCCCGTGTTCAGAACGATACCTACCATCTCCATGCTAAGCCTTTTTATTTTCTTAGAATATCGGATTGCGCGTACGATGAAGTTGGTGAAGATTTACAGATTCTAGTTCCATGAGCGTGAGCAGCATTGGAGGGTGAGGGGCTAAGAAATCATGCCGACAAAAGTGGTGAGGAAGATGGCGAGGAGCTGCTAGGTGTTGCAGGAAAGACGTTGGAAGTGGCGGAGAGGGACATATCTGTTAACCACCTTATTTCCCTTCTAAAAGGAAAGAGACATGACGGGACGAAGATACCGGCCGTGACCATTGCCCGGACAACTCAGGGAAATATCAAAATCCACATAGAACCTAATTTTCTCCGTGGGAAATGCAAACTCCCAATATCATCCCACATTGCTTATTTGGCGAAATACGAGGTCCCCTGAACATTCTTTTATAATAAATAAATTTATCTGGAAAAATATACAAATATTTTTCAAATAATATTTACACATTAAAAATAATTTAACATCATTTTTTATACATGAAAAAATAATTTTAAATCTATCATCCTGACAATACTATTTTTTTTATTAAAATTTAATTACATTTCCTATAATATCTATATAATTAAATTATTGAACATTAGATGAGAGACATTAAAAGTGAGAATTAAAATATTTTAAAAATAAATTTTAACATTTTAAAAAATAATTTAATCAACTCGAATGAATAATTTTTTATTTTATAAAATATAAAAATATGAATAAGTTAATCAACACGTCAACTATTTTATTTTATTTATTCACAGGAACGCCCTCTCGATTATCTTAAACTTCGTGAGTGGCATGATAGAAGGATATATTGATGTAAAACCAGAAGGGCTTCGTTTTAATTGTCTTACGAACCAAATCCATATGAACGTTTCGCAAATATCACATGCACAACCAATCATACACAACCCTCCCGTATCATCGCTCTCACTCACATTGGAAAAAGCTGCAATATAGCATTGGCTCGGCAGCTACAAGCCATTCCCATTAAAGAGAGGAGATTTCCAGTGCATAGAACTAGAGTTCAGAGATACGTTTTAGAGCAACCTCAGCTCAGATTTCCAAAGGTCGTAGAGGCCTTGACATCCACCGATGAAGTTATTAAACTCATTACCACAGAGCTTTAAAGATGTATTCTTTTACCCTGAAATGACCAATAACAAGGTGCCCTATAGGCATCCAACAAAAACATAGTTGAAGGTGAGATAAACTATAGCACACATATCACACATGGATCAAATGGGCTGCACAAAATTATTACAATTGCTTAAAATAATGCACAAATATCTATCCTACTGAGATTTGAAAGCCATTTGCTCACTCAAAATTTGCCCCATCAATAAGAAACATTTACCACGTTTCCTGCATTCAAACACCAAGCAAACTCAGCATGAGCTGAAAACTTGGGCAGATATGGCACTTCTCCGTCATATTGTGCCATGCTGGAAGGTGGAATGAGCAGATAATTGTAATCACAACATGTAAGCTTCAACACACAATAGACACCTCAGTTTCTCACCTGTTTCTGTCCTCTTATCTACCCGCTAACCTAGCATCAGTTTAATGAATGACTGTTAGTAAGAGAGAGAGTTTTGCAATCTAGAGATTAGCCTATATTTTTTTCTAAACTACACACTATGATCACTTGGAAGTCCAACAGCCGTGGTCCATCTTACATTTGAAAAGAAGAAAGCCCCACACACAGATCAACAAGTTCTATAGGTTCACACAACGTTTGAGCTGGCAATATATTATGTAAGCAAAGGGGTTCAAGTTAGCTAGCATAAGTTTCATTCTATCTTGCTGCTGCATGCAAATTTTGAAGGTCCTGGACCCTGGTGGATCAGTCAATTGAAGAACTCTGCCATGAAACTTAACCTAACATCTTCATGAACTAACCATGTTGAACTGGAACCTTGACAACTGTTGTGGAATGGTTGAGATGACAGGTCCATATCTCTGCACCCATTTACAATGGCAAATTTTAAGCATGATACAAGTTACAGATTTCCAGAGGATGACTGACATTACAAAACACCACACGTGCAAACAACTGATGCAAAATTGTACTTCCAATGTGTTCCAGGCTTATAAAAAGGTCTTCAATTAGTGTTCACAATAATAAATAAGTCTACAAGGCAGAATACAATAAAAAGTTATTGGTTAAGGATTCTGAATACATAACAAAGGCTTTCATGTTTTGGTAACAGGGGCCAAAGTTTTAATTTGAACTACCTAAGGTTACTTATGATTCAGCTTCAATTTAGTAATTTCCAATTACGTGATATTTGAAATGCATCTAACAATTTAAACAATTAGTGTTTTTTTTTTTTTTGGGAGGGGGGGGCCGGGGGCTAACTTATATAAATATTTTAAGTTATAATCCTAACACAGCAGGGTGGTCAACAAAGAAAATAAATGGCCGTGAAAGATATCATACAGTAGCTATTGAGGCAATCAGAAAACAAGACAATCATCCAAAAGTACTGTACGTCAACACTGGAATGTTCATACCGTAACATTGTCATACAGTTCAAACAATGGAACAGCAAGCAACTTCAAGTTTCTGGGAACAGCAAAGTATTCTCTTTCTGGCAGGTGAACAAGAAAAAGCTTCTTACACTCCTGGAAATAAAAATATATCAGTTAAGAAAACCAAAAAAACGCAACCACAAAAAAAATTATCAATAGAACTTTGAAACCATCATGCAATTAACCTTGGGCTTGGTGATATGAGGAGGACAATACGGGTACATTATCGTTTCAAAATTTGGCCTCCACCACACAGCGACACATTCTCCAATCTGCATGTCACAAAGAATAACCATTAAGATCACCATCGTCGAAAGAATGAGTTTGTATGTGATGCGTGAATATATTGGCCATCCAAAAAATATTGGCCCCAGCAATTCAAAGAAAAAATTAGAGTTACAGTGTTCCATGGAGTAACAGTTCGCTGGAGATCACAATCTTTAATTGACACATGCAAAAAATTTATATTTTGAACTTTGTAAGGTGTTGGGAGAAAATAAAACTGTCGAGATCCCAAAAGACATAATGACTTATGCAAAGCTTACAAGGCCATGGCATCAAGTTGTTAAAAAAAAAAAAAACACAAACATAAGAAAAAAGTATGAATGATATGATATCAACTACAGTGTTAACAAGAACAACAAAATGCCACATTTTATTGATTGCACTACTTTCAATGAAAACAATGTCTGCAAACAAAGTGAAAGTTAGAGTCAAGGTCCTGTACAAGAACCGATCCGAGTAATTGAATATGATGGACAAATTTACCAATGATATAGTTTGTTTTTGGTGGTTGTACTATTTTAAGAAAATAATGGGTTTGGAGAACTAGTGCCTGAAATGAATTAAAGGGTGCATATTCTCTTTCATACTCAGATATTCTAATCAGGAGCGCACACATTTCAAAATCTTGCCATAGAAGATGAGGCTCTATCAAGTATAAGGGTAATTTATGACAATTTATATTTAAAAATATAGCTCACTAATTAATATTTATTAATTAGATACAACAAGATTGTGTTTTAAGTTTAACAAGCCTTTATTATATAACATGGTGCACCCTCCGCAAAGAATCCTGGCTCTGCCCTGGGTATGGACTGGCACCCACCAGTACTCAATCACTAAGTTGGGTCATGTCCTCATTGTGGTTAACAGACAATACAGCTGCAGAGATCAAAATCATCATTGTTTGTCCTTAAGAACATAGGCAAGAGAAGGATTGGATATCCATCATTTCACCGGCGCTGACTAGTTTATGGATTAGATTTATATCAGGGCAAGCCCATGGAGATAAGATGGTAAAAATGATCACATTATGATGTCCACGCAGCACATTTGTAAATTTCTGTGCTCAACGTATTTGACCACATGACATGGCTAAAATCAAGTCAAACATCTTTTTACCTTCCTTTGTATGCCAAATTCCAATAAAGTGGCATCCACGGATGGATACAGAATTCACGTTCAGATAAATACCTGCCAATTTTGGTGAAAGGAAGGTGAGTTGGCACCAAGTTTGCTAGACAGTTTCCGTTTCAAGCCCTCAATTTCTATTAAGTCACAGGAGACCATGATCAGAAATGTTCAAACCATGCATAAAAGCATAATTTAAGTAGCTCTGCGATGGTTCGAGATAGAACTATAGAAATAATAAGACGACATCCTACCATTCTCTCCAGGCTTCAAACGTCCACCAGGAAGTTTACAAAATGTATTTCCAATTTGTAGTAGCAATATATGGGGATGGTTGTGCTCCTGGACCTACAGATTAAAAGCCAGGTGTAGGATAAAGTTGCTAGAATTTCTTATGCTGCATTTGTAAGCATGGCCAAGGAAAAGCATCCACACCACAAGATTCCCACAATTACATGTAGAAATCCATTTGAAGTAAATGGCAATATAAACCAGATCACATCTCTAACTTGCATGCACATCAAGTATGTCATGCCACTCTTAAGGATTATACAGACTTTATCACATAGAAACTATTGAAAGGTCACAAAACATTTTTTGATTTAGCCTCATTAAACTTTTCTCACTGTTATATTAAAATTAAAAAATAAAATATCTTAAAGGTAGCTATACATGGTGGAGTGCTCTAAGGCAAGGTTTGTGCTAAACAACTAACTTCTTGAAGTAAACTGTTGGAAAAAAAATATATCATTATGACAAGAAATATCAAAGAGATACCGAAAGCAGTAAGAAGAAAGCACAGAAATTGCAATTAGAGGCAGGAAATCAACAAAAAGACAACAAGAACAGGGCCATTTTAAAAGCTCATTTAGACAAGCCATCTGCCAAACAATTAGCTGTGTAAAATAAACGAGCGCTACTATCAATACAAAAAGGTGGGACTTATGAGTATCATTTGCAAATGTTGATAGAACTCGATATAAAAATCACAAACAAATATGAGCATTCTCAAGGTGACAAGTTTTGCCCACTTGAATGTTCATATAATGAAGATCTTGATTTCCATTCTAACTTATCTAAACTAAATGAGCCAAGGGTTTTAACATATAACAAACCAAAACTAAGTTCTCAAACAAGACAACAAAAACTATTTTAGGACAGCTAGGCAAAAAACAGGTTGAATTTGAGACCTGAAAAGGGGGATTGTTCTAAATGTAAAACAAACAAGAAGAAAAAAAAAGATAAACCTCTGACAAGGCCAAGGCCAAGGCCAAAACCCTCCACCAGCATGGAGAAAGAATAACTTTTTATCCGTCAGAAACTCTTGCACATTATTGGAAATATCAAATCTTTTTTTCTCTCTTGTATATATATTTCTCACCTGCCATTATCCAACATAAGCCAACTTTAGGTAGGTCAATCAAACTGCATATTTGAGCTTTAAAATCAGCTCAAGAGAGCAACTCTAAACCTAAAATTACCTTTTAATTTCAATGTTTTGGGTTTTCCATTACAAATTTTTAAAAATTATAAGAAATCGTAATATACAAAAAAATCAGTTGTTTTGAATCATTCACAACACCTATTATGTTCCTTTTGGATCTAAAGGATTTTCAACAAGGATTTGTTCATCAGATAGGTGTCCTATCCTTTACATTAGCATTATCAGACAAGGTGACGAGAATGATAAGACCACTGCAACATAACTATAAAACAGTTGGAGACATAAGATGCCAGAAAGGGCACGGTTATGTGTTACAAGCCATCTGAAATAAGATGTCAGAACATATCAAGTTTCTGGGTATTTGTTATTTGTTAGATGAAGTCTGTTATTTGTTGAAGTACTACGTTCATTTCAAGAACCTGAGTTGTTGACAAAACATAATATATAAGTCCAGTTTATATCAGCGACAACCTAATTCATGTAATAGATTGAATTCAGATGGAAGGTTTATATGAATCAAACATGTATCTATTGTATAGCTTGTGTATTTATAGATAGAAGCAGCAAAGGTATACATGCTGTACACCCCAGAATCTTAACTAACCTTAAAATCATTAAGTTCAACTCAAAGTTCGGCATGTATCAATGTCATCCAGAAAAAAACATAAAAGGTGACAATTTGGATTCCTGATATTTGATTCCATATCCATATTTATGTTAGGAGATGTGCATCACAGTTTCACCAAACGTAAACTTTAAGGTGTATTTGCTGTTGCTTCTGCTCATTTAAAAGTCACTAAGGGTGTAAAAGTCACTCACAAAACTCACATCTATTTAATTTCTTCACCCGAAAAAAAAAAAATGACATATTTGGCATTTGGCAATCACATACTGTGGAACTCCTTTTGTAGATGAGCTTGCCAAGTTTGAAAGACAACAAACAATAGCACAAAGCTAGCATTTCTAGCATATCGTGAATGTGTTTTTTTTTTCTCTGACTTCTGCTCCTTGCAGAAGCAACTTTCAAATAATATTACCAAACACACAATTTTTCCAGAAGGTACTTACTTTAATTTAAAAGTTACAAAAGGACTTCTTTAAAGCAAATGCATCCTACGTCTTAACATTTTGGCTAATTAGCATGGACACTGATGAAGAAACAGAAAAAAAGTTACATAACGAAATTAATTAATAGAAATGGGGGGAAATAACATCAGATCAACTAATAAGTCATATGTGCAGGGAATTACCAGTAAAATTGCCTCAGCACTCATCCGCATGCCTTCTTTCATATAGCTGACATCCACCAACAATAAAAGTATTCTACATAATGAATCCCAAATTCATGCACCAATGCAAAATAATGAAATATTAAAAAAATAGAAAATTCCAGCCATATATGAGCTTTTACTAGTATAACTTATATGACCTTTAAATGAACAAAGTGTTGTTTTTTTCTTTCTTTTTTTTTTGTGGGGGTGAGCGGGTAAAAATTTTCAGGTGCATCAGCCAGCGCCATGAAGTTATGAGAACTATACGGACATGGATGGTTTTAAGAAAGCAAAGTTCAGTCCACAAATATAGTTGTTTGGTCCAATTTGGAAAGTCCATAAATTTACGTGTACCAGAATCGCCTTTGCACAATTTTGAGAGTTTGCATAAGTTAAGATAGCAAATGAGAAGAATACCGCCTGTATCATAGGCCTTCTAAGAGATATCAGCACATTGCCATCCATAATTGATTAATAATCCTCAGATAAGCCTTGAACTTTTCTTTTTAAAATTTCATGAACATATATAGGGGCACACACACGTGCACATGTAAAGGATTTAGCAAATGGGTGATTTGATGTGAATTCCTTTACATGCCATCTAAAGCAATTTGATAACACCATCAGAGACATTTTTTTACCAAATAGGTTTATGATATTCATTATTTCTTCTCTTTTTGTTATTTCACCAAATCATTGCTTGACAAGAACAGTGTAAACAAGTACAAAAATAGAAACATGGCAAGCAGACCTTATCATTATTATAAGTTAAGAACTAAAACAGGCAACACTTATTATATTTAAGGACAAATTCTTCCGAGTCTTCTCCACACTATCTACAAAGTGAACGTCGTTGGTGTCAAACTTCTCCCAAACTTTCTATCCATCATCCGTAATAAGCATCACTTCTATGAGTCGACAGTGGTAAACAGAACCACAAAGCTATCAGCCAACCGCAGAGAAACCAAAAGATCAAATGGATAAAAGCCAATATAAATTCAAAAGAAGCATTTGATCTGGGTTATTTTTAGACCTCAAATCTTCATATTTGTAAGCATTCAATAATCCAACAACAGATCTTTTCTGCAAAGTGGTACAGAATTCGATCATGATGCCTATCAAGGTCCTCTTAATGTACCTCCCCCTATGTCTTCATCTTGGAACTGTCACAGCACAGGAATTCCCTGCTTCAATTACTTTGGTACTCTTTTCCACCTTGACATGATACACTCCTCAGATATCAAAACATCAATGTGATTCCTTATTTCCTCCGCAAAAAATCCTAACTTCGGGAAGGAAATCAAACCATTGGACACCAAAGAAACCATTTTGGACTAGCTAAAGCAAATCCATTTCTCCTTTTCCCTATATTTTTAACAAAATTCAAAGATAAGAATTTAAAATTTTAAAAAAAAGAAGAAGAAAGAAAGTGATGCTTTAGGGTTTACCCGCACGAAATCATTCCGAACCGAAGAAACAGTTTTGAACATGCTAGTTAAATCGCTTCCATGTCCCCTTTCCTCTTCTTCTTGAACTAAAACCAATTGCTAACAATCAAAAGAACCAAAAAGAAAAAGAAAAAAAGGGTGATGGTTCTAGGGTTTTACCCTCATAGCCCAAAGTTCCATTCTCAGACCCTAATGGAATCCGAGAACAACCGATACCAAGCATCCGGATTACATCACTGGATGAAGCTAGGGTTTTCGTGAATCCTCGAGATAAGAGAGAGAGAGAGAAGAAGAGAATGGAAAGAAGAAGAAGAAGAAATCTCAGGTTCTTGGATGTTTTCTCAATGTAGGGTTTCTGGGAACTTACTTGACCTTCATGCGAGCAAGGCGATCAGCGACGGAGGTGTCCTTCTCCATCTTGGGCTCCTTCGTCCCGAACGTGTAGCTCGACAGCGGGTACATATTCACCACCGGTGACGTTACCATCTCTTCCCCCTCCTCAGCTCCCTAGCTCGGTCGGCGGCGAAGGAACAAGAAGAGAAAGAGGCGGAACTTTTCTCTCTCCGAAGCGTCGCCGGCAGAAAAATTAGCCGGAACTCTTCCACTCGTACGGTCGAACCGTACTGTCACCGAACGAAGGGCGTAACCGGGTTCCGATTTCGGCCCGGGTTTTAAACTACACTCTCTTAACCACCCAAAAGGCCCATTGACAGGCCCGAAGGAATGACGGGCTTTTATTATTGGAGTAAGAGTAATTCTTTGCGGACTGCATGCGGTGCAGCAAATGCGTACGATGCACATTTTTATTAATTTAAATATATTTATTATAATATGTTGGAACAGAAATTAAGATGATCAATATTAATTAAAAGTTTTATTCAGATCAAAATATTTTTATGATATCCTAGATATTCTAGTTCAAAATCTATGATATTCTGGTTCAAAATCTACAATATCCTAATTCAAAAAATGATCTGAAACAGTATTACGATATTCTAGTTCAGAACCTACGATACTCTAATTCAAAACCTATGGCCTTCTAGTTCAAAAATAACCTGAAACATTATTACGACACCCTAACTCAAAACTTACGACACCCTAGTTCAAAAATGACCTGAAACAGTATTACGATATCCTAGTTCAAAATCTAGGACACTCTAGTTCAAAACCTACGACATCCTAGATATCCTAGTTCAAAAATGACCTGAAACAATATTACGATATCCTAGTTCAAAACATACGACACCCTAGTTCAAAAATGACCTGAAATAGTATTACGACATCCTAATTCAAAACTTACGACATCCTAGTTCAAAACTTACGACATCTTAATTCAAAACCTACGACATCCTAGTTCAAAAATGCAGAAAATATAAATTAAAATTTGAAACATGACATCCTAGTTCAAAAGCTATGACATCCTAGTTCAAAAGCTACGATATCCTAGTTCAAGGGACTGGAGGGAAAGGTATTTTGATCTGGACGAAAATTTCAAATAAAAGTTAAATAGTAATTAATACTAATCACGCTCACTTTCCATCCCGTCATGGTGCAATGAATACATTTGGATCAATAAAAAAATATGGTACCGGACGAAAATTTTAAATAAAAGCTAAATAGTAATTAATACTAATCACGCTCAGTTTCCATCCCATCATGATACAATAAATATATTTGGATCAATAAAAAAATACGATGATAGCCATGTTGAATTTACTGTACCGCACGCGTGCATAAAGACTTTTCCTTTATTATTTCATGCTCCCAGTTGGCCCCCAACCCAAATCGCACAAGCATACCTTTGACAATTTAACTCCATTTTACTTTCTTGGAGACCGCCAATCAGTTCGGCTACTTTGTTTCTAAGTCTATAGGAATACTTAAAACGTATTCAATGCGCTGGGTATTTAAATACAACTTTTTTTTTTTTTTTGGTAAAAGAAATAAAGCCTTTCACTCGGCTTTATTTATTTATTTTTTTTACATTTTTCAACTAAAAAATATAGAAATAAAATATTAAAAAAATTAATAAAATAATTATGAAGTTCCCGTTGACGGATGGTAATGAAAAAATTAAAGATATATATAATAAATCATGTTCATTCGGCTGACACTAGTGATAATCAGGTTAATGTACTCATCTTCTGGTGGGGAACGACTGCGAAAAATTAATATGCATCGTGTATCGAACATTTCCTGACTGGAGTTGGGAGACCATCTGGGGATGGCCACGTCCGGAATCTAACTCCTCCATTTTTTAATTTACCAAAAAAAAATAAAACTTTTTTTTAAAAAAAATAAAGAAGGTGAGATGTCTCTACTTATACAACCCGAGAACAAAAAACCGTAGCTTGTTCAATTGGTCTCTCTTTTTTTTTTCATCATTTCAATTTAGTTGTCTACAAATGCTTTCGGAATTCTTTTTATTGAATTAAAACGACATCATGCAGTTTTTTTTATGAACTACAGTCGCAACAAAAAATGGATTATTTATAAAGCTAAAACTGGATCAGAAATAAATTAAATATCATATATCTATATCTATAATTATTTTGTTTGACAAACAGATACAAATATTAATCAAATATAAAAATTTATATTTATATATATTACAAACAGATATAAATATAAATTAGATATAAAAAAAAATATAGATACGAATAGAAATATAAATAAGATAATTAAATTTTATCATTATAAAATCAAAGATATTACTAAATAAATATCAAATAAAATTAATAACATATTAATATAATTATGTATATTTTAAAAATATATATAATTTATAAATTTAAATAATATTACAAATAGATTCAGATATTTGTTTATCCATATAAATTTTTTTATTGACAAATATAGATATTAATACGGATATTAGATAAATACTTAAATTTTTATTCATATTTCGTGATATTTAGATACTAAAATGAATTTTATAGGATATTATCCTGTACATCTTCATTCTTAATTATTTTGTCCAGAAATTTGCCCCTGGCCAGTGCACCGAGGCTGTCCGTGGCTCGTTCTCCAATTCGTCTTCATAATCTACCGTGACTTTACAATTTGCATGCCTTTGGCAAGCTCTTTAATTGCCATTGCGATGGGCATGCACGCTGACGTGGTTCAGCCTCGCGGTTGTGCAAAGTAACATCAGCAGCCTGCACTCAACCCCACTCACATCCATTGCTCTTCCAAATAGCTAACAGACCGGATGGTAGAGTTCTTTTATCTCACTATCAATGGATCAAGAATTTAAAACATGATTTTAATAATAAATTGATTAAATTTAAAAGAAAAATTTGAAATCCATAATCATTGATGTGAATGAAAGATCAGGATCTTCTTTTTTGTTTCCATTCTATTGACGAATAGATACATAGAATTTATCTCTTCTATCTCTTTTCTTACTTTCTATACAGTAATATTGTAGCTATATCGAAACTTATCCCTTCCATTCCTTTTCTTACTCCCCACACAGCAACATCAGGCTTATAAGCTATCCTTTATTACTCGCTGCGCTCCTAACCAATCATTACGGCAGAGCAGATCAGCCAAATATACCAATAGTGTTTTAGGGTGAATCTTAAATTTTCTCACCATGGAGTAGGATTTGTCGACCCTCTACGACGAATCCTCCATGAGTGTAAGCAAACCACGCTTATAAACTTGGTCATCAAGTCCTTTTTTCTCTTTTTTAGGGCTAAGAGTTTCATACAATCCTCTACCCCTCCATGGATTGGAGGTGCTTTAATCATCACATTCCAACTGTACACATGCTTCTTGACCAACTTGATAAAGATTTTAAATGCTCTACAAATGTTGGCTCAATAGGCATACATTTCTATATACCAGTGCAATCCCAAAACCCGGCTCCTCCTCTACGGTGTGTGTGATGCATTTTATTATGAATAAATCACGTACTGACCATCCATCACATGATGAATGATTAGTAAATAATGTATGCACGATGCGTTATAAAAAAATTTCTGAATTTAATCGAATCACTTACAAGAATCATGCCTCAAACTCGTGATTGATGACAGATGAGATTAAGCCTCTACCAATCGTGTTGCCACCGTAGCGGTGATGCGTTCATTGTTCGCTAGCCATCATTGCAGTACAATGAATGGCTGCATGGTGCATTGCATGCTACAGTGCACTGTAGTTGATCCATGCTCAGTCCCCAACTATATGTCCCAGTTGAAAGGTATCCATTTCCCGCTCTTCAAAGCTCCAAGTTGTGCACGAGATGAGAGAGCAAAAACAAATGTAAAGTGATCATTTGGAGCCACTAAAGCGATAGAACGGTTGGTAGATACTTACACCCGCCATCTACAGATTCCGTGTTCGAGCCATGATCCTGCGAGTGACTTGATTAAATCCAGAATTTTCTCTTGGAACCACCGAAGAGATGGGAGAGTACTCTACTCCGATGTTTTAGTCTTCGGAAAAAGTACTCTACTCCGATGCCTTAATGATGTCAGGCTAATATAATCACTGAAAGATGAGAAGAGTACACGAAATATGTGGCTCACACCGAACATAGACCGACGGGGACGGGGCCCAAAGGGGTAGCTACAATCGGGATTTATTCTCCCCCTTTCCTTTATCAAAAAAAAAAAAAAAAAAAAAAAAAAAATGGTGATCATCTGGAACCACTCCATCTGCATGCATCAGAACGAAGAGATCCTATGCCTGCTGAAATCTTCAATGATAAGCGTGGCTCGAAAGCATGCGATTCCAAGAGAGCACATTCCTCACTGGCATCTTGTCAAACGATCTCCTTGCTGCGCCAAGATCGCACAAATCAGCTAAAGCTCGGATTATTGATGTCCACGATGTCTTTCGTCGGCATCCTTCAAAACAAATCAGCTAAAGCTCTGATTATTAGCCTGAAAGCATCGCATTCCATGATACCATACCCCTCCCTCTCTGGCATTTCGTCAAAGAGCTTCCTTGCTGAGTAGATGTCACCGGAGCAGACAAGTTCCATGGCCCAATTGTCTTGTCCAGCAAACCGTAAAAAATCTTCCACGCGTCGGTCAAAGACACAACAAAAAGGCGAGAACTTGCCATCTCTACATAAAAATTCAGCAGTGAACTACAAAAGGGAGGGATGATATCGAAGCCGGCCTTGGTAACTCGCCAATGTACCTTCTTTCCAGACTAAAGATTTCCAAGGCGGATGCATGCATATAAGATATGTTCATTATTTCATTAGGCTTTAGGCCTCGTTGAGGCATTTCTTCGAACAACTGTAGGCACTTCTCCTGGGGACCATAGTAGACGTAGAATCGGACGTGGCAAGCCACGCCGGCAGAGGAGAAGACGAGCTCAGCGTAAGCCGTGCGGCCGAGCTCGGAGGCGCGGCGGAAAAAGAGGGGCGAGAGGATGGGGAGATGGGAGAGAGAAGAGCTGATGAGGAGGCCATGGATCTGCTCCAGCGGTGGGAAAATACGCCCGAAACGTGTTGGAGAGAAGGATTTGGCACCTAGGTTAGCGTTTGGAATTTTAAGGGCCCACCATATACTGCATCCATGACTTTTTTCTTTTTTTTTTTTAATGATAATTTAGATTATTTGATAACATGAATTATCCTAATGAGATAATTTGAATTGTCTTAAAAAAAAAATGGCAATTCAGATTATCACATTTTAAAATTTTTTTTACACAATATTACCGACCTATATAATATAATATAATATATAATAAATATAATATGTAATAAATATATAATATAATTTAATATAATATTATTATATTGATATAATATAATATAATATAATATATATATATTATATAAATATATACAAATTATATTATATTTATATTATATCAATATAATAATATTATATTATATATGTATATATTATAAATATATTATATTAAAATTAATAACATAATATATTATTTGATATATTTAAATAATATATTAAATATATTATCTATTTAATATATATTATTATATTAAATTTATTTAAACTATTTTTATTTAATAAATATATAAAAAATATATTCTTAATAAATATGTATAATATTTAAAAATATATTTTTATAAATAAAATATAAAATTAATTTAATAATATTCTAATGATTTTAATTTTATATTATGTAATATTATTTACATGTACCAAATATAATAATCCATATTACTTATAACTTATATTACTATTTATTCAATATTATTGGCAATTCACATTATCTTTCAAGATTGTCCGGCAATGCACCAAATGCAATCCTAGAGATAGCAACAATATATTTTTCTTTTTTTCAAGGTTATGCTTCGTCCATTGCCAAGCAATCCTGAATTGCACCAGTAACGT
Organism: Areca catechu; assembly: GCA_021397845.1. Lineage (NCBI taxonomy): Eukaryota > Viridiplantae > Streptophyta > Magnoliopsida > Arecales > Arecaceae > Areca > Areca catechu. The sequence continues at coordinate 182,336,566 of CM038052.1, forward strand.
TAATTACTATACTTGGTACATACAGATAATGTTACAGTAAAATTGCTAAAAATTCTGATTAATTTATTTGGTATGATAATTAGATTATTAGTAATGTAAAATCAAATTTATAAAATATTCGCTTTCTTTAATTGTCTCGTTCCACCCCATAGAGCCTTGAGGATGGGATGCACTCATGCCCCCCCACCTCTATTGATTTTCTGCACCATCCCACCCATTGCTCCTTCGTGACCCCCCCTTCCCTCTTCCCTCCATAAATTACCGAGAAAGAATAGAAAAAAAGATATGAGAGATGACTTGCCGGCCATGAAAAAGAGATTGTCGATAATGAATAAAATGGCGGCGAGAATGATCAGCATGAGAGATTAAGTCTAGTTGCTAGAATTTGTTATGTGAGGAAAAAAGAAAGGATAGCTTAGAGAGCTTGTATATGATTTTCTAAAAAGGGTAATTCCTTTCCAAGGCTATCAAGATTATATCATACAAGATAATCTAGATTGCCTTGGCAATTTGAAGTACTGCCTAAAAAGTTTTACCAAAATGATATAATGGGGTCCTTTTAAATTACTGGTATTACCGCCAAGATCATCGTAGCCCATAGTTGCTGTCACAACGGAGTGCGCTCCCTTCGCGGTCCGGCTGTCCGGTGGTCCTGAGCCTGCAAAATAGGGGTTAGTGACCCGGGCCAGGATTTTCGGTGGGGGCACTCCGACGGTCAAGTCAGTAACGATCCAAGGGAATAGATCCTCCTAGTCGAGCCCCTCTTGATGTACTCCATGCTAGGAGGAGTAAGTAGTGTGAGAGTGAGATGCAAGTGTGTCGGAAAATGAGCGGCCTGGCTAGAGAGATTCTCTGTGTGGCCTTTCCGCTTGTCCTTGCTTGCTTGTGGTGCTGTGCTCTCTGGTTGAGCTAGCACTTGTATTTTTGGTAGTATTGCATGTGTTACCTCCTTTGTCTTGCTTCTATCGAGCTTTGTAGTCTAGGTTACCGTTGGGTGCTCGTCTTGGAATCTTCGCCGGGCTGTCAGGCACGTGCGACGGTGTCCCGAGGCACCTTTCCCGATTCGTGATAAAGGGAGTTGTCATGTGTTCTGACATTCCCTCTGGTCACCTCATTCCGGGAAACCTGGCAGTACCTCGATTGGTAGGCCGCCGCCCCTAGGATTTGAATTTCCTGGTTGACTTCCTCTTTCAGGTGGTTCAGGTGGTTGGTGAGGAGAGTGACGCCTCGATCAGTGGGCCTCTCCCCTTTCTGGTGTAACCGGCGGCTGTAGGTGGTCACTGCGATCTGACGAATGTCTCTGTGCGATCCTCGAGTGGCTCGTCGGAGTCCTGGGATGGCGGTGCTTATGCCTGAGCTGGGGGCTGAGCTGGAAAGGTAGGGCTCGACTCCGACCTAGGCGTCCTGAGCTCGCGGGATCGCCTCAGCGAAGGAGGGCAGAGTGCGGTCTCGGTCCAGAGGGCTCGACCTCAGAGAGGCTCCACGTGGTGGAGGAGGGCTGAGCTCAACTTCGACCATGGGGCTCGATCTATGAGGGGCTTGTTCTGGAGGGCAGAGTGCGGGACCGGTCCAAAGGGCTCGACCTTAGAGAGGCTCCACGTGGTGGAGGGCTGAGCTCGACTCTGACCACGGGGCTCGATCTCTGAGGGGCTCACTTTGGAGGGCAGAGTGCGGGTCCGGTCTAGATGGCTCGACCTCGAAAAGGGGCTCGATCTGGAGGGCGCCGCTCGGCTCTGGCCTAGGCATCCCGGGCTCGCGGGTCCGAGCTGGCGAAGGATGGAGCTCGGCTTCGATGAGCGGTTCCGTTGTCCTGGGGGAGCTCAGCCCGACGAAGGAGTCCGAGCAGGGAAGTTGACGCGGCGTCCAACGCAGCGGCTTACTTTGGCATGGCGCATGTCAGCTGCCTCACGTCAGTGATCTTGCCACATCATTTGCCCCCCACTCTCAAGGTTTATCAGTGCGCGGCGCTCGAGCTGAAGGGAGTAATTATGATGCTGACGTGGAAAGGTAAGGATTTGGCACAATGATGGCCATGATTGCCGACGCTCTGGGAGATGGTCCTGTAGGCCAGTGCGGGGGTGCCACGTGGCCACGTCCGAGGAGCAGTTAATATTGGCACAGAATTCAGAGCAGTTGGGATGCCTTTTTCATCGATGGCCGGCACGTGGCATGAACCCGTTGGCGGAGAGGTCTTTACAGTACGGATGCGCTGGGTCACTTCGAAATGGAAAGAGGTTCTTACCCGAAATATCTATTCTTTTGAATTCTCTGTGCCTGCTGCAGTATTCGAGCCTTCTCCTTCCTCCCAGTTGCCTCAGATCTTCTAAGGAACCAGGTTAGTTCCCTCTTTGTTCCTCCTTTGTCAGAGTAGGGTCCTTCCTCCAAGTTTAGGGTTTCCCTCGGGTCGAGTCCGTCCCTTCATCCTCTTCTTCGAGTCCTTTGCTTCTTCTTCCTTTGGGGATGTCTCGCTTTGGCTTGAGCTTTCGCCCCTCCACCAACCAGGGCGAGGCTGGTCCTTCTGAGCGGAGGCCAGCATCTCCTTCTTCTTCCGGTGAGGAGGAGGATGCGACTCGTTTCGAGTTTAGCAGGAGGCATCCTCCTGGCCCAGTACTTATCAGGGAACCAGGGTCTGATCCTTCTCTCCCTTCTCTTCCTCCTCCCTCTTCTGAACTTGCTTCTGAGTCCGTCCGGTCCACAAGTGATCACCGCCGAGGAACTAGGGACCATTCGGGATGTCTATGGCATCCCTACTCTGTTCGGCTTTTGATCCATCGCCCGGGGGAACGGGTCACTTCCAGTGGCCCGGGCCGCACTACTTTTTATGAGGAGACCTTTTCTGGGGGTCTTTGCTTTCCCTTCCATCGGTTCTTCATGTTAGTTTTGAATAACTATCGTTTGGTCCCTGCTCAATTAGTACCAAACGCTATTAGGGTCATCTTTTCTTTTGTTATGCTTTGTCACCTTCACGGGTTTGTTGCCCGGTTCTCTCTGTTCAGGGCTTTCTTTGCCCTGAAGCGCCACCCGACTGAGGACGGGTGGTGGTCCTTGTCTTCCCGTCCGAAGGGCATTAGGTTTGAACTCCCCTCTTCCGTCAAGGGATGGAAGAGTAAGTTCTTTTTTGCCACGATTGAGGGGGTCGATTGGGTCTGGAGTGACCCTGACCAGTCCCCCAACCAAAACTCTATGGTTGATGCGGTTGACCGGGATGACTAAAGCAACTCCGCATCGCCCAGATCCCTCCTCTTGAGGTTCTGTTGTCAAAGTAGAACCTCTCCGAAGCCGGGGTCGACCCAATGAATGGGTTGGGTGAGTTCGACCTGAACTTTTCTTCTTCTTTTTTTGTACTCCTTACACTACTTTTTGTGGGCTCTGACTGTTGTATGACTTGCATGCAGGCATGATTTTCACGGAGAGCGACTTGCTGGCGATCACCCGGAAGAGGTCACCAACCGGGTTGGTCGAGGAGCCTTCGTCGAGACGAGTCCGGGGGGAGAGTGCGTCTGCGATCGCTCCCGCCACGGTGGCTGACCCGAGCCGGCGGGCAATTGGAGATACTCCTGTCGTGCCGGCTGACCAGAGTTCGGGGGCGGCTGAAACTACTTCTGCACTGATAGAGAGGGTAGCGTTTGCATCACCGGGGCTAGTTCAGCGGGCAGTTCAGAATATTTCGGGGCAGCACGGTCAACATGGATCGACCCCCGTCGTGGAGCCCGAGGTGGTCGTCCGGGTGAGGGCTGCAGCTGCTGCCGTGGCATCCCCTAGTCTCCCGAGCCCAGCTATGATCGAGGTCGAGGATAGGGAGGTCCGGGCTGGGGCCGAGCTTGCGACCGGGGTGCCGCCTGCAAAGGTGCCGGGTCCTCAGCCTGCCCTCGGGGGCCCTGCTACTAGTGGGGCAAGGACACCTGTCCCCGTAGAGAGCAGGAGGGAGGAGGTGCGGCGCCGACTTCTTTTCAAGATGGGCCCGGAGAGTTCTTTTCTCCGGAGTCCCTTACTGGCCGAGCGCATGATGGATTTTTCAATCCAGCAATGCGATCAGCAGGAGATGGCCGGGCTGTGGCTTGGCAATGTGCCTAGCGCCATCTTCCCCCAGCTCTACTCGGTGAGTTGCGTCACTTTTCTTCTTTTTTTTTGGTTGACCTTTTACATGGTGCAGATCGATGCCGAGGCCCTCTTCATCAGGGGCTGCTGTTAAAACTGGGAGCGCAGTGAATAGCAGTGGGCATCTGAGATTGAATCACTGAAGGCCGATCTGAAGAAGAGGGCCAGGGCAAACGGAGCACTTGAGCAAAAGGTCAAGGACCTGGAGAAGCAGCTCACCGACGTTGAGGGGCGAGCGAAGAAACTCCTGGAGTGTCTTGACCTGGAGCGAAGTCGCTCAAGGAAGAATGCTGATGAGCTCTTCCTTGCTGAGAAGAAGTTGAGATGGTGCAATGCCGAGGCCGATCGGCATAAGGAGATCGCTCAGTCTGCTTAGGCCGAGCTGGCGGCAGGAAAGGAGAGGTTGGCCGCAGCTGAGAGGGCGGTAGAGGTGGCGGCCAAGTTGGCGGAGGTGGCCAGGGTGCAGGCTGCCGAGGCAAGGAAGGATGCTGAAGGGGCCATCGCTAGGTACAAGGCCTCAGAGGAGTTCATCATCGAAATCCATTAGGCGGCGTCGGACTCCTTCTACAAAGGCTTCATGTTTTTGCACGGCCGGATCGAGATATTCGTTCCTGATGAGGGTCGTGATTGCCTTAGGTACCCTCTAGCCTCGAACACGGAGTTTGGCCAGGCGGCGGTCGTTGAAGAAGTTGTGGCCTTCGAGCCTTCCCCTCCGGTCGAGGCTGAGGCTGGGCCACCCGGAGCCGAAACCGTTCAGCCGGAGGTTCCTGGGAACGGGACCTCACAGCCTCAAGGTCCAGTCGGGGAGCCAGCCAGGGTGGAGTAGTTTTCTTTCTTGTTTTCATTTTTGTACTTGGTCGGGGTCACCTGGCATGTTGGGGACCCGAAAACATTTGTAGTTGACCTTTGTTAATAAAATGAGAATTTTTCTGCTACCTGTTCATTGCCTGATTTTTCCCTCTTACTCTCTTTTTTTTTTCTTTTTTTTTTCTTTTTTTTTTGAGATGAGTGGTGAGATCAGAGAGGAGGGTTCCACCTTGTCTGGGATTTGGCCACCAGGCTTCGGTGTCAGCAAGTTGGGCACAAGATTTTGGTAGTTGGGAGCAGCTGAGCTCAAAGATTTCTTGGTCGAAGAGCTGGGCCTCGGTCCAAGGTACCTTGGAGCTAGGCTCGAGGCTTTGGTGCCAGAGAGCTGTGCCCCGATCTTGGGTGCTTGAGAGCTGGGCTCAGGTCTTGGGTGCCTTGGAGCTAGGCTCGAGGGTTTGGCGTCTTGGAGATGGGATCGAAGACATTAATGAATTGAGAGCAACTTGGCTCGAAGATCTCTTGGCCGGAGAGCTGGGCCCCGGTCTTGGGTTGCCTGAGAGCTGGGCTCAGATCTTGGCATCTCGGAGCTGGGCTCGAAGATGTTGATGAATTGAGAGCAGCTTGGCTCGAAGATCCCTTGGCCGGAGAGCTGGGCCCTGGTCTTGGGTTGCCTGAGAGTGGGCTCAGGTCTTGGCATCTCGGAACTGGGCTCGAAAATGTTGTTGAGTTGAGAGCAGCTTGGCTCGAAGATCCCTTGGCCGGAGAGCTGGGCCCCGGTCTTGGGTTGCCTGAGAGATGGGCTCAGGTCTTGGCATCTTGGAGCTGGACTCGAAGACGTTGATGAATTGAGAGCAACTTAGCTCGAAGATCCCTTGGCCGGAGAGCTGGGCCCCGGTCTTGCATTGCCTGAAAGCTGGGCTCAGGCCTTGGCGCCTTGGAGCTGGGCTCGAAGACGTTGTTGATTTGAGAGCAGCTTAGCTCGAAGATCCCTTGGCCAGAGAGCTGGACCCCGGTCTTGGGTTGCCTGAGTGCTGAGCTCAGGTCTTGGCGCCTTGGAGCTGGGCTCGAAGACGTTGAAGAATTGAGAGCAGCTTGGCTCGAAGATCCCTTGGCCGGAGAGCTGGGCCTCGATCTTGAATCTGCCTGAGAGCTGGGCTCAGGTCTTGGTATCTCGGAGCTGGGCTCGAAGACGTTGATGAATTGAGAGCAGCTTGGCTCGAAGATCCCTTGGCCGGAGAGCTAGGCCCCAGTCTTGGGTTGCCTGAGGGCTGGGCTCAGGTCTTGGCATCTCGGAGCTGGGCTCGAATATGTTGATGAATTAAGAACAGCTTGGCTCGAAGATCCCTTAGCCGGAAACTGGGCCCCAGTCTTGGGTTGCTTGAGGGCTGGGCTCAAGTCTTGGCATCTCGGAGCTGGGCTCGAAGACGTCGTTGATTTGAGAGCAGCTTGGCTCCAAGATCCCTTGGCCGGAGAGCTGGGCCCCGGTCTTGGGTTGCCTGAGAGCTGGGCTCAGGTCTTATCGTCTCAGAGTTGGGCTCGAAGATGTTGATGAATTAAGAGCAGCTTGGCTTGAAGATCCATTGGCCGGAGAGCTGGGCCCCGGTCTTGGGTTGCCTGAAAGCTGGGCTCAGGCCTTGGCACCTTGGAGCTGGGCTCGAAGACGTTGTTGATTTGAGAGCAGCTTGGCTCAAAGATCCCTTGGCCGGAGAGCTGGGCCCCGGTCTTGGGTTGCCTGAGTGCTAAGCTCAGGTCTTGGCACCTTGGAGCTGGGCTCGAAGACGTTGATGAATTGAGAGTAGCTTGGCTCGAAGATCCCTTGGCCGGAGAGCTGGGCCCTGATCTTGGGTTGCCTGAAAGCTGAGCTCAGGTCTTGGTGCCTTGGAGCTGGGCTCGAAAACGTTGATGAATTGAAAGTAGCTTGGCTCGAAGATCCCATGGCCGGAGAGCTGGGCCCCAGTCTTGGGTTGCCTGAGAGCTGGGCTCAGGTCTTGGCTTCTCGGAGCTGGGCTCGAAGACGTTGATGAATTGAGAGCAGCTTGGCTCGAAGATTCCTTGGCCGGAGAGCTGGGCCCCGGTCTTGGGTTGCCTGAGGACTGGGCTCAGGTCTTGGCATCTCGGAGCTGGGCTCGAAGACGTCTTGGAGGTTTCCCTGCAAGGCAGATAGATACTCATGCAAAAGAGAAACCATTATTATTATTATTGGGGGAAAGCCTTATATTATTGATGGTATCTTCGCAAATTGCAGGCATTCCACGTTCGAGGAAACCTAACGCCGTCGAGATCCTCGAGGTAATAGGCCCCCAGTGAGAGGGCCTCAGCCACCTTGTAAGGGCCTTCTTAGTTCGGTGAGAGCTTGCCGCACTCCCGAGGTTGAGATGCTTCTGCCCGGCGTAGCACCAAGTCTCCGGGTCTGAAGACTTTTGGCCTGACACAGGTATTGTAGTACCGGGCTACTCATTGCCAGTATGCCACCATTCGTATCCGGGCTTTATCCCTTGTTTCTTCGAGGAGATTCAGGTTGAGCAGGAGGTGTGCCGAGTTCCGTGCCTCGTCATATTGCTGCACTCGTAGCATGGACACGCCGAGCTCAATCGGGATGATCGCCTCGGTGCCGAAAACAAGGTTGAAGGGCATCTCGTCGGTTGCCATTCTGGGCATTGTGTGGTAGGCCCACAGGATGCTCGGGAGCTCTTCCGCCCACCTACCCTTGGCTTGGTCCAGCCTGGTTCTAAGCCCTTGAAGGATGGTCCGATTAGTCACATCGGCTTCTCCGTTTGTTTGAGGGTGAGCTACCGAGGTGAACTGGTGTTGGATGCCGTGTTCGGCGCAGAATCCTTCAAACTTTCGATTATCGAATTGTCGCTCGTTGTCAGTGATGATACAACGAGGGAGTCCAAAGTGGCAAATAATTGACTTCCAGAAAAATTGGCGGACATTGGCTTCCGCGATCCAGGCCAGTGGCTCCGCCTCGACCCACTTGGTGAAGTAGTCGATCGCCACCAGCAGGAATCTTCACTGCCCTGGTGTAGGGGAAAATGGCCCCAAGATGTCTATCCCCCACTCGGCAAAAGGCCAAGGGACTGAGAGCTGGGAGATCGGCGCCACTGGCTGGCGCTGTATGTGAGCGTGGCACTGGCATTTGTCGCACCTTTTGACGAAGTCGGTGGCATCCTCCCTCATGATCTCCCAAAAGTATCCCTGGCGAAGGGCTTTATAAGCCAGCGTTCTCCCTCCCACATGGTTCCTACAGAGGCCTTCGTGGATTTCCTGGAGCACGAAGGTTGCCTTTGTGGGCATGAGGCACTTCAGGAGCGGGTAGGAGTAAGATCGGCGGTAGAGCTGGCCCTCCATCAGAACAAACCGGGAGGCCTTCTTCTTGACGAGGGTTGCTTCTGCGTGGTCCTTGAGTAGGGAGCCATCGATAATGTACCTGACATACCTGTCCATACAGCTCGGCTCAAGGGTGACTTGATGCACCTCTTCTAAGCCTTCGTAGCTTGGGTTTTCACGGTACTCGATGTAAACGCGTCCCAGCGATGAGTATAGCAGGGTCGCTAGCCTAGACATTGCATCCGCGCGTGCGTTCTCCCCACGGGGGATGTGGAAGATGCTGAAGTGCTTGAAGCCTGTCGTGCTCGAGCGGACCTCTCCAGGTACTTCATCATTTGGGGGTCCCTGGCTTCATACTCTCCGAAGACTTGTCCGGCAACCAGTTGGGAGTCAGTGAAAGCTTTCAGATTCTGCACACCCAGCTCACGGGAGACTCTTAGACCTGTGAGGAGTGCCTCGTACTCTGCCTGGTTGTTTGTCGTGGCGAATTTGAAGCGGAGGGTGCATTCTGTCACAACCCCATCACTGTTGGTGAGGATGAGGCCTGCCCCGCTCCCGCCGAAATTGGATGCACCATCCACGTGGAGGATCCAAGGCTCCTCCCCTGGTCCGGGCTCTGTTATTGTCTGCTCTGGCTCCTCGGCGAATCCGGTGCACTCGACTACGAAGTCAGCTAGGACTTGGGCCTTCTGCGAGGACCTCGGCCGGTACACTATGTCGAACTCGTTGAGTAGCAAAGACCACTTGGCCAATCTCTCGAAAGTCTCGGGATGGCTGAGTATGGTCCTCAGCGGCTGGTCCGTCATGACCATTATTGGGTGCGCTTAGAAATAGGGCATGAGGCGCTTAGCAGACATTATTAGTACAAAAATGAGTTTCTCGGAGCGAGTATACCTGATCTTTGCATCGCGGAGGATTTTACTGGTATAGTATACCGGCTTTTGAGATTTATCTTCGTCTGCGCGGACGAGAACCGAGCTGACGGCTCCGGGTGTAACCGCTATGTAGAGTAGGAGCTCCTACCCCTCTTCCGGCCTGGAGAGCAATAGGGGAGAGGCGAGAAATCTTTTCAGCTCCTCAAAGGCCGTCTTGCACTCTTCCATCCAGGTGAATTCGTGCATCTTGCACAGCGCCTTGAAGAATGGAAGGCAACAGTCGGTCGACCTCGAGATGAACCGGCTCAGCATGGCAATACGCCCCGTTAGGCACTAGACCTGCTTCTTAGAGGTCGAGTGCTCCATGTCGACGATTGCCTAGACCTTCTCTGGGTTTGCTTCAACGCCCCTCTGGGTGACCATGAAGCCGAGGAACTTTCCTGCCGCTACTCCAAAGGTGCACTTCGCTGGGTTCAGCTTCATCTGATGCTGCCACAGATTGTGGAAGGAGTCGGCGAGGTCAGCGATATGGCTCGAGCTCGGCTTGCTCATGACAAGCATGTCATCCACATACACTTGCATGTTCCGGCCAATTTGGTCCTTAAAGACCTTATTGACCAGACGCTGGTACATGGCTCCTGTATTCTTCAGACCGAAGGGCATCATCCTGTAGCAATATGTCCCTTGGTTGGTGATGAAGGCGATGTGCTCCATGCTTTGTCGAGGTCGGTGTAGTCTACACAGATCCTCCATTTTCCATTTTCTTCCTAACCATCACTACATTCGCTAGCCAGCTCGATTATTAGACCTCCCGGATGAAACTGGCGGCTAGGAGTTTGTCTACTTCCTCCTTGATGGCTGCCTGCCTCTCTGGAGCAAAGCTTCTCTTCTTCTGCCGAACTAGCCTGTGCTTTGGTTCAACACTCAGTTTTTGAGTAATGATGTTAGGAGGGATACCTGGCATGTCCGCTGCTATCCAGGCGAATACATCCATGCTTGCTCGCAGGAACTCCAGTAGTTGAGCCCTCTCCTCCTCGGGTAGCTGGGCTCCAATCTGCATCATCTTCGTGGGGTCATCCCCGAGCGAATATGAGAGCAAGCGCTCGATCGGACCTCCCCTGAGGTCTTTGGCCCTTTGATCGAGATCATCTACCTTGGGATCATCCTCGGGGACCTTGGCCCCAGGAAGGGTTTGGAAGTAGTGCTACACCGGCTGGGGTGCCCCCCTCATCTCCACGACATCGTAGGGAGTGGGGAACTGTACAAGTAGCCTCTTAGTGGAGACAACGGCGTCGAGCAGGTTGATCCCGGGTCAGCCCAGGATCACGTTGTAGGTGGAAGGAAGCCTAACAATCGTGAAAGTCATCATAATGGTGCTTTGCCGATGTGAGGTCCCGGTAGTGACCGAGAGAGTGATCTCTCCCTCCACCCTTACAGAATCACATGTGAAACCGACAAGGAGAGTATGCACATGTTTGAGTTGATCGGGAGAAAGGTTCATCCTGGAGAAGGCATTATAAAAAAGCATATCTATGGAGCTTCCACTATCAACCATGATGTATTTTAAAGGATGCTTCGCGATCATCATCTCGATGACCAGGGCATTATTATTTACATTTTTTTCCCCTTCTTTTCCTTCTCTCATAAAGGGGAGTACATTCTCAGGATCCCTTGCCCCTCGGGCCTTCTTGGGCGCGCACGCAGCTCCCCAGGATATCATATCCACCGGCTTCTTGGTAGGGCGATTGTCGATTGCTGGAGATGTCGGAAGAGCAACGAGTGCCTGGGATTCCACATGAGATCTGCCCCCCACGAACCTTTTGAGGTAGCTCCTCTTGATGAGTTCTTCGATTTCCCATTTGAGGTTACGGCATTCCTCGGTGTCGTGGCCGTGGTCACGGTGAAAGTGACAGTACTTCATTTTATCACGGCCAGTGGAGGACTTCATCGGAGGCGGGCGTCTCAGGTAGTCCTCGCCTTCGATCTCCATGAGGATTTTTGTCCTCGGGGTGAGGAGAGGGGTGTAATTCTCCTCAGGAAATGGAGCGCCTTTTGGTCTTAGCCCCCTCCGGGTGTTCGAAACTTGAGGTCCTGGCTTCCTGGTTCCGGGCATCTCGATGGAGGTCGGCTTCTTCGACGGCTTCCCGTCGAGCTCTCATCTCGTACGATCCACCTCCTCGACATGGATGTACTTTTGGACTCGGAGGAGGAGCTCGGAATAAGTCTTGAGGGGCTTCTTATCGAGCGAGTAGGTCAGGCGGGAGGTCCTGAGCCCTCGTTTCAGTGCCAGCATGGCAACTGGCTCATCAAGGTTATAGATCTCCAACGCAGCAGCCTTGAAGCGGGCCACATAGTCTGGCAGTGGTTCACGGTCCTGCTGCTGGATGGAGAAGAGGCTGTCTGCCTCTTGTAGCAGCTTCCGACAGGTGTCAAAGTGGGCCACAAACTTCTACCTTAACTGGATGAAGGAGTTGATGCTCTCTGGCTCCAGGCGTGTAAACCACACCCGGGCTTCCTTCCGGAGAGTAGCAAGAAAAGCGACGCAGAGGAGGGTGTCGGTGGTCCCCTGGACCCTCATGAGGGCCCAGTAGCTTTTCAGGTGATCCAGGAGGTCGGTGGTCCCATCGTAAGGATCCACCTGTGACATACCGAACCGACTCGAAATTGGCTCCCCTTGGATTTCTTGGAAGAAAGGGGGACGGGCGTCGTAGCCCGCTGGCTTGCTAGCTGAGCCTGGCAAGTTGGCGAATCGGTGGGATAACTCTGCCAACTTGCGGTCATGCTCCTCCAGGCACTTCTTCGCCGCGCGCTTGATGGCTTCGTCAGTGGACCCCTCCGCCGAAGGAGACGGAGATGGTGACATGGATGCATGGCACCCATTGCAGGGGGTCTTGCTTTTCCTACCTCGGTGGGGCTTGGATGCTGCCCGCCCGAGGTTTGGTGAGCGGCTCTCCCTGTCAGCAGACCCCGCTCGTTGTCTTTTTACTGGAGTTTGATAGCTACCCCGGTTGTCAGTAATGGCCCGCGGCTGCGAAGGCCTTCCTTAGAAGGAACGCAGGCTGTTGCAAGGGGCCGCGGGAGTCCCTGGCTGCTGGTGGGTAGCCAAGGACCGGTGCTAGTGCTGAAGCTGGTGCACTGCTATGGCAAGAATCTGTATTTGCTGAGCGAGTGCAGCCAGATGAGACTCTGTCGGAGGTGGTTGAACCGGAGCGGATGGCCCCACCTCTGGGTTATGCGGGTTCCCCCGGGAGGGGGAGTCCCCTGCACGACTGGTGGAGGCCTCTCGCTCCCACGTCGTCACCATCCTTTCGTGGAACTTGATTGTAGAAGAGGGGGGTTGACTTAAACTAGATCAAAGACTGTTCACAGGGCCCTCTCTCTTCCTGGTGCGCCAATCTGTTGCCGCCAAGATCATCGTGGCCCGTAGCTGCTGTCACGATAGAGTGCGCTCCCTTCGTGGTTCGGCCGTCCGGTGGTCTTGAGCCTGCAAAACAGGGGTTAGTGACCCGGGCCAGGATTTTCGGCAGGGGCACTCCGATGGTCAAGTCAGTAACGATCCAGTGGAATAGATCCTCTTGGTCGAGCCCCTCTTGATGGGCTCCATGCTAGGAGGAGTGAGTAGTGTGAGAGTGAGATGCAAGTGTGTCGGGAAAAGAGCGGCCTGGCTAGAGAAATTCTTTGTGTGGCCTTTCTGCCCGTCCTTGCTTGGATTTGCTTGTAGTGCTGTGCTCTCTGGTTAAGCTTGCACTTGTATTTTTGGTGGTATTGCATGTGTTACCTCCTTTGTCTTGCTTCCATCGAGCTCTGTAGTCTAGGTTATCGTTGGGTGCTCGTCTTGGAATCTTCGCTGGGCTGTCAAGCACGTGCAGCAGTATCCCGAGATGCCTTTCCCGATTCGTGATAAGGGGAGCTATCATGTATTCTGACATTCCCTCTAGTCGTCTCATTTCAGGAAACCTGGCAGTACCTCGATTGGTGGGTCGCCGCCCCTGGGATTTGAATCTCCTGGTTGACTTCCTCTTTCAGGGGGTTCAAGTGGTTGGTGAGGAGCGTGGCACCTCGATCAGTGGGCCTCTCCCCTTTCTGGTGTAACCGACGGTCGCAGGTGGTCATTGCGATCTGACGAATGTCTCCGTGCGATCCTCAAGTGGCTCACCGGAGTCCTGAGATGGCGGTGCTTACGCCTGAGATGGAAAGGTAGGGCTCGACTCCAACCTAGGCATCCTGAGCTTGCGGGATCGCCTCGGCGGAGAACGGCAGAGCGCGGGCCCGATTCAGAGGGCTCAACCTCGGAGAGGCTCCACGTGGTGGAGGAGGGCTGAGCTTAACTCCGATCACGGGACTCGATCTCTGAGGGGCTCGCTCTGGAGGGCAGAGTGCGGGCCCGGTCCAGAGGGCTCGACCTCGGAGAGGCTCCACGTGGCGGAGGAGGGCTGAGCTCGACTCCGACCACAGGGCTCGATCTCCGAGGGACTCGCTCTGGAGGGCAGAGTGCGGGTCTGGTCTAGATGGCTCGGCCTTGAAGAGGGGCTCGATCTGGAGGGCGCTGCTCGGCTCCGACCTAAGCATCCCAGGCTCGCGGGGTTCGACCTGGCAGATGACGGAGCTCGGCTTCGACAGGCAGTCCCGTTATCCTGGGGGAGCTCAGCCCGGCGAAGGAGTCCGAGCAGGAAAGTTGATGCGGCGGCTTTCTTTGGCATTGCGCCTGTCAACTATCCCACGTCAGTGGTCTTGCCACATCAACTGGTAATCTACCAGCTACCAAATACTTCCAGATTGCCAACTACCAAACATCCAAAAAAATAAGTCATTTATTTTCAAATATATTTTATCCTAGAAAAATAGCAATTAGTAGCTCCTTTCAACTTCTTGATGTATTGCCCCCATCTAGGTTTTAATATACTTTCAAAATGAGAACTTTCACATAAAACTCGATTAATGTTACTTGTAAATTGGGGACTTACAAGCAATTTTTGTGGGACATTTTCTACGCATAATAGGGTTCTAGACAATATTAACTTGACATTAAGTTCAGCAAATTATGAGTACAATTTAATGAACAAGAAGGAATGTTTAAATAATTTTCCCCGATTACATGATGCTTGTAATCAAGGACTTACAAATGATTTAAGGCTCGTTCAGGTGCTTTCAAGTAATTTTTCATAAAATATAGAATGTGTCATCCCCATCCGACCCGATTCTTTAATTAGATCTTAATATTAAACCTATATCCAGTCTTAATCTAATAAAAGATTGAGTCAAATCGAATCAAGTCCACGATCAAAATTTTTAACCAAATAGATCATTTGAGTTAGATTGTATCCATAAATAATGTAACCCCTATCTAAAAAAATCTTGGTCTAGATTAGGCATGGGTCAAATGTAAATAATGATATTTTAATTATTACATGACTAACTTGCTATTATTTACAAAATAGATAATAAATAATATTATTCTCAAAATAAATTAAAATATAAAAATAACTATAAATATATCTTTATATTAAAAGTATGGTCATACAAGTCTTAAATCATAACTTAGAGATCTAAATAGCTTTAGATTCTAACAATATTAGTAGATTCAGGTTGGATCCAAATTCAGTAAATCCAGAGCCGATTCCAAAAATGAAATGGTTCTAATTTTAGAATTCACTTCGGATCTATATATCCTTAAACATAGATACAATCAAATTTATGTGGGATAATATAATGGGTCAACTCGATTCATTTGCAACCTTAGTGTTATACCCAATCAGCTTTCCTCTAAACCGGATCAGAGCCAATGGCCCTTCGGCCGGGATGGAGCAAAGATCCGACTGATCCACTTGAGGCCAACCGACCCACTCGAGGTCCTGCCAACCCACTCGTGGTCCGACCGACCCATTCGAGGTCTGACTGACCTGCTTTAGCCAGGCCCATACTAATCAGAAAGCTCCAGAAGCCCCTTCCAATTGGTACCAGAATTCTGTTATAACATATCCCACGACGCAACCACGTCCTGGTGCCACCTGGCCACCACCCTGATTCTCCTAAGGGCAGATCAGATATTTCTAGCCTAGCCCCTAATAGATTCTGGTTGTGTTCCGTGCCTATATAAGGTAAAGGGAGGACTTCGAGCGGTAAGAGCACTTTTCCTTCTCCACGAGCGATCTCCTTTTGATTCCTCTATTCTGTTGCTCTAAAGCTCCTACTAACTTAGGCATCGAAGTGTCCCCCACCGAAACACCCCCGGCCTGTGGGATTTTTTTGCAGGAATCGGGAGAAGTGCACTCTAGCCAAGTCGAGAGAACCCGGTCCGGGAGATTCAGCAACAACAGGTTGGTGCTAGAGGAAAAGTTGAATCTCCATTCTCGTTTCCCTTCTCTAAAAGGAGGAATCCATCGCTAAGATGATGGCGAAGGAAAGAGCTCAGAACACTTTCAATAGGAGAGGCTACTCCCAGTCAGGATCGGGAGAACCTCCCTAGAAGAATGATGCCGCCGAGCCTATCATTACTCTGGGACAGCAGCAGTTCCAGACTCTTTTGAACCACATTGACACTCTTGCCACTGCGGTTCAAAACCTCCAAGATGCGGCCAATGATAGACAGCAATCGCTCGTGGCATCCCAAACTGGCCGTCAAACTGCTGCCAAGGAAAGTTGACAACAAGGAGTCCCTCAAATCCGCTCCCATGCAACCTCGGAGCCCCGGAGGTCACAAAGGGCTCATGCCGATGGAAAAAGAGTGAGGTCCGTCTCACACTCTTCCACGGACTCGGTCCCTGATGACAATCAGTGCCGCGATGAGGACCCGAGAGACTACACCAGCAAGCTCCAGCGCATGGAGGAGCAGATTGCTGAGTTGGTCGACCAGTAGAAGGGAGAAGGGGCGCAAGCGTACGACTCTCACCCACCTTTCTCTGCCATAATCATGGGGAAAGCCATCCCTCGTCACTTCAAGATACCTCAGGTGGATGCCTACGATGGCACCACCGATCCACTGGATCATTTGGACACTTACAAGGCCTACATGATGGTATAGGGCGCTTCTGATGCCCTCCACTGCATCGCCTTCCTGTGACATTCAGGAAGGCAGCTCGGATGTGGTTCTCCGCCATCCGATCAGGTACGATCCATTCATTCTCCCAGCTAGAAAAACTATTTTTGTCCTATTTCAGGACCTGCAGCCAGATGCCAAGGAATATGGACTGCCTCTTCCTTGTGCAGCAGAATGAAGGAGAAACCCTCTGGGATTACATGGCCCGATTTAATTCGACGGCCATGGAGGTCCCGGACCACAATGAACATGTAGCTATGTCAGCCTTCAAGAGGGGGCTGTGATTGTCTAGGCTCACCTTCTCACTGGACAAAAAGTTTTCGACAAGCTACTCCAAACTACTGGTCCGGGCACAAAAATATGCCCTGTCAGAAGAACAAGCGGCAAGCCGATGCCAGGCTGAAGGAAGGTCAGCCCCCAAGAAGAGGAGTGACAAGGCTCCCTAAGTCTGACCTCCCAGCGATGGCACCAACTCGGCCCGACGCCGCAGCCCTAAGCCGAAGGATTTTCCTAGGAAGTTCGAGACTTACACACCTCTCTCCCTTTCGAGGGAGGAAATCCTTATGGAGATAGAGAAGGAGACCTTCCTGCAGAGGCCTCGCTTAATGAGGAGTCCCTCCATATCAAGGAGCAGGGACAAGTACTGTCGGTTCCATAGTGACCATGGGCACAGCAAAGAAGATTGCCTCCAGTTGAAGGACACGATTGAAGATCTGATCAAGCGGGGGTACCTGCACAAGTACATCCGACCCCAGAGGAATCAGGCTGAAATTTCTACTGCCAGAGACCCCCCCGGAGGAAATAGAGCTACCCAACCAGCACCCCACCGACGAAAATATTGGCATGCTCTACCGTCAGTCCGATTGGAAGTATGAAGAAGGTCAGGACATCTCGAAGAGGCTCCGGAGTTCTAATGTAATCAGCTTCTCCGACGAAGACCTCTTAAAGGCCCAGATCTCTGGAAATGATCATGTTGTTGTATCTACAGTAATTGCCAATTATGATGTAAGAAGGATCCTTATTGATAATGGAAGTTCCACCGAAGTTTTACTGTATGATGCTTTTGTCAGAATGAACCTGCCTAGAACCAGGCTGCAAGAATCTCCAATATCATTGACAAGGTTCGGGGGGAACTCTGTCGGCGTAGAAAGAAAAATAACTCTGCTCGTGACTATCAGGTCAGAGCCTTATCAAAAGACCCCCCCCCCCCATCAATTTTGTGGTCATACGCACGACATCGGCTTACAACGCCATATTAGGATGACCGGCCCTTAAAAATTTCGAGTCATTGTGTCTACCTACAACTTGCTGGCAAAATTTCCGACTCGGAACGGGGTCGGAGTGATGAGGGGGGAGCGTAGGATGGCCAGGCAGTGTTTAACCATTCAAGACATGCAATCAGAAGACCGCTATACCTTGGAATAGCTCGATCCTAGGGCCGAAGTCAACTGCTGCGGACAACCGATCGAAAGGATCCTATTCGTATCCCTCAGGGAGGACAATCCCACTAGGGTCCTGCAGATTGGAAGCACACTCAGCAAAGAAGCCAAGTTGGAGTTGGTCAGTTTTTTACGAAACAATGCCGACAGCTTCGCCTGGTCGGCGTCGGACATGCCAGGCATCTCGTCGGAGGTCATAACCCACTAGCTCAAGGTGGATCCAGCTTACAAACCAGTCCGACAGAAGAAGAGGACTTTTGCCCCCGAGAGACAGAGAGCAATTGATGAGGAGGTCAGGAAGCTCCTTGAAGCTGGCTTCATTTGAGAAGCCCACTATCCCGACTGGTTGGCGAATGTCATGATGTGAGGAAAGTTAACGGAAAGTGGAGGATATGCGTAGACTACACTGACCTCAACAAAGCTTGCCCAAAAGATAGCTTTCCCTTACCAAAGATCGATCAATTGGTGGATGCCACTACCGGTCATCAGCTCCTGAGCTTCATGGATGCCTTCTCCGGGTATAACCAAATCAGCATGCAAGGATGAGAAGACAGCCTTTATCACTGACAAAGGGCTGTACTGTTACAAAATGATGCCCTTCGGCCTGAAGAATGTCGGAGCCACCTTTCAGAGGCTGATCGATAAGATGTTTAAAGAGCAGTTAGGAAAGAACATGGAGGCATACGTTGACGATATGATAGTCAAGAGCCTCCGAGTGGCCAACCACATCAAAGATCTAAAAGAATCTTTCGGTACCCTGAGACGCCACTGCATGAAGTTGAACCCAGTCAAATGCACCTTTGGGGTGACCTCCAGAAAATTTCTTGGTTTTCTGGTTACACAGCAAGGAATTGAGGTCAACCCTAACAAGATTAAAGCTGTCATCGACATGGAGCATCCAACCAGCAAGAAGTAGGTGTAGGAACTCATAGGCCAGATAGCATCTCTCAGCCGCTTTATTTCTAGATCAACCAAAAAGTGTCTCCCTTTCTTTAAAACTCTGCGGTAGTCAGATCACTTCTAGTGGACCGATGAGTGTCGGTCGGCCTTCGAAGCACCGAAGGCGTATATGAAGACTCCTCCCTTACTTGCTAAGCCTGTGGAGGGAGAGCCCCTGTACCTTTATCTGTCAGCATCGGATGAGGTAGTGAGCTTTGTCCTCATCCGGATATGAGAGAACAATCAGCAAAGGCCTGTCTACTATATCAGCAAAGTACTCCATGATGCTGAAACAAGGTATCCCAAGATGCAAAAGCTTGTTTACTCCCTGATCATGGCAGCCAAGCGATTGCGGCCTTACTTTCAGGCACATCTGATTATTGTCTTGACTGATCAACCTCTTAAGGCGATCCTCAAAAGTCCCGATACTTCGGGGCAACCCACCAAGTGGGCCATCAAGCTTGGCAAATTTGACATTTCCTTCTAGTCTCGATCGGTCATGAAAGCTCAGGTGATCGCCGACTTCATAGTGGAGTGTACTTGGAAACAGGAAATACCTCCGCAAATAGCCGACATACCTGAAGATGATATTGTTGAAGAATCAGAACTCTCCTGGACACTCCATGTGGACGGGGCCTCTAACCATGCTGGTTGCGGAGCAGGCTTAATCCTAGCCAATCCCAATGGATAGAGCCTAGAATATGCCCTGTATTTTGCATTCCAGGTATCAAACAACCAGGCAAAATATGAAAGCCCTCCTTGCAGGATTGAGGATAGCCGATGAGCTGGGCATCAGTCGGATTAGGGCCTTTTTCAATTCCCAACTGGTGGTAAACCGGGTGAAGGATGAATTCAAGGCGAGAGATCCGACCCTAGCCAAATACTTGAGCAAGGTACAAAGCCTCGTGACTCGACTTAAATCTTTCGAGATTTTTCATATACCTCGAATGCAGAATTCTTGGACGGATGCCTTGTCATGGTTGGCCACTGCCATCACCAACTCCTCCGACCGGACCTTCGTGGATTACCTGCAATGCCCAAGCATTGCTGAAGAGATAGATGGAATCCATCAAGTGGAGCGAGAAGCTTCTTGGATGGACCCCATCCTTGCGTTCCTCCTTGAAGGAATCCTATCAGAAGATAAGATCGAAGCCAAGCGTGTGCGTTGGACCGCCTCAAAGTACGTTATCCTCGATGAAACTCTCTACAAACAATCGTTCACGCAACCATTGCTGAAGTGCCTGGGGCCGTCGGATGCCAATTACGCATTCAGAGAGGTGCACGAGGGCATATGCGGCGATCACCTAGGAGGTAGGTCTTTGGCCTACAAGATCATCCGACAGTGCTACTACTGGCCGACCATCCAGAAGGACGTATCAGACTTTGTCAAAAAGTACGATGCATGCCAAAGGTACTCTAACATTCAAAGACGACCAGCTAGTTAGCTAACCTCGCTAACCACCCCCTGGCTGTTCGTACAATGGTGAATGGACATCCTTGGGCCATTCCCGCTAGCGTCCGGACAACGAAAGTTCTTGATCGTAGCCATCAACTACTTCACCAAATGGATGGAAGCTGAGCTGCTGGCACAAATCATAGAAACCAAGGTGGAAAACTTCATCTGGAACTACATTTATCTTTCAGTTTGGCATACCACAGGCAATCATCACCGACAATGAAAGACAGTTTGACAACCCAAAATTTTGGGACTTCTGCCAGCAGTACCATATTTCCCACTGGCTACTTTAGTCGGACATCCCCAATCCAACGGGGAAGTCGAAATCATCAATCGGATGATCCTGCACGGGTTAAAGACCCGACTGAACAACGCCAAGGGACTCTGGGTAGAAGAACTTCATTCGGTACTCTGGGCCTATCGAACTACCTCCCGGATGGTGACCGGAGAAACTCCATTAATCTCACATACAGGAGTGAGGCAGTCATACTGGTGAAAGCTCCCTGCAATCCTTCCGGATTGATCATTTTGCCGAACTAGCCAACTCAGAGTGGAGAAGGATTGACCTCGACTTGCTCGAAGAAACCCGACTCCAAGCTGATCTGAAGATGGCGACATATCGCCAAAGGATTGCTAGATATTACAACTCTCGAGTCAAGGCTCGAAGCTTCTGGATTGGAGACTTGGTCCTACGGAAGACAGAGATATCCAGGCTGACCAAATAAGGAAAGCTCTCCCCTAACTAGGAAGGTCCCTATCGGGTGGTTGAAGTGATCCGAGCCAGAACTTACCGACTCGAGCATCTGGATGGACACAAGTGGCGCGTCCTTGGAATTTAAATAACCTCCGCATATTATCAATAAAGGCTACAATTCATTCTATGACAAAGTCCGACCCCATTCGGCAAAGGCTCTAGGGTGCCCACTCAAAGTCCGACCTCGCTCGGCAAAGGCTCTACGGCAGCCCATTCAAAGTTTGACCCCGTTCGAAAAGGCTCTAGAGCAGCCCACTTAAAGTCCGACCTCGCTCGACAAAGGCTCTAGGGTAGCCCATGAAGGTGAAAAACACATACACCTAGCATACAATATGCAGGAAAAGAGGGCAGATAGATATGCATTTTTAAAATAATTTTAGAACATGCACAGCGGAAGGCTTGGTAGATAGATTTAAACGATCTACTGATCTGCCCGCAACAGAAACTAGCATAAAGATCTAGCGTGCATATTACATCAAAAGTAAGTAAACAGTAAAAATAATAGTACCATACCTTTATACCAAGAGAGAAGCAGTGGAAGTGCTGTAAGAAGGAGGAGGGTGCTCGAGCCACACACGCGTCTAGCCTCTACAGGATATCCACACTTGGGCTCGACTATGATCAACTCTCTCGGAGTGCTAGCTCTTCGAGATCCTTGGCTGATCTTCTTCTTCCAGGAAGACTAGGAGGAGAGCAGGAACCCCTTCCCAAAACCTCTCTTTCCAAGACCTAGCTAGAGTGCTAGGTTGCTCACACCCAATCCCAAAACCTCTCACAGCCCTTCTCTATTTCCTCTCTCAAAGCCTTCTTTTGCTGTTATTGTAATGTAGTGTAACCTCCACAACCTATAGAATGACCTTCATTTATATGTGCAGCTATGAGAGGGAGAAAGAGGAAGGAGGAGAGATGGAGGGAAAGAATGGGGGAGAGGATCAAGGTCATACCAAATGAGTCCAACCCAAAGAGGTAAGTATGACAATCATACCATATAACCTTAGAGCCAAAACTAGTTTGAATTCAAAATCCAAACTAAGTCAAAACATGTCCAAAATCCTTCCAAAAATTCTTCCCAGAAAACTGCCCATGAGTTTCTGGTTGAGCAGAGACGAGTCGACTCGAACAAATTCGAGTCGGCTCGTCTAGGACACAGAACAGTCATACTGTTCAATCGAGTCGGCTCGAGCGGGGTCGAGTTGGCTCGAGCGGGGTCGGGTTGGCTTGAGCGGGGTCGGGTCGGCTTGACCATACCACAGAACGAGTCGGCTCGAGCAGGGGTCAAGTCGGCTCATCCATAAATACTTCTTGTCACTGCCAAGTGTTGACCCCTCAAGTGTCGATACATCGTCAATCACATTGACCGCCAGTGACAGCAAACGATTCTCAATCATCGATTAGCCTCAAGATCAAATAGAAATCCTCTATGGTGTGTGACCCCATAAGTTCGAACACTAAACCAGTAGTACTGGAACATTTTCAGTACCAGTCAAAATCCTCATCTAGCAATAATCCCCGACGTCCGGATAGGTCGAAGATGCAGAGCACCTCACAAGAACCTCTGGCATATGGTTGCACCATAATTCATCCCTTTGACCTCACAATGCTCAGGATGACCTAGGGTTAGCTGCCAACCCTAATTTGGTTTATCCAGATCATGTCTCAACCTCACAAGTTCTGGACTCCTCACAAGAACTACCCTGGCCAAGGTTTTGCTGAATTAAGACATAGTGAGTCATTCACTACAAACTATTTGGAGAGGTCAATTCCATCTTGATCCACCACCGCTCCACAAGTACTTGACTGTACCCAGAAACCTTCCATCACTGGATTAGAAATCCAGGTAGTCCGGTACCAAAGTACAGTGAGTTGCTTGCAAGCTACCATGGTATCTCAGGTCTGAGGGACGCATATACCCATATCCCTTTGCGAGAAACCCTTTGGCAGAAGGGAGCTCTGCAGATGGTCACGTTCAGTGAAATGTCATACATTTCACTTGCATGTCACACCAGTATCTCCACACTCCTTGATTAAGAGGACAACCAACAAATGAGACATACAACAACCTATACTTGATATATCGTCGTCCAATAACAATGTATCCTTTGGTTGTGAACCAGTTTAAGAACTACCTGATATGTCCTCTCTATATCAAATAATGTAGTTCTAAGGACTCCATCACACAAGAGTTCTTTACAGAAAAATGTAAATATGATGGACAGCTAAAATAAATAACTTTTATTTATTAAAAAAAGAATATATATATAAATACAAAGATAGCATAACCGTCTACAGCCTAGACGATTGGCTTTGGGACACAATTCTCAACAGTCCACTCAAAGTTCGACCCCGTTCGGCAAAGGCTCTAGGCAGCCCACTCAAAGTCCGACCTCGCTCGACAAAGGCTCTAGGGCAGCTCACTCAAAGTTCGACCCCGTTCGGTAAAGGCTCTAGTGTAGCCCACTAAAAGCCCAACCTAGATCGAAAAATACTACTTGAAGTTCCTAAATACTTGAGGGATTTCCCTACAAATGGCTAAGTTCAAAATTTTCTTAGAAATATTTCTGAAAGAGATGAGTTCGGACTAAACCAACCTCTCGATACTTAAAAATATTTTTAAAAGAAATGAGTTTGGACTAGGCCGACCGCTCCATATTCAGAAAAATAAACACTAAAGACATATATCAAAGGAATAAGTCATTTTATTCCTTAACAAAAGATTTTTACAAAAGCGAGCAGACTTTTACAAATATTCCTAAGTTTGGCCCTGTGGGTACATAGGGGGACTGACTGGTGGAACTCTGACTTCAACCTCCTGTGCCATATCCGAAGTCCCAACCAAAGCATCCGTCGGTCCCATGTCTGCAGCAGCTTGGATGTCGGCTCCGATGTCGGTCGGGCCCCCTGCCTCTCCTGCGATAGCAGCAGCTTGGAGTCGGCTCCGATGTCGATCGGGCCCCCTACCTCTCCTGCAGTGGCAGCAGCTTGGGCATCGGCCCCGATGTCGGTCGGGCCTACTTTTTCTTCCACTGGCTACGTCAGTTGTTGGATGGACAGGTCAAGCTCCGGGAAGGCCTCGGCTACCTTCTTCAAGCAATCATCGTAGCCATAATCATAGCTTGCCACTCCGGCCTCTTCCATCTCCTCCTCGAAGCTGGCGGAAGTCTTGTACTCTGCCACGGCATTGCTGACCTCTTTCGTCGCCTGCTCTTTAGCCTCCTTCAGTAGGGCCATGTATTTTGCCGACACAGCTTGGTGGGCTCGGGAGTTCCTCTCGGCGCTGGCAGACCGCTCCTCCTCCTCACTCAACTGACAGATTAAGGAGCCCACCCTCTTCTTCTTCTTCAATCTGGCCTCTCGGTCGGCCAATTGGACCTACAGGTCTTATGCCTGCTTCTTCAGGGATTTGGCTTCGGCCCAACTGGCCAACAACCCTTCCTCTACAACCTTTCGTGATGCCTCCACCTCCGTTCTGGCCGTCTCCAACTCCTCGACCTTCTTGGCCGAGGTCTCTGCCATAAAAAGCATCTCGTCGAGACCCTCGTCCATTAACGAGATCTCATGGAGAAGCTGCAAACAACAAAATAGTGTTAGTCACATACAAGGAACGAGGAGAAGAGGACATAAGTTGGAAGGCTAATGACTTACCCTTAGCAGGTTGAGGTAGGAGCTCTTCACTACCTCATTCAGATTTCGCCGACTCGATTCTTCCCAGTCGGCTTCCATGATCGCCCCCTTGAGCAAGTCCCTAGCCTGCCCGGGGTCATGGAGAGCGTGCCAGCGCTGGAATGTTTCATAGCTGACTCCACCGGCCTCAGCTCCTTCGGTCGCTCCCTTCCCCTTGTCTGTTGGGTGAATCACTTTTGTCGGCTCAGTTGATAATGGGGCTGAGGCTGTCGCCACTTCGGCCGGCTCAGATGGCACTTGCTTCGGTCGAGCGGCCGATTCCCTGGCGATGGGCGAAGGTCCTAGCCCTTTTGCTGCTAACCTCTCCGATAGAGGCACATTATCCTCTTCGGAGTCTGATGCCACTATGATTGCGGGCCACTCTCCACCCACTATTTCTTTGCCTTGTCCACGGTCGGCTTCACAGACTAGGCGGCCCTCTTCCTCGCCGCCTGCTGTGCTACCTTTACTCTGTCAGGTTTCATCTTCCCTCCTGTTACAAGGACAAAACCAAAGTAAGTAAAGAAAGCCCATGGAATAGAAAGAAGACCGACAGTAGCGGATTCTATCCTACCTAAACATTTGTGGTGGCTGATTCTGGTCAATTGGAGGTTGTCCTCCCGGAGTAACTCATATATCATGGTGACGCCAGCTGCCTCCATCCTATTGAAGTATGCCTGGTCGGCCATCAGCACTGCCCTCCCTTCGTTGGCCGTCAGCCTGGGTTCCTCCCATGATAGAGCAAAAGCCCAAGGCTGAAGACTATCCATGAAAAACAATCTAGATTTCCATCCGTAGATGGCCGACGGAAGACCTCCCAGTATCTTTCGTCCAAGGCGAGGGCTAAACATCCACCATTCTTGGATCCTAAAATCTTTCTTCAGGATGAAAAAGTTGGTGAAGAGGGAAGTCCTGGGCTCGACCGCGGCTCTCCAGCATAGAACGACGAAGCAGCTGATCGCCCGAATGCTGTTTGAGGTCAGCTATGCAGGGGAGATCCTATACAAGTTGAAGACCTCTATAAAGAAATCACATAGGGGAACCTAAGTCCTGCCTTAAGATGGTCCTCATATATCGGAAGGGCACCCGGACTCAGTGGCCCGGCACCCTTCCTTTGCGGTTTGGGATGGAGAGGTGCAAGGTAGAAGGAATGTTATATCTAACCCTTAGAGCCTCTACCCTCTCTCGTGTCATTTCAGACTGGACTTCGCTGAGGCCTAACTCCTCCCTACGACTGGAACTCCGGCTACCGGAGGTCATCACTATGGAGTTTGAAGAAGAGGGAACTGACCTGAGAGTTGGTTTCCTAAGGAGACGGTGACGGCAAAAGGAGGCGCTCTATCTCTTCGAATGCGAATGTAGCAGGGAGCTCCACCCAGAACCTTGGCACCTCCTTTTATAGCCCTTGAGAGAGTTGGTTCCCACCGTCCCTCGACCCTCACGTCCCAAGCGCCAGGCGGTACGACTCCCCACATGACGAAAGCCGATGCGATGCAAGGAAGCACAGTCAAGCCGCGATCCGCATGATCGCCAGATCAGTGGCGGAGAGTTCGCCTCCAGTACGGTGCCGACCGCCCAGATGCCACCACATCACTCAACTCACTTCCGAAGCCCGACGGTTGAGCGGGCCAGGCTGACCCTTCATCATTGTGCCCCTTTCGCATTAACCACTGCTCCCCCGCCTCCAATGCGGGGTCGACACCTATCCCGAGCGCAAATCTTTGAAGATTAGAAATGACCAGACGTGGCACGCCTGATCAGATCCACAATCATTTCAAGGATGGATGCATTCAATGCGAGGATTATGCTCTCGCCCTTCGAAGCCATAAGCCCTCCCGAAGGACAAGAGCGGGGGGGGGGCAACTGTTATACCCAATCAGCTTTTTTCTAAACCGGACCGAAACTGACGGCCCTTCAATCGGGACGAACCAAAAATCCGATCGACCCACTTGAGGCCGACCGACCCACTAGAGATCTTGCCGACCCACTCGAGGTTCGACTGACCTGCTTCAGCCAGGCCCATACTAATTAGATGGCTCCAGAAACCCCTTCCAGCTGGTACCATAATTCTGTTACAACAGATCCCACGATGCAAACACGTCTAGGCGCCACCTGGCCACCACCATGACTCTCCTAGGGACAGATCGGATATTTCCAACCTAGCTCCTAACAAATTCTGGTAATGTTCCGCGCTTATATAAGGTAAAGGGGGGACTTCGAGCGGTAAGGGCACTTTTTCTTCTCCACGAGCGATCTCCTTTTGATTCGTCCATTCTATTGCTCTAAAGCTTCTACTAACTTAGCCATCGGAGTGTCCTCCACCGGAACACTCCCGGCCTGTGGGATTTTTTTGTAGAAACAGGGAGAAGCGCGTTCCAGCCAGGCCGAGAGAACCCGGTCCGGAAGATTCAGCAGCAATACTTAGCAACGATCCTTTCAAGATTTGAGCAAAGAACACATGAATTTATTTCTCCCCATCATGCATCTTTTACTTCTACTTCTCCATCTTCTTCTTATTTTTTATTCCTCGATCTAGTTGATTTAAAAATCCAATCTACTAAAAATCAGAGATTTCAATGGCTTAGTAATTAGAATAAATTTGACCCTGACCTATTTTATGTACAAAATAAATACATGACACATGCATTTGTACGGTAGGTATGTGATATGTATCGCTGCCTGGTTGTGACAGCACAAACAGGGTTGGTTCGATGGTCAATATTTACCAGGTCATATAGCGCCGGTTATTTAAAATGCTAGCTAGGTTCCGGTAGAGCCCGGCCTTATCCGAACCCAACCTGCTAAGACTCTACATCCTATGCAGATTAGGTATTTCTCGAAGATTTGTGGTTGAAATTCTGGCCAGAGTTGACAATGGAAGCAGTCTGGATGATCACTGGGATGGGAGGCAATGTAACAAGAAGAAAGTTGCAAGATTTGTTGTTGATATTAGTGGAGCTGCTTGCACCACTAGCTGAAAGGTTTTCAGCAAAAAAATTTTCGTACAATACAATCCACCATAAAAGTTGTTTAAGGCCAGTTATAAGTTATAACCTTTCTGATGATGAATTCTGCCTTTTAAGTTACACTTCATGGATGCAATTTAGAAGAAGTAAGTAATCATTATTTTGAGGCTTTGGCAAACAACTATTGGAGTTATCTTTTCTTTCATTCATCTTTTTTTTTTTTCTTTCTTTCTTGTTTCGATCAAACCTATTCAAAGAGTTGCCTCTGGATCTAGATATGTTACTTGGTTAAATCATGACCGACATCTAGCAACATTCAATGACAGTGCATTTGTATCATCAGCAATCAAACATTGCCTCGGTTTATTGCAGCATGTGGTGTCTTAACCACCATCGTGTTCACTAGTTCTATAAAAAAAAAAAAAAAAAAAAAAGAAGTAATCGAGTCTTGAGTTCCATGAGTCACATATTGCTAACTTTGATGACCTTTCAGGCATTGACTTGTATGTCTAAATTAAACAGGCACAGTGCATGCTGAACTAATAGGGCTTCTAAAGTGCATGTTTTTTATTCACTTCAAGTAAAAACCTTCTCATTTGTTTATTCCCAACCATAATGTCCGATCGTTCCAATAACATTAACAAAGAACTTTGTGGTTTCTTAGTTCATACGCTACTTTAAGAAGAAAAAATGACCAAAGATTTATCATGATCATTATTATGAACAGAATATCCATAGGCATAAAGTAATACGACGAGCCATTAATTTATCAATTATTAACACAAAGGATTTAGTTGACAACTCGAAGATGCATGCTTCGTTTAGGGTTAGGTATATCCATGTTTGTCCACAGGCTCTTGGCATTTCTTGCGAGAAATGAGCCATTAATTTATCAATTATTGATACAAAGGAACTAGTTGACAAAAAGGAAGATGCATGCTCTGTTTAGGATTAGGTATATCCTTGTTTATCCATGGGCACTTGGCATTTCTTCTAAGAAATACGGTGGCAAACACCTGGAGTTCATTTGGTTAGGGATAATTTGATATGAAAAAATAAATTACATTTATGATTATCATAGTATAAAAATGAGAGATGATAAAAAAAATAATAAATTTATGCCTATTTTTTAGAAAGAGGAGGTAAAACAAGTATCATGGATGGATCGATATTTTGTATAATTAAAATATAAATAACATTATACAAAAGATTATTTGATTATAATCATTATATAAAAATTATTTGAAGACGACAATCCTATTTTTAGTATTAAAAAAATATTTTTATTGATATGTATATTTATAAATTTGGTCATATTCTTATATAGGATTATTTCCAACTAAATGTAATAATATCATTTTCTAAAAAAAAAAATTTACTAACCAAACGTGATAAAAATTATTTTTCTCTGTAATTATTCTTTTAGATAAATGATTCCAGGAATCATCATAGTATTCCCGTAATCTAATATATCCCAACCAATGGACCCTTGGTATTTAATTAGAAACAAATTCCATATAAAGACATAAAAGCATCATAAATGTTGGCGTAGAGTTCCTTTTCTGACCGGGCGGAGCTACTGGATCGCAGGCCCGCTCCCTGGTTCACATGCAAAATAAATCACTGGCCGGAATGGCTCCAGCGAGGACACTCCGATGCTTAAGTCAGAGGTGGACTCCAGCCACAGAATGGGGAATATTCCTAGCGCAGAGAACTCGCTGATCTCTGCGAGATGGAGATTCCTCTCCTCCAACATTTCGCGAATGGGAACGGCCTCCGAGCCAGTCAGTAAATCATAATCAGACTGATCAACCGCCAAAACTTTTTTTTCATCATTGGCAACTAGACGTGGCTCCTTCCACTCGCTACTGAAATCCCATGGTTCGGTAGACGACACAAAAATAAAGTTGGACTTCCATCCATGGATGGCATTGGGCATGTCCATGATGATCTTGCGACCAGGCCGAGGATTGATCATCCACCATCCGCGACCGTGGAAATCCTTCTTGAGAACAAAAAGAGCAGTAAACAAATTGATCCCGGGATTCACGTTGGCTATATATATGGCACTAGACCAAAAACCCACAAATGTTCCGGATGCTGTTCGAAGTCAACTGCGCAGGCACTATTTGGTACATGCGAAAAATCCTGATGAAGAAGGGATGTAGAGGAAATCGAAGCACCCGACGGGAGATTTATTCACCCGCTCTTTGCGGGAAGTATTAAAGGAAACCCTTCGGGAACGTGATAACGTTCTCGAAGGTGGGCGACCTTTCCTGGTGAGACGGAACTGGGAACTAACTCCGGACTCACTACATCCTCGGCCCCAGAGGGCCCGGCTGTTTCCCCTTGACTTTCTACGGTCCCAGCCATGACAAAAGAATGAAGCGAAGAAGCAGAAGGAAGATTCTACCTGTGAAAGCGACTGATGACCAAGAATAGGAAAAACTAGACAAAAACTGAAAGTATGCAAGGTTGAAGAAGCTTCCTCAGCCAGACTTTTCTTTCTCATAAAGGACAAGGAGGCTCCAAGGTGACATCTCGATAAACGAAACCATCTTCCCAAATCCGCCACGAACGCTTGAGATGGATGCGCAATCCCAAAACAGTCTTAAACTGATTTGACGCGGGATGGACCGAAGGTCATAATCCGTACAAATCAATGGCTAAGGTGGAGCTCACCTTTTATCAAAAGGACGGGAAGAGGCCACGACCGCCGCTCAGATCCCAACCAGAAGATCGACCAAATCATCGCACAACAGAAAAAGAAAAGACAATCCCTGATCCGCCCGCTCCTTTTCATATCCCAATCAGAGAATGACAGCTGTCCGGCACCTGATCCTCGAATCAGCTGGCAATTTTGGCAGACGGTCCAATCAGGGATTTTGTAATCATCTGCTGCACCAATCCCCAAGGGAAAGCGACAAACCAGTAATACTCTCACTCTTCGAGGCAGATCGTTGCTTCAAAAATTGAGAGTAGGGGGCAACTGTTGAGATATGTCAGTCCAAGCACAAACCAACCATCGATTCGATCGGCCGGAAACATTTCTCCTGAACCAGGCACCAAGGTGTCCGAAAGAAACCGAACAACTATCGGGCAAGCCAAAGCCGAAGCTCTCAACTTTATCCGAAAAGCAAGCCTGTGATCCCTACTGAAGACAGGGCCCTCAGCTCGAACCGAAGAGTGATCTTCACTGTCAATCGAAGACACGGTCTTCGAATTATGTTGAAAACATAGTCTTCGGTCTACGACAAATACCAAGTCTTCGATCTATGCCGAAGGCATAATCTCCGATCTATCTCAAAGGGGTCCGAAGACAAAGGCACACCTTCGATTCGGCCACGAATTTTTCCAAAAATAAAAGAAGCCCGGAGATAGACCTTCGATCTGTCTTCGATCTCCACAAACATGGCAAGCAACGATTATCATCAATTCTACAACTGTCTACAGAGCACAACCACGTGACCATTAACTTCAATAGCAACGTCTCCGGCCTGACCGAAACCGTTTAGTAACCGTCCACGATTGCGAATTGAGGAGAAGAAATTAATTCCCCGGTCGTAACTGCTGGAGGGGAAACGAAATCGCAAACCGGATGACTCATTATAAATAACGGTAAGAGAAGATGCTCCAGGTAAGGGCACAAGATACTCCTGAAAATATCAGTCTTCTCCTCTCCATTTGATCCTCCTCAGAATCTTTCAAATTCTGTGGCTAGAGCCCGTCTTTGACTTAGGCATCGGAGTGTCCCCCGCTGGAACCACTCCGGTCAAGGATTTGTTTTGCATGTGAACCAGGGAGCGGGCCTACGATCCAGTAGCTCCGCCCGATCGGAAAAGGGACTCTACGCCAACAATAAACATTAATGGTTTTATTCATTATGATTGACTTTACTCCTATATTCTCATGCCAAGAAGTCTAGTTGAATTAAAATACTTGCACAAGTTTCCTCTTCATTATATTGAAGTGATATTTGTGGCTGTCCGCCTAAAGACGACCATTTTTCTGAACCTGGTGGAATTGCTATTCTATCAAGACCGAATTGATGATCAAGGAGTCCAAAAAAGAAAATAAAAAATAAACCCAAGGATAAAGTTGGCCTGTCTATTATAAGCAGCAATGTGATCCACAAGCTCTGCTAAAATCTCTCTGTCTCTCTCTCCATAAGCTCATGACTCATAAGTTTTTATTCAAAATGGAAGAAAGATATGCTGTTTATATTGCAGATCATTCAGTGCTCACTAAGTAATGATCTCTCTTCATCAAGTGCAAGAAAATCCAAATCAGTTTACAGAAATGAAGCACAGCTCCACAAATTCAGTCATTCCTGAGAGGTAGCTAATTCTACCAGGCAATATGTATATATGACAAATAAACAGTTGCTGCACTTGAAAGAAATTATATGGAAATAATTTAATTATATTAATTTCATTCCCTCTATGGAACGTTCTCAGCTGGGTTGTTTTCATTGTCCTCTAATTTCTCTAGTTTAAAAAGAAAATGTACTAATGAAAACATAATTACACAGAAAAAGAAAAGGTATTATTTATGAATGCCAACTAGATTCACCTGTTCATATGGATATACTTTATTGAAAATAGAGAAATTGTCTATCGTTCTCTAAATCAAATTCAGCTGTTTTATAATAAGATCTCAACTTGCACCCAAGTGTATTGATACACAATTCAAGTTGGTGTATTATGAAGTAGACTAACGTTCTGCTTAAAACATGAACAAGCACAGCCCCTGTCATAGGATTAAAAAAAGTTTCATCATGTCCAAAAACAGTTGTATCTCATTTCACACATGCATTCAATCCCTCTTTCACTGGCTGAGTTATCAGTCCCCAAACTTTGGTAATTTCTCACCATCAATATTATCTTGTTGAGAAATTTCACCCTCTTTGTACAGCAATGCAGCCTGAATTTATAACCCAGTCTCCAGTAACCATGACATAAGCTTAGTTTTTCAGTTTTTTGGAAATTGAACCTAGAATTTCCATGTATCTTTCTCAAAGTAAGGACATTTTCGAATTTTATCATTTTGAGTGTGAATGGTCATCTCTTACTCTAAATGAAATATAGATTGAAGTAGACTTTGTGATTATAGCACGAGGCAAAAGAAAAATAAGAAGTCCATGGAGATTAGTTGGAATCCAGTGTTGAATACAGAGAACAGCAAATAAGGGATGAAGTTGACATAAAAAAATACTTTAATATATGTTTGTCAGTCTTTTTAATGTATAACCACCTTGTAGAGAAGCATGGCAGTGTTTATTCCTTTGGTCCCCCCTATATTTATTTCTTTTTTAAAAAAGAGTGTTAATACTAATGGTGGGAAGAATGACAGAAATGCTAGAAAAGCCGAAGGAAACCAATGGCTTCTACTCCATCTCTATACATTTTAAAGACTAAATGTGGCAGGTAACCCACGATGATTGATGAAGAATTGTCAAAACGTTCTTAATGGCCAAATCTCTGATCTTATTAGATGAACAGCTCATGCTTTAAATCCTTTTGAGGAATCTTCACTCGAGCTTCACCAGAAGGCACAGTCTCACCATGATTAGAACATAGGATTCCAGAGGTAAAACATTATATACCAATAAACATAATTTAAATTTAAGAGACATAAATCATACCTTTTGAGGCAAGTGAGCTGCAGTAACCAATGCCGACATTGTCAGATGCCTACAAATGTTTATTTATCTCTTTAGTTCCGGATGCTTATTATATTGGTTTCTCCATGAGCAAAACAAAACAGACTAGTACCAATCACCCTTTAAAATACCAACCTTCTTTGTCATCCAAGCATCTCACAGGCCAGAACCGAGTTTTCAGTTGTTGCTCGATCCCTGACAACTCCAGCCGGTATCCTGCGAACATTGCTTGACAAAA
Source organism: Areca catechu (assembly GCA_021397845.1). NCBI lineage: Eukaryota > Viridiplantae > Streptophyta > Magnoliopsida > Arecales > Arecaceae > Areca > Areca catechu. Next base: position 182,369,826 of record CM038052.1, read on the forward strand.
ATGGGTTGCAGGACCTGTGAGAAGCCAAAGGGGAATTATAGGAAAGGGTTGTGGTCACCCGAAGAAGATCAGAAACTGAGGGACTACATCCTTAAGCATGGGCACAGCTGCTGGAGTGCAGTTCCTATCAAAGCCGGTGAGTACCTGCATTACAGAAGAATTCTTAAATTGGTTCAACCAATAATCTAAATTTAACTATGTCGTTCCTGCCAAAACTAAGATGTGGTTTAATCTAATTTTCCTCAAGAGTGTACATCACAATCAACTTTTTTGTTTTCATGGTTCAACCTTTAGAACTAATTATTGAATGCCACCGCAAAATCTGAAGTCCTCATTGCTTTGTGCTATTGTGGTTTTGGAAGCATCATTGTACATCATCATCTTCTTGTCCCTTTACTTGTGCATTCATGGTTTGATTTAATAAAGTGGGGGAAGTGACTCACCTCCCTTATTCCCAAAAAAAAAAAAAAAATCCTATAGAACAAATAGAGCTAAGAGATATACTGGAATATGCACGGAAGAAGGGATCAGTTGTTTGTTGGTATGCATTAAAAACTTGATTGGTCATCAAATATCATTGCTTTTCAGCAAAGCTTAGCCATAATATATATAGGGACAGGTTCAAGTAATACCCGGTGCTACACTTTTTTTGAATTGGATGATGGAGATATTACATCAATGAGTCGAGCTGTTAAATATAATCTATTATCTTTAAAGTGTCCATGTACTAAAGATCACATGATTTGAAGACCCTAACCTATGCATCAAGTAATCAAAACTTGGACTATTTAAATAGCATGAAATTTAAGGATCATGACATTTCTTATTCATCTGGATTAGCTCACTGAATATCTCTAAATTAGCCTAAGATACTTCGTCTGCCAGGCATTCTAGCCTGCCAACCAGAATGATGCTCTACTGTTGTTCAGATTATTCTTTAAAAGTTTCAGGAGTTAGAATTAACTGATAGAGCAGAGACATAAGCCACATTTAATCCTGCATGTAAATCATCCTTGTCCTGTATAAAAAATAGTTTTTTCTTCTTTTTACGAATTATTCTGCTTGTACATTTATCTCTATCACCACTAATCTTCTTTGACAGGCTTGCAACGGAATGGAAAGAGCTGCAGATTGAGGTGGATCAATTACTTAAGGCCTGGATTGAAGCGGGGAATTTTCTCTCAAGAGGAGGAGGAAATAGTCATCAATCTTCAGGCCAGATTGGGCAACAAGTAAGCATTTGCATGATATCTTAGGTGATATTTGGGTAACACCAGCAAGCCAAATAATGAAAATTTCAAAGTTTAATTAATAACAAGTAATTTCTTGCCAGATGTCCAAATATATGTTGTTTCAAAGAATGTACATGAAGTCCTTGTAGTGCAGAGGTCCAGTTGAGATGATTACCTTTTTAAGTTGGGGCACCTGACGTCAATCCATAACCTGTTATCTGATCATTAAAACACTTCTGATGTTTGGTGACTCAAAATGATAAGAAACATCAGAAGAATATGGACAAAAAATAATTAGATAAAAATCTTACTTACCAATATATGAAACAAGTAAATCTAAAACTGTCCACTGTTGGCATTGAACGTCTGAAAGGTAGGGTTTTATATGAATAATTAATGCATAAGTTTTTGATGACTATTTGTTCACATAGTTGACTTCACAAAACCATCCTATCAAAATAAGAAAAAAAAAAAACCAAAAAAGTTGAGAAACAAACTTAGATTGGCATATTTACCTATATTTAATATGTAATTAAGGTAAAGAATCGCATCTGGATTTCCAATTAACTTTTATAGCAAATGCAAGACTTGGCTAGCTCTGTAATAGACTGTGATATGCAGGTCTCATATGTGGCACGCGATGATTAGCTGAAGACTGTCCATTTCCTGTCACAAATTAGAAGAACATTCTTTTTTGCATCATTCAATTCTCTTAAGATAATTGTTTTCTGAAAAGAAAAGAAGAATAAAATTCTTTTCTTCCACAAAAGAGTCATGTCCATGCTAAGTCCTTAAAACCTGTTGGTGTGATGATGAATGTTACAAGTTGATTTATGTGTTGATTTCATGAAATTTTAGCTCTATGATTATGTGGTTTCATTTACACAAGGAAAAGTAAAAAAATAATAAAGAAAAGAATATGCATGGTGATTCTTTGGACTGTCTGCAAACTGACCTGAGGTATTTATCAATTCAGGTGGTCACAGATAGCAATGCATCTGCCTGGAAGAACAGATAATGAAGTGAAGAATTATTGGAATTCCTATTTAAAGAAGAAAGTCATAAAAGCTCAAGGATCAGATCCTCATGGCTGTGTAACAAAATCGCTAGAGCCAACCAATAAAAACCTACTAAATCAAAAGGAGACCAATAACCTAATTCCAAGTTCTCAATCCCTGGAGCCCCCTGAATTGTCTACAGCGGATTCAGGCCAATCCATGAAGCATAGCATGGAACTTGGCTCCTTCAAAGAGACAATCCACCATCATTTGCCTAAGGTTTTATTTGCAGATTGGCTCTCTGTAGAGCAAGTCATTGAGCAGGGTTCAGGGAGCTTCTGTGGTGCAGCAAGTACTCCATGGAACTCCAACAACTCCAACGTTGATAAGGTCCCTAGGCCATCATCTTCGGAAGTTGTTGGACAGTCTAACAGTGACTTTCTCAGTGGATATGGAGATACTGGCATTTATGGTGAGCTTCAAGCACAATTTGAACCTACTGGTCAGATTCCAGGAGATGCTTTCTTTGATCTTTTCACCTTGGGGAAGATTTCAGGTAGTCTTGACATGAACCATGATGTAATATTTTGATTCATCAGTAGAAAGTATATGCACCTATTAGTTTCTGGACCCTTGTTGGATTTTTTGTGCGAATAAATATTCTACTTTTCTGCTTCACAAGATGTCCTTGGAGTGACCATAGGAAGAAGTTTCTTACTATGATACAGTAATAAGAGAATCTTGGCCTTTTGTAGTATAGTTTGGTCCATGGTTGGCAAGTCATATCCAGTCTATTCCATGTATCTGTTGTGTACTTATCATCATCATCAACTTCTTCTTCTCCTCCTCCTTCCTTGACGTCGATTCCTAGACCTCTGGTACTGAACATAGCCTCAGATTTATATAATTGTTACATCCTTTTCTTAGATCCATGAGACATAGTGCTTAAGAAAAACGCATTTGCCTGGTCCACTTTATTGAAAAAAGAAATCGTATATAAGCAAAAATCCTCAGGGTCTCAAGTACAAGGGTTCTTACGCTAATTTAGTCTCTGGATTGACTCTAAGATGGTTTTTTTTTGTGCAAACGGCCCCTTACTACCATCCATCCTGCTTTTCTAATAACAATTGAGAAAACAAAGAAATTAAATTCATGAAAATCCAACATAATCAGCACATCAATATCCGAACTCATGCTGTAGGCAGAAAACAAAGAACACTAAATAAGAAAATACGGATTAGAACATTCCATTATTCACTAAAACAAAAGATAACTTGAACTAATATAATTACGTAAAAACTGCCTCTTGGTTTCAGGATTTTTGTGATCATAATGCAACTAACTTGCTTTCTTGAGAAATTCCAAATATCTTTAATACATAAACATCTACAAATTTGTATTGAGGGACAGAAGAAGGAAAATGAAGAAAGGTACAAATGCATGCGCTCTTATTGAAAGGTTGAAAATTTCCGAATTTTTAGCAACCGGAGGCTAATTGCAATTCAAAATGAGAATATATAAAAATACAGTAAAGAATAGTCCCAAGAGTTCTCCGCATTCATCAGGACGAGCCAATCAGAAACCGAAATCGAAGTAGGAAAAAAAAGTAGTCATTTGAAAAAACAGGGGAAAAATGGTAGTGGGAACTGATTAAGAGAAGGATGCGGAGTCCAAACTCCGATTTTTGGAGAGAAAAAAAAAATAATTCAAATTTTAAAGACAGGGAGAGGGCGGATGTGGGATTATTTATACAGAACTTACAAGGGTTTGTGGGACCTTTCGATCGACGGAGGGGGAGCACCTAAGACCAATGGTGTTGGTGGAAACCATAGCAATGGCGAAAAGAAGAAGACTAGAGTAAATATAAAGAAAAATGGTTCGAAAGCCCCTCGGTGTACCATCATTTATCTACTAGTGACAAATTTCAAGTTCTTCATTCTTCAATAATGCAGTTCGAAAGCCCCTCGGTGTACCATGATAGGTTTAAGAATTATTTCGAAGTCCCCAAACCGCCGTGCTTACGGGTGGCTGGGTGCTACTCCCACCGGGAGCGAAGTTGCTTCAACAATTTGGTTGGAGAACTCCATTTTGAGCTTGCAAAATGTTCAAAATGGCCACCTGAATTCTTCCTTCTCAAATTCATCTTATAAAAAAAATATTTAAAAAAAAAAAAAATAATAAATGTGCATAGCATTTGTTAATATGCGTAGTCAGGATCTAGTCTCTTTCGGGACTAGTCATGGCCTGATCATGATCATAGTCGAAGGGACTAGGAAAGTAAAGTAAATAGTTGGCCATCCATCATCGTGCCATTTGTAATTGAATGTGCATAGCATATTAATTTGATATTGCATTTTATTTTGTCATGAGCTGGTTGTTCTGTGATGTATAATTTATGTATGTTTATAATTTGTTGTTACCATATTTATGCATATATTAGAGGTGATGATAATTTACTGAGCCTATATAACTCATCCCCTGTTTTCTATATCTTTATTATAGATATCGGGCTTTGGAACCAGTCAGTGAAGAGCTAGGATTTAGATGTTAATCCCTTGGTTTACGATTTATCTTAAATTTTAGTTGAATTTTATCTACTTGTTAATCTTGATAAAAAAATTCTAGAAATAATAAATAATTAGTAAATTTATTTTATACTGCTACCTAATTGTTGATTAGAAAGATAGGCCTTGCATATTCGATGGAATTGAACCTTAAGGATATGTGGCCATCTGTCATATTCCTTGCTTGGGCTTCGAATCGGGGCATGATAGATTTAATGGTATCAGAGCAAAGGTTTAAGATCAAGATGATTTAGTTAGTGAAAATGAGGTAGACTTGGGATTTTGATTAAATATTCTTGAATAATTGTCGATACTAAAAGTTTATTTAATTTGATATGTGTATATTATAATCCTAGGTGTTTTGCTAAGTATAGAAGGCTTGCATGAATAAACTGTTGGATTAAACTTCCATAGCTTAATTTTAGGAAGAATATCATCAAGACTAGATAATGGATATATGGATGTATATTTTGAGTTATATTATTGATTTGATTTACTTTGAAAATCTAATTTTGATATAACGATAAACTATGATATAAGTGATTGAAAATTAACATGATGATTATTAAAGCATGACATAATGATATTAAAGCTTGGGTTATGATTACTTAGGATTGCGACATAAATGATTAGAATAAGATTTGAGTGATACCAAAATTTAGGTTGTGATTAATGTGGACTGTGCCTTAAGAGATATTTAAACTTAGTTATGAGCAGTCGGGATATGATAAAAGTTGCAAGAATGGATTCAATGTTTGGATTTATAATTCCTAGATATTGTGCATAAGATTGGTATATGATTGGTGTAAAAGAGGAACATGATTTTTGTCTCTAATATAAGTAGTGAGATTGATCTTGGATGAGTATTGTTGCCGCCAAGACCGTCGTGGCCCGTAGCTGCCACGTCGAAGTGCGCTCCTTTCGTTGCCTGCCGGTCCTCTACTCCTGGACCTGCAAAACAGGGGTTAGTGACCCGGGCCAGGATTTCCGGTGGGGGCACTCCGACGGTCAGGTCAGTGATGATCTAAGGGAACAGATCCTCCTGGTCAGGCTCCTCTTGATGGACTCCGCACTAGGAGGAGTGGGAGATTTGTTGGTGAAAGAAAAACGCAGCTGGGGGAGAGTGATAGCGGGGATAGTGGGGTTCTCTGTCACTCCACTTCTCCTTGTTTTCCGGTGGTTTTCCCTCGACCGTGGTGATGGTGGTGGCGATGTACTCTCTTAATTGAGCTTGCACTTGTGTTGATGGTGGACTGTAGTTCTTTTCTACTGGTATGTTTTTCTGTTGTTACCTCCCCCTTCCGGGGGGGGCGATCGTTCTTTGTAGTTGAAAACTGGCCATTAGGAGTCCACCTCGGGATACTCGTTGGGTTGGCAGACGCGTGGGGTAGGATTCCGTGCCGTGGACGGGACGCCTTTCCTGACAGGTGGTAGGGAAAGCTTCCATTCCTTCTAACATCCTCTCTGGTTGCTCTATTTTGGAAAGTATGGCAGAACCTCGATCCGGGGGCCACCGCCTTAGGAGTGCGTGCCCTCTGGCCGGCCCATCCCCTGGAAGTACGGCCGGACAGGCAGTTATGGCGGCATGGGGGGCGTCGTTCCGTGGTCCTCGGGCGGCATGCCGGTGTCCTGGGACGACAAGGTTTGCTCCGGTCTGGGTGCTCCGAGCTCGTGCGGTCGCCTTGGTGAAGGAGGGTGGAGGATGGACTCGGTCCAGAGGGCGCGCGCTCGGAGAGGCTTCACATCGGCGGGCGAGCTCTTGGCTCAACCTTGATCGCAGGGCACTAACCTCCGAGGGTCTCGCTCTGGAGGGTGGAAGACGGACCCGGTCCAGAGGGCGCGCACTTGAAGAGGCTCCACATTAGCGGGCGAGCTCTTGGCTCGACATCGACCGCAGGGCACTAACCTCCGAGGGTCTCGCTCTGGAGGGTGGAGGACGGACCCAGTCCAAAGGGCGCGCACTCAGAGAGGCTCCACATCGACGGGCGAGCTCTTGGCTCGACCTCGACTACAGGGTACTAACCTCCGAGGGTCTCGCTTTGGAGGACAAAGGACAGACCCGGTCCAGAGGGCGTGCGCTCGGAGAGGCTCCACATCGGCGGGCAAGCTCTTGGCTCGACCTCGACCGCAGGGCACTAACCTCCGAGGGTCTCGCTTTGGAGGGCGAAGGTGGACCCGGTCCAGAGGGCGTGCACTCGGAGAGGCTCCACATCGGTGGGTGAGTTCTTGGCTCGACCTCGATCGCAGGGCACTAACCTCCGAGGGTCTCGCTCTGGAGGGCGAAGGACGGACCCGGTCCAGAGGGCGCGCGCTCGGAGTGGCTCCACATCGGTGGGCGAGCTCTTGGCTCGACCTCAACCGCAGGGCACTAAGCTCCGAGGGTCTCGCTCTAGAGGGTAGAAAGCGGCTCCGACCTAGACGTCGAGCTCACGAGCTCGACCTGGCAGAGGACTGAGCTCGACTTGCTGTCCTGGGAGAGCTCAGCTCAGCTCGGCAAAGTGCTCCGAGTTGAGGTGTTACCTTGGCATCCGCCGTGGCGGTCTCCCTTAATGTGGCGCCTGTCAGCTACCCACGTCAGCGGTCTCGCCACATCATTTGCCCCCACTCCCGAGGCTCGTTAGTGCGCGGCGCTCGGGGCGAAGGGAGTAACTGCAATGCTGACATGGAGAGGCGAAAGTCCGGTGCAATGATGGCCGCGGTTGCTGGCACTTCGAGAGACGGTCCCGCAGGCCAGTGCGGGGGTGCCGCGTGGCTACGTCCGAGGAGCAGTTAATGCTAGCGCAGAATTCTGAGCGGCAAGGACTCCTTTTCTGTCGATGAGCAGCACGTGGCACAGATCCGTTGGCGAGGGGGTCACAACAGTATGGATTTGACGGGCCTTTTCGAAGTGAAAAGAAAAATTTCTTACTCAAAATTCCCTTTCTTTCAAATCCTTCGCGCTCATTGCAGTGTCCAGACCTTTCTTCCCCCGCGATCTGCATCCGTTCTTCTCTTCTCTAGGGGTCTAGGCCGGCTTCGTCTTTCTTCTTTCTCTCCTTTCGGGGTAGGCTCCTTCCTCCTCAGTCCAGTATGTCTCGTCCTGAGTCTTTTGCCCGAAGGGTAGTGATCTCCTCCTCCGACGAGGAGTTGGAGGGGGAGCAGTTTAGGATTAGCATGAGACCAGCCCTTCCTACCCCCCCAGTGTCCGTTGGGGAGCTAGAGGTAGTTCCTTCCCTTCCTGCCTGTCCTCCTCTTCTGCTTGAACCAACCCCTGAGTCGGTCCGGTCAACAGGTTCGGGCGAGGTCACTTCGATAATTTTTGCCACGGAGCTGGGGGCCATCTGGGATGCCTATGGGATCCCGTCTTCTGTTCAGCTCATGGTTCCCCGTCCCGGGGAGCGAGTCACTTTCAGTGGCCCGGGGCGTCTCGCCTTCTATGAGGGGACCTTCTCCGGGGGTCTCTGATTCCCTTTTCACCTTTTCTTCTTATATGTTCTGAACAATTATCGTCTGGATCCCGTCCAGTTTGTGCCGAACGCCATCAAGGTGATCTTCTCCTTCATTGTGCTCTGCCACGTCCACGGGTTCGTTGCCCGGTTCTCTCTGTTCAGGGCATTCTTCACCCTGAAATGCCACCCGACCGAGGACGGGTGGTGGTCTTTGTCTTCTCGCCTGAAGGGCATCAAGTTCGAGCTTCCCTCTTCCATCAAGGGATGGAAGAGCAAGTTCTTCTTTGCGGACATCGAGGGGGTCGACTGGGCATAGAGTGAGCCAAACCATTCCCCGAACCGGATCTCCGCAGTCGAAGCAGCCGATCGGGACGACTACAACCAGCTTCGCACCACCCAGATCCCCTCTCTGGAGGTTCTTCTATCAGAGCAGAACCTTCTCGATGCCAGGGTTGACTCGTCGACGGGGCCGGGTAGGTTCAGCTTCTTCATTCATATGCATCTTCCATTTTCTCCACTTGGGGCTGACTTTCCAAGTTCCTGTGTGCAGGGTTGATCCTTCCGGAGGGTGAGCCATCGCTGGTCTCTAAGAAGAGGCCGCCCACCGGGGTGGTCACCGAGCCCCCTTCGAGGCGAGCCCTGGTTGAGGGAGTGTCGATGTTTGCTCCTGCCGTGCCGACCGCCTCGAAAGGAAAGGAGGTTGTGGGAGCCCCTGTGCGACAGGCAGAGCCACAGGCGGAACCTCCTGTCCTGGAGCCTGCGGCGGCCATCCCGGCCGATGCTGAGCTCCCTGTCCTGGAGCCGGTGGCGGCCATCCAGGCTGATGCCGTTGCTGCCGCTGTTCCGCTCTGCCCCCCAGGTTCGGTGATGGCCAAAGTTGAGGGAGGAGAGTTTCGCCCCAGAGATCCTCTGGCGATGGGGATTCCGGTCATGACGGTCGGTCCTCGGGGGTCTTGCCTCGGAGTGGCGGGCGGTCCTCCTTGCCGTCGGAGTGGCGGGCGCACATGCCCCTCGGGAAAGGAGGAGGGACGAGGCAAGGCGCCGCCTCCCGTTCAAGCTGGGGCCAGAGAGCTCCCTGGCCGACAACCGCGCCTTGGCCTATCACATGATGGACTTCTCCATCCAGCAATGCGACCGGGAGGAAATGGATGGGTTGCCGGTTGGAGCCTTGATCGACAGCATTTTTTCCCATCTCTACATAATAAGCAACTAACCTCCGAGGGTCTCGCTCTGGAGGGCGAAGGATAGACCTCGTCCAAGAGCGCGCGCTCGGAGAGGCTCCACATCGATGGACGAGCTCTTGGCTCGACCTCGACCGCAGGGCACTAACCTCCAAGGGTCTCGCTCTGGATGGTGGAAAGCGGCTCCAGCCTAGGCGTCGAGCTCACAAGCTCGACCTGGCGGAGGACTGAGCTCGACTTGCTGTCCTGGGAGAGCTCAGCTCAGCTCGGCAAAGTGCTCTGAATTGAGGTGTTGCCTTGGCATCCGCCATGGCAGTCTTCCTTAATGTGGCACCTGTCAGCTATCCACGTCAGCGGTCTCGCCACATTAAGTATAAAAGGCTAAATAATTTATACTAATTGATCATGATAAGTAAGCATATTATGGATATTGTAGAGCTGGATAAGATGTTTCTTTATCTCTGGTAAATGGATTTGACCGAACTTCAGAACTGTTGGCTTAAAAGTATAGTGTGTTATGTTATGCTAAATATGTATATTCAATTATTAATTGAATGATTTTGAAAATCTAAACATGATATGGATGAAGATCATGAAAGCTTGCGAGTTTTGTTGTTAATTATCAAATGTAAATCTGGGACTGTTGCAAGATGATGTTTAGGATGTAGGTTATGAAAGAGTTTAATGATATTAAGAAGGATGATTTTTTTTTCGATGAAGCTGTATGGAGATTATTATTGAAAATATGTAATAAAGGATGTGTTACCGCCCAGATCGTTATGGCCCGTAGCTGCTGATGGTGTCGAGAGTCACACATCCGTTACCCGAGATGCCTCCAGTGCCTCGGGACCTGCAAAAAGTAATGTCAGTGACCCAGGCCGGGGATTCCGGCAGAGACGCTCCAACGGTCAAGTCAGTGACGATCTAGTGGAACAGATCCTCCTGATAGAGCCCCTCTAGATGAGCTCCATGCTAGGAGGAGTGAGTGTAGTATGTATGAAAGTGAAAGTGAGCTGGGAGAGGTGATGGCCGAGGTGATCTGATCCCCCTGTCTGGCCTCTCTCCTTTGCTTCTGTGTTTGTTTTGGGTTTTTTGGTTTACCTCCCTTTGGCTTACTCTGGCTGGGTCTTTTACTTTGGCTTGCCTCAGGATCTCCCTATGCTGTCAGACGTGTGCGACGAGGTATCATGCCATAGACGGGACGCCTCTCCTATCAGGTAGCCGGGGAAGCTTCTATACGCTTCTGACATTCCTTCTGCTTGCCCCTTTCCTGGAAGCTTGGCGGGACCTCGGTTAGCGGGCTACCATTCTCGGGACTCGTGCTCTCTGGTTGGGTCTTTTCTCTGGTCATACAACAGGTTGGTGGAGGGCATGGCGCCTCGATGTGAGTTTCTTTTCTTTCCGGTGTGAGTGACGGCCATGGGCATTAATGGAGGTATGGCGAGTGCTGCTGTACGACCCTCGAGGGGCTCGCCGTCATCCTTGGAGAGGAGGCGCCGCCCTCTTGGTGGTTGGTGCCTCTGTCTGAGTTGGGGACTGAGCTAAAAAGGTGGGGCCCACCTTCGATGGACTCGCTTCAAGGTGGCTCGGCTGGGCGGAGGAGGACTGAGCTCAACTCCGGGTCAGCGGAACTCAGCTTCGGACGAGCTCGAGCTGACGGAGGTGGGCGAGGTGCTGCCCAGCCTTGGGGATCTGACCTCGGAAGGGCTCCTCGCGATCGAGGAGACTTGAGCTCGACTCCTGACCACGGGTTCCGACCTCGAGGGGTCCGCCTCGGGTGGGGGCTTGTACTTGGCTCCAGCCTAGGCGTCCCGACTCGGCGGGGACCGACTTGGCGGAGGACGGAGCCTGGCTTCGATGGGCGACCCTGTTGCTCCAGGGGAGCTCAGCCCGGCGAAGGGGCTCATGTTGGAAATCCGCCGTGGCGTCTGATGGGGACTCCACGTCAGTCTGTCCATGCCACGTCAGCGATCCTGCCAAATCATTTGCCCTCCACTCCCGAGGTTCGTTGGCGCGTGGTGCTCGGGGCAAAAGGAGTAATTACGATGCTGACATGGAAAGGTATAGAAATCTGGTGCAATAATGACCAATATCGGTGGCGCCTCGCTTAGCAGTCCTTTGAACCTGTGCGGGGGTGCCACGCGTCCATGTCTAGGGAGCAGTTATGGCAGGCATGGAAGTCAGAGCAGTCATGGTCGGATTGAGGTGTTGGCCCCGTCGATCAGCAATACATGGCGAGCGTCTCTTGGGGGAGCCATAACGGTATGGTCGGGCATTGGTTGCCTCGAAAGGAAGGGTAGGCCTTTCGAAACTTACTTTCTTTCAAATCTTTCGCACCCGGCGTTGTACATAGGTCTTCTCCTTCTCCTTCTCCAGCCGTCGTCGTCCTTCTAGAGCCTTAGCAGGTTAGCTTCCTCTTCTTCCTTCTCATCGACTAGGAGTCGTCATAGGTTTTCCCTTGATGTCCTCTTCTTCTTCCATGGATCATTTTGGTCCAAACTTCCACCCTTCCTGCCAAGCCAAGGCCGGACCTCCCCGGCCGAGGACTCATTTTCCTCCGACAAGGAGATGGAGGCGGCACGTTATGAATTCGGTAGGAGACCTTTCTATGGTATTATAGCCATTAAGGAACCTGGGTCTGCTCCTCCACCTCGTCTGGCCCTTCCTCCTGCTCCTGTTCCTGAACCCGAGCCTTCTCGGTCGACAGGTCTCGAAGGGATCGCTTTGATGATCACCGTCGAGGATCTTGTAACCATCCGGGGTGCCTATGACATTCCCGAGTCCATCCACCTTTCTATCCCTTGTATTGGAGAGCAGGTCACATCCAATGGCCCTCAGCAGATTGCTTTCTATGAGGAGGCCTTCGTTGGGGGACTCCAATTTCCTGTCCATCATTTCTTTCTTTCCTTCCGGGCCAACTACCATCTTGTTCCTACTCAGTTGGTCCACAATACTATCAGAACGATCTTCTGCTTCATCGTTCTGTGCCACTTCCATGGGATTGTTGCCCGTTTCTCCCTGTTCAAGGCCTTTTTCACCATGAAACGCCACCCTATTGAAGATGGGTGGCGGTCCCTTTCTTCTCGCCCTCGGGGTATTAGGTTCGAGCTCCCCTCTTTCATCAAGAGATGGAAGAGTAGATATTTCTTTGCCTCGGTCGAGGGGATCGACTGGGTTTGGAGCGACCCAGATCGGTCTCCCAATAGGAACTCCTCCATCGAAGCAACCGACCTCGACCTGTACGACATGCTCAGATCGGCCGAGATCCCCTCGCTTGAGGTCCTTTTGTCAGAGCGGAATCTTCACGAGGCTGGGGTCGGCTCGACGCAGGGGTCGGTGAGTTCGACTTGGCCACCCCTTTTCTTTTTATTTTCTCTTTTTTTTACCATGTCTTCTCTGATGCAGAGATGAAATTCTTCATGGATGAGCTGCTCTCGTTTTCCGAGGAGCGAGAGCAGGCAGCCGAAGCCGGCGAGCCCGTTTCGAAGAGGGCTCGCACCGATGATGGTGCGAGGCTGGTACAAGCTGGGCCGGATGCACCGGTTCCAGAATGGAGGTGGAAGAGGGCGGCCGAGTCCGTCCACGAGCCTTCAGGGCAGCACGAGCCGGTCCCGGTGCCCGGGCTCGAGGTAGTCGTTCGGGCCAGATTGGCCCTTGCCGCCGCCCGAGTAGGAGCCCCCCCTCCGGAGATCATCGACGTCAAGGAGGACGGGGGGTCGAAAGAAGCAGGCCGGTGCCCCAGGTGCGGTTCGAAGTGGCGCCGAGCTCACAGCTGGCGCTGAAGGTGCCTCCCGCCGTCGAGGGATCCGAGCCAGCGGGAAAGCAAGACAGGGACTATCGCCGAGTCCCTTTCCGGCTGGGACCAAATATCTCCCTGATGAAGGACCTGAGCCTCGCCAAGCGGATGATGGACTTCTCAGTCTAGTCCTGCGACCGGCGGGAAGGGAGTGGGAGACTTCTGGGGGACGTCATCAGCTCGTCCTTCGCCAATTTGTACGCCGTGAGTTCTTCTTCACTTGTCTTGATTTCTTCTAACATTTTCCAGCACCGTTGCTAACGTGCTTCTTCTAATGCAGCAAGGCAGAGAGCTGATCCTCATCCGGGATTATTACCGTAACTGGATGAAAAGGGATAAGGAGCGACAGGCAGAGCTCAAGTCCCTAAGGGCCGAGGCGGGTTGGAAGGATGAGGAGACTCGGGAGGCTAACCAGAAGGTTAAGAGCCTCCTAGCTGAGGTCGCCGACGCCACCCGGATCAGGAAGGAGCTCGAGGGAGAGCTCAAGTCAAAGAGGACCCGGCTGAAAGAGCTCCAGGTCAAGTCGGAGGCGACGAGGGACAAAGTCGCCTCTGTTGAGAAGAGAGCAGCGACCGCAGAGAAGAGGGCCGTGAAGGCGAAGGAGAAGGCTACCGTCACCAATCGCTCTGCTAAAATCGTCGAGAAGGGGATGGCGATGGCGATCCAGCAAGCCCAACACGCCGGGGAGCAGCTCGAGGAGGCGAGGCGCCGGTCGGAGGCCACAAAGAAGGAGGCTGCCGATGTGGTGGCCACTTTCAAGGTCTCCCCTGAGTACATAAGAGACTTCAAAGAGGCGGCAATGGACTCCTTCACCAAGGGGTTCGCCTACTGCCATACTTAACTGTGGGGGATCCTCTCCGAGGAGCGACTGGCTGCGCTCCGGGTCCCCGGAAAGAAGGCTCTAGCTCTGGCGGTGGCTGCAGCAGGGCAAGGAGCCGCTCCAGCCGGGGCTCTCCCAAAGGTGGCACTGGAGACAGCTGACTCGGCCTCGGGGGTGGCGACGTCCAGACCAGCGCCGCACGCGGAGATGGCTAAGACGGTCCCCTTGGTAGCGGTAGCGAATCGGTCCCTCCAGCGGAGGCCGTTCAGGAAGGTGCCCCTGCGACGAAAATGGAAGAAGGAGAAGTCCCGGCCATGCACCGCCCGGGGAAGGAGCTGACCCAATAGGATAGGACTTCTCATGTAAAAATTTTCTTTCTTTTTTGAACCGGGCTGCCTGGCTTGTCAGGGCTCGAGAGATAATGTAAAGCATTTTTAATTCAAGTAATGAAAAACATTTCAGCCAGTACGGCTTCTTGTGTCTTTTGTGGTGTGGATATCTTCTCTCTTCCCATCTTCTCCTCTCTTTTGTTTTTCAGTGCGGGGAGGTCGGGGAGGAGAGTCAAATCTTGTATGGGTTCGAGCATCATCGTCTCGATGCTGGGCTTGAGACTCCAATACCGGAGAATGTTGGCTTCGGACTTGAGTACCCGAGGACCTCTCAGATCTTGAATGCCTTGGAGCTAGGCTCGAGGCTTGATCGTCGAAGGTCGGGCTCAGGAAACGCCATCTTGGAGCTGAGCTCGGAGGTGTGCTGGCCGGAGAGTTGGGCTCCGAGACTTGATTGCCTGAGGACATGGCTCAGGAATTGCCGTCTTGGAGCTAGGCTCAGAGATGTGCTGGCCGGAGAGCTGGTCTCTGGGACTTGGTGGCCTGAGGGCATGGCTCAGGAGTTTGGATGCCTTGGAGCTGGGCTTCGAGACGTGCTAGCCGGAGAGCTGGTCTCTGGGACTTGATGGCCTGAGGACATGGCTCAGGAATTGCCACCTTGGAGCTGAGCTCGGAGACGTGCTGGCTGGAGAACTAGTCTCTGGGACTTGGTGGCCGGAGGACATGGCTCAGGAGTCACCGACTTGGAGTTGGGCTCAGAGACATGATGGCCGGAGAGCTGGTCTCCGGGACTTGGTGGCCTGAGGACATGGCTCAGGAGTTTGGATGCCTTGGAGCTAGGGTCGGAGACGTGTTGGCCGGAGAGCGAGGTCTCCAGGACTTGAATGGCCTGAGGACATGGCTCAGGAGTTGCCGCCTTGGAGCTAGGCTCGGAGACGTGCTGGCCGGAGAGCTGGTCTCCGGGACTTGATGGCCTGAGGATATGGCTCAGGAGTTTGGATGCCTTGGAGCTGGGCTCGGAGACGTGCTGGCCGGAGAGCTAGTCTCCGAAACTTGATTGCCTGAGGACATGGCTCAGGAGTTTGGATGCCTTGGAGCTGGGCTCGGAGACGTGCTGGCCGGAGAGCTGGTCTCCGGGACTTGAATGGCCTGAGGACATGGCTCAGGAGTTGCCATCTTGGAGCTGGGCTCGGAGACATGCTGGCCTAAGAGTTGATCTCCGGGACTTGAATGGCCCGAGGACATGGCTCAGGAGTTGCCATCTTGGAGTTGGGCTCGGAGTCGTGCTAGCCGAAGAGCTGGTCTCCGGGACTTGATGGCTTGAGGACATGGCTCAGGGCTTGAGTGCCTGAGGGCTTCTCAGGTCTTGGTGCCGAAGGACTCTTCTCCGGGCTTGGATGCCGAGGAGCTAGGCTCGAGGCTTGAGTGCCTGAGGGCTTCTCAGGCCTTGGTGCCGGAGGACTCTTCTCTAGGATTGGATGCCGAGGAGCTAGGCTCGAGGCTTGAGTGCCTGAGGGCTTCTCAGGTCTTAGTGCTGGAGGACTCTTCTCTGGGCTTGGATGCCGAGGAGCTAGGCTCGAGGCTTGAGTGCCTGAGGGCTTCTCAGATCTTGGTGCCGGAGGACTATTCTCCGGGCTTGGATGCCGAGGAGCTAGGCTCGAGGCATGAGTGCCTGAGGGCTTCTTAGGTCTTGGTGCTGGAGGACTCTTCTCCGGGCTTGGATGCCGAGGAGCTAGGCTCGAGGCTTGAGTGCCTGAGGGCTTCTCAGGTCTTGGTGTCGGAGGACTCTTTGATACCGAGGAGCTAGGCTCGAGGCTTGAGTGCCTGAGGGCTTCTCAGGTCTTGGTGTCGGAGGACTCTTCTCCGGGCTTGGATGCCGAGGAGCTAGGCTCGAGGCTTGAGTGCCTGAGGGCTTCTCAGGTCTTGGTGTCGGAGGACTCTTCTCCGGGCTTGGATGCCGAGGAGCTAGGCTTGAGGCTTGAGCGCCTGAGGGCTTCTCAGGTCTTGGTGCCAGAGGACTCTTCTCCGGGCTTGGATGCCGAGGAGCTAGGCTCGAGGCTTGCCTCCCGGAGAGCTGGGCCCCGGGCAGTGATATTCCTGTAAGGCAAACAACCCGTTGTGCAAAGAAAAGTTTTTATTTCTAGTAGAGGAAAAACTTACATTACTGGTAGTATCTCCTTAAATTACAAGCATTCCATGCCCAGGAGAATCTGGCACCATCCAGGTCCTCGAGATAGTAGGTCCCATGTGAGAGAGCCTCGACTACTTTATAAGGGCCTTCCCAATTTGGTGAGAGATTGCCACACTCCCGGGGTTGAGACGCCTCGGCCCAGTGCAGTACCAGGTTGCCAGGTCAGAAAGTCTTCAGTTTCACCCGTGCATTGTAATATCGGGCGACCCGTTATCGGTATGCTGCCATCCGAAGTCGGGCTTTGTCCCTTGTTTCTTCTAGAAGGTCTAGATTGAGCAGAAGATGTGCCGAATTCTGTATCTCGTCATACTGCTGCACCCGTAGTGTGGGCACGCCGGGCTTGATCGGGACTACTACTTCAGTACCGAAGACGAGGTTGAAGGGTGTTTCACTCATCGCTGTTGCACATGCAGTGTGGGCACGTCGAGCTCTATCAGGACTACAGCTTCAGTACCGAAGACGAGGTTGAAGGGTGTTTCACCCGTCGCCGTTCTGGGCATTGTGTGGTAGGCCCACAGGATGCTCGGAAGTTCTTCTGCCCTTCACTTGGTCCAACCTGGTGTGAAGTCCTTGAAGGATAGTTCGATTGGTCACCTTGGCTTCACCATTTGTCTGGGGATGAGCAACCAAGGTAAACCGGTGTTGGATGCCGTGCTCGACGCAGAATCCTTCGAACTCCCGATTGTCGAATTGCCGTCTATTATCAATGATGATGTAATTGGGGAGTCCAAAGCAGCAGATGACAGACTTCCAAAATAATTGCCGAACATTGGCCTCTGTAATCCGAGCTAGCGGCACCGCTTCGACCCACTTAGTGAAGTAGTTGATTGCCACTAGCAGGAACTTTTGCTGCCCTGATGCGGTGGGGAACGACCCCAGGATGTCCATCCCCCACTGTGCGAAAGGCCAGGGGGATGACAGCTGGGAGATCGGTGCGGCCGGTAGGTGCTGTACGTGGAAATGGCGTTGGCATTTATCACACTTCTTGACGAAGTCGGCGGCGTCTTCCCTCATCGTCTCTCAGAAGTATCCCTGGCGAAGTGCCTTGTACGCCAGGGTCCTCCCCTCCACATAATTCCCACAGAAGCCCTCTGTTTCTCCTGGAGCACGAAGGTTGCCTCCGTGGATCTAAGGCACTTCAGGAGTGGGTAGGAATAAGACCGGCGGTAGATATGACCGTCCATTGAAACAAAATGGGTGGCCTTCCTTTTGATGAGGCCAGCTTCTCTGTGGTCCTCTGGTAGGAGGGCATCCTGGAGGTACTTGATGTACTTGTCTATCCAGCTTGGCTCGTGGGCTACTTGTTGAACCTCCTCTGAGCTCTCGTAGCTTGGATTCTCGAGATACTCGACGTAAGTGCGCCCCAGGGATGAGTCTAGTAGGGTTGCAGCCTCGACAGTGCATCCACACGAGTGTTTTCTCCACGAGGGATGTGGAAAACGCAGAAGTAACGGAAGCCTGCCATGCTCGAATGAACCTTCTCCAGGCACTTCACCATCTGGGGATCTCGGGCCTCGTACTCTCCGGAGACTTGTCCGTCAACCAGTTGGGAGTCGGTGAAAACCTTAAGGCTCTGTACGCCCAGCTTGCAGGACACCTTTAGGCCCACGAGGAGCGCTTCATACTCCGCCTGGTTGTTTATGGCGGTGAACTTTAAGTGGAGAGCGCAATCCATCACCACTCTGTCAGAATTGGTAAGAATGAGGCCCGCTCCGCTTCCACCAGAGTTGGAGGCGCCGTCCACGTGGAGGATCCATGGGTCCTCTCGCGGTCCGAGCTCAGCTTGGTTCTTCGGGGCCGTCCGCCCTGGCTTTTCGAGGGGCCATGTACATTCGACCACAAAGTCGGTTAGGACTTGGGCCTTCGGCGATGACCTCGACCGGTATACGATATCGAACTCGCTCAGCGTCAGGGACCATTTAGCCAGCCTCCCAGAAGTCTCGGGGTGACTTATCATGGTCCTCAGTGGCTGATCGGTTACAACCGCAATGGGATGCACTTGGAAGTAGGGCCCGAGGTACTTAGCAGACATGTTAGTACAAAAATGAGTTTTTCGGAGTGAGTATACCTGATCTCCGCATCATGGAGGATTTTGCTGGTGTAGTACACCGGCTTTTGGGATCCGTCCTGATCTGTGCAGACGAGGACTGAGCTGACGGCCCCGGTTGTAATCGCCAGGTAGAGTAGGAGCTCTTCTTCTTCTTCCGGTCTGGATAGCAGAGGTGGAGAGGCTAGGAACTCCTTCAGTTCTTCAAAGGCCGTCTTGCGCTCTTCGGTCCAGATGAAGTCATGCATCTTGCGCAACACCTTGAAGAAAGGGAGGCAGCGGTCAGCCGACCTCGAGATGAACTGGCTTAAGGCCGTGGCCCTCCCTGTCAGACGTTGAACTTGCTTCTTGGATGTTGGGTGCTCCATATCAAGGATCGCCTGGACCTTCTCTGGATTCGCTTCGATGCCTCTCTGGGTGACCATGAAGCCGAGGAACTTTCTGGTCACCACCCCGAAAGCGCATTTTGCTGGGTTGAGCTTCATTTGGTGCTTCCGGAGGCTGTGAAAGGCTTCGGCAAGGTCGGTGATGTGGTCCGAGCTCGGCTTGCTCATAACAAGCATGTTATCCACGTACACCTGCACGTTCCGGCCAATCTGCTCCTTGAAGACCTTGTTGACCAAACGTTGGTACGTGGCACCGACATTCTTCAAGCCAAAGGGCATCATCTTGTAGCAGTATGTCCCTCGATCGGTAATGAAGGCAATGTGCTCCTCGTCCCCCGGGTGCATCTAGATCTGATTGTACCCGGAGAACGCATCCATGAAGGAGAGCAGCCTGTGCCCTGAGATGGCGTCCACCAATTGATCTATCCTCGGTAGAGGGAAGCTATCCTTTGGGCATGCCTTATTGAGGTCGGTGTAGTCTATACAGATTGTCTACTTGCCATTGTTCTTCTTCACCATCACCATATTCGCCAGCCAGCTCGGGTATTGCACCTCTCGGACGAAGCCAGTGGCCAAAAGTTTCTCAACCTCCTTATTGATGGCCGCCTACCTTTCTGGGGCGAAACTCCTCTTCTTCTGTCGAACCGGTCTGTGCTTCGGATCGACGTTGAGCTTGTGGGTGATGACTTCAGGGAGAATACCTGGCATGTCCGCCGCTATCCAGGCGAACACATCTGCGTTCGTCCATAGGAATTCCAACAACGGAGCCTTCTCCTCCTCGGGCAGCTGGGCTCCGATCTGCACGATCTTCATCTGGTCAGCCCCGAGCTGGTAAGAAAGTAGGTGCTCGGCCAGGCCTCCCTTAGGATCCTGAACCCTCTGGTCGAACTCGTCTGCTTTGGAGTCATCCTCGGGCACCCGAGCCCTGGGGAGGGTTTGGACGCAGTGCTGTGTTTGGAAGCAGTGCTGCACTGGCTGGGGCGTACCCGTCATCTTCCCCACACCACAAGGGGTTGGGAACTGTACAAGCAATCTCTTGGTAGAGACGACAGCATCGAGGAGATTGAGTCCAGGTCGGCCCAAAATCACGTTGTAAGGCGAGGGGAGCCTGACAACCGTGAACGTCATTATGATGGTACTCTGCCGAGATGGGGTCCCGGCAGTGACTGGGAGAGTGATTTCCTTCTCCATCCTTACGGAGTCTTTCGTGAAACCAACAAGGGGGGTATGTACAGGCTTGAGCTGAACAGAGAAAAGATTCATCCTGGAGAAGGCATCGTAGAAAAGTACATCTATGGAGCTTCCACTATCTACCATGATGCATTTTACAAGGTGCTTTGCGATCGTCATCTCGACGACCATAGCATCATTATTTGCATTTCTCTCCTCGTCTTCCCTTTCCCTCATAAAAGGGAGTACAACCTCAGGATTCCCTGCCCCCCGGGCCCTCTTGGGAGTGCGCTCGGCTCCCCAGCGTATCATCCCTACTGGCTTCTCGGTAAGGCGATTGTCGATTACTGGGACTGGTAGGAGGGCGACGAGCACCTGGGGTTATGGTTGAGATCTGCCCCCCCACATATCTTCCGAGGTAGCCTCTCATGATGAGCTCTTCAATCTCCCATTTGAGATTGCAGCATTCCTCGGTGTCGTGGCCGTGGTCATGGTGGAAACAACAGTACTTTGTCTTGTCACGGCTGGCAGACGGCTTCAATGGTGGTGGGCGCCTCAGATAAGTCTCGCCCTCGATCTCCATGAGGATCTTTGTTCTCGGGACGAGGAGGGGGATAAAATTCTCCTCAGGGATGGGAGCGCTTCTTGGCCTTGGTCCCGGTCGAGAGCTCTGAGCTGGTAGTCCTGGTCTTCGTGCTCCAGGTGCCTCAGAGGGTGCTGGCTTCTTCGACGACTTCCCATCAAGCTCCCGCCTTGTATGATCTGCCTCCTCGGCGCGGATGTACTTCTGAGCTTGGAAGAGGAGCTCAGAGTAAGTCTTCGGGAACTTCTTGTCCAGCGAGTAGGTCAGGCAAGAAGTCCTGAGCCCTTGCTTCAGAGCCAGCATTGCGACCGGCTCCTTCAGGCTGTAGATCTCCAGCGTGATTGCCTTGAAGCGGGCTACATAGCCCCGTAGCAGCTTGCAGTCTTGCTGCCTGATGGAGAAGAGGCTGTCCGCCTCCTGCAGCATCTTCCAACACGCGTCAAAGTGAGTCACGAACCTCTGTCCCAGCTGGACGAAGGAATTGATGCTTTCTGGCTCGAGACGGGCAAACCATACTCGAGCCGCCTTCCGGAGAGTAGCGGGAAAGGTGATGCATAGGAGGGCGTCAGTGGCCCCCTGAACCCTCATGAGGGCCCGGTAGCTTTCAAGGTGGTCCAGGGGGTAGTGGTCTCGTCATAAGGGTTCACCTGCGGCATGCGAAACCGGCGGGGAATCGGCTCTGCTTGTATCTCCTAGGAGAACGGAGGGCGGACATCGTAGCCCGCTGGCTCGCTAGTGGAGCCGGGCAAGCTAGCAAACCGGTGGGACAACTCAATCAGTTTGCGGTCATGCTCCAGGCGCTTCTCCGCCATACGCCTGATGGCTTCATCCGTCGACCCCTTTGCTGAGAGAGGCGGGGAAGGTGACACAGGTGTATGGTGCCCGTGACGAGGGGCTTTGCCCTTTCCATCTTGGCGGGGCTTAGATGCCCCGTGGTCAAGGTATGGCGAACAGCTCTCTTTGTCAACGGACTCGGCCCGCCGTCGCTTCACCGGAGTTTGATGAGTACCCTGGGGGTCTATAATGGCCCGCGGCTGCGAAGGCCTCCCATGGAAGGAACGCAGGCTATCACCGGGAGCTGCGGCATGGGCCGCGGGGGTCTCTGGCTACTGGTGAGTGGCCAGGGACCAGTGCTGATGCTAGAGCTCGCGCACTGCTGCAGTGAGAGTGTGCATCTGCTGAGCAAGTGCGGTCAGTTGAACTTCTAGCGAAGGCGGTTGAACCGGGGCAGGTGGCTCCATCTCCGGACCGTGCGGGTTCCCGTGGACTCTTCTGCATGGCTGGGAAAGGCTCCCTTCGCCCGAGTAGTCACCATCCTCTTGATGAACTATCCGAGCGGGGCCTGAACTAGATCGGGAGTCGTTCTGCCGTCCCTACCTGGTGGGCCAATCTGTTGCCGCCCGGATTGTCGTGGCCCGTAGCTGCTAATGGCGTCGAGAGTCGTGCGTCCGTATACCCGAGATGCCTCCGGTGCCTCGGGACCTGCAAAAAGTAACGTCAGTGACCCAGACCGGGGATTCCGGCTGGGGCGCTCTGACGGTCAAGTCAGTGACGATCCAAGAGAACAGATCCTCCTGGTCGAGTCCCTCTAGATGAGCTCCACGCTAGGAGGAGTGAGTGTAGTATGTATGAAAGTGAAAGTGAGCTGGGAGAGGTGATGGTCGAGGTGGTCTGATCCCCCTGTCTGGCCTCTCTCCTTTGCTTATGTGTTTGTTTTGGGTTTTTTTGGTTTACCTCCCTTTGGTTTACTCTGGCTGGGTCTTTTACTTTGGCTTGCCTCAGGATCTCCCCATGCTGTCAGATGTGTGCAACGAGATATCGTGCCGTAGACGGGACGCCTCTCCTGTCAGGTAGCCGGGGAAGCTTCTATACGCTTCTGACATTCCTTCTGCTTGCCCCTCTCCTGGAAGCCTGGCGGGACTTCGATTGGCGGGCCGCCATTCTCGGGACTTGCGCTCTCCGGTTAGATCTTTTCTCTGGTCGTACGACAAGTTGGTAGAGGGCATGGCATCTCGATGTGAGTTTCCTTTATTTCCGGTGTGAGTGACGGCCGTGGGCATTAATGGCGGTTGGTGGGTGCTGCTGTACGACCCTCGGGGGGCTCACCGTCGTCCTTGGAGAGGAGGCGCTGCCTTCTTGGTGGTCGGTGCCTCTGTCTAAGTTGGGGACCGAGTTGAAAAGGTGGGGCCCGCCTCCGATGGACTCGCTTCGAGGTGGCTCGGTTGGGCAGAGGAGGACTGAGCTCGACTCCGGGACAATGGAACTCAGCTTCGGACAAGCTTGAGCTAACGGAGGTGGGCGAGGTGCCGCCCAGCCTAGGGGACCCGACCTCCGAAGGGCTCCTCGCGGTGGAGGAGACTTGAGCTCAACTCCTGACCACGGGACCCGACCTCAAGGGGTTTGCCTCGGGTGGGGGCATGTACTTGGCTCCAGCCTAAGCGTCCCGACTCGGCGGGGACCGACCTGGCGGAGGACGGAGCCCGGCTTCAGCGGGCAGCCCTGTTGCTCCAGGGGAGCTCAGCCCGGTGAAGGGGCTCATGTTAGAAATCCGCCATGGCGTATGATGGGGACTCCACGTCAGTTTGTCCGCGCCACGTCAGCGATCCAACCATATTAGGATGTATTTGGGATATTGCATAAATTTGTAATTTGCTAATAGCAGATTAAGTAACATTATGAGGACATGACATGCATATTTTGGTAAAATCTTTGATAGCTTATGCTAACAGTTTTGCATTGGATTACTTGATCTTCCATATATTTGTTAGAGATTATTGGGTATGTTAAACTCCAAGTCAAATTTTAGATCTATGAAAAAATTTAAATTATCTTGCTACTGATATTGAATTGAGCAAAGAAATGGGTATTGGAAGACCTATATGAGTTTAGTTTATGAAGAATAATATTTTAGATAGTTTATTAATTGATGCTAAGAATCGTGGTAAGATCGTTCTATGTGTAATGATATGATTGATTCTATTCATGATAGTATTAATATGAAGTCATTTACATGGTTAGAGTTAATATTAATTTTTTAACAGAAAAGTTGATCTAGAATGTCTAATTGAATTGTTATGGAAAGCATAAATAGTTTAGATTTTGATCATAATTATTGATGTATTGAATGGATGATACAATTTTATGTAAAGGCTTTAAACGTAGAGGATGGATCGAAGTTTAAATTAATATGATATGCTTAAGGCCTAATAAGGACAAGAAAATTTAATAGTTTTGATCGCATTCTATTTGAAGGTTATATTTTGTTTATATTATAATGTAAAGTGGTATCTTTACCAAAAATTTACCTAATAAATTAGAGGATTTGAAAATTTATATCAGAGTGCGCATCGGAAGTGTGGTAGACTAAAGATATTAAGATTAATTTAAAGGGTATTATGACGAAGAATGGAAGCTCTTATTAATAAAGAGAAAATGGATTAGTGATCCGGATATAATAGTAGATGTGAGTTTTGGATCACGTGTCTTTGAGTTTTGGAAGACTTGGATTTTTTTTTAAAATTTCGAGACCAAAATTTTTTGTAAAAGGGGAGAATGTGAACCCAACCTTCTCGGGTCGAAGTCGGCAACCCAATCGACTTCAGCCCAAACAAAAGAAAAAAAAAGAAGAGGTCGAAACAGGGGACGGAGCCTCTGTTTATCCGAATGATGATTTCGTCGAATTTCGTGGCCGGATCACTGTGGCAGGGAAGGAGAGTCCAGTGGCATAAGGGGTTTGGATGGAGGTGGGGTTCGATCGAGTTCTTCCCCCAAACGGCGAGGCATCTTCTCGTTGTTTTTCTTTAAACCCCCCTCTCATCGTCTCTAAGCAAGCCCTATCTAGCTTCTCACCGCCATCTTCCTCCTCTTTGGTGAGCATCGGAAGCCTCGACGACGTCGATGAGTTTTTTCTTCTCAAATTATTCTTAGAAAGAAAATAAAAAGAAAAAGAAGAAGACTGAAGAACTGGATGAACGCCAGTGACGCCACCCGATTTCCCTTCGACCAGCCATGATTGGTGAGCCTTCTCTCTCTCATTGACCACCTCCCATGGTTTTCGATGGCCATGGGAAGTCACTCAGGCCAAAATAGAAGGGAGTTGGGAAAGAAAGAAAGAAAAAAAGAAGGAAAAAAAGAAAATAAAAAAAAAGAAGATGAGGGGAAGAGAAGAGGGAGAGAGGAGAGAGAGGAGAGAGAAAGAGAAGAAAGAAGGAGAGGAGAGAAATTGGAGAGGAGAAAGAAAGAGGAGAGAGAAGGAGAGAGAAAATGGAGAATGAAGAAGAAAAAAATAAAATGTCAAAAATAATAATAAAATTTGAATAGACTCTTTTAATAAAATTAGGTCAAGATCCTGACCAGATTAAAAATCATTTTATGTTAGTTTATTTTAGATAGAAATTAATTACATAATTAATCTTGCCAGAATTTTTATCTTTCTTGTCGATAGAGCAGTATTGGAGTTGAGACTCGAATAGGCCATATAGTGATAGAGTTCTATCGGGTAAGTTATTTTGATCTCTGGTATTGCATACTAAATATGCTCTATGATATGTTGTGAATGTTATCATGAAATATTAAATATGTTTAGCATAAATTGAGCTGTATTGAATTGCATAAATTATGATGTGTATTGATGTTAACGCTTTCTAGTTCGATTATGATCACACGAGGATCTAGTCTCCTTCTGGGCCTCTAGTGGGATGATCACTGGCATATGATCGATGTACGGTATGTATAGTCAGGAGCTAGTTGCCTTTTATTTTTAGCCATGCATGGCAATTACTGGTATATGCTAAAGATGCATGTTTTCTCGTGTAATATCAGAGCTGGTTTCCTTCCAGAAATCCAGTGGGACGATCACTGACACATGACCATTTGTCAGTATGTGTAGCCAGGATCTAGTCTCTTTCGGGGCTAGTCACAGGCCGATCATGGCCATAGTCAGAGGGACTAGAAGAGTAAAGTAAATAATTGGCCATCCATCGTCGTATCGTTTGTAATTGAACGCGCATGGCATTTTAATATGATGTTGCATTTTATTTTTTCGTGAGCTAGTTATTTTGTGATGTATGATTTGTGCGTGTTTGCAATTTGTTATTGTCATATTTATGTATATATTAGATATGATGATAATTTACTGAATCTGTATAGCTTACCTTCTGTTTGTTATGTCTTTGTTACAAATCCGGAAGATCGATTGGATTTTGGGACCAGTTAGTAAGAAGCTAGGATTTTATATTAATTCCTTAGTTTATAATTTATCTTAAATTTTATATACTTGTTAATCTTAATAAAAAAATTAAAAATAATAAATAATAATAAATTTATTTTATATCGCTGTCTGATTATTATTGATCAGAAAGATACATCATACATATTCGACGAAATTGAATCTGAAGATATGTTGCGGTCGTATGTCTGGCTTGGATTCGTGTAGGGGCGTGCCTTTAAGTAGTTTGCTCCATCAGCCTGTATAACCGTGACAAACAAATTAGTACTTCGTAAATAAGAGAGCGTTGATCCACGTAACTTCGACGAATCAATCACCACACAGCAAGCATATGTAACGGAGCCTTCACACATTTAGCTGCCGACGTACTGTACCATTTTAGAATGACCTCATTATTTTTATATATGTTTCTCGTGGAGAAAATAAATTTCGGTTGCTGGGAGTGCGTTCCTTGAAATGAGTAGAATCCTCCCAGGGTGAAGGTACGTCGACACGTAACACCTTACAAGTTGGTGAGAGCGAGAACAACTTGTGAGAAGGTATGGCTATTTTATGTTCGATGTGCCAGGCAACACGGCATTAAACGGCAGTAAGGCCATAGTTTTGTAGCCTCGGTCATGCTCGGAAATGTATAAATCGTTCCTGCAGTGCATGGCTAGGACTCAAGACTCAGGTTCTTTGCTTGTTTATTTACAGTGAGCAACACACAATCTACATAGCCCTGCAAAATTAACAGGCTCATGAAGAAGGCAAAACAAAAATGATTGGAAAATGAGATAACAATCAAGTAGATGAATTGTAAAATTATAGGTTGTATTTTTGGATTATTAAGACAACAAAAGACCATTTGACATGCAAACAACTTCAACAGATCTGACACCTACAGTCAAGTCAGTCTTCTCTGTCTAATCTTTGGCTACGTTCTAATGACAAGGCGGCAGAATGCTATAGCTAAGGGCATTCATGGTGGGTACAACGGAGGGAAACTCTACATACACTAACCGTAAGCTAAATTACATGATAGCAGCAGCACTAAGAGGGGCAGCAGAAGTCTTAGCCTCGCAGTCCAAGCAGCAGAGGTCCAAAAATAGATGCTAATGATACAAGATTGCAAAGAGACTGCAATTCATACCAAAGTAGTGATGAAATTTGAAGAATGTAGAGTAATGATCATATCTTCTTGAGAAGGTTAAACATGACAAGAAGTACAACCTATAACGCACAATTTTACCTTCAAACAACACTGCTTGCACAAAAACCCCACCCCATCAAAGAGAGAGAACAAATGAACAATCGATCAGGTCTATAGATTGGGCGTACGAGAGAGAGAGAGAGAGCAAGAGGTCACAAGAAAAGGGAAGAGTCTGCACAACGGCAAGTTAATGGTTATGGTAAGACAACGGAACGATGAACATCGATGGCACGGAAAATGTTCTGCAAGTTGCCAATGGGTTGTTTTATAGTGAGCAGCCATTATTATTAAAGTGCTGGATATCAGTGGTCATCGAGATGCATGCTGTGGAAGATAATAATTAATGAAGAAAGACGAGTTTGAATCCTCCTTGTCCAAGAACGAGCCCGATTCACAAGTAGGTGCAAAATTATTTCTGATTTACTACGATATTACTTCAATCTAACTTCTGCGGGTCCTGTACCATATATTCTAAATTCAGTTTTAAGCCCGGTTCAAGGTCATAATGGTTCGGCATTGTTGCAGGTTCTCTCCGCTGCCAAAATATTATTACCAAGGTGCAAAGCAAGTTTTCGGCAGCTATTGACCGGATCCTTGATATTATCGTGAATCATTAAATCTTTGATTTAACGGTTAAAAATTAATATTATTTTTAATATAAAAGGTTTTTGGTCAGAAAATCTAGTTTTTTTCTATTCAATTCCTCATCCTTCCTCGATTCCGTCGGATCCAGGTCCGGATCCGGATATCCGAATCCATTCGGATCCGAGTTTGTTATTTCAAAACTAGACCGGTCAGATATTTGGATCTGGATCTAATAGCTAAGATCATGTCTGAATTTTTCTATACTTTCAAATATCTGGATCTGAATCTAATGCTAAGATCAGGTCTGGATTTGGATACTGATCCGAATTCGTTCATTGGCAGCTTTAACTGGTACAGCATCATCAATAATTCATGAACGTAGAATCTAAAATACATGGTCATGTTGCTACTTGGTGCGCAGACCCAAAAATTGGGCGCTGGCAGGAAAAAGTGGGAGAACCAAAAAGCAGGGAGAAGAGAAGAATTTTTTAAATTTTGTATTAGCTTTGAAATTGTAGATTAACTTCAATAATGAAGTGGCTACATGAAATCATGGATTAATCCATGATTTCAGATCGCGGCGTCCCTCTCAGCAAAAGATGATAATTTAAAAAAATACTTTCCAAACTACCTAGACTGGTATTTTTTTTAAAAAAAATATTATTAAAAAAAACTTTAAAAAAGACGCGTTATTTTCTACATGGATCCACTTTCTCATTAAACAACCATCTTCATTTTCTGACTTGCCCACCCAGCTTGAGCATGAACCGGACATCTTCTATACCCGACTTAGGAGCTCCTCCACTATTCAGACTTCCTTTATAGCTTACTTGGCCTATCATATCTGGATTGCCAGGAATGAGTATATATTTGCTTCCAGGATGAGCTCGCCCAGGATGGTGCTGAAGCAAGCTAGATGTGCAGCTGACGAGTACTGGAGGATGGCAACGACCTCTTCGGAGTCCTGGGGTTCCACTCTTGCTCGTAGAGCGTCTTCTCGGGTCTTTGTTTCCTGGGAATCCCCCTCCGTCATTCGTCACCGTCAACTTTGATGGGAGCATTCGCTACAGATTGGGAGGGGCGGGCTTTGTTCTTCGGGACTCTCGTCTTGGATTCCTAGCGACGGGAGGTCTCCCACTTTTGGACTCTTCTGTCTCGGCTGCTGAGTTACATGCTGCTTGGACGGGGATCAGGTATGCCAGGCAGATTCTTCACCTTGATCGTCTCATCATCGAGGGTAACTCAGCTACGGTCATATCCTGGATTTCTCGTGCCTCGCTGGACACAGCGGCTCATCCCATGGTCCGAGATATTATGATGCTTCTTCAGGGATGTTCCTATGTCTCCATTAGGCATATTTATAGGGAAGCCAACTCAGCTGCTGACTGGGTAGCTTTCTATGTTGCTCAGCATTCAGGTTATGTATTGTGGTGTGATTGGCATGTTGCTCATGTACAGCTTAGGAACCTTATTCTATCTGACTTTTTAAGTTGTGTTCATTTTTCGTACTGTATAATGAATACACCGTCCTATTTAAAAAAAAAAAAAAAAAAAAAAACCAACAACCATCTTCACCATTATCCATGCATGCATGGAATTCCCCGGGCAAACTGTGTGGATTCCCATACATGATTTTCTATGTAGATTTAAGTGCATGTAGAAAATTTATGCATCCATCTATACGTGAGGTGTGTAGCTTAATATATCATCGTGTCTTATTACATCCAAGTCGCTCCATTTGATGTGGATTTCAAAGTGTATATATCCATGGTATTTTTCTCTGATGATTCATTTACGTATAAAAATTATGTGTGCGTTGCATGAAATGTTTGCATTGATATATTACCTTTAAAATAACTCATTAACCATTTCCTACCACCATTATGGCCACCACAATTAAGGTCATTGCCGTCCGTTAGCTCCTCAATTGATATTCGCAATAGACTTACCTACCGCTATACTGGTGTAGTTGTATACATCAATGTTGACCTTAACGTTGAGGTTAAGAGAGCCCGTGGTACGGCTAAAAATGAATAGGATATAGATTGAAATGTGATATATTTTTATTTATATTAATATTTTTAAAATATATATATATATATATATATATATATATATTAAATAGATATAAATCTTAGTATTCATATTATTTTAGGTGAATATAAAATATACCAATATTTATTTTAAATAAATATGAATATAAATCAAATATTATTTATATCCTATCGTAGTACAAATATAAGCGAGATATTTTTTTAAACATAAATTGAAATTTTAGTAAAATTCAATGATAAAAATTAATATTTTTTATGTAATTATAAAGGATGATGCTGTAATCTACAATACAAGTTTTACGCGTAAGGTAGGTAATTAAAGATTATCGAACTAGAGTGAAAATTGACTTGATCAATGATCCTGGCTACTATTTTAATTAAATTTAGATTAAAATGTAAAAATGATTTAAAAAATTAATATAAAAATATAATAAGTTTTTTGCAACAAATATCATTATTATTATTTTAATTATAACATAAATAAAAGTAATCATGAACTATTCATTCTTAGAAAGCTCGTTAAAATATTATAAATTAATATTGGAATAAATAAAACTTATTTTTTTACAAATAATTTAATAGTAAAGCTTTGAAAATATTATAAAGAATAAAATAAAATGTATTTAGTTGTTCATGCTATCGAAAATAAAAGTTTTTATAACAATAATGATTAAAATATGAATATTTAATGACCAGAATATATGATAGAATGATTTTTTATAAAAATAATACATAAAAATAATATAAATCAAATGATTTCTTAGTAACCTGAATACATAAGAATGAGAACTTTATACGTCAAGAAGTTACCGTGGTCCGGGGCTTTAACCTCCTAAATTCAATAACTTTTTGACAAACATCGGAAGAGAACTTTACATGTCAAAAAAGTTATTGAACTGGCCCCTGGGCGGGTTGGGCCTAGGGGTTGTTTGATGAAGTAGGAGGCCGAAGCCCTTGATATTGTAGCATGGAGGCCGGGGGTTCATCATTCAAACTAGATGGCTGGTTTGAATCTTAGATTATACAAATTTTTTTAGTGAATCCAACATTGGATTCAGCAAAACTTATAACTATACATCTAAATGCTGATCTAGATCTGATTGGATATCAGAATATCTATCCGAATTCGATCTAACTTAGATAAGGAAAATAGATAGCCAAATCCGTTGTATGTGCCGGAGTACTCTTTCTCAGAAGTGCCATTGCTGGGTCTAAGAACGGTGAAAGATTTGGATTGACCCAAAAGGGCCAGCTCATTTAGTCCACTTCAACTCATGCCTGGTATTTTTTCAGTCTCGATCCTTGCATGCGCGCTGCTAAGACACGGCGGGTAATAGAGCCATTAAAATGTGTCACGGTCTCATTTAATCCTTAAAATAGTAGAATAGGCTAGTATTTTGATAATTTATTTAATAAATAACTTTTTAGTCTGGTCCTTTTATGATTCGATCCATGATGAGCTGATGTATTGTCTCACCTGCAAGCCAGTCCTATTCATAAAACTTTCTTTTCCCATCCATATTCTTGAATAAACCAAAGTGCATACTTTCCCTTCGCTCATCTCATCTATCTTCCGAGGTTTGCAAGCATGGCTGCGATGATTCATTGATTCTGGCATACCACAGATCAGCTTGGATTATTTATGTTCATTTTCTAGTCTAATAATTTTAAAAATTATTTCTGAGCTCCTCTTGTGCTTTAAGGCAAATATTCAAACTAGCACATTACTAAGAATTGTGCTATGATTCCCTATCAAATTAATCGGATCACATGACCTCTTTTCATTTTTGTTCCACAAAGAGAAGTTTCCCCACATTATATATATATATAAAAAAAAGAGGAGGTTTCCCCACATTATAATTAGCCAAGTCCATATCTTTGAGGATGCACCATATAATAATTAAATCAAGGATCTCTGGTTGCTACGTTGAGTGATATGTAATCACAGGAACGAGTTGAGATAATAATAAATTTTTTTATATTTTATTTTTTTAAAAAAATAATTATGTTACTATTTTTTCATTAATTAATTATTTTTTGGATAGATTTTAATAATCAATCTAGGTTGTTTAGGACTAGGTTGATGGTTCATTTATTATTATATTTTTTTTATCGCTAAGATGATAGTTTGATCAGTAGAGATTTAGTTTTATTTTTCATCGATCATGGATTCGAGGATATTTTAGTGATGTCAGGTTCTCTTGAGACCTTGGTTAAGAGTTTTGGAAAGAAAAGAAAATAGAGGAAAATATTAGCGAGAAGGGAAAAGAAAAGATAGGAAATGAAGTGTATTTTTTTTTTTGGTTGGGAGTTTCAGAAAGGAAAAGGAAATAATTCCTATATGATTGGAAATAAAGAAAAAAAAGGAAAGAAAAAAAATAGTATAATTTTTTTATTATTATATTCTTAAATCTAGGGATTGAAAATAGAGAAGAAAGGAAATGATAAAATAAAAATTATAAAAAAAATAATTAAATCTTAATTTCTTTACTTTCTATTCCGTTCGATTTGGTAGTGAAAAAATAAAATTAATATATTTTTTTAAATTTTTTCCTTTTTTTATTTTATTTATAAAAATATTTTCGATCAATAAAAAATAAATATTTTTTCTCGTATCCTTTTCTTTTCTCTCTCTGATATGCCCTCCCAACCAAGCCCTAAAAAAAACTTTTTTTCTTTTATTGGGTCGGCCTTAACGGGCCCAGCCTCCCATCTCCCACCGACGGAGTGGCGTGTAATTTGGAGGACGTTGGGGATGGAGATTGCGAACCTCCCCATCTCGCCCTTTCAGCGGTCGAAGCTCATCTCCGCCGGATACACCACTCTCTCGTCCCTCTCTGCCGTCTCCCCTTCTCAACTCGCCCGAGGTACATCCTCCCCCCACCCGTTCTCTCTCCTTTTTCCCCAACCCCATCGCCGCCTCCCCAAACCCCTCAAGTCAATCACTAGGGGTCTCTGGCTGTCCATTTGTGCATCAGAAAGTGCCGTTCGTGTTAGATTCGACAAGAGTCCAACTCAGAGAATTTTTCTTTTTGGTGGAAGATGCGGGATAGCTAAATTTGAGTGGTATGCAATTGTGGCAGTGAACTGTTGCCTAATGAGATGTGCGAATGGACTTCATTGTTTTCCTTTGTTAGTTTGGGTGGAACCACCGATACCAGTCAAATTGATTAATCTCCCTCTAGCTAGTTAATCTATAAATAAGATTTTGAGATAATATTGGTCATATACATGCATACGAGTGTTAATTTTCTGTTCTGTTGATCGAAGGTTGGAGAAATACATGCTTTTATTGATTGAATAGATGTAAGTTATATTTTATTTAGCAAAAGAATTTTCGGTTGGGACTTGGGGCGTGAATACCTCAATGAGCGTAGATAGGTTTGCGAATTTCTTATGTTTCAACTTTCAAGTATTGTCTCCTTTACTTTATGCTCTCAGTTTATTATTATTATTATTATCATCATCATCGATTGCTGTAGCTAGTAAAGGAGGATACCTTATGCTCACAATTTTATCATCATCATCATCATCATCATCATCATTCTTATTATTTGAGATGGAAAAAATAGCAATAATTTTGTTGTTACATCTATTGTTGTTGTTCCTGTGAATGACACCGTCCTTTGAATAGTTTTGGAGAATTGTTTGGCTAATTCATTGTCTAAAAACCATATAGAGATTTGCAGAAGTTGACATTAGCAGAAATATGGGGTATGCATAGCTAACTTTTAAATATTAAGTTTTGGTATAGTTGTATACAAGGTTTTAAATCCTGTAAGACAGGACTGTCCCGGTTTTTTTTTCTGAAACAGAATGCGTTGGCATCCCGCCCCGTCTCGATACTTGGGACAGAGGATGTCCCAAGGTATCCTGATTGAGACACTGGGATACTGACGAGATATCCTGTCTCGACACATGAAATAATACCCTGTCCTGGTGTCCCGTGGGATCTGAATCCTTGGTTGTATATGAGACTCCAAGGAAGCAGGGCAATTCGAGTTTTGTGGACTTTATTATGGAAAGGATAGGATTTTGGCCTTAATTGATATGTTGGATTCTGTTGTGTGTTATTTGTGTACCATGGTTTCAATTAATGGGATGCTGTCTGGATTTCCAAAGACTCAAGGGCAATTGGACAAGGCATCTCAAAAAATTCTAGAAGATAAATCTTTTCCTTTGATTGAAATTTCTTCTGAGGAAAGTGTTTTTGAAGATGGTCGATTTTAGCCAATTACTTCCTTTAATCTCCATCACATATACCATGGCTTCTGTACAATGCTTAAATGCTATGAGGCATCTCTGGGAACCAAATTTACTGATTGCATTTAACTAAAGGGTTCTTGTTTGCAAGACCACTTAGATGTACAGGTGGTGAGGTTACTAGCGAAGTAAGACTTGAACTGGTTGTATGGTTGAGAAGTGGGGGAAAGATATCTCAGCTGCTTCTATATGTATGACCTAAGAATGGTGAATGAGGTCAAGTGGTTGAAAGGTGGAAAAGGAGTTTGACCTATGAAAAAGTGTATTCCTATGTGAACTTGTATTATCCAAACTATTCTTTCCCCATTGTATCTCTGTCTTCTTTATGCATTGAAGAATCTAATTTGGTTTGTTAACCACACTATGATTATGCATGAGCTCTTGCAAGGATTTTTTAGTGATAGGAGAAAGCACCACGAGGTGCAGTGCATTTGAAAGAACAATCTTGTCAGAGTTCATGAATGCATTGAGCATTAAGTCCTCGATATACTTCAGTTTAGAACTTTTTTGGAATGTGGTCAGTTGTTTCTTTCAAATTTATGCTGCTTTGGATTGTTCTGAGTGGAGAAATTAAATTGCTTTAACTTGATACTTTTAAGTAGCATTACAGATTTGGTAAAGGGAAGCTTAGTAGCCTTGAGATATCTTACAAAATCAATTGAAATTGAAAGGTTTTTCTAGGAATATTATGGTGAGTATGTGTGACTGGGTGAATGTTTACAAACAAACAGATCCATTAAGATGGTGGAGGGGCTGGAAATTTGACATAAGGAAGATGCATGCTGAAGTAAAATTCTACTTAATGAGTCCTAAAGTTTTATGATGATTGGGAATAATGACTTTCTGGTTTCCAATTTGTGGAATGTGGATGGTTTGGTGGGACATTGTCATTTAACTAAAATTGATCTAACGCATGTCAACCAGAGAAAATCTAACAAGAAAAATAAAGATCCAGGAAAAATAAAGTAACCATGTTGCTGGAAGCCTAATAGAAAAACTAAACATCAAGCAAAAATCAAATTTGATTAACAATTATTATGCAATGATGAATCCCTCCTGGCTTTGACTAGGGAGAAAAATTTTGATGGTTACCATGAAGAAAAACTTCAAGATTGTTGAGAGGGAAAATGACAACAATATCTTGTACTTTGTGATTATTGTACATGTAAGCATTGTTTTCAAGCATATTTCACTCATCCGAGGAAATTGCTTCAATGGGAAGGTTGAAAGACAATGTGATGATTCTTTGTTATCCTTTATTTGAACAAAACTGCATACTTTGCTATGTTAAATTTGTTTTGTTTGATTATTAGTTGAGGAAACATTTTCTTCATTCATGACATAGTTGCATTCAAGATAGTCTGACTGAGATCCTACTCAACAGATCTGAATATTGCACTTGAGGAAGCATCAGACATTTTGAAGGTTTGGTCAGAGATTACTAGATCTGAAAGACTGCATGGTGGTAATGCAATTCTAAAGGGTACTGATAGTTATTTTCTTTTTTTCAAACTTCTACCAAGATTCAGCATACATATATCGATCTCTTTGCAGATTACTTTAAACCTTTTCTTCTTACATTAAGTGTTAATGTGAGTCTAAGTCTATGGTGTAGCAGCTGTAATGGTTTGTCACTTTGAGGTGGCACTTTACAAGTCAGCCTATGCATTCAAGAGATAGAGAATTGATGTTTAGATGTTTTATTCATTTCCTCCTGTGTAATCTGTATATTACTTAAGCAATATCAAGTGCAAGAAAACTTTTCTCATTATCTTGAAAATCAGGATTATACCTTTTGCCAAACTAACAGGCCTTATCTAGAGTAATTGATAGTAGGACTCTTTTGACCAATTATGATTAAAAAAAATATTGGACCTGCTGATCTCATAAATCACCCTCTTATCAGGTTATTATTCTCACCGTCATAAACTGGTACAATTGTTTCTGCTTTTGGACAATGAAAGTTAGAAAATCTTGATCATCTCCATTTTGATTTTATATGCATGATGGCATTTAGGAGTTCATTATCTTAGTACAATTTTTTATTTTGTCTGTTAACACATTTTTTCTGTTTGTGCTAAAAGTTCCGTACGTGCCCAT
This sequence comes from Areca catechu, assembly GCA_021397845.1. Classification (NCBI taxonomy): domain Eukaryota; kingdom Viridiplantae; phylum Streptophyta; class Magnoliopsida; order Arecales; family Arecaceae; genus Areca; species Areca catechu. The sequence continues at coordinate 182,405,972 of CM038052.1, forward strand.
ACACACATGCATATCAGTAGATAGATTTTTTATTAATTGGTATATACAAGGTAAAATATGAGGGCCTTCTAATATGGACATTTAAACTAGAAAACCAAAAAGGTCCACGTGGTACTTTCTTTCTAGATCTCAAAGACTGAAATTCTAAATGTTGAGTATTTCTTTGATTCAACTGATCTCTTGTAGGAGCCCAAACTGCTTGGGATATGCTCTCGGAGGAGCAAATGCAGAAACACATCACTACAGGCTGTGAAGATCTTGACATGATACTTGGTGGTGGGATACATTGCAAAGAAGTTACTGAAGTTGGTAAGTTTGAATGTTTGATTGTATTTTGCAAATAAATTTATGTAGTATTAAATAATGAACAGATTGCTGACTGTATTCTCCATTTTGGTGCCAAATAAATTGAGTTGGACAGATACGTGGTCCCTTAAGCAGATGATATATTTGCATTATTTTTATCAAATGCATTGACGTGTCTAGTTGTCCTCGACTTGTTTATCAGGTGGAGTTCCAGGGATTGGCAAAACACAACTGGGGTATGCTAGCTCTTCATGTTAGATGAAATTATGGAGTTAATTTTGGATTGGCAACTAAGCTTATACCTTAATTTGCAGGATTCAGCTTGCAGTAAATGTCCAAATCCCAGTTGAATATGGTGGTCTTGGTGGGAAAGCAGTTTATATAGGTAGATGTCCAATTATATTGTTGTTAGTCTTTAACCTTATCATGTTGTTCCCTTGTCACAATGGTCAGGATTAACATTATGCTTGCATGACAGATACAGAAGGCAGTTTCATGGTTGAACGTGCTCATCAAATTGCTGAAGGGTGCATCATGGACACTCTTGATAAGTTTGGACACCACCAAAAAGTTATTTTAGATTGCCAGGAACCAATGCAGCCGAACAGTTTTCTATCTAATATCTTCTACTTCCGCATCTGCAGCTATACTGAGCAAATTGCAGTGATAAACTACCTAGAGAAGTTTCTTGCAGAGCAGAAAGATGTAAGATGCAAAATGAGTCTTGTTGGTGTTTGTCCATCCTAAAAACTCCTCACCTCATACTGTTTTTTACTATATTTTCCTAATTTCAGTAGATCAGAAGGTAAATTGCTTCTCATAAATTTCCTTTTTCTAGAAAAGAATTGTGATGTGGATTTATTGCTTTATCAATGTTTCTCATGGAAGTCATGGATTAAAAATTGCTATATTCAAATGAATACAAATTGATTTCAGTTGGTAATCTTTACATGTATTCTTGCAGCTAAGAACATGTACATGCTGTATTTGTTATGTTCATGCATAAGAAAATGGTAAAGATCTGATTTAGATATTGTTAAGGTGCGTCTTCTATCTTACTTTCGAACTAAAAGAAACTTGACTGCCAGTAAACGCATTTAAGGCAGTATCAGGTTCTATAATTTGCTTTAGAACTAGAGTTAAGAGGGTTTTTGTGATTCCTAATCTGCCTACATACCTGCCAAAGAACTACCCAACAAGAAATGATGCACTAGAATGAGGGATACAGAGTCCATCTTTGACTTGTGTGCCAGTGAGGGAGCAAAATTCTTTTTGTATCTGTAGGAAATACAGAGTGCATGGGTAATGCAACATACAAACAAAATATGTGACCATTTCTTCAGAGACCGTCCAGAGATACTATTCTTCTCAAGAGATGAATACCTGTAAAACGATCAAGAGAATCTCACAAACAATACTCCCAAGAAATAGTCCATTATCAGTATCCGCTGTTTAGTTAGGGTGTTGCTGTTGCCATATGCACTGATTAAACTTGAACACCTATTAGTTGAGATTGGTACTTCTGTTTTTGCGGAAACTATCTGCTTGCAAGTAACCTGATCTTGCATGAAATGACAAAAAATATTGTGCATATACTCTGTTACCAGTCATTGCCAGTTAGCATTTATGAATTCTGAATGATCCTATGGATCCCTTTCTCATAAAAGAAATGATTTTTGTTCCTTCCGTTGAATTATTTTCTTCTGCTTATCTCTGCTTTACTTTTGAATCTGCGGTTTATCTTTTATATTATTTCATAAAGGTTAGCTTAGTAAATATATTCCACTTACTCCATTGAATGTCTTTTTTTCCACAGGTGAAGATAATTATAATTGATAGTGTCACTTTTCACTTTCGCCAAGATTTTGACGATTTGGCCCTAAGAACTAGAGTTTTATGTGGAATGTCATTGAAATTGATGAAACTCACCAAAACATATAATCTGGCTGTAAGTATCAATCTCTTCTCACTTTCAAAATATAAAATTTTACTTTAGCTATATTAATCAACTCAGTTTCATGGAATACATCAATCATATTAATTGTGAAATCAATCAAAGAATACATGTCAATATCTTTGATTTGTAAAAAACTAGCAAATATCATCCAGGCATCAATCTCAATGTCATGATAATTAGCATATACTTAGTCAAGTATGCATTTACCAAGTAATATGGAATCATATATTATGCTTATGATGGCTAGGGACATTTGTCATGTGTTGACACTTAGTATGCATCAAGAAAAGGACATGCAAATAAATTAGTAAGTGCAACTAATATGTTAATATAACTGCTTTAGTTATATGTTTAGCCTATGCCAATTTTGATGGCTTCATACCAGTTTATACTCAGTATTTGTAACATGTCATCGTGGGTATCACTATTGCATGATCAACTCTATTCATGAAAGGGATTTCTCTTTTTTAATTTTTTTTGATAAGCTAATGGCTAAATACATATATATACATGCATATATATCTATATATATATATATATAGAGAGAGAGAGAGAGAGGAGATAATATGTGGGCATCCATATAACTATACTAGTGAGGTCGGTCCTGACCGGACAGCCAAGGGCCAAGCACCGATGATCCCAATTGTTAGATTTGAACTATCATTCTCAAATTGCTCCAAGCACCGATGATCCCAATTGTTAGATTTGAACTATCATTCTCAAATTGCTTACTTCAAAAAAAATTATATGATTTGAAAATTTCTAGCCTATGCATCTTTTACGTACCTAATGATCGAAAATGGATAGTTTAAATCAGGATTTGCGGTACCATCCCGTACCACCCGGTACGGGGCATACCGTACCGTACTGGCTCTTGGCCGGTATGGTTAATGCATATAAAACGGTCCGGCACTCGGACAGTTAAAAAAATAAAAAAAATTTAAATTCCGTACGGTACGATACTGTAGCATACCGTACCGCCTGGTTTAGCTTGGTTCGAGCTCGGTTTTGCTTGAGAGGGGAGAGAGATTATTTTTTTAAAAAAAAAATACCGGTATGCATGCCAATACGGTATGATACGGACCGTACCGTACCGTACCGGCCACTGACCGGTATGGATCCCGGTACCGGTTCAGCGATCCTTGGTTTAAATAATATGAGTAATACATATGTTTTTATCACTGGATGCATTGGTTAAGAATCTCGAAGTTACATGTGTTTTTAACATCAAGTGGTCTATCACATCTAACAGCTCATATTGTCAGTTCAGGCCTCCAATCATCCAATTAGAATGACCTTATTTGGGCTATTCTTTGGGCTATGCAATGTTATGCTATGCTATAATATACAATCGTACTATATACTATACTACATGATATGCTATCATATGATATACTATGCTGTCCTATGTTGTCCTATGCTATACTATACTATGCTATGCTGTGTTGTGCTGTGCTATATGATATTGCAATGCAATGCTATCTCGCATGCATGCTATACATATAAATTTACAGATGGTCATACTTAACATATTTCTATTTCATTTGAATTGTTTTCTTTTTTTCAAATTTATTTGTATGTAAAGTAGGTTTCCTTCTATACGAGCCAATTTATCTTTTTGCAACTATGACCATAGGCCATAACAAATGATAATATGATTATTATTTGCCTCTCCCTGCCATTGTTTTAATTGATAATTTATGCTATTTATATCTTCTGGTCTCACTTTGACATCATGAATCCTATATGTACATTTTGTTATCCATTGTTTTATGGTATCTTCAATTTATTATTAAATTCTGATATCCGTACAACAACCTATACTAAATGAATACCAAGTTCACTACACGCTATACTGTGGAATATAAATAGTTATATATGTAGGTTGACCCCCTTTTCTTTCTTCGAGCAGGCTGTTCTTTTGAACCAAGTTACCACTAAGTTTACGGAAGGCTCATTTCAGTTAACTCTTGCCCTAGGTAAACTTTCATTCTTTGTTGATTTTGACTATGATCTTGCAACTCAAAAACAAAAACAATACAAACGTTCCACCTCTTTACATGCTATTGCCATGCAAAATCATGAACTCAAAATTTCTGCTATATTTCAAGTTAAAATACACCAACTGAAGCTGAGACCTGCCTTGGTAAATGTTGGCATTTCATTTATGAGGATGCTAACATATACACCTGTATGGAACAAAGCAAATAAGAAGAAATTTCTTTCTTGGATTTTCTCTTAGTTTTTCTTATATGTCTGTATGTCCATGCAATAGTTTTTCCTTTGTCTAATTTTTGCTTTTCCCACATGACCTGGGGAACGATTTGTGCCGTGCAGGTGATAGTTGGTCTCATGCATGCACGAATCGAGTAATTTTATATTGGAACGGGAATGAGCGGCATGCATACATCGATAAGTCACCATCTCTTCGTTCAGCCTCTGCACCTTTCTCGGTTACAAGCAAAGGGATACGTAATGCCACTTCACAATGCAAACGTGTCAGAATGATGTAAATAGCATTGACCATCTTCCGGAAAAAAGAAGAAGAAGAAGAAGAAGAAACTTGACTAAATTTTTTGGTTACAGAGAGCCCGGGTTCCTGCTAAAAACTCTTGTTTAAGGAGTTTCTTTTATCCTCCGCTGTGAGAATCCATGGCCGAAAAATCAAAAGAAAAACAGAAAAATGATATTAACCATTTTGTACTACCTCTAATGTTTTCTATTCAGATTTTTTTTTTTTTAGATAAAAGATTTAGCTATAAATTCATATTTTTTTGAATAAATATTTTTTAGATAATATTTAGATATGAAAATAATTTATTCATGTTTTTTATGCACGGAAAAGTAGTTTCAAAATTTATTATCCATAGTTTTTTACATTACTATTTTTTTTGGATAAGTTGTTAAAACTTATTCATACTTTTTATAATATCCATGATACTTTATAAGTTAAATTATATAAATATAAGTGGATAATTAAGTTATTGGATATTAAATAATTGAGATATTGAAAATAAGAATAAGGATATTTTAAAAATAAAATTAAATATTTATTTTATTAATTGATAAAAAAATGATTTAGCCATCTCTCGGGGGATAAGATTTTTTTTTATTATATGGATAAATGTTTCAAGGAAAATAATTTATTCATATTCAAAAGTATGAGAATGTGATAAGTTAGTAAAAAATAAAATTAATTAATTTTTTATAATATTTATCTACAAAAAAAATGGAGCTTAATAAGTTGTTATGTGACACGCGACGATGAACCAATGGTATAGCTTGGGTTTAGCAAGACTGAATGACTAATTTCAATCCCGAAGTGATACAGGGTCTTTTAACTTTCGAATAGACTCTACTCTACTCTTTCTTTTGTTTATGACATTATCTAGTGCTTTTTTTTTTTTTTGAAAAAATAGATGGGAAATAATTTTTTTTTCATCTAAAGATAGAGTAGGTCAACCTGGTATCATTAAGATGCTAGTTAGTAGCACATGCCTTGAGCTTATAACTGATTGATAGTGAGATAAGGTCTTTATTAACCCGGGCTATCGTCTTAATGATACCTATTTGTATGCTTTGAAAGTTTCAACTATGAGTGCATTTGGTATGGAGTGATCTATCTAATATCAATGATAATGTGGATGGAAATATTAAGATCACCGATTTTAGTTGTATCATGATGATCATACATGATATTTGTTTCAAATTATCTCTATTTTTCAAATTATTGTTCAACCCAAAGATGGGACACCTATTTTTGAGATCGGGAATTCAAAATCAATCTTGAACAGTAGTCTTGAATTAAAATTTAAGAATAAAAATATTTCTTGATCTAGAAAAAATAACATATTAATATATCATTAATACATTATATTAATATTATATATGTGATATTATATCATCGTATGTTATATTCGTGATACACATTAATCTTTTAAGTCAACCTGACATCAGTAGAGTACCAAATGTGAGAGTGAAGCAAGGCTCGATCAACTAGGCTACCGCTTTAGCAATATCATATTATAATTCAATAATAATTTGAAATTAAAGTATAAATATTTTATTATATTTTATATATATATATAATAAAAGTATTAATATATTACTTTTATTTACTTTATTTTTCTAATCAAAAAAAATATTATATTAATAAATACTATATTATAAGCATCAATAAAATATTAATTTTATAATAATAATTAATATTTTTTTATATGATTAATAATTTATAGGCTAGCAAATATATTCTATGAAATATATTAACTATTTATAATTCATAAATATATTAATATGTTATTATAACAGCATTTGCTATGGTGTTCCAAAAAATAAAATTGTCTTTCATTCAAGAAGTAAAGGTTGATTATTCAATTTAATATGAATCGTCAAGATTTATCTATTAGTAACCTTCTATAGCCAGTCATGTATATAGCTGGTGTATGTAATTTTGTAAAATTTTTAAGTTTAATTTGTTTGCTATAATTTTTTTTTCTTGCAACCTGATTCAACTTTCTATGCGCTCCACCTACCATCCCCTACTAGCACGCTGCCTCCTCCATTCCCATCCCCCACCTCCCTCTCCAAAACCCCCACCCCTTGCCACCTTCTTCCCTTATGCCCCGCTTCCCCCATCATCTTCTTCCTCTATGCAACTCTCTCCTCCTTGATGGTGCCACCTCCTTCGTTTGCACAACCGACTCCTCCCCAGCAGTGCCACCCCCTACCTCTACACAGCCACACCCCTCCCCCCGTCCCCCCCCACACACACACCGGTGCCACCTCCTTCTTTTGCATCCCCTGGGGGGCCATTGTCTATACCCCCTCCCCTACCCCACCCTCATAGTGGCGCCACCCGCCTCCTCTCTCTGCATCCCCCCCACCCCCAATCCCCCCACATGGCATCACCACCTGCCTCCTCCCTCTACTGCTTACCCTCCCCCTACATGCAACGGTGCCACTTCATCCCTCTCTCCACCCACCATCCGCACCCACCCCCTCCACAAGCTTAACAAAAAAAAAAAAAAAAAAAAAAACCATGAAAAACCTTGTGTTCTATGGTGTTGCTGAGAAGCATCGATGAGGGGGAGGCCATGATAGCTTCCTTCTTCATGCTGATGTGTTCCTCTTCTCGGTCTTGATGGGAGTGACTTCGAGATCTTTAGATCTACCAATCCACTATGAATTTTGCTCGATATCTAGAGAGAGAGAGAATAAATGAATGCTGGGATCTAATGGAATAATTATCGCACCCATAGGCCTCAAAAGAAGTAGAAGAAGAAGAAGAGAGAGAGAAGGGCGAAAGGTTATGGGTTGACCGATTCAATAACCAACTAAAAATAAATTTATTTTACTATTCTTTTCTCTCAACTGCCCGAATGTATCTCACTTTTTAATAAAATATATTTAAAAAAATATAGAAACAACTTCTTATTATAATATATTTAAAATAATTAATAAACATATTTTTATATAATATTTCAAAAATAATTTTGGTATTATATGGCCAATAATTTTAAATTTTTATTGAATACCAGCTATGTTGTTCATGGATATTCAGGAAACTTTGGTTACTGGATCATCAAATATAATAATTTTAGATTACCGGCATTAAATGATTATAGAATTTGAATTATTGATAATTTTAAATCATTGCAGTTGTCTTTGAACCATCAAATGCCTTCTAGATGATGTACAACCTTTACCGTACTGTTCTTATGAATGAAAGAGGGAAGGGCTATGCTACTATCGGCAGTTTGTATATGCAAACGTACTTTCACCATTAGATTATATTAGGATTGGGATTGGGATTGACAAAATCCTAAAGCAATTCAATAGTGGAAAGCTGCCCAAGAAGGAGAGAGCCCATGTTTGACTTTTTTTTTTTTTTTTTTTTTTGTCCTTGAATTCGTACCGAGAAATTCTTTTTCCACCGGAAATGGTGTTACAACAAGCTCCACTTTTCAATATATACTTTGTAACTTTATTTATTCGATCAAAATTTTGAATAACGAAATCGTTCACCTTTATAAAAAAATTATGATACCTGTTACTGTCGGAGCTCCTAAACCGGATTTTCTTGGCTTTGGCTGGAGCACTTCTCTTCCAATTTCTACAAAAAAGGTCTCATGGATTGGTGATGTTTCGACGGGAACACTTCGATGGCTAAGTTAACGAAAGTTTTGGAGCAACAGAATGGAGAAATAAAAAATGAGATAGCTCGTGAGGAAGGAAAAGTGCCCTTACTGTTCAGAATCCCTCATTTACCTTATATAGGCACGGAACATTACCGGTATCTATTAGGGGCTAGGCTGAAAATATCCGATCTGCTCCTAGAAGAATCAGGATGGTGGCCAGGTAGCACCCGGACGTGGCCATGTCATGGGATTTGGTGTAATAGAATTCTGGTACCAGCTGGAATGGGCTTCTGGAGCCTTCTAATTAGTATAGGTCTGGCTGAAGTAGGTTAGTTGGATCTCAAGTGGGTCGATCGGATCACTAACGAAGAGAGTCGTTCGGACCCTCTAGCGAAGTGGATCAATCGGACTTCTGCTGGAGTGAGTCGTTCGGTCCCCTGATGAAGTGGGTGGTTTGGCCCTCTGCTTGAATGGATCGGTCGGACCCCTGCTGGAATGGGTCGTTCGGATCCCTGCTGGAGTGGGTCGTTCGGATCTCTGGCAAAGTGGATCGGTCGGACCTCTGCTGGAATGGGTCGTTCGGACCTCTGGCAAAGTGGGTCGTTCGCCCCCTGGTGGAGTGGGTTGTTTCGACCTCTGCTAGAGTGGGCTGGTTGGACCTTAAGCCAGTCGGTTGGATCTTTGGTCCGGATCAGAGAAAGGCTAATTGGGTATAACAATACCTATTGGTTTAGGTTATGATACCCTATGAATAGGATGTCATAATCCTATTCATAGAATATTATAAGATTGTAGAATATTTTCATTATTGAATTTTTTTAAAAAAATTTTAATGATAAAAATACTAGCGATCTAATGACATCCTGTGAATAATAGGATTATAACATTCTATTCATAAATGAATATTATAAAATAAAAATATTTTTATCATTCAAAATTTTTAATAAAAAAATTAACTGTAAGCATTAAATTCATATTTGAATGATAAAAATACTTTTTCTTTATGATATCCTTCTGTAAATAAATGAACAAGGTATCATAATTTTGTTCAAAAAATATCATAAGATGAAGACTATTTTTATCATCAAAAAATTATTATTATTTTTTAATAATAAAAATATTTCTTGATTTTGTTATACGGGGATATCATAATTTAAGCTTAGGATATCATAAATCAAGTTACAAGATGTCATATTTTTTTTATAAAAAAAATATTTTTATTATTTAAAATTTTTAATAATATATATATATATATTAAATATATATTAGAAAGTGATGAAATTAAATTATACGGTATATTTTTTTTCTTTACCAAAGGTGGTATACAAAAGTTATTTTCATTTAAACTATCATGGGAGCCCAGTCTGATCGGTCAGACCAGGAACCTGCATCACCTTGCCATGGAATTGGGCCAGGTACGCAATCAAACCAGATGTGTTTAAAACCTGAGAAAACCTTCTCGACCCGTTCGGTTGGACCGCGACCTGCTAAATTCGGTGAAACCTGGCGGGCGACCAAAGGAAGGAGGTGCCGCTGGGGGAGGGGGGGGTCTCCGGCTGTAGAGGATCTCGTAGAGCAGGAACGCCGTAGGCCCACCGGTTGACGACGCTGCCGTGAGGGCGGTCGATGGCGACCTCAGGGGCGACGCACTCGTGGGTGCTGACGAAGGAGAAGGATCGGGCGGCGACCGGCTCGGCGACGAACTAGCGAGAGGGGACGGAGGAGGCCGGCTTGCGGGGGCGGAATAGGCGGTCGGGGAGGCAGGAGGGGTTGTCGGCATCGTCGGAAGCGTCGGCGGGTTCGAGGGTGAGGGAGGTGGTGGACTGGAGGGAGAGGTCGAAATCGAAGAGCATGATGTGGCCGTCGGATCGGATGATGATGTTCTCGGCGCCGGCCCACCCCACGCTGTCTACTTCGCTATCTACGAGGTCTGCAAGGACTACCTCGGTGGCAACCGGCTTGTCGGCTGCCACCACCCCCTTATTCATGCCATCTCCGGTGTACTCGCAACCACTGCTAGCGACGCCGTCCTCACCCCCATGGAAGTCGTCAAGCAGCGCCTCCAGCTCCATCGGAGCCCCGTCCGACGGCGTGAGGGATTACATAGTTCGGATGCCCAGAGAGGGAGGGCTCGGGGCGTTCTACGCCTCCTATCGGACCACCATAATCATGAATGCCCGGTTCACCGCGGTCAATTTAACACAGGAAACTGTGAGAAGAGACTGAGAGACAAAAGCTTGGCCCAAGTTGGATCATGCCACCGACCTCTGCCCCTTATAAATACCCCTCCCTCTCCATTTCTTTTTCTCATCTCTCCTCTTTTCCCGCCTAAGCATGAAGGCTTCAGCCCTCCAAACATCACGACAGGCGAACCATGCCCGAACGAAGGAAACCCCTCCTTCCAAGCGGTCCGATCCCAATTCTGGCAATTGGAAATCCCAAAAAAGGTTCTCCACGAACCCTAACTATTCTATTCGTTATCCGTTCTACTTTTCTTCTTCACCTCCTTTCCTAGGATCGTCCAAAAGCGCCTGACCTGGGAGTTCTTGGCCTTGCCGGAAGAGATCCACTCCAAAGCGCCACCGGATCCCGCCGATTCCCCGCCTGAGATGACGAGCACCGTGGAAGATCCGGCGGAGGTGATCTCACCTATCTTCGTTTTTTCTGAGATGGACGAGCACGGAGTGGTGGAATCTGGCGAGCTTACTGGCGGATGCACCGATTCTGGTGCTGTGAAGAAGGAGAGGGCTCCGGTGGTGATAGATCGCGTGCGAGTAGCTCTGATCGAGATCAGCGTGTCGGACGTCAGTGATGGAACCAAGAGGGTGGCGCGAGCACTGGTCGAGATCGTGATCGCAGATCCGGGCGTAGCTACGAGGGTGAGAGATGGACTTCCAGATCTTGTTTTCCGTGCGAATATGCGCATTGGGATCCTTGCTTTCCTGATTTGGTTGATGATGGTGATGTACGCGTTGGTGGCAACGGCGATCTGGTTTGGCCGCGGACGGGAAGAAGCTCTCACCGGGCCGCCTCCTACCTGAATCCTTCATCTAAGTAGGTACCTACCCTAATTTTTAGTTATTTTGTTGGCATCAATTTTGATTTCAGGATGGAATTGGGAAAGTTCTAGTTCAAAGTCACTGATAAGCCACTGGTTTTAGTAGTTGTTTCCAAGAAAGAAGGGTGGTGATCTCGGTGGTGTGGTCGGCCATGGACGGGCTCTCTTTCCACTGCTTGACTCTACCTCGAGTTCTCTTATACTCTACCATGAATCTTAGTTGGTCCTCCTATCCACTCAAAAAAAAAAAAAAATCGTTGCGGATATATGAAAATCTTATTCATTTCATCTGTTTTTGAATTTTTTTTTTTCTTAATCAAAGAAGCTTCGGACACGTAGCAGTGGCTACGGGCATGTTATAACTGAAGAGAATTCTATATTTCTAATTAGAAATATGTCGGGGTCAGTGTTTTTGTCATGAGATGATGGATATAGATCCTGGTCCTCGCGAGAGGGCGTGGGTTCAAATCCGTCTGCTTTGTTCTCTCTACCTGTTAATACCTCTTTTGCAAATACCTTTTTCCTCTTTAATAAATTTGCGGTGGTATTCTTTGCCTCTCTTTTCCTTCAAAATAGAGGGAGATGATAGATATAGATCAAAGTGCACATAAATCCTGTATTGGGATGATGTTACTTCCATTAAGAAATCAGGCACAAAAGAACAATGTTGTGATAAAACCGTTGTGAAAAATTGTGAAGAAAAAGACAAGGGCTCTGTTATTTTGGAGATAAACTTTAGATGTTTATGCTCACAAAACAGTGTTTGGAGAGAGAATTTTGAACTTATGGTGATTGCTGGACAGATGCCAATTCCCTTTAAGCAGAGGGTGAAATTAGGTGTAGTTGTCTGTCATCCTTGACTTGTTTACAAGATGGAGTTCCTGGGATTGGCAAAACCCAGCTCTGGGTATGCTAGTTCCTCGTGTTTGATGAAATTAGGAAGTTAATTTGTGTTGGAGACTCTGCTAAGATCAGAATTTTCAAGATTCAGTTTGCGGTGAATGTCCAAATTCCAGTTGTGCATGATGATTTCGGTGGGAAAGCAGTTTATATAGGAAGATGCCTGAAATATTAACTGTTGTTACCCATTAATCTTCTTATGCTGTTCTTGTGCTTTAGTTCAGGATAAACATTATACTTGCATGCTAATAGATACGGAAGGCAGTTTCATGGTTGAACGTGCTTATCAAATTGCTGAAGGATGCATCACGTACACACTTGATAACTTTGGGCAGCATCAGAAAGTTATCTTAGCTTGCCAGCAACAAATGTGGCCAAACAAATTTCTAGCTAATGTCTTCTACTTCCACCTCTGCAGCTATGCTGAGCAGCTCACACTGTTAAACTAGCTACAGAAGTTCCCTGCAAAGCAGAAAGTTGTAAGACATGGATTTCCCCCCTTCAGCTCATGGTGACTATAATAATTTTTCTCATTTTAATTTTGATTTGTCTTAGAGATTCATTACATCAAAAGATGAATTGCTTCTCATGGATTTCCCCCTTTTTGTTTTTTTGGATTTGTGATGAAGATGCATTATTTTGTCGAGGTCTCTCATTAATGCCATGAATTAAAAAGTGCTATACCGGCATACTTTCTTTGAAGAAATACAAATTGATTTGAGTTGGTGATCTCTGAATGTTGAGTTGGAGCTAAGGACATGCAGCATGCTCATGAAGCAGTGCTGAAATCCTGGTTTGGACCTTGACTGCATGCTTCTTCTACCTTACAATTTGTCAGCCGAAAGAAACTTGAATACTTGTGAATGCATTTTATGTACTATCAGGTTGCATAATTTGTTTAGCTTTCTTAGAGTTCTGAATGATTTTGAGATTCCTAATTCTGCCTGCAGGTCTCTTAATTGGCAAATGGAGCAGTTTGTAGAGAATTATTTAATGAGAAATACTGCACTAACAATGAAAAATAAACACAGTTTTATCAATTGACGCACCGTGGAGTTGTCTTAACTTTTTAAAATTGTGCTGGATTGTATCTTCTTGTTTCACTTTTAAATCATGAATCTTATGTATATATTTTGTTATCCAGTGGTACCTTCAAATTCACCATCAAATTCTGATCTGAGTTCAGTAACTTAATTTATATCAAGTTCCCTACACGCTGTACATAAGCTATTTCTTCTGATGCATGCAATTATATTTAGGTTGATCCTTTTTTTTCTTCCTCTATGCAGGTTGTTCTTATGAACCAAGGAACCTTTTAAGTTTCTAGAAGGCTCATTTTGATTAATTCCTGCCTAACTGAACTTTTAATTTTTATTGATTTTGAGTATAATATAATTATTCTAGGGCATTATAAATGTTCTACAACCTTTCATGCTTTGCCACTTTATTCAGACTGGAAATGGCTATTATGTCGTTTAGCTCTGAATTTCTCTTGGGAATATGCTGGCGTTTTGAAACCTATAAAATAGTGAAGACATATAAGTCTGGTCACAATGTAGATTCTCGGTGATGGATCCTCCGATATTTAAATTAATTTTATGAAGAAGCAAATAAAAAAGAAAGGTCTATAGCTTTTAAATGGAAGATAGCAAAGTATGGGTGAAGCAGTGGAAGTGGTGGATGGATGTGAAGGAGCGCAAGCCATACACAGGGAGGGTGAACGATACTTAGGCAAGGTAAGGTAGTTTTGGGTGGTTCTGTTATTGAGTTTTTTAGAAGATTTAGAACTTTCAGAGAAAATTGTTCAGAAAAAAGTTTTATGAAAAAGATTTACCTAGAAGGCCTGGGAACGGTTTTTATAAATGAGGTGCATGGAGTATTTGATGCATAAAAAATATTCTACGGTATAGAGAGTAGTGGATGGTACATTGCTACAGGGCATATGTTCTTGGAGAAGTGTGGAGTAGTTGGAGATGGCGCGGAACTTATCTTCATGGCAAACATATATCCTTTGTGTGCCTATATTTGTTGCAATGGCCGGTGTCAAAGAGTCGATGCTGGGTTACCCACTCTCTTACGGAAGAGGGGCATGTTTGATTTTGTAGCATGACTTTCAAGAGCCATGTATATATATTTGGTGGACTTGCTTCTTGTGTTAAGCTGGCAGATGAGGTGGTGAGCTACGTGGGAGTTCATATAGGTTTAATCATTTCTGGTTGTATCACTATCTGTATGGATCTAAAATTTCTAGCTATATTTTTTTTCTTGATAAAACAAAAGGAGTAAGGGGGTTTCCAGTATAGCTATTTTTTCTGGATATGATCATGAGAGTTTTCATTTCATTAAAGAATGTTCGATACAAAATGATAACAAAGATAGCTCAACCTTTTTTATCAAATTAAATAGTTACATTATTCCAGCTCTATCAAAATATCCAAAGGACCGATCCTAAGAGAAATATAGCCATCCTATGGCTATATAAACTGAGACTTACCTTGATAACTGTTGTCATTTCACTTATACATGTGCTAGTGTACACATCTGAGATGTGACGTCTCTATGGAGCAAAGCAAATAAAATAAATCTATTTTAGGAAGTTTTCTGTTCGTCCCCCCGCATGACCTGGAGAGTCATCTGTGTTGCGAAGGTGGTCTCACCCGCATGCACGCATCCTGCAAGGTTTTAATGGTTCCTTTTATCCTCAAGAATCCCTAGAAGGAAGAAAATAAGAATAAAATGATATTGACCATTTTATACTACCATGGATCTTCTTTTTCATGCAAGGTGTATCCGATAGTCTTATGCATGACAATTGTGTAGCCCCCCTGAATTGCTAATTCGCAATCCCGTGTTTCTGGGCCATGTCAAGGGTCTAGCACGGAAAGTTACTTTGGACCCACTCACTTCGTAAACATTCAATCACAGAAGCATGGATTGCAGACCAAAACTAAGGCTGACCAAATGCAAATCATCATCATCTAACCGCAAGCTCGGCGCAACGTGAGCCCAATCCAAGGAGACTTGCCCAAATCGAGAGGTTAGATGATTACGTACAACCGTTGGATCTAACGCCGCACGAATTATTGCGCAGAGGAGCAAGTCCAAGTGGGCGGGCAACCTGCCCGGAAAACACCGTATCTCTCCATCTCCAGCGAACAAAATTCCACGGGTCATCTCATCTCTGCGTGACTCTCAAAGCCACCCGGGCTCGTCGCGGCGTTGCGGATGATCCTGCGCGCGACGGGGCACCCGAAGCGGGGGTGGCCCCAGTTCCTCTTTGGAGTTGTCGCCCCACCGATGTGATCATCGTGGAGGCATCTCGTATTTCCTTCGTTTTCTTCACTGCAACGGAACAGAACCCTAGTCTTGGGTTCTCCGGAGCTTGATCTTTCTTCGGCGTGCTCTTAATCGATCTATTGTGGGAAGCTGAACCATGGAACTTGAGGTACAGCCTTGAGGTTTTGGGAATTCTCCCGGTTATCTTGATTTGATTTCTATTCCTAGCATCATTTCCTGGGAATTCATAAAGCTCGAAAAATGTGATGTTGAAATCAATGAAGATTTGTTACCGCTGCTAGATATCATTATAGATGTCATCTTTAAAACTGTCATGTTTCTAGTACTTAAATCCGTCCCAATGGGTTTGTTCTAATCCAAAGTCCTGATTAATGGTGTAGATAATGGAATGGGCTATCATTGTTCTAAATCGTAATTGTACGCTCTGATGGACTAGGGGGTGCCTTTTTTTTTTTTTAATTTGCTTTTCGTGAATATTTTTAGAACTGTAGAATTTGCTGATCGCATAAGTTTGGTTACATGTAGAGCACTCAAAGGATATTCTACTTGGTTTTAGAAACTAAGTGTCTTTCTCTGTTGTAAGATGTGAAGGATTTTTTTTTTAGCTTCTGATTTGTTGATTCTAATGTACAGGGTTGCAGCATTCAAGGTTCAGCTTATATTTAGCATAGAAGAACTTGCGGTTCCTATAGAAAATTGGGATTGGAGATGAATTCATTGGCCATTTCACCTGCTGTCAATGGTGGAGAGAGCTGCAGTTTTGTGTCCGGATCACAGATTAATCTACGAAAGACTTCCCTAGCTGCTGATCTGCAGAGGGGTCCATATGGCAGAATTAATGGAGCTTGGTTGAAGCAATTAGGACAATTTACACCTACAAATTGGCACAGGTTTTCTGTTTTTGCAAGGGTCAGAAAGGGACAGAAGCATGATTATCCCTGGCCAGATGGTATTGATCCAAATTTGAAAAGTGAGCACTTAGGTTATTTGTCTCACTTCAAGCCTCTAACAGAGAAACCAAAGCCAGTGACCCTTCCTTTCGAGAAGCCGTTAGTTGATTTGGAAAAGAAGATCATCGATGTGAGATCTCTTTTTTCATCATGCTATATATTTGACACTTTAAGCATCCTTTACTTTAATTGCATGTTTATATTGGGTTTAAGTTTTGGTGCCAATATGCTAACCTAGCTGTTATTAACAGGCCCTGATCCTAATCAGTGATTCCAATATCTTGTTTCTTAAAAGGGTTATAGGATTCGAGTTCAATTATTATCATCTTTCCATAGACATGGGCAAAAAACTTGAATTGACACCTATGCTAAACTAAGTGAATTAAATAATGACGATCCTACCAGTAGGATGTACTTCACTAATTCATTCTGTTGACTTGTATTTGCACAAGCAACTGGAAGTAGTAAAATGCATAAATCACCCACGTTTGGAACTGTCTAATCACAAGCAATTATCAGGATTAGCATTTTGTATTATCTCAATCTATCTCTAGCCTCTACAATGGAATAAATTATGATTTATATTTTCGTTTTCATGGAAAAGGATGTATCAATCATACAATTTTGTTTAAGATTCTTGTGTTATTTCCATTGAATTTGAAATGTTTATTTGCAAAATGAAGGAAAAGCTAGTACCTTAGCATAAAATGCTCAAATCAAAATCGAGTGATTGACTTCCATAACGAACTTGTGAACCTTCCTTATGTAATTGATATATTTTGAGGTTAGAGCAGTTCCCTTTGTTGACAATGCTTTAAAATGTAAAAGGCATCCTTAGGGACCAAACTAATGAGATTAGTACATCTGTGGATCTAGAGAGCAAATGCATTGTCAATTCATAGGTGCCATTAGGTCCAAACAAGAAACACATAAAACAAGCTGACTATGTGATCTAATCAGTTATAAGGAAGAAATTCCATCAAACTTCAACTTGAATCTTTTTAAAGAAAATTTGGAAAATAAAAAAAATGGGAAAAGTAAGGTCTAGGTTCTTTTTTTCCATTAATGAATAATAAAATTGACTTACAAAATCTCTATGTATGCTAGTGAGATCCACCGTTGCACCATTTTGGCCAGATTCCTCTTATTCTCAAAGAAGGTTATAGCATTTTCGAAATAAGTATGCGTAAAATCTTTACAAAAAAGCTAAAATCTTACAAGAGGTAGATCTTGATTCTAGATCAATTTTCTCTTCAACCATGTCACCTAACTCTTCCTGATTGAAAGATATACCTGGTCAAAGTCTTTCCTAAAGGAAACTTTATACTTTGACAGGTCCATTTGTGGATTCAAATGATGGAATATAGCCTTAATCACTCGGTGCACCATATCCTTATAGGGTGGCATCACGTCATAGAACTTGAAAAGTTATCTGATTTCAATTCGATGTCATATTGGCAACTTAGGGCCTCCTTAGTAGGGGTGGCAATTGGGTTGGGTTAGATATAAACGGGCCGGGTCAGATGTGGATCGGTTCAAAAAATTTCAAACCTTAAACATGTTAGATTTCAAAATCTGAACCTATCCTATTTAATAAACGGGTAACTTGATTTGACCTATTTAACATATTTATTAAATAGGTAACCTGTTTATCTAATCTCGCTTGACCCGTTTAATATGTTTACCCAAGCATTTTATTTGAAGTTTTAACTCATTCATATCAAAAAAAAAGAAGGCCAGAGAAAAGCCGAGCCTGATCCTTGATGATGGTGATGATGTCGTTGTCCCTCTCGTCGATGTTGGTGACGCCGCCGCAGTTCTTGCAACGGGAGAGGAGCTTCGACGAGTGGATCTAGGAGTACTTGAGGTTCTGACATCCAATAAGGTGGGAGGAGGAGCACTTGGGACGAGGAGCACTTGAGGTTCCGATGCTGTCCTTGACTTCCTCCATTGTCTTGCTAGCCTCTCCTAGCCCCAACTCCATGCCTTCATCCGCTACCGCCCTACTGTCCTTGCCTTCCTCTGCCACTATGCTGGCCTCTCCCTATCCCAGTTCTGCACTTTTCTCCATCATCGCGCTGGGCTCTCCCCACCCTAGCTTAGTGCCTTCGTCTGCCGTTGCCCCACTACCCTCACATCCAACGTCTACTCGAACCTCCTTTCCAAGCTTAGGCTCCTCGAGCGCTTGCAGCCCCACCAAGGGTCTCGCCATCGCCTTCACCTACAACGCAACCAACCTCTCCTCTGCCATCGGCCTCCTTCGCTCCCTTCCCCCTCACCCCCCTTCCCCCTTCCATTGTCGGTCATGTTCAAAGAGGCCAGAGAGGGATGATTTCTTTTTTTATTTAGTTTGGTGGAGGGATGATTTGGAATTGAGTTAGAAGTCTCTGGAAATGGGAGCGAGTCCCAACTCCTGAGGATGGGTTAGGTCACCTGGGAGGCTGGGCAAAGGGCTCTTGGTATTTGAGTTGGCCATTGGGCACTGGCACTCTTTTTGAATTTTAAACAAATTCAAGTTGAGAGTCCCAAGATGAGTCATATTGCATGGCAAAAGTGTAATAAGGTATGCCCTTGATTTTCATATTAGATGCTGATGCTGGCTAACAGCATTCTTTTTGAATTTTAAATAGACTCAAACACTTTTAAAAAATATGTATTTTATTTTTTAAAATAAATATTAAATAAATGTTATTTTAGATTATATTTTTATAAATGGATTAAATAGGTCAGAAGGTCAAAATCCGAACCTGACCCATATAATCAAACACGTTAAACAGGTTGACTTGTTTACAACCTAATCTAAACCCAAACCTATTTAAAATGGTTCGAATGTGGGACAGGTTGGCGAGTTGGGTCATATTTTGCTATTCCTAATTCTTAAGTTTGATGTATAATTTGGCAATTCTCCTTGTGGTGGATCTTGCTGCTGTACCTTGTCCAATTCTTCTTGTATTGACTAAAGTGGTAAACATTGAGTTTGATGATCCTCCTCGATCATTATGTCATTCTATTGAAGACTTCCTTGATATCCAATTTATAAAAAATACTAGTAATCTTACTTCTTTTGCAGTAATCAGTATTTATTCATTCAAATTAGTCTTGTATCAAGTATTTGTTTCTTTTTCACACATGTTCATCAGCCAGGAAAAATGAATTTCTTCCAAAAACTTGCTTATTTTATGTAAGAGTGCTTTGGAAACCCACTCTCTATTGGCTTGAGATATTTGTGATTTTCATTTACTCCAAGGCACTTGTTCTTGGTAGGGTTTGTTGTCTAAATCATGCATCCCTTGCTACAAAACTTATGAATAACTCTTGGTAGAACATAAAGCTGAGCTTAATGAGTCTCAAGCTAAATTTACATCATTTACATAAGTCACATTAATTGTCTGATTCACTTCGTAATTCTCTACTTCGGTGCACTTATTGTATGTCCAATGATATTTATAATATTAGTAAGTATATGGTTCTGGAGACCTGTATTGATTTATTTTAAATAAAAAGTTCATGATAATCTTTATTTTTTTAAAATCTTGCTTCTTTAGAAGTGATCACCGTAGCTATCTGCACAATGTGTTCCATGGAATGGTCCAAAATATGCCAATGTAGAGCTATGCTTTTGTCATTCATAGTCTCTTTAGTAATGTAAAGTGGGCATGGTCAGTCCTTTTGGCGAGCAAACACTATATTCTTTCATGGCAGCATTGTAGTTTGTGGACTTGTCAGAACTGATAGTTAAAATTTATCCTATGCTTAGTAAGCAATTATAGATGAATTCTCTTAAATACTAATAACCATCTAATATTTAGAAGTTAAAGGTACAAATTCCCCATTTCACAGAAAAACTTAGAAGTTACAGTACAAATTCCCGATATCACAGAAAAACTATGGCTAGCTACTCCTTCTCTTTATGTTTTTCTTCTTACTTAACCAGTCATTTACTTCCTGTTCTTGCCTCTTCTTCTATAAAGGTGTGCAAAATGGCAGAGGAAACAGGTTTGGACTTCAGTGATCAAATTAATTTATTGGAAAGCAAGTATCACCAGGTTCGTTACATACCTTGTACCACAACTGTTGATATTAAATAAACAAAAAGAAATTAACAGAGAGATGGCAGTTAGCAGTCTTATCATCGCATGAAATCCTGATATTCTTTGCAGTATGCCCCTTGTTATTTTCAGGTATTCGTTGCATACATAATAGATGAACCATGACAAATGAAAAATTGGAAGGACAAGAAGAAGTAGAAAACAACATTTTTGTCATGTTTATCAATGTTTACTTGTCCCAATCACTAATTAACGCGTGCTACATTGTTACTGCATATTTTGTGTTGTGAGCAAAAATAAAAAGGGGAAGGGGAACCGACATTAAGCAAGAATAAAGGAAAAAATGGAGCATAACAAATAGTTTTGGAACTATACATGAATTTCTAACAAATCAGATCATAAATACTTATAAACTTGATTGTAAATCTCCCTTAGTGGTTTCCTATCTCAGATTACAGCTCTATTACCTAATGTGTATGGTAAATAATGTAGATAACATGGCTTAGTTTGTATTTTCAAGTCACCCTATGACTGAAATATTCATATTTGAGAAACACCCTTACAAAATAGAACCTGTAGATCTTGACACAATCTTCTGATCAAGTATTAGATTGTTAAAACCCTACTTTGGGATGATAAGACTGGTTCTTTGTGTGCTACTGACCATACTTGATTATGATTGGTTGATCTAATGTACTGTCATCCTGCATTGCTATTTTAGTTTGATCTGCAAGATGAGGAGCCCAAAATTGTTGGATGAGTGTCTAGGTTGCACCAATAAGCAAAAGAAGTTATGTGATTTGTTCGTTATAAAGTTTTCATTTATGAAACCCTCTTTGTGGTTGCTGAATATGCATAGTGATGTTTTTCTTTAAGCAGGTGGAAGAAATACTTTTTAGTTCATTATTGCTTAGTCTACATGAAGTTTAGGGATAAGGTTTTTGCATTATAAATGAGAATGGTGATACAGTGAAGAGGTCTATAAGCCAGACATCTAAGGAGGACAGAAAATTGTTCCTCTCACCCTGCAGCAAAAGAAAGAAAAAAGAAACAGTTTAATATGCTTATTCTACATGAGTTTGCTTATTTGACATGAAGTTTGTGAACCAGTGCTTTTTTACAACATCGCATACTATTCATCATATCCAAATACCAAATGCTTGATAGGTTGTGATTTTTGTTCCCTTCCTGGAGTCTTCTTAAAGAGCATCTTTGGAAGCATTGATGTTTCTTCTTGTCACATATAGATATGAGCTTGCAATTCAAGATTACAAGTGCAACTACCATTTATCTTCTTATTAGTCAGCTCACATGGAAAGGAACTGGCTCGAGTAAACCGTTCCTGACTGCAGCAGAATTCGTAGCTTCAGGGAGATCACATGAATTCTCTTGATAGAATTTGCAAAGTAAATCAGTTGTCGCAATTATAATTAGAAACTGTTTTATCTAGCAGTGTCAACAAAACCAGAGTTACCAGGACCAGAAATAGGTCTTGTCAGTGGGCAGGTGCTATATAGGTCAAATTTGGGGTGAAAGAAATCAGTGTGAGATGTAGCCATTTACAAATATCCAGGCCCAAACTATTTTCATTTTTTGAACTTAATGATAATCCCTCATCACTCCTTCAGTTCATTTACGGTTTTTTCTTCAATGTTAATGTTAAGCTTATTCTCAATACACATGCAAGGCACTATCTTTTTTTGACAATCATGCGCAGCTGGCTTAATTATTTTATTCTAAAGGCAAAACAATGTGTTGTTTCTGCAATTAATCATAAGCAAATGGTTAATTTCCAACCATCTAGCATGTTAGTCAAAAATTTTCAGTGTTATATTGCATATATTCTTGTAATCTACTTATTTGTAAGATTTTGTGATTTTAAAATGGTTAACTTTTTTACGGTTTCATTTTTCAACTCTGCATGGTACTTATTCTTGATCCCGGTGAAACCTATTTCTCATGCATAATCTTTGCAGGTTCTGAAGGATCTGTACACACATTTAACTCCAGTCCAACGCTTAAATATTGCTCGCCATCCTAACAGGCCCACATTCCTTGATCATGTTTTGAACATTACTGATAAGGTATTCTCTCACCTCATGCTTCTATTCTTGCTCTGCACCATGCTTGTTTGTATAATTGCTTGGCACTGATGACTTTTTTCTTTTTAATTGTGAAGTGGGTTGAACTCCATGGAGATCGTGCTGGGTATGATGATCCTGCCATTGTCACAGGTATTGGAAGCATAGATGGCAAAAGCTATATGTTTATTGGCCATCAGAAAGGCAGGAACACAGGAAAATATTCAGCGCAATTTTGGAATGCCAACTCCACATGGGTAATGAATGAACTTATCAATGATAATTATGCCCTTTTCATAATTAGAGTTCACTTCTTCGCTCCCTAAACATATATTTTTGGAACTTACTGGAGAGAGTTGTTATCAAAATGGCCTGGAGCTTTCCTATCTAGTTTCAGAATTTGGCAGAAAATAGTGCATAGGAGTAATTTTTCATCCATTTAGCTTCAAAACATTTTTCTGTATTTTACTGGGACACTGACAACATAAATTTATGAAATCCTTTATGTTAGGTATTCTCTAAGATAGATCTTACCTTAGGTTTTTAATGATTTATTCATGTATTGAAGAACACAAAGGCCTTAAACATATATGTTGCTATGTAGCTATCGAAAGGCTTTGCGCATGATGAAGTATGCTGATCATCATGGATTTCCGATCATCACATTTATTGACACACCTGGGGCATATGCTGATCTCAAGTCTGAAGAACTTGGTCAGGTATCATTGTTTCTTCTTCTACTACTTCCTTTGCACTAGTGAGGCTATTACTTTCCTGTGAATTAAGAAGTATTTTATTGTTGTTTCTGAAAGATGGCTCACTGTTGCTTATTTCACTTGATTCAATATATGTAGGGAGAGGCAATAGCCCACAATTTGAGGACTATGTTTGGACTAAAGGTTCCTGTTGTCACTGTTGTTATTGGAGAAGGTGGTTCTGGTGGTGCTCTTGCTATTGGCTGTGCAAATAAGATATTCATGTTGCAGAACTGTCTTTTATGTTGCCAGGTGATCTAACCTTATCATTTGCATTGTGCAACAAAGATTCATGTCTAAGTTGATAATGACTTGAGTTTTTGATCACAAGTACTGTATAATACTCTTCTATATGCTATGAGATGGGATAGTATCCCCACATGGTTTTTATGATTGAACTGGATGCAAGGATTCCGCATGATAACCATAGAGTGAAAAGGAGCAGACTTTGGGAAGTTTGCTGTTCCTCGTTCTTGTATCCAGGTCATCATTATTCATGAGATGGCTATCTCTGTTTTGATTGTATTATGGGCCAAAATAAGCTTTCTAATTTTACAAAGATAACCATTACCATAGCCATCTAGCCCTTTTCCCAACTATCCAAGATTGGCTTTGTGGATGCTCATTCACCAAGTCTCTCTATTTAGAGCCATCTTTGATTTTGTTCCAAGTTTATCCTTATGTTTTCTTTGCTACCTCTATCCATGTCACCTTAGGTCTTCCCCTCCTTTTCTTACGACCTTCAATACAAACCAAAGTATGTCTCCTTTCTGGAGCCTTTTCAAATCTTTGAAGTACATGTCCATTCCTTCTCAGTCAATTTTCAATTACTTTATCCTTAATTTGTACACCATGTACAGGTCCTCTAATATATTCGTTTTTTATTTTATCTTTTCTAGTTTGATCATATATGCATGATAACATCCTCAGTTTTGCTATACTTGTTTATATACTTTTTTTTATTGCCCGGTACTTTGAGACATAAAATATGGGAGGCCTTACTGTTGCTCTATAATTGATTTTTCAAATCTTTAAGGTATGCGTCTATCACACAATATCCTACATGCACCTCTCCACTCTTATTATCTCTAATTCTATTACATTTTTCATCTATCTCTCCATTAGATTTTCAATAGATTCTAAGTAAGGAAATTGGTCACTTTGTAGTATCTCATCAATCTTAATTATATCATATCTTCATTTTCATTGTCACTAAATTTATATTCCATATACTTTGTCTTTGTTTGACTATTCTTTAATCCCTTATCCTCTAAAGTTTTCCTCCATATATTGTCTCTTTTTTTATGATCACATTTGAGATGCAACAAGTGTATTACCAGTTGCCATAGGCTTGCATCAAGGATCAACACAAAGCCCATGTCCTTTTTGCACTAATTTTACAAAGGTCATATTAATATGTAATGCTACTCAAAGAATATATGGTTATAGGGTTTCTATCGGTTCCTTTATGATCCCTTTTTACTTGATTGTTCATTCACGTTCTCTCAAAAAATTAGTAGTCCTTGCAACTGTCCTGTTGTGAAAAATGGCACATTAGGACTGCTGGTCCTATGTCAATTATTTATATTTTTGATGCATGTGTGCAATGTTTATTTTAATTCTCACATGATATCTGTATTTGCGTGCTCCGCTGTAAGCAGCCCAGAAGCATGTGCTGCAATACTATGGAAATCTTCTTCAGCAGCTCCTTCGGTACAATATCTGTGTGACCCCTGTATTTCCTGTGACCTTAGTTACTTGCTTTGACATTAACATTTTGCAATCACTTATCCAGGCAGCTGAACAGCTAAGGATCACAGCCACAGAACTGTGTAAACTCAAAATTGCTGATGGAATCATTTCAGTGAGTCTTCATAAGTTTCTTAACAGTGACTTTCTTCTATCTGAAGCTCTCTAATACCAAAAATACCTGTCAAGATTGATAGCTGGACCATAAAATATCAGTTTTTGTGCAAATGTGATGGTAGAGTTAATTAAAATGAGCTGGTACGTTGCATAAAAGGATTGAAGTACCCTAGTTAGGATGGGTATTCCCTATGTTTTTGAATGATACAAAAAGAAGGGAAGGGGACCTACAAAAAACTGGATACAAGTATTGACATGGATTTTGGCTCAGTTCATGCAAGTTGCTCATATACATGCCTGCAAATGAAGTGTATATGATTATAAGTCATATACAACAATAATTTTTATGGATGCTTTTTGGTCATAATTTTTTAGTAGATGGGAAAATTAATGGTGCTCCTGGTTATGATTGTAAGTCATAATTTTTATGGATGCTTTTTGGTCAATTAGGTTTACAAGTATTGATACAACAATAACCAGCATTGATGCAATTATGGTTAGATTAGATCAGAGGTGATTGATATATGATTAACTATTTAAATGTTTCAGATTTCAATGAAGTTTCTGAGGTTTTCATCTCTCTTCAAGAAATAGTTGATAACTTTTCTGCTGATGATCACATATTGAGGAACCTTAGTGTTTCTCCATGACCCAACAATGTGATGGCTCAGTTGCCCTTGACCTTTGTTTACTGGTTATTTTCTTGTTACATAGTTTTTGATTATTGTTTTTGCTTTTCCCCAAACACTTCATGGTTCAAAACCTTTTCCCTATCTCTCATATGATACTAACTTTTTCTATTTATATTCCACTTCCTTTGTTCAGGCATCACCAAATTATAGGCCATGGTTAAATTTCCAGCTACCTGTACCCAGGAAACCATCCACTGATTAGTTAACTTGCAAGTCCTCTACAAAACCATCTATTCTAACATAAATGCTCGGAATTAACAAATTTATATCTTGTATAAATATTGGAAGTGGAGCTGCCTAATGTCCATTTCTTGCATCAATATGCTCTAGCTTATATATTCATCTGCCCTACTTTTTGAATTTTTGTTTGAGGCCTTTCTTTCGTGAAACCTTGAATCTATTTTTTTCAATTACTTCCATGCACCTGAATCACCCTCCCCCGGTGCATCACACCACCAAGAGAAGAAGAATGAGGAGGCAGGGGGAGGTTTTAAGTTTTGTATGGTCTATCTATGAAACTTTAATAGGCTTTGTGTCTTGTACAAGGTTTGCAATCTTAGTACCCAATCTTGTACCGATACTATGTTGGAACAATGTTGTTATGTCCTGAATCGGAGTTGCTTTGGTGTACCAAGACTTCGTAAACCCCGTACCAAGTCTCAATTCAGTATTGGTACAAGGGCTGGTACAAAGAATTACAGAAAAATGGTCTCATGGCATGCCCATCTCAATTAGATGCAAGTTAGTATTGTCTCCAATGGGCCCAGTTAGTGGATTACTGTGGAGTTCTTCCATGTTGAGTAGTGCTTATGGCATTTTGGCTTGTAGGATGGTTTTGGACTGCAATTTTTGGTTTGGCTCTAATACTGTGCCAAAAAAAAAAAAAAATATCTAAAATATAGAAATCTTTGGAAAACTTGCAAAAAAGAGAGAGAGAAAAAAGAATTCTTTGCAACAGTGGCATGCATTTCCTTGTAAAGCTTCTTAAAAGAGTCAAAGATGTGTGATTTTGTTGAAGTTGATCAAACTGAATTTTAAATTTTAACCTATATAGGAAAATTGAATTTTATATAATGTTATTAATTTTGTGCGAGGGTGGGTGGGCCTTGACACAATGATAAGGTTGCTCCACAAAACACAAAATTTTCCTCCCTGTACATGGGGTTAAGGTTCTGTACAGCTAACCCTCTCTAAATTCCATAGTTGCAGGAGTGTCGTGCACCAGGACACCTTTTTTTATTAATTTTGTCATGTATGGGTGAACTATTGTTAGAATAATACTAAAAGTACAGACACCAAGCATCTATGTTGCTCCTGCTTGAAATAAAATAAATCATCTTCCATCCATTGTTTATATTATTTCCTTGCACCATGAAGCATCCTTCAAACCATTAAAGCATGATAATACTAGTAGCACACGATTATCCAATAAACCTGCTTGGGGAAAATTAATTCCATATTATGCATTGTTTCCGTAAGTAAAAAAATATAAGAGTGCTACACAACCTATCTTTGAAGCATGTTTAATACAAAAATGACCACAAGACTTAGAGTTGTTATCGTATTAGGTTTGGAAGTATTAGCAATTTAGCATGAACGTTCAAATATTATATGGTCTTACGTTTTCAATTCCTTTATGTCGAGTACCTAAGCTATGCACTATTACTTGATGAGACCTGTTACATGACCTCTGAGACATGACAATATATTCATGTTTCTTGAGTGTTCTATCTGAATTGTTGGTGCTGGAACATCTGAAAGCCCATACCATGAGTATGTTGTGTACCATGTGATCATTCATGATTCATTGGTCAGAAAATGTTATTATTCTTGTTACCGTCTATTAACTAGTTGATATGTTGTCAACCTTGATTTGTTTTTGCTTTATATAAATTCCATAGCTCTATAACCACTCTCTTTAGCTGTCTTTTTTTTTTTTTTTGGAAATGCTCTATTTGTCTGTAAAACATACACTATCCTTATTAATTTTAGAAAATTTTGCAATTGTTGGAGTTTTAAATTAGTATGGACATCTCTGTTTACATGTACAAGATTGTTATTTCCTTTAGGAACCTCTAGGTGGTGCGCACACTGATCCATCCTGGACTTCCCAACAGATAAAGCTTACGGTCACAAAGGCCATGGAGGTATATCTTGTTTTATCGTTCTGCATCCACAAGTTGAGTTATCCATCAAGGCCTTCTTGATATGTCCTGCAAAGGCATTGAAGTACCTTTCATTTTATTCAGGAGCTTGGAGAAATGGATGTAGATGGTTTACTTAGCCAACGACATCTGAAATTCCGGGCGCTTGGGGGATTTGTGGAGGGTGAGCCTGTGGATCCTGAGAAGCAATGCAACATGAAGAAGAAAGAAGCTGACCTTGCTCAAGTCACAGCTGACATTGAGACTGGAATTGATAATCTGATGAAGGTAGCAAGAGAAGCCAGGGGCAGGTCTCCAGCTCCCGTCATCTCTAATGAGGCTATTGAGAAACTGATGCAAGAAGTAGACAAAGAAATGACAAATGCCTTTATTTCTATGGGCCTGCAAGAGAAACTGGAAGCTCTCAAGATGGAGTTATCTGAATCTCCAGGCACACCTGATCAAACACTTAGCCCAACATTGAAGGAAAGGGTTGACAGGCTGATGCAAGAATTTAAACATAATTTGTCCCAACCTGGATCCTATGTTGGATTAAAACAGAAGCTTGAGATGTTATCAGAGGCTAGCAGGTGGCAGGGGAAGAGGATGAAAGGAGAGAAGCTGAAGAAAGAGATCAATGAGAAACTCCAAGAGCAGGTCAAGGGGAAGATGGAGATTCTAAGAAAGGCATGTGGCAAGGTGGCTTGGGGAGAGAAATTGGATGAAGATCAGATCAACGAGGTGGAGAAGGCCAAGGAAGAGCTGAAGGGGATGCTAAAATCACTGAACCTGGAGGTGGTGGGGTTGGGGAAGAAGATAGTGCCAACGGCCCCACCTGGCATAGAGGAGATATTAATAAAGGCAGATGATGTGATAAAGAAAGAAATAGAGGTGGTGATAGATAAGGCAGGGTTAAGAGGGAAGATAGATGAATTAAAGGCAGAGATAGTGGGCGGTGCAAGTAAAGAAAAGGCAGAGAATTTGCTGAAGGAAATAAGAGAAGGAATCACCGCGATAATGGATGCAACGGATCTGAAGAAGAAGGTTGAAAGTACTGTGGGATTGCCAGTGCAGGAAACAATTGGTGCTGGTAGCTCCAATAGATGAGTTGGTAATTTCATAGGAGACCTATCATTGTTTATGGATATTGTAGAATTCTTTCCCTGATAGTTTGAGGATTTTTTCCCTCCATCTTTTATTCTTGATTTTTCTTTATAGTGGTAAACTTATTTGAGATTGTTTTAGGAATTGTGTTGGGCATCTGAAATGTATTGAATGTTTGGTGCAGAGGAACAAATAAGTTTGATACATACAAATTTTGATCCATTTTAGCGGAAAAAGTCTGGAAGCCTTAGGTTGATCTGTTCAATTAGTCTCCTGTATCTTGTGAATTGAGCCCATGTTGCTTGGTCTTAATTGATAAGTTTCAAGCAGGCCTTTTGATCTATCTGTTAATGCAAGTTGGAAGAAGTATGGACCTCACGGTAAGCACAAGTATAAGGAGTTATCAGGAGTCAGATTAATCTTCTCATTTGGAATACATTTTGATTTCTTTCATTTTTCATTCCAGCATTGAACATGTATTCTGCTTCATTCATGGTTCTCCATCCTTCTCCTCGGTGTTGCCATTGGTCTCCTGAGAGTTTCTTCAATCCAGGTGAAAAGATGTCACCAAGCTGTTAACATGTTGTATTCTGCGAGGACAATGCTGGTCCATAAGAGCAGTGCTGCAGCGATGACAAGGATTGTAACGGGTGTCCATTTGAGAGCAACCTCCTGCTTGTATGAATGAAAGATTAAAAAGCAAGTTTCTTCCCATCGGCTACAATAAATGCCAGAGATTGTCGTGACTGAGGAGATTGGATTGAAATCAATACTTACTTCAAGAAGCTTGGAACTGCAAACTGTCGATTCTAGTTGAAGGATGACTGGAGATGCCCTTGCTTCAGACCCTGCAAAGCTAGCCACAGGGAATCAGGAAAACAGGACTGGCCCTTTCACTGCTATGCATGTAAAGTTACCATCTAGCTTGTCTGGCAACTGTGAGGGTAAGGCAGTAATGGCCTGTGTGTACTCCACTATCATATGTAAATTCCTGAGAAATATTGGTCAGGATAAAAAGAAACCACCTGAAGTTTTATAATTGCTAATCACTTTGGAGAATTCTTCTGTTACTATATCAAGATCTTGCCCATGGTTGGAGTTCAGCTTAAATAGATTGGCTTGAGTTCGTGTCCAAATATTGCTTTCTTATATTTCCAATCACGTTATCTACAAAAGCAGTGGAGGAAAAAAGAAAAAAATTGATGTGAAATGCCAGGAAGTGCAACAGATCTGTGGAACATAGTAAAAATGAAACAGAGGGGGTTACCAAATCTTGTGAATGCATATGGCTTTGTGAATGACTGCACAATCTTGACGTCAACCTTCTCGAACTCCTTCCGCAGATCCTGAAGATAAAGGAATGCCAATTTTCTCGGATACCAGGATTCACAGAGCGTGATGTAGCAAACTTCATTTCCTATCAGATAGCTGTACCCTCAATTTATTATAAAAGAAAACGAGAAAAAAGCATTACGAGAACAATGCCCTTGGGTAGTTGTGTATTCATTATTCTTATACTAATATTCATGCTAGTGAATATTTACTCTTTTTAAATTAGATGGTTTATGATGTTTTTTTTTAACATTCTGTATAATATATATATATATATATATATATATATATATACACACGCCTGCGTGCATATATATTGATATGTTAAATCTGTTTCATTGTACGTTGGTAAGTGAGGGTAATAAATCATGGATTTAAGAGTACGCCACTTACTGAAAACAATGGTGATCAATGAGAATGGTCATTTTGGAATTTATGAAAGCTCCTGCTGCATTCTCCTTTAGCACAAGCTCTCCTTTCTGCCTATAGAATGATGAGACTTCATTGTCTTCGCTCAAGTAGGTTGGTGTTTGAGATAAAGGCATCCCATCACCCAGCTTACCCACCAAGGTTAGTTTAATCATGTTTCAGAATGTTTCTTCAAATTCTGAGAAATTGGGAGGGGTATTGTCAATCGAAGAGAGATGAAAAGTTCTCTTATAGGAATGGAAGGAGAGGTTCATGGTGTGAGAGAAGAGAACAGGAAAGCTTAATATGAGAAATGAGGTGGATTGGGGAAGAAGTAATACCTTTTGGTGCCGAAAGAAATCTTAGAAAGGTGGAGGTAGTTTGGGCAAGCCCCTTGGAGGAAGCCAGAATATCCAATAGCCCACGTTTGTCTTTCTTCTGTCAAGCTCTTCAACTTTTTCTTTTAAGAAATCTAAAAGCTCACCTTGCTTTTTGCCCTTTTTCTTTTCTTGCTAAAAGTTTTTTCTCAACGATCGACTCCACGAGAACCTTGTGCATTGAAATGCGTACTAAGAGACAAGGATTATGAGGTTGGAGACACTTAATGGAGTGGTTAGAGGCAACGTTTGTTAAGGGAAAGACCTATTCCAGTGGAGCCCATTGGCATTGGCCTCAGCTAAGAAAATCAAGATCACCCCTAGTTTGAATTCCATGTGCGATAAATAGCTTTTTATTTTAATTTTAAAATATGGTGGTTGTTCATCACTACTTAGATTGAATATAAGATGTGTGACAACTAGTTAATTTTGAGGCTCATGGAGTGCTTTGGGAGTAGGCTAACTCTGGATTAGATTCATTGAGAAATATTAAGATCCTATCTAAAATATGCAGGACTAGAGGGTTGGTCTCTCAGAATCCTAAATAAGGACCAACATATAGATGAGTAAATGAAAGTGCGAAAAGTTTTAGTTGGTAAGAAAGATCAATAGACTTTAATACTATGTTAAGATCTTATTTAAAGTCCAGGGCTTTAGATGGATGGGTTCAAGATTATATAAGCATTACAAGAGTTCTAAATCTCTTCGATGTTGAGCTATCATTCATTAATAAGAAAAGAAAAGGGAGACAATGGTTGCGCAAAAGAAAGGCGCAATACATATTCCGAAAGTTAATCAAAATTGTGAAACTGAAGTCTAAGAATATAGTTGGTGATCCCTAGCCACTTTGGAATGGAGATTAGTTGTTATTATATTGTCTGGCCTCTTAATAATGGCTTTGCTTCGAAAGTCTGTTTGACTAGTTTCCATTTTATAAATGCTTCGGTGAGCAGCTTATGACTCTAGGTATTATATAGCATTTCATCTCCTTTGTATATTTGAAGAAAAAAATTCTTTTTAGTCTTGATCATGCGATGAAGATCATCAATATCGTTTTTTGAATTATCAAATGGAATGGCTTAGCTAAACCAAGAGTTTATTAATGAACTTTGGATGGATTAAGATCGACAACAGCATGAGCCAATAGAAAAGATTTTCCTGTACCAGTCCTTGAAAATAGAAACTAGAAATTAGAAAAAAAAAAAAAATACTAATGGAAGTTCTAACATGCAATCCTTTTAACAAATCTTTAATATATTATGCATTTAGGAGTATTTGTGCAAACAGGGCCGTCTTCTTTCTCTTCACTTCATCTCAGCATCTCCTTGTTTCCCCTTTTAAAGCTTCTCGTGTCCAACCGAAACACACATCACACCCCACTTTTGATCATATTTTCTTATATTACTTGATCGGTGGAACCACCTAATTAGCGCTGATTTTTCTACTAAGAAAAAAAAAACGTAGTTCTAATTACGTAGGTTCAACCTAATTAGCACTGCTAACTGCATGATGATTGTGATAAGCCATGTAAAAGAACTTAGCCTAAAGTTCATCTTAAGAAAATGCTGGGCGATTAGATTACTTGGTTTGTTGAATGATACAGTTGTTATGGTTTTCCAAGTTTGCTCGCTCGTCCAAAGTTGGATCTGTTACACCTCTCACAATTTTTAAACGTTACTTCTTATGGAAATTTCTTCCGACATCTTGACGGCTGACATGTCCTTTGTGTTGTTTTTCCTCAGGAAATGTACTGCTAATTTTTGTCCAACAAAGAAAATGTAAGGGTGGCTGCGAAAGCAGCTGCCAGCAACGCACTCCACAGGCTTATTCGAGCCACGTGGCGCGATCGCAGATGTTCCAGATAATTTCCAAATTCAAAATGTTGTCGGTGATACGGCCAACCGATGGCGGTCGGGACGTGGGATATCATAAAATCGGCGTGACAATATCAGCCCCTCCCTTTTGTAAATGGTGGCCGGATCCGGAGAGGAGCCAGGGGTTTTTCGGTCATTCAACCGCCCTTCTTGCCTGGTTGATGCCCTACATTTCACGCACGCTCGCAGGAAAAGAAACGAACTCGCCCATTTCTTTCCCCCTTGTTTTTACCTCTCCGATCAGGTATGAATTTTCTCTATCGAATCCAAATTCTCGCGCTTCTGTTTCCATCCCAAGAAAAAATGGCGTTTGCTGATCTTTTTCTCGCCTCCGATCCTTCGAACCGCCTCAGAGTCAGATCCAACGCCTCCTCTCGTCTTTTCTCTGGACTGGGGTTCGAAACATCCTCCGATCAGCGCCGGGATACCCTCATATCCGCCTAATCTCGTCCCGATTTGAGCGTTCTGTTTTTCGGATCTAACCCTAAATCTTCGTTTTGCGTGTTCTTGATCGCGTTGGGCGGTCGATTTGTGGCAGTGATGAATCCGCGAGGAAGATATCCTCCCGGCATCGGCAACGGTGGTGGGGGGAACTATGAAGCTAACTTTAATTACTATGGGAGAAATCCCCAGCCGCAGCAGCAGTATATTCCGAGGAATCAACTACAGAGCCAGCAGAATCAGCAATTCCAACAGCAACAGCACCAGCAGTGGTTGAGAAGGAGTCAAGTGGGGAGCAATCCTGGCAGCAGTGCGGCAGCTGCAAAATCTGTTCAACCTGATGCCGTTGATTCCAGGTATGAAGAAAGAAAAATCAGAGCTTTTGTTTAATCTTACACGTTCTTTATTCGTGATTGCTTTTATGTAGATAAATTGGATCATATTGTTAACTTAGGTTTTCATACGATGTAAGGGCGTTGAAGATGTTATTATGACATTTTAGACATCAGTTTGTATGATAGCTTTGTCGTATTCTTTCCTCAGCCAGGCATGCAAATGCCATCAGAAATATGGGGCAGGTGTAATAATATACTGTAAAGCCAACTATGAGCATCTCTTTAAAGTCAGCATTTTGGCAGCGTATGATAATTTAAATGAAAATTAATTCTGTCTCTTATTCCTTCTTGACAACTGGACAGTTTTGTAGATGGGGTTAGTAGCTCCAGTATGATTATTGGCAAATATTGGCATGCTGCAGCAACTTAGTTCATTCAAATTGTCTGTTCTTCACAAGCAAAAATGGCTTGTTAAAAATACTAAAAAAAAAAAAAATCTTTGAAAGAAG
This sequence comes from Areca catechu, assembly GCA_021397845.1. NCBI lineage: Eukaryota > Viridiplantae > Streptophyta > Magnoliopsida > Arecales > Arecaceae > Areca > Areca catechu. The sequence continues at coordinate 182,440,544 of CM038052.1, forward strand.
AGAAAAGTGTTTGATGAACGTGGGGCCCTCCACACTCTTTAGAGAAGACAAGTTTTAATGCATAAAATTGTGACAGATTTACATCCATTGAACCATGGTTTGAGATTTTGTCTGAAATTCCAAAACTGAAACCCAAATTTATGGTTTCAGCCTGAATTTTATCTGGAATTAGGGTTGGTTTCTGAGTTTGCTATGAAACTGTCTTATACACCAAACTTTAATGTATATATCGGTTAGTTCTAGTTATTATTATTCCTTGGACTAGTAAATGAGGGAATATTACTTCTAAAATAATCTTGAACTTTGCAAGTTTTGAGAAAATTTGGCAGCATTTTGATGTTAAATCCGTTTCATGTTTTGGGTAAAGGTAAATTCTTTGAGACTAACTTGGATGTCTTAGACCTCGAGTTCAAAGTCATTTTTGTTATTCTGTGTTGGATTGTGAAGGGTGTAGTGTATTCTAAACATCATGTTTAATCATATTTTAAAAATGATGTCTAATTTATTTTTACTGACTGATTTCACATTTGTTCAGCTTTTTTTCTTATTTTTTAGTTGACTTTTGCTTTAAAAAACTCTTTAGAATCTCAACTGGGTTTGCTGACACTGTAGCAAAACTATTGAAACTTCCAAACTGAAACTGCTTCCAACTGAATCTGAAAACAAAAGCAAGTTTCAAGCATTTTTTTTTAAAAAAATTCTTGGATTAAGCTGGGCCTTGCTTTGAACCCACTATGTTTGTACAGGCATTGTTAACCTTCAAGTGCATTCTTGCATAGATTTGGTTGTATTGACTGTTTATAATTTTTGATGTCATATTAGTATTATCAAATTGGCCATGTTTTTTTACCTTCTTTTTTTGTTATTCTTTCTTTCTGATGATTTTAGTTCTCAAGATTGGAAGTCACAGCTGAAGATACCACCACCTGACACACGTTACAAGACTGAGGTATGCACTTCAACTCTGCCATGAAATGTCTATGCTGAGAAATTGTACTGGTTAATTTTAGATTTTTTTGATGCTAGAGATATATCATGAGTTCTTATCTATGTGAGCTTTTGCCTCTTTTTTTTTTTTGTGACACAAATCACTTTGTTGCTCTCATTTTTGGCGTTCCATTTGCTAAGCCTGATTATGATATGCATGTTTTAAATTTCATTTTTCAATCATTAGATTGTCAAGTTGCAGCCATTTTAGTTCTCATATGCTTGTTTATCATGCTTCTGGTGTGCTCTATGAGAGGAGATTTTTGACAGAAACTGTTTTTTATATTTGTCTTGTATATAGGGCATTTGAATTCCATTATGCGAGATCCTCATGTCAAACTTTCTTTGAATTTAAAGTTTGACACACTTTAGCTGAAGTTTATTTTGGCAAGCACATTGGCAAATGACATACTTGCTTTTTCTGGTTCAAAATATTTGTCAATAAGCCTTTCTTTGTCTACATGCCTACCCTACCCCTCTATTCTGATTAATCTTATCATTCACAGATGTTGCCTAAGCCACCTGCTTATTATTTTAGGAAATGCTACATGCTTCCCATTTAACTGACCAAAAAGGTACAGACAACAAAAAGCTGAAAGAAGCTATTGCAACACATTTATGAGGTATAAATTTAGAAGCATGGATTTAAAATTAGATTTCTAGCCAAACATATGAATTGTTGGCAATATTTTAGTCACTGCACATGGGTTTAGTTCAGTAGTTAGGCAATTCAGATTAATGGAATCCAACAGCCAGACACTAGGATCAGGACAAGATGTTGGAATAGAAGGAAGGACACTGAGTTTTAACGTGTCAAATCCTTGTCTTCTTCAGTATTTTCTCATCCTCTTTGGACTAGGGGACCATGGAATGCTTAAGGGATTGTTTTATAATCTTAGCCAAAAAGAAGAAACGCAGAATTGGAGTTCGAACCTTGGATGAACTTCAAAGACAACTACAGAGGATTTCCATGAAATCGTTTCAACATCTCATGAGTATTTCATGCCTCCATGTTTGAAATTATTTTGTATCATATTCCCTTCACCATAAAGCCCTTCATTGGTGAATTTGATGGTGCTACCTTATTTGATCATATTTTAGGCTTTTGTAGTGGATCGCTACCTCAAGTATAGCTATCTAAGACACCCACACATACAAGCTTGAATGACCATGAGGCCACCTCATTGGTGATGGGAAGTGACCAATACACTTCTTCCTTGGCGGACATGCGAGATTTTGAGGGTTTGTAGATAAGTTCTTCTCTATATAGATGATACTGAAGTTTTACTTTGAATGCTGATTTTTTGAGTGCTAATTTCTTCCAATATTTTTTCATGAAGGTAACCTGCAGGAGAAAATGTCAATGAAACAACTATAATAGCCATAAGATATTGGAAGAAGGGGGAACTTTATGACGTGAAGTTAAAAGTTGTTTAGTTTATTCAAAAATAGCATTATAATGAAACATGAGAATAAAAGTTCAATGGAGGGCAATGTGACTGGGTACAAATATGTGGGTTATATTGAGATTGCAAAAAAGGAAAGGAATCTGTTGCTTCTTCTGATGGTTTGAATATCCATTTCTCCTAGGAGGTTACCGGAGGCTTATAAGATGCATCGGTCCCTCTTTATTCTTTAGGCACTAGATCCTTGTTTTGTTCTCCGTATATTTCTCCAGCTATTCTCCAATTTTTAGTGTCTCAACATTTGTTTCTCTCATCCTCTTAAACCCGATCACTTCCTGTCCATTAATTTTTTGTTAATGGTATAAAATACAAAAAGTTAACCTATTATGATAGCCTAGTTTGATGTAAACATTGCTTGTCAATCAACTTAAAGAAATGTGTTGCAATTTTAATGAATATATTCATGCAGATGCTTGCATGCATGCACTCACTTAAGGGTCTTATCAACCAGATTTTCCCTTTAATTTATAAGCAGATTTTTTGATCTTATAATTCCTAGATCTAGGAAAGATGGAATTTACTGTTCGTATTTTAATTGGCCAATATATTTATGTTTATGTTCTCTTTTGGCCTTTGTTTTTGAATCTGTTGACAGCAGCGTTGTGTATTATTGATAAAAAATTATGTACTAATTCTCTTTTTTTGGTGAAAATATGGCATTTTACATGGTTAGCAGCAATTTTAAACTTATAGCTTCCATTTTTTCCCTTAACAAACCTTTTTTGTTTTATTGAAGGTTGCCAACAATTTATTCTGCCATGGAAGCTTGAAATGAGGCCTAACTTTTTTATTTTACAATAACAATGATTTTTATTTTTATTTTTGGAGGTCCTTTGCCTATGCTTTTAATCTTGTTCATGGGGTGGTCTAAGCATGTTAGTGTAGATCTGTTTGTTTAAGTCTCTGACTTGTTGGTGGGGCTTGTCAATATCCAATTACAAATGAATGCTGGGATGGCGAGAAGTCATTATAGATTAGATCTATTTCAAGGCATGTATATTGTTTTAAGGCATACATGCAGATAATTATTTACTATATGTGTGCAGGATGTTACTGGAACTAAAGGAAATGAATTTGAAGACTATTTTCTGAAACGGGAGCTGCTTATGGGGATATATGAAAAGGGATTTGAGAGACCTTCTCCTATTCAGGAAGAAAGCATTCCAATTGCATTAACTGGCAGTGATATTCTTGCTAGAGCTAAAAACGGGACTGGGAAAACAGCTGCCTTTTGCATTCCTGCACTGGAAAAAATTGATCAAGATTATAATGTCATTCAAGGTTTGCTTTTTTGCACTTACAATACCATTGGTAAATTTTGCTGTACAACAGTATAACCTGATTGCTTGCATTTGCTGTGCACTACTTTGGTAGATACATCATGTCTGCTATTATCATAGGTACCTCTCATGTTTGATTATACATGTTTCTATTATTTCACTTTTTTTGACTAGTGGAAAAATTAATTATGGATGTTCAGTTGCTGTAGTTTGTTACTGCAAATGATTGTTTTCCTTCATATATCTTATGTACCTGCTTATTGAATACTTTATGATGCTCAGTTGTTATATTGGTTCCCACTCGAGAATTAGCACTTCAGACGTCACAAGTTTGCAAGGAACTTGGAAAATATTTGAAGATTCAAGTTATGGTCACTACTGGAGGAACCAGCTTGAAAGATGACATTATGCGCTTGTACCAGCCTGTACATTTACTTGTTGGAACCCCAGGTCGCATACTCGATCTAGCAAAAAAAGGTGTTTGCATTCTGAAGGATTGTGCAATTCTCATTATGGATGAGGTATTTAACTTGCAGCAATTTTATTTTTAAGTTTTTGTTCATCAATTTTGATGATTTAATTGTCTCCATGTAATTCATGCATTTCTGTAAGTCTTTCATAAATTTGCATGGATTATTCCTTTCTCCCACGTTTTTAAGAGTTTTCAGCTTGCTATATGACTCTGAATCCTTTACCAAACATGTTTGACTACTTTAGGGATGTTCCATGTGATATATCTGTCTTTGTTAATTTACATCTGAGTAGTTGTAGTGATTTCATGATCTTACTATTATAAGCTCAGCAGAGTTTCAAGTTGATATCTGAGTCGAGTCTGTTGACATAAGTTTTTTGTTTGAGGCCTGGAAATTCTCTTGAACTAATCAGTAAAATGTATCAGTAGTCAACATAAATGGCATCTTTCTAGGCAGTGTGCTGCTTAGAACATGGGCCATGGGGATTTTGCTCTAATAAGTGTGAGGGTTGCTTGAGAGTTTTATAAATAATATTTTGATTCAGATAATTTTTTGTGATATTTTTTGAAATACAGTTTTTGGTTGCATATCATAATTGAATTGCTAACATGCTGTTTGTTGGCCCTCATGTTAATGGGATAGGATTTGTTGTTTGTTGTTGATCATCTGTTTGTTGCTGTATTCATAATTTCTTGTGGTGTTCATGTCATAGTGTGTTTTAAGTTCAGAGATTCAAAAGCAAAAAGAAAAAAAGGAAAAAAGGAAAAAAAAGAAAGATGCTTTCATGATGGATAATGCATGTATTAAGTTTTTTCTGGGCTTCTGATAGCAGATAGTTTTGTTTTTGGCTCACAGGCAGACAAGCTTCTATCTCCAGAGTTTCATCCTTCGATAGAACAGCTGATATGTTTTCTTCCTGCAAATCGTCAGATATTAATGTTTTCAGCAACATTTCCTGTAACAGTGAAGCAATTTAAAGACCGATATCTACCAAAACCTTATATAATTAATCTTATGGATGAACTTACTCTAAAGGGTATCACTCAATATTATGCTTTTGTAGAAGAAAGACAGAAGGTTCATTGTCTCAATACCCTTTTCTCAAAGGTTTGGCTTTTACTATTGCAGTGATCATCAATTTTTGATATATATTTTTTTCTTTTCTGTGAATATGATGGATTAATGTGCTTCATTTTCCAGCTTCAAATTAACCAGTCCATCATATTCTGCAATTCGGTTAATCGGGTAGAACTATTGGCAAAGAAAATCACGGAGCTTGGTTATTCCTGCTTCTACATTCATGCTAAGATGTTGCAAGACCATCGGAATCGAGTCTTTCATGACTTCCGTAATGGTGCATGCAGGAATCTTGTTTGTACAGGTACAGTATTGTTTTCTGGGACTTCCATGCACCGAATATGCAATGTTTAAATGCTATTAGTCTTGTTAAAGCTTTTGTCAGAACTCTGGCTACTTTATATTTTTTGTACCTAATGTTAATGTTTGGATGGGTTTTAGGATTGATCTAAGACGGCTATAAACATGATCTAAGATCTAGAAAGCACTGGGCAACTTTGGGGAAAAGATGATTAGCTAGAGTTGATGTCGTCCATTACAGGGTGTACGATTCTTCACCCAGTGATTTAACTTAGCAGAAACAGACACCTACACGCACAATGTTATCTTCTATGGAGAGCCTTCATGATGAGAAAGTATATGGGAACTAGAGAATTTCACTGAAAACTGAATCAAATGTGAGCGTTGCTGCTTGTGAATATAAAGACTTTTGAAAGCAGTTCTTGTCTTAAACATATCGGAGTTGGGATTTGGCTAACCTAAAATTAACTGCATGGGGTCTCCTTTAGATGTCCTTAACTCAAAGAGATACTCTAACATCACATGAGTGAAGAACTCGTGACTCATTTAAAAGTCGCATGACTAACTATTTTACATGACAACCCGAAAAGAAGTATTGTGACCGCATAAAAACTAGGGGTGACAATCGGGTTGAGTCGGGCATATATAGGTCGGGTTATATACGGGTCAGGTCAGAAAAGCTTTAACTTGAATCCGACATATTTATTAAATGACCCGATCTATATATTAAATGAGTTAAACGGGTTAAACAGGTTAGGTGTAAAAAACCTGAACCTGATTCGTTTATTAAATGGGTTAAATGGGTCGGTTCATTTACGATCCAAACCCGTTTATCCTAAATCCAAACTTGTTTATGGCGGGTCGAACGCGGATCGGATTGGCGGGTTGGGTCATAAATTGGCATCCCTAATAAAAACTCTCTAGCTGACCTTTAAAAGGACATACCTGAAAATTCAATACATCAGTTATAATTTATATCAACGAACTTATTTACCTTAAGTTCTTACTAGTTAGGAGCTTGGATTAGGCCTTGATGTGGTTATGTTACCCTTGTTGCTGACCATGTTCCCCCAACTCCAGCTATGCAATTATAGGATGAACTAGGTTTCTTCATCTATGATTTTTCACATTGTGTAATCGCATGTAGCTGATTCACGCTTTATGAATTATGATTGCCATCAAATATGATACTTTGTAACTTCGTCACAAGTAGGCCATTGATTGTTCAAAGAGACCGTGTTGGTTTGCATGCCATGACTCACATAACGGTTTTAACAAACTCTATGTTTGCTTTTTATCATCCCTCCTTTCATAATGGTTGCGATCAAATCTCTCTTTAGGAACAAAAATAAATGGCACCAAAATGCCTCATCTGGCTCCTTGAATTGTCAAAACTTTTAAGGTATCTAGGCTGAGTTTCCTTCATATAGGTAGTTGATTTGATGAAAATTCTGATATTCCCAAATTAAACTGGCAAATGTGCATGCACAGTGCATTTTTGAGGAAGAGAAGTATAAATATAAACAATGGAACTGTATTGACCACAAACTGTAAGAAGTGATTTTGAATAGCAAAATGAAAAATTGACAAACAAAATTAGATAGGTCATTGCTACTCTTCATTTGTTACTCCCATGCAGATATCAAATAATAGGATGCTTTAGAAAAAGAAAGCAGAAATAATTTGATCAAGCACACAAACATAGGACATTATATAATTTAGATAGGAAAATAAAAAAAATCAATGCAGAAATATGGATGGGTGGTTTTCTCCATGCAGATTTCATACAAGAGGAATTTCTAGAAAAAAATATTAAAAAAATTAATAGAATAAGAAAAAAAAGGAAGTAAAGAAACTTATGGTTTATGTTGTCTTATAATATCCTTGATGTGGTCCAAGTGGAGAGCTGATCAGCCTACATATTTTGGTTCGAAATGAAGGATCTCGTTAGTAAAGCTATTGATAAATTTTGATAGAAAGAAGTTCTTTTTTAAAAATAAAGGGGAAAAAAGATATATCTTTAGTGCTAATCCATATTCTTGATGTACATTGAGTGAGAAATGGTTTGACTAATCATTGCCCACGAGAAATAAGAAGAGCTATTAATAGGTTTTTAGGGAAAGATACAAGTTCCCCCTTTGTCCTTTAATTGAATTACAATAGGACCCCTCCTAATTCAAAAATTCTGAGACCAGCCTACTAAGTTAGATTTGGCTCTTCCATTCATCTTCTAACTAACACCATTGACAGATGTTTAAATTACTTAAATTACCAAAAATACCCCCTTGACTATTATCTTTGCCTCTTCTTCCTCCTAAATTGTTGTCCTCGCCCTCGCCCATGTCTTTGCTGCTAGGGGCCCCCATGCTTCAAGGAGACACGACCCCTCTCTATTCTCTCTTTCCAAGTCCTCAACCTTGCCATTGGCTGGCCCTTACCTCCCTCCAACTTGCTCTGCCACTACCAATGCCGACCACTTGATTGCCACGACCTCTCCTTGCCTCTTCCTTTGAGTCTAGCATAAATCTTAACTGAATGCCTCTCAATGTATTTGCTACAATGCTTTGAAATCATGGAGGGTCTTATCATCTCATCCAACTTTATTATTGGTATCTTCTGCTATCAATTGCTTAAGAGTCTCACTAGGAAGGTGTACAACCCAAAAAAGGATGGTGGATTTGAATATCTTTGTAGCAAAAGGCTAATTAAGAATAACAAAGTGTATGTATATATTTTCTTGTAACCACCAAGAATCAGAATGCTCTGTTCCTGAGAATGAGGCATTACCTGCACTCTTGGGCAAGACGGGCTGAGATGGGCCTCGACTTGATGTAGTCAAGTATCAAACAGCTGACCTTGTGCAGGGATGTTATCAGAAGCTCTGCAATCAGCAGTGACAAGAGAGGAAAGGGGTCATTGAGTGCCTGGTGTACATCTTGTTATTGTGTCTGGTGCCTCTTCATATTGCTTATCCAACTCCCTCAGCTTCTCCCTAGTCTAGCCTCACCAACAGCTCGCTTGCAGAACAATTGGTTGTCAAGATCAACCATCAGCAAGAGGTTGTTGGTGTTTAAGATGGACTCCATCACTATCTAATCCGAGGCCTTAGTGTATGAACCAATGATGGTGTCCTTGTGTGTGGTGTGTGCGTGTGTTTTTTTTTTATTTTGAGGAGGGGGCGGGGGGACCCAAAGCTACTAAGTTGAAGTCCGGGTCATGACCATGATGATTTAGGAACTTTGGAGATTTGAAATGCTTTGAAATGCTTACCATCAGCCATTGATCCTCCTTCAACTCCATGACCACCATGGACTCTAGCTTCGCATCCATCATCTGCTTCAATGGACCTTCTTTGACCTTTTCCTCCCCACCCTCCGCTTCCACTGCTAATGTCCATGCCACCTACATTCCCCAGTTCCTCATTAAAGTGAGTGCCTCTGCCTTGAGGTCCATGGGCACTGTCTCTACACCAACCAAGCTTCCTCACCCCCGCCACCATTTCCTGCAGCCTCCCACGAAGTCCTTTGTCTTTTTCACTCATCCTTCCGCCTATGACACACATGCCATCGACCTTCGATCTCAAGGATGACCTCTTTGTTGACCTTCACTTAGCTACCTATTGCAAGCCTTATTCCCATGTTGGCAGCACCTGGAAGCTTGACTACCTTCCCCACACCTCCAATCAGCAAGACTACCCTAGTTGTCATCATCACCAACCTTTTTGATTTTGACTACCCCCTCCATTGCCTCTTGTCTCTACTACTCCCAGACCCATCATCATTGTCGAGGACATTCCTTGTCTCTATTACTGAGTCCATTATCATTGTTGTGGACATTGATTGCTCCCTTGACCTCTCTGATTGCAAGAAGATCAGGTCAGGCTACGAGCTTTTGATCCCAATCCACTGGTTGCGATGATGTTTTTGGGGGTAGCTTGTTAGGGGTGCCCACTTCCTCTACCTCCTCAAAGAGGGCATCACCACCATCTGCTTCAACTCCTCCTAGGAGCTCTTTGATGCCCTGGTGGTTTCAGGCAAACAACTCAGGCCATCTGATCCTCAAGTTATGTTCGATCTCCTCATCAAGGCCTACCTTGATTCAGATAAGAACTAGGATTCTTTAGATGTATTTTGTTTGATGAAAGATGCCAACCTTCTCTAAAAATAGAATCTTGCAACTCTATGTTGAGTGCCTCCTTGAAATCAAACCAAATGGAGAAAGTTTGGATTTTGTATGCTGTAGTTTTTTGGATGATCATCCCATCATCCATAGTGATCTACAGTGTTATTTTGGAGGTGTATTTTTTAGGATTTTTGGATATTTAAAATATTAGGGTAACGGTCATGTGAGTCTTTTAATGAAGTCCAATTCAAGTTCTGTTCATAGGGATAAATGGACAGGCCATTCCAAATCAAAAATAGAACATCGTTGGTTAGTTTGAGACTTTTTAAAGTAGAAGATGTCCAAGTGTAACTCGGGCAAAGTACAGGGGTGAAACTGTATTCTTCCCTTGCTTTTATTAGAAGCATTTTTAGCAATCAGTTAAATGGTTTATTAGTGATATTAGGGAACTGTTTGGATAATTTTGTGCAATTTAGCAAGATTAATAGGACCGCAGGCTGGGCTAGGCCTGTATTGACAGGATTTACAGGAATACCTTTGGATGGGGCCTGGCTTGAACTCTTAGGTCTTTTTTTTTTCCCCTCCCTGTAGGAATGGGCTGGGACAGATTCAATTTACATGTGCTGGGCCAGGCCTCGTATTCTGTAGTAATAGAAATCCCACTTCCAATCCTGAGGATATAGCAGGATTATTCAAACAGGCCCCTTGGAAGGGAGAGGTTACCATATGAACATGCTTGCACTTTGGAAATCACCTTGTTATGGTCATGGCTCCTCTTTGTCGGGTTTCATTGTCAATAATATCTCAATTCTGGAAAGTTTGTTTTTCTTCTAGAGTTTTAGCATGTCTTATCTGCTCTATTGCATTCGAATTGTCTTCTCATGAAAGCTTCAGGCATCATAAATTCTTGCAGCTTCTTAAAATGGAAGTAGATAACCATGTAACTCCTTAATTGCATGTGGTTGTTGGTAAGATGTGATTGTGGATACGTTCTTGTTGAACATTTTATTTTTGCTTAAGTAGTGTGATAACATATGATAGGTTTTGCTTTTTGCAGATCTTTTTACAAGGGGTATTGACATTCAAGCTGTTAATGTTGTTATCAACTTCGATTTGAACATTTTATTTTTTCTTAAGTAGTGTGATAACATATGATAGGTTCTGCTTTTTGCAGATCTTTTTACAAGGGGTATTGACATTCAAGCTGTTAACGTTGTTATCAACTTCGATTTTCCCAAGAACTCTGAGACATATCTCCACCGGGTATGGTGTTTAAAAATATCTGTATTTCGACAGGGTAGGGAAATGTGGTTTGCTGGTTGAGGTGCCTCCATTAAACTAAATAAGTTGGTTTTGATCATCCAGTCCTTTGAGCTTGCTGGTTTATGTAAAGAGGTGCCTCAACTAAATGAAGTACAGATTGATTGTTTTTCATGTGGACTATTAGCTTGCACCCTTTTATCGCATAGGATTGATGTCCATGCCAGCTTTATGGAACAGGAAGTTATTCACATATTACTGATTTATGTTCACTACCTTGTGTTCTAAATTGTCCCTCTGCTTGACATTCTTAGGTTGGGCGTTCAGGAAGGTTTGGTCATCTTGGTTTAGCAGTTAACCTAATCACCTATGAGGATCGTTTCAACTTGTAAGCATGACTCTCTTTGATGGTCCAGATGCTTGGACCTCTCTCTCTCCCCATTGTGTGGTGTAATGCATGGAGGATGCATTAACTTGCAGGTATAGGATTGAGCAAGAACTTGGAACTGAGATAAAGCAGATTCCTCCACAGATAGATCAGGCTATTTACTGCAGATGATCCATGATAATTATGTTTGGCATCCTTGGAATTGGCGAATGATTAGAAGACTTTTTTCGCCTGTATATACTGTCTTATCATGTAAGTGATTCAATTGCCCTTTGCTTGAATCTGCATGATCTTGTGCCATTGCCTGAATGAAATTCTGTAATATATTACGACATGTTTTGGTTCTACTTTTTAACACAGAAGAGTGTGACTTAATTTGGTAATTGGTTATTCATAAACCCTCCCCTCACACGATCATTTTCTTGAATATTCTCTATTGCAGTTTTTTATTTTCCTTGGTCCTTTGTGTTCTGATATTTTGTCTTTGGATCTGTATACAGGGCTGGCTAACCCTTAAAGACACTTATTTTGCATTTGATGGGCCATTTGTCAAAACCAGGTAGTGGGTTTAAACCTTTAGGTGGACGCTGTATGTTAATTCTTGTTGTATGTCACTTGTTGATTTTTGAACTTCTTGTCTCAGACCTTGGTCACTGATTCTAACAAGTGATACATAAGTAGATAGTTTGTGGTCCTGGATACTTGCTTCCATCAAGGTACTTTTGACTTGGCTTTTTTTGTCTCATCCTCTTAAAAGTGCATTTCTTGCAGACACTTCCAGCTTGATGCCATTGAATGCAAAAACCGAAGCTTCTGATCTATGGCCGTATATTTGTGTTTGATGAAAATTTGCGGTCTCAAATTTACTATTTAAACTTATTAAACTTGTTATCTGTAGAAGACTCAATTCTCTTTTTTCTTTATGCTTAAAGTATCCTTTTAGTTTATGTCAATCACCTTCAATATGGGTTGCTGTCATGGTCATGTTTATTGCTGTTAAAGCTAGAATGCAGTGAAGCATAGAACTCTGATGAACCAAGGCGTCTGCCTGAGATGAAAATTTAGAGGGTTCTTCCTTCTTTGACCAGGCACTAGCTGGACAGTGAAATTATAGAAGTTTCTATTCCTGCTTGCCAATCAAGAATATGTTTATAAGCAAACTATGCATGAGGATTTGAGAATTTGGTGGCTCACCATGATGAAACTGACTAGGGATGTAAATACCAGATTATAGGCTTGACCATCGTAGGTAGGTCGGTTACAAGAGAACCGGCCCTTATTTGCTTTGCCCTCATCAAAGTGCAGCGCTCCTGATGCATGCCTCGGTTCTATATGGTTTGATTGTGCTGGTAGCTGCAGTTTGTGCATTGGAACATCTGTTCTTCTAGGATTTGGTTGGTTGATATTGGATGAGGGATTTTGTTATGCTTTTTCAACTAAAATTAGTCAATTTTATCTCAGGTTTGTGGAGATACTTACTGTTGGACTTCAACAAATTAATGATGATTAGTTGGTGGGGGTTCGAATGGGCTTATTGCCAACTTATTGCACCTTTTAGATATATGGTTACCCTTGCGAGATCAGAAGCCCCGGTTACAATCCCTCGTATACACACCCAGAAGCTTCAGCAGTAGCGAGGCACGATGGAGCATTGGGGAAGTCTGTACCCTATATGGTGGGATGGTGTAATTGAGTAGCACGGTAAGCCAACTGATCTGCTCGCTGGTTCGATCCATGAGAGTGGGAAACCTGGAACCGAGTCAGTGAAACCTGGTTGATTAGATGCAACAACCTCTACGGGTTGGTGGATGGGGGTAACCTTGAGACCTGTCTGCTGGTAGAGGTTTCATCTTGCTGTCTCCCAATATTCATTTGCTAGCGGGCTTGCCTTGCTGTTATATTGATTCTTTGAAATAATGCTTGGTCTGACCAGCTTGGTCAGATTAAAAAAATTTCTACCAGATGATTGAAGTTGCTGCTGTTAAACGATTGCAGATTGAGGTTTAATGAGAATGGAATTGCAACGGAAATCTTCTGCTTTGCTACCGGTAAAAGACACTTTCAAGTCCTCCTAATTGTTAACCGGTGTAGACCTCGGTTATGTCTTCCTACAGGAAGAATTGGTTGGGTTCTGAACCTCAGAACAACATTCCTCGCGTCAATGATTAATTAGAATCAGGCACAATTGACGGACATAAGAGATGATATCGATCGGGTGGACTTAGGAAAGGAAAAAAACAAAGAGGGAAAAGAGAGAACCAAAAGCACCAGAGGAGCAAAGAGAGTTGTAGTGTTGATTCTATGAGTAGAGGTAGCTATGCATTTCGGAGAGCTGCATCCTTGAAAGTAGTTTACATGACATGACAAAAATTTTACCTTTGCATTGATGGTGTTCGAAATATGGCCTCTGCTCCCTTAGTTTATGAACTAATGGAGAGGCCATGTCGATCATCTGAAAAACAAAAACCGAACCAAGGCACCTTGAAGAATAATTAAAATTAACACAGGATATAAGAACTGGCCACCGCAGGCCATCCTGCTTGCCAGGTGTATTGTTGCATGTCATTATATTAGCATGGTGGTAAACCTGAGGCATGCCTTTTACAACCAGTTAGTGGATAAATTCGTACTTGGATAAATGATCATTTTTATGCTGTCAACTGAACGAACATAAATACACCACCAGAACAATTTGTCATTGGATCGTTGTATGGACCATCTATCTACAAGCACATCATACACACAAACTCGGACCAGAACATCTGGAACATGGCACCGACATCAAGCTCGGTTGACGTAACAAAGTGCACCTACATGATGCCTTCACAGATCCACTAATTTTCTATTATACTCAAATTTAGGCACTGAAGCAACCGATAACCTTTCTTTGGATGAAGTCCTGTGGCCTGATATTTTGCAGCCGTCTCCTCTGCCTTCAGGATATCTTACCCCCGCTTGGCCTCGACATTTGCTCTCCTCTCTTCTGCTCCCTTATGGATCATGGCAATCTTGTTCTTCATTTTCTCTGCACGATCTGCCGCCTTCTTCTCAAATGCTTCCTGCTCATACAATTTTGAGCAACTTAAAGCTTGCTTTTGTATGGCGCACGCAAACAAGATGAAGGTGGAAGGCTTAGGCAAACGGATTGATGATCAAGGGAATTGACTGAATTGGCAATTTAATTACACTGAATTTTATGGTTCATTCCACAAATATTTCATGACAATATGACATTCTCCCTCTTTTTGCTGGGGCCAATGAATTATCTGTGAACTACCTGGGTTTGAATTTGTTCTTGTCAACTTTAAACTTAGTTGAGCCATAAACATTCAGGAACTGGTATCTTATTCAAGACTATCATTCCAGCTAAACTTTAAGTTTAAGCAGCCTGACTTTGCTGTTTCAGCAATTTCAATGACCAATTAGGGGGTATATAATTGATGACCCGAAACAATGACCTGTTCAGACAGCGTCACATCTCCGAAGAAAGGAGTAAGTCTTTGTGCACCACGTGTGGTGCAAGAAATTCAATATGGCCTGCACCGTTGTTTCTTATTGATCCATGTCGATCTTACATGGCTTGACGGGATGAAACATATAACAGGTTAAAAGTTGAGCACGACGTTCATTAATTATCATTCAGTTTTTTTTAATTTTTTTGTGCAGACTAAAATACCCTTTCCCTCCGATCTACTTTTTTTCGTCATTTTGCATGGATTTTGGTGAATCTAAAACATTGTTCCTAATACTTCTAGTTAAATGTTTCAGTCTGAAACATGCTCTAGCTTTGATCCAAGAAATCAGTCAAAGGTTGAAGGAAAAATCATCCTCATTCTGAAATGTGCTATGAGAGTCTTGTCGTAGGAATCAACTTTCGAATGTTAATATAAGATTCTTCCTCGTTCTGAAAAAAATGCTCGATCCGAGGTTGGAATAAGCCATCGAAGGCTTCTTCTATAACTTCAAGATAAAATGCTATCTCCAACGGGAAGTAAACCAAGCCTTAATAGAATCTTGTTTAGTTTTTTTTATAGTTCCTTTATTACACCAACTATTTTGGTAGTTAAAGAAAGTTAATGATGTAAGAAACCATATAACACTCCTTTAACATACATGAAATTTTATGATACTCTGGGAGTCATAACTTAGTCCACAGGTGATAAGTATTCTTGGTAGTAGGGGATAATAAATATAGTTTCATGTTTTCTACATGGATGTCGTAGTTTTTTAACTAGGATATCGTAGTTTTTGAATTGAGATATCACAATACTATTTTAGCATATATTTGTGATCCTTTTGCATCCGTAGCATGTTATGACATCTTAGAAGTCAAAACTTAGTCCACAAGTGATAGGTTCTCCTAGTAGTAAGGGTTAATATATTTAGCTTCATATTTTATGATCGGGTATTATAATCTTTTAATTAGGATATCGTAACTTCCGAACTAAGATGTCATTTTTTGAAAACTCTTTTTTAGAAATATTTTTTTCTCTTGGTCTTTTTATTACAATCTAACAATCTTATTCAAGCCAATGCACGGTTAAAATATCCTATGACGGATGACAAAAGTCTTCATTTTCTGTTTTATATCGAGTTATTTATGTTTCAAAGTTTTTGATATTGAAGTTTTCTTAGAAGCATTTTATTATAATGTAGGTGTCATATATTAGCAATGCATACCGAAACACTTTTGTTACGGAGGATCAAAATATCCGGTTTATGATTTTGTGCAGGGATGTCCTAGTTTTTTAACTAGGGTGTCATAGTTTTTGAATTGGAGTGTCGTAATACTGTTTCAGCATATATTTGCGATCCTTTTGCATCCGTAGCATATTATGACATCCTAGGAGTCATAACTCAGTTTACAAGTGATAGGTTCTCCTGGTAGTAGGGGTTAATATATTTAGTTTTATTTTTTATGTTCGGATGTCATGATCTTTTAACTAGGGTATCGTAACTTCTGAATTAGGATGTCGTTCATTGAAAACTCTTCTTTTAGAAATATTTTTTCTTCCTAATCTTTTTATCACAATCTAACAATCTTATTCAAGCCAATACACGGTTGAAATGTTCTATGATGGAGGACAAAAGTTTCATTTTCTATTTTGTACCGAGTTGTTCATGTTTCGAAGTTTTTGATACTGAAGTTTTCTCAAAAGTATTTTATTACAATGTGAGTGTCATATATCAACAATGCATACCGAAACACTTTTATTATAGAGGATCAAAACATCTTGTTTATGATTTTGTGCATGGATGTCATAGTTTTTTAACTAGGATATCATAGTTTTTGAACTGGGATGTCGTAATACTGTTTCAGCATATATTTGTAATCCTTTAGCATCTGTAGCATGTTATGACATCCTAGAAATCATAACTCAGTCCACAAGTGATAGGTTCTCCTGGTAGTAGGGGTTAATATATTTAGTTTTATGTTTTATGATCGGGTGTCATAATCTTATAACTAAGGTATCGTACTTTCTGAACTAAGGCATTATAAGTTCAAATATCTTTTTTTAGAAATATTTGGTTATATACCCGTATTATCACAATGTCATGACATATTCTATCTAATGCATAACACATTATTTATTATGTTGTAGATAAAATATCATAAAAAACTATGTATATCAATATTTATTTTTCTTTTGTAGATATTTCTATATATGGCGTTGAAATTAGAAATCTGAAAAAAAAAATCGAAGATGATTATTTGGATGAGGTTGCTGGTATTGTTCACAAGAATGCCCTTCTCCTACACCCCGAATGTGGAGAACGAGTCTGTTTATCATGAAATTGGAATGTAGTTCAAATCTATAAATGATGTATATAATTTCTACAATGGATATCCAAGAAGAGTAGATTTTGGAATCACAACAGTATATAGTAGATCCAACAACAATAAATAAATATGCTTCAAGCACCTGGCATGTTGGAGGCAAGGAAAATCTAGAAAAATCGATTACTCCATCAATCCTAGGGATACTGGCAAAATTGATTGTAAAACTTCGATAAAAGCAAGACTAAATTTTTAAAATGATAAGTGGATATTGGATGATGTTTTCCTAGAATATAACCTGAGCTATCCATATCATCAGCTGGTTATTTACGGTTCCATAGGAGGATCAGCATACCAGAAAAGATAGAGATCGGTAATTTACATGCCATGAATATTTCCACAACTCAAATATACTTTGTCATGGCTAGAAGGAAATGGAGTAGAAGATAATTAGATTTCACAAAGAATGATGCTCATAATTTCATCTGCCGGGAATGTCAGAGTCAGCTGAAAGAAAGAGATGCGTAGTCAATGATAATCCATTTCACACAAATGCAAATAAAAAATCTAAACTTCTTTTATACTTTGGACCTAAATAATAATGGACAGCTCAGGTCTGTCTTCTAGATCCATCATAGGTCAAGATTGACAAGTACTTATTTTAGTAATGTACTGATCTTTGACTCAACCTATTTGACAAATACATATTAAATACCTTTTTGTCCATTTATCAGAGTCAACTATCATGAATAGTCCACATTGCTTGGTTATGTATTATTATTAGATAAGAGGATCGAGACATTTAATGGGTATTCCAATCATGGCTAGATGCAAATGGTGATCAACCACCTAATGCCATCATAACTAACTAAGATAAGGCAATTAAGGTTGGTATTAGGGATGCTTTTTTAATGCACGATATAGATTTTATCTTTGACATATATTGAAGAAGATTCCTGAAAAGATTGGTCATATTTGCACTGCAAATCCTAAATTTATGGTTGAGTTTAAAGAGGCGATATATGATTTAGTTCCCATAGTATCTTTCAAGGAAAGGTGGGCACATTTAATGAAGAAATATGAAGAATGCAATGCTGTATATTGGTTAAATGACATTTATAAATATCGGGATAAATAAGTTCTAGTTTACCTTAAAGATACATTCTTTGCAGGTTTGTAAGTCATTATGATTGATTAATGTTCATGTTTGTAAATTTCTAACAAAATTTATATCTTTAATGCTTATATTTTTTGAATATTTATGAACAGGAATATCAACTTCACAAAGGAGCGAGAGCATCAATCACTTCTTTGATAGATTTATAAACTCGAAGACTATGCTCAAGAAATTTATCGATAAGTATGAAAATATCTTGGAGAAAAGATGTGAAGCAGAAAATGAGGAAAACAATAAAATGTTGTAAACAAATGCTTTCCTAAAGACATCCTCTTCTTTTGAGAGACAAGCAGTCGGAAAATATACAAGGCATATATTCAAAAAAATTCAGAATAAGGTCCTTGAAATGGCTGCATCAAATGCTAAATTAGTTAAAAAGTTGACAACTGTGATATATATTCTGTTAAATCATTTGAAAGAATTGAAGTTGATGGAATGAACAAGGAGATTATAAAAAAATAAGTAGTTTTATATGATAAAATTTTGGAGGATATTCAATACCAGTATGGGTCCTTTTAGTACAAGGGTTACCTGTATAAGCATGCCTTATTGGTTCTTTATCAAAATGATGTATTTCATATCCTAAATAAGTACTTATTGAATAGATGGTGCAAGGACATGAAACACCAATTCGATGATCTCAAATGCAATACTCAATTTTGTGATAAAAGCACACGAAAATCACGGTACGTAGTCAAAGAATTATTTAAATTTAGATGTTTTATTTTATGTTTACATAAACCTATTATATGTCAAGAAATTCTAATATAAATATTATATTTTATTGATCATAAATATATTTTGATGAGTCATCGGATGATGAAGCTTGCAGAGATGGTCTCTATGTCTAAAGATGCATTTAATTTAATGATGGAATGTGTTACAGTAGTAAACAAGATCCATTCGGCCCTGACATGCATCCTCCTTGGAGGATAGCGCGGCCACGTACTTCTCCACCTCGGCCCTGCCTCGGCCAGGTACTTCTCCACCTTGGCCTCACCACGGTTCCACTTCGGCCATATGGCGGTTCAGCTCAGCTCGGCACAGCCCCACCTCGACGGTGAACCTCAGTACCTCGGCCTCACTTCGGCCATGAGAGGTTCGCGGCAGTTCAGTTCAGCTCGGCAAGCCCGTGGCACGTCCAGGTCAGCTCCAGCTCGACACACCCATGGCATGCGCCCAGTTCCAGCTCGGCAAGCCCATGGCACGCCCCGGTCAGCTCCAGCTCGGAATGCCCGCGACACGCACCCAGTTCCAGCTCGGCAAGCCCGTGGCGCGCCCATGTCAGCTCCATCTTGGCACGCCCGCGGCACGCGCCCAGTTCCAGCTCGGCAAGTCCATGGCGCGCCCAGGTCAGCTCCAGCTCGGCACACCCATGGCATGCGTCCAGTTCCAGCTTGGCACGCCCAGTCCGGCTCGCCTCCACCCGCGTGGAGTCCGGCTCGATCTTCTCCGGCTCCGTCCGGTCCACCAGAAGAAGGCCAGGGCCACGCCTCCGAGCTCCGGTTTCCAGTACGCCCGCAGGGGCCACGCCTTGGCTTCGCCCGAAAGGCCGCGCATTGGCTTCGCCTGTGGCAGCCCCTCTCCCAGGCCGGCGTGACCTCGCACGCGCGGCCATAGTGGCTCCCAGTCCGGCACGATTCCGCCCTGTGCCAGTCCGGCACGCCCGTGCCTTCATCTGGGCTGGCACGCCAGGCTCCGATCCACGTGTTTCCCTCCGGTTCGACGCATCCGAGGTCGCCTTTCCTCCGCCCGCTCCGGCCCCCGTGTGGAGCTCTTCCACCCGCGGTAGCCTTTCTCCCAGTACGGCATGCCTGTGCACCCAGTTCGGCCCACTTGCCCAGTTCCCCACGCGCCTAGTCCGGCAGGGCCTCGCCCGGACTGCATGCGTCTCCAACTCGACCGCGCCAGCGACAACTCCACCTCCGCCCGCAGCGCACCCCGGCTCTGGTCCAGTTCCGTCTAGCTCCCTAGCACCGGTCCACCGCGCTTTGCCCGTTCCAGCACCCCGGCATGCTCGTGGCAATCCCAGCCGCGTCCGCACCTCGGCACGCCCGCATGGAGCCCCTCCGCCCGTGGCAGCTCTGCCTCCGCTCGTGGGAAGCCCGCCTCGGCACTGACCACCTCGGCTCCCAGGTCCACTAGCGACCGCCTCGGCTCCCAGGTCCGCCAGCAATCGCACCATGGCACGCCCCACACCGGTGCACCTCGGCAGTGCCCGCCTTGGCGATGGTGCACCTCGGCACCGCCTGCCCCTGCGCCGGTCCACCTCGGCACCAACCTTCCCGGCGTCCAGATCTGCCAGCACCGATCCACCCCGGCTCCGCCCGCTCCAGCGACCGGTCGCTCGCAAGGGTCCGCTCGCGGGATGCCTGCGCTGCCGCCCTACGGCTCCCAGTCCAGATGCCCACGTCGACTCCAGCTCTGCTTCCGCTCGTGGTGCACCCAACTCCGGTACGCGCTCTCGCTCTCTTGCCTCGGTCCGCGCCCCCAAGAGACCGCTGTTCGTGCACCCCGGTCCGCATACGGGAGGCGCCTCGTGCCGTGCACCTTGAACTGTGCACATTGAGAGCCTCCGTGCCCCTTATCTCGATCCGCGTGTCATGGTCCGACTGACTCCGTCCCAGGTATGCTTTTCAAAGTGCAGGTGCGATGGCGGTATGATACATAAAATCACCGTCCATAGTGTGCCTCCTACAAGGAGGGCTATATCAAAGCCCCAGGACACGGTTTACATCAATTAGGAAGGAGTGCCCCATCCAAGGCACTGTGCCCCTTCACCAACTTCTTGAACCACCTGGAAGGAGAAGGTTGACCAACCTATCTAAGCCTCCCAGGCCCGCAGAAGCCTTAAAGGCCTATGCCAAGAAGAACGCGCCTTCCTGAACACCAAGAGACACTCGTCTACTTAAGAGCAGCATGAAGAGGTGAGGGTGGTAAGAGAGAACACACTCTCTTCATTCTTACATTATCTATCACCCTCTGGCAGCAGAGAGTTCCCCAAGCTCTCGGCCTTAGAGGTCTCCTATTTCCTTCGATCGTCCCACTGACTTGATCGTCGGAGTGTCTTTACCGGAATCCCCGGCGCAGGTCTTCCCTGTTTTGCAGGTATCGTCCAACGGAGGGACAATACGAAAGAAGATTACTCCTCACCGGAGAGATCCACAGGATGACCACCACAGTACCAAGCCCCTTTCATCCCAACTACGACTATGTTCCCCTTGATCGTCTCCGACCAACAAGCCCGGTGATGCTGGCAGGGAGTCCACTCACCTAGGCCATGTAAGAGCTACTGGCCACGGCGATCTAGGCGGCAACAGATTGGCGCGCTAGGAAGGGAGGGCAGATCCACGCTCCTCAACAAGGTGGGACGATGGTTTCCACCTTTGTCCTTGGTCCCTGGGGGGTAGACCGGGGGCACGGGGATGGGGGCACGAGAACTTCTCCCTCTCTCTCGAGGCTCCAAGGAGCGGCCTTGACCAAAAACCTTGAGCTGTAAAGGTGCATCGCCACCCTTGACGGGGCAACGGCATCAGGCCAAGGATGGAGCCACCTCCCGGCGGTGCCACCATCCAAGAGCCCCACTAAAAAAAAAAAGAGAAGAAAAGAGAAAAAGAAGAGAGGGAGGAAGGATCTAACTGTCGTGAAAAAGAAAGAAGCCCATGCAACGGAGCTTACTCCTATGCAACGGAGCTTGCTCCCATCCAACGGAGCTTCCCCCCATCCAATGGGAGTCTCGTTTCTCCCATGCAACATTCAACGGGACTTCTCCCGCTCAACGGAGCCATGTCCCTCATGCAACAGAAGCTTCCTCCCATGCAATGAAAGCTTCCTCCCATGCAACAAGGTCTTCTCCTCCCATGCAACGGAAGCTTCTTCCTCCATGCGATGGAGTACCATGCTCCCGCGCAATGGTCCTCCTCCACCATGCGACGGAGATCTATTCTCCCGTTCAACGGAGTCCTCTTCCCCCATATGGAGGTCTATTCTCCCATGTAGAGGAGTTCTATTCTTTCTTAAGGTAACTCCTCCCTCCGCTATCTTTGCAGTGCAAGGAACTATGTTTTAGTTCTGCAGGAAGACCTCCTATGATGTCATCAATGGAGCCTCAAGCTCCCATGCAAAGGGGTTCCATGCTCTCATGCAACGGGCTCTCTCCCAGGCAACAGAGCCTCGTTCTCCCATGCAACGGAAGCTTCCTCCCATGCAACAAGGTCCTCTCCTCCTATGTAACGGAAGCTTCTCCCTCCCATGCGGTGAAGTACCATGCTCCCGTGCAACAGAGCCTCCTTCATGCAACGGAGCCTTGCTCCCCCATGCAACCGAGTTCTATTCTTTCGTGCAAAGGAATCCCGTTCTCTCTTGAGATGATGGCCGGCAAAGTTGATCCCGGCCCGCTCAAGGAAGAAACATATTTTTATCTATTCATATAACCAAAGCTCAACAGGTAACTCCTCCGCTACATTTACACAATAAAAAACTGTGTCACAGTTCTACAGGAAAAGCTCCCAGGAGCTCTCCAACACCTCGAGACGGGAAACACCAGAGGTCCCGCGCCAAAGCTCTGCATTCAAGCTAAGAGTCAATCAAGCCTCTCGATAAAACAGAGCTAAAGCCAAGCTCCCTAATGGAGCCGAGCTCTTCACCAAAGTCAAGCTCTTTAATGAGACCAAGCTCCCTACTAAGGTCAAACTTCCATTGAAGATGAAGAAAACTAACCCCCACTATGGCTGGGGAAGGCAACGAATGAAGCACGATTCCTGAAAGGAAGAAGCATCAAAGGCTCAGTCACTTCACGCACATCATGTCAAACTTTGGAGCAGGATTTTGCCCTCCACACCACGCGAACATGATGCAAAGGGTGGTCCTGTTCCTCCATACAACATGGGCATTAGGTGGTACAAAACTAATAAATGCATGATCGTCACCAACATCATTAAACACTCTCGGCCGATTGGGATGTACAAGGCCAACCACCATGGGAAGCTTCGGAGGCCCAACCATTCACAGCCCTCCTAGCATGGCGAACCAGCAACTCTGCCATCTCATGAAGGAGGTAAGAATCCCTCAAATTAAAATTCCTCTCTGGTGCAACTTTGTTCTTCACCAACATAGGAACTTGTCCATCCGGCTCTGAGTCTGGCGAAGGAAACCCGGAGCCCGGCTCCGGCACAAAATCCCGGAGTCCAGTTCGGATGAAAGCCCGAAACCCAGTTCTGGCACAACGGGACCCAGTTCCAGCATGAAATCCCGGACTTCAGTCTGGAAGGTGGCGCGGAACCTAATTCCCCCACGTGATCCTGGACTTCAGTCTGGAAGGTGGCGCGGAACCTAATTCCCCCACGTGATCCCAGACTTCAGTCTGAAAGGCGACGCGTAACCTAATTCCCCCACGTGATCCCGGACTTCAGTCTGGAAGGTGGCGCGGAACCCAGTTCCCCCACGTGATCCCGGACTTCAGTATGGAAGGTGGCGCGGAACCCAGTTCCCCCACGTGATCCTGGTCTTCAGTCTGGAAGGTGGCATGGAACCTAATTCCCCCACGTGATCCCGGACTTCAGTCTGGAAGGTGGCGCGGAACCCAGTTCTCCCACGGTGTCCCGGACTTCAGTCTGGAAGGTGGCACGGAACTCAGTTACGGCGTGAAGGTCCGGACTTCAGTCCGCATGTTATCCCTTGGGTTTCTCCACCAGGATGGCTCCCCTGAGGTCGAGCATTGCTCCCTCGAGGTCGAGCATCTGGCCTGAGTCGAACTCCTGCTCTTTGGGTTCCTTTGCCAGGTTGGCTCCCCCGGGGTCGAGCGTTGCTCTCCCGAGGTCGAGCATCTGGCCTGAGTTGAACTCCTGCTCTATGGGTTCCTCCACCAGGGTGGTCCCCCGAGGTCGAGCATCTTGATGGAGTAGATTTCTCTCTTGGGCTTCTTCAGCCAGGTTGGCTCCCGTCTTCAAGCAACTTCAAAAGCCTTCATCAGAGTTTCCAACGGATATTCTAAACTCGGCTGCATCAACTATATGCCCGGTCATATATGTGCGCACCCAAATTATGCACCTCACCAATCTCTGCCTCCATAGTACCACCTTCTATCTGATCAAAGAGGAGTCAGACTGAAGCCACTCCCTGTTCATGAAAAGGATAGCCATACTTAATGTCTTCATCTATGCCTTCAAGAACCAATGGCTAAACTCTGGTAAGCTCAAATTTCATTTAGCAACTAACTTCTTGCAACCAGTACAGGGTCTGCAAAGATGAGGAGCCGAATGGACAAGGGTACTCCCTTTATGCAAAAATGAAAATGTTTTGGACTCAGGGAGTGGGGGCATCTGTTACAGTAGTAAACAAGATCCATTCAGCCCTGACATGCATCCTCCTTGGAGGATGGCGCAGCCACGTACTTCTCCACCTCGGTCCTGCTTCGGCCATGTACTTTTTCACCTCGGCCAGGTACTTCTCCACCTCGGCCTCACCACGGTCCCACATCGGCCATATGGCGGTTCAGCTCAGCTCGGCACAGCCCCACCTCAGCGGTGAACCTCAATACCTCGGCCTCACTTTGGCCATGAGAGGTTCGCGGTAGTTCAGTTCAGCTCGGCAAGCCCGTGGCGCGCCTAGGTCAGCTCCAGCTCGGCATGCCCACGGCATGTGCCCAGTTCCAGCTCGGCAAGCCCATGGCATGCCCAGGTCAGCTCCAGCTCGGCACGCACCCAGTTCCAGCTCGGCAAGCCCGAGGCGTGCCCAGGTCAGCTCCAGCTCGGCACGCCCGCGGCACACGCCCAGTTCCAGCTTGGCAAGCCCATGGCGCACCCAGGTCAGCTCCAGCTCGGCACGCACAGTCCGGCTCGCCTCCACTCGCGTGGAGTCTGGCTCGATCTTCTCCAGCTCCGTCCGGTCCACCAGAGGAAGGCCAGGGTCACGCCTCCGAGCTCCGGTTTCCAGTACGCCCGTAGGGCCGCGCCTTGGCTTCGCCCGTGGCAGCCCCTCTCCCAGGCCGGCGCAACTTCTCCCGCGCGGCCATAGTGGCTCCCAGTCCGGCACGATTCCGCACTACACCATTCCGGCACGCCCGTGCCTTCATCTGGGCCGGCACGCCCAGCTCCGATCCGCGCGTTTCCCTCCGGTTCGGCGCATCCGAGGTCGCCTTTCCTTCGCCCTCTCCGGTGCCCAAGTGGAGCTCTTCCACCTGTGGTAGCTTTTCTCCCAGTCTATGCACCCAGTTCGACCAGTTCCCCACGCGCCTAGTCCGACATGGCCTCGCCCAGATTGCCTGCGTCTCCAGCTCGACCGCGCCCGCGGCAGCTCCACCTCCGCCCGCAGCGCACCCCGGCTCCGGTCCGGTTTCGTCCGACTCCCCAGCACCGGTCCGCCGCGCCTTTGCTCGTTCCAGCACCCCAGCATGCTCGCGGCAACACCAGCTGCGTCCACGTTTCGGCACGCCCGCATGGAGCCCCTCCACCCATGGCAGCTCCACCTCCGCCCGTGGGAAGCCCGCCTCGGCACCGATCGCCTCGGCTCCCAAGTCCGCCAGCGACTGCCTCGGCTCCCAGGTCTGCCAGCGACCGTGTCAGGGAATGCCCCAGCGCCGGTGCACCTCGGCAGCGCCCGCCTCGGCGACGGTGCACCTCGGCACCGCCTGCCCCTACGCCAGTCCACCTCGGCACCAACCTTCCCGACATCCAGATCCGCTAGCACCGGTCCACCCCGGCTCCGCCCGCTCCAGCGGTCGGTCGCCTGCAGGGGTCCGCCCGCGGGATGCATGCGCTACCGGCCTACGGCTCCCAGTCCAGACGCCCGCGTCGACTCTATTTTCGCTTTCGCTCGCAGTGCACCCAACTCTGGTACAGCACGCCAGGCTCCGTCCACTGCGCTCCGACCGGTCTGCACTTTCGATGTGACGTGGTTCTACCCTGGTTCGCACCCAGGCCGGCGCCTCGCCCGCTCGCTCGTGCCCAAGCATCTCGCTCCCGCGCCTCGGTCCGTGCACCCAAGAGACCGCTGCCCGTGCACCCCGGTCCACGTGCGGGAGGTGCCTCGTGCCGTGCACCTCGAACTGTGCGCATGGAGAGCCTCCATGCGCCTCGTCTCGATCCACGTGTCACGGTCTGACTGACTTCGTCCCAGGTATGCTTTTCAAAGTGTAGGTGCGATGGCAGTATGATACATAAAATCATCGTCCCTAGTATGCCTCGTACAAGGAGGGCTATATCAAAGCCCCCAGGACAGTTTACATCAATGAGGAAGGAGTGCCCCATCCAAGGCACTGTGCCCCTTCACCAACCTCCTGAACTACCTGGAAAGAGAAGGTTGACCAACCTATCTAAGCCTCCCAGGCCTGCAGAAGCCTCACAGGCCTATGCCAATAAGAACGCGCCTTCCTGAACCCCAAGAGTCACTCATCTATATAAGAGCAGCATGAATAGGTGAGGGGGGTAAGAGAGAACACACTTTCTTCATTCTTACATTATCTATCACCCTCTGGTAGCAGAGAGTCTCCCAAGCTCTCGACCTTAGAGGTCTCCTATTTCCTTCGATCGTCCCACTGACTTGATCGTCGGAGTGTCTTTGCCGGAATCCCCGGTGCAGGTCTCCCCTGTTTTGCAGGTATCGCCCAACGGAGAGACAATACGGAAGAAGATTACTCCTCATCGAAGAGGTCCACAGGAGGACCACCACAGTACCAAGTCCCTTTCATCCCAACTACGACTATGTTTCCCTTGATCATCTCCGACCGACGAGCCCGGTGATGCTGGCGAGGAGTCCACTCACCTAGGCCACGTAAGAGCTACTGGCCACAACGATCTAGGCAGCAACAGAAGGTCTTACAACATTATTCAAAAGAGCTGTAGATGTTAACTGTGCAGCTAAGCAAAGTACACGACTTCTAATTCAAGATCCTGACCAACTTACTATGAAAGGTCATCCAGGAGAGAATATTATTAGAGTGGTGTCAAAAAAAGAAGTCAAAAAAATCAAGAAAAAATATGGATAAGGCTTTTATTGACACTTCTATGCAAAATGAAATAAGAGGTAGTACAAGCAAGAGATAGACTTTCCATAATGTAGTGGAAGTATCAAAACGAGTAATTAAACCCACTGTACCATCTTCTGATCTTTTTTAGATGAATTTGATGCTTATTTATGCTGTTAACTAACACATGAGAGGATATGAAATACTGAATTTTTGTACAATCCTGTGTATATTTATATTATTTAGAGAAATTTAAAATAAGATATATTGGACATGTGATTGAATCT
This sequence comes from Areca catechu, assembly GCA_021397845.1. Lineage (NCBI taxonomy): Eukaryota > Viridiplantae > Streptophyta > Magnoliopsida > Arecales > Arecaceae > Areca > Areca catechu. The sequence continues at coordinate 182,468,102 of CM038052.1, forward strand.
GTTTATTTCAAAGGTGAATTTTAGTACTACTTTAAATGCACAAAGACAACAATATTATGACACCCTTTGATATAATGGATGACATCCATTTACAAAATTAGAATACCCTAACATGAAATGAGAAAGTTAAGTAAATAACTGCTCCTAATAGGACTTCTTATCATCCATGTTCTGAATAATGACTCTCACGGTATCATAAAATTGTCATGGATGCTATAAGATTACTCAAAATGATTGAAATAGTATTACGACACCCCAATATAAAAACTACATCATCCTAGTTAAAAAACTATGATACCCATGCATAAAATGTAAAATAAAACTTTCTAACCTCTTCTAGCTGTAATACATGTTATTCGTGGCTTAGTTTATGACTTCTAGAGTTAAAAATTATCACGAATGCTATAAGATTAATCAAGTATCCCGAAATAGTATTATGATATCTTAGTTCATAAACTACGACACCCTAATTAGAAAACTACGATACCCATATAGAAAATATAAAATCAAAATTTCTAACCCCTTATAGCTATAATACATGTCATCCATTACTTGGTTTATAACTCTCATATTATTAAAAATTGCCACAGATGTTAGAAGATTATTCATATTGATCGAAACTATAATATGACACCTCAGTTTAACAACTACGACACCCAGTTAAAAAAACTATGACACCCATGCACAAAATATAAAATAAAACTTTCTAACCACCTCTACTTGTAATACATATCATCGGTGGCTTGGTTTATGACTCTCAAAGTGTCAAAATATACCATGGATGCTAGAAGATTACTCAAATTGGCCGAAACAGTATTACAACATCTCAATTCAAAAACTATGACACCCTATTTAAAAAATTATGACACCAATATAGAAAATGTAAAATAAAAGTTTTTAACTCCTACTTATAATACATGTCATCCATAGCTTGGTTTATGACTCTCAGAGTATCAAAAATTATCACGGATACTACAATATTAATCAAATATCTCAAAACAATATTACGATATTGTTGTTCAAAAACTACGACATTCTAGTTAAAAAATTATGACACCAATATACAAAATATAAAATAAAGCTTTCTAACCCCTTCTAGTTAAAAATATACCATGAACGCTATAAGTTTAATCAAATAGCCCGAAACAGTATGATGACACATAAATTCAAAAACTACGATATCCTAATTAAAAAACTATGACATCGATGCATAAAATATAAAATAAAACTTCATACACTTTCTATCTATAATACATGTCATCCGTGGCTTGGTTTATGACTCTCATAGTGTAAAAATATGCCACAAATTCTATAAGATTAATCAAATAGCCCGAAATAGTATGACAATATCCAAATTCAAAAACTACAACATCCCAGTTAAAAAACTATGATACCCTTGCAGAAAATGTAAAATCAAAATTTCTAACTTCTTCTGCCTGTAATACATGTTACCTGTGGTCTGAATTAAAATTTTTACAATATCATGATAGACTTCTAACAAATAAAGTTTAAGTAAATATTGAAAGATGATTACGAACCCTAGATCTATAGTTATGGCATTCAAATTGAAAAACTATGATACCCTGTCAAGAAACATAATATTCCTTTATAATATCATCACATCAATGAAAAAATTTGACATTCTGGAAGTAAACATAATATCAAAAATACAAAAACTTCATGTAATGAGAAAATGATATTTAAAACATTAATGTTTGAATGAATTATAGAATTTTTCTTTGAAAATGATGCTTAAAATATAAACATCAATTGACTTACAAATTTCTGTAACATATTATAGAAGTGCATGAATCGAAGAGAATAAGTACATTAAACAAAATTTGCTTTTACATGCTAAATTTTAACAGCACTATCAATTTTCTGATTCAGGCTCTCTATCAATAATCTTGCTGCTAACTAGCATCGGTAAACACTTATATCTTTTTCTATGAAATCCCAACTATTAGGCTTATCCCTGCGAGCAAGGAATTCCATGTATTTCAAGCAATATAATCCACAGTCTAGTGATTTTATAAGTTAGGAAGGGCATTCAGCAATCTTTAGCATGGACCAATTCTTCACCTCAACATTATCACAGAATATATGAAACATTGGTCCGAGTATCTTGTGCCATTTCTTTGCATTTGCTTTGTACCTAGAATTACATTTTATTGAATTCAGATGCATCAATACCTTTGTTTGTATGTCAACCGTAACTAGGTGCCAGTAAAAATTGTCTGAGTTGATGATGAAGAACAGAAACCAAAATTTCTTTTATCTTGATCATTGACTCCATCAAATATCATAGTCCTGACTATTCCAGCAAGTTCTTAAAATGGTGATACTGATGTTAGGCACATGCCGGAGGTCATTATAGGTACAATTATATACTTATAATATCTATCCAGATGCTCTATCCAGTTATTTTCAATAAACTCCTGTTCGGCATCAATTATCTGGCAATGCAATATAAATTGATTAATTATAAGTAACATGATTTCATACAATTCTGAAAATTAATATAAGAATTATTAAAAAATATATCATAACATATATAAAGAATAAGAACAAACAAAGCAATACTCGATTACTTACATCATCAACTATCATGTCATTATTTAGCAAATCAAAAATATTTTTTCTTGTGATAGTGCCTCTAAATTTATTGGTGTAGATGACCTCTCTGAAATTAATAAATATAAAGAATATTATACATTTTCGATCATAAAGTAGCATACATAATAGAAAAAATATATATAACTTACGAGTTGATCTTTTCTTTTAAAAAGATTTTGATCAAATTTTTATCATCTTCAAATTTAATTCATCAGACTGAGATGTGCCCACTATCTTCATCTTTTTTTGGATTAGCCTGTTTCAAAAGTGGAATCTATTATCATTTGTGAGGCCTTTCGCAGCCTAGGTTGATTTTTCACCCTTTTAATAAGTAAAGGAACCAAAGATTTTTCTTTCTCCTCCTCAACATCCTCACTCACAAGGGTGTCCTTCATTTTTTTCTCTATCCTATGTTCAACCTCAGTCATAGGGATGTCATAAGCTTTTTCCTTTTTTCATAGATTGATCGTGCCCCATAACTTCCACCCCATCCTCAATATCATTTCCCTCCGCCCTTTTGTGCTCTTCTTTATTGGCATTGCTATCTTTTTTTACCAATGAATTAAGGAGGGTTTCAATTATGGCAAGCCTCTTCTCTAAATCTTTTATTTCATTCTTTAACCGTGCATAGCTTGTACAACTATTTTTGGGTTCCAGGAATGCTACTATTTCTTTATAATAAGCCACCATTCCATTATCATAAGCTCAATAGCTCCCTCCACCTACAAGCTAAGAATAATAACAAAATAATTTTATATTAATGATAATGATATTTTGTTCATTACATTTATAAAATAATGGATTATCTTACAAACTCATGAGACTGCAAGTTTGCAAGCTAAACATTTTGTCTTCAACTGGCTGTCATACCACTTTAACAATCTAGATAGCTTATTTGGATATGCTGGGGCTCTTAAGGTGCTATGCTCGAGGAACTAAACCTGTATATAATAATCATCTACTTTAAAGATATAGAAGATTTAAAATAAATATAATTACATTTTTACTGCATATTAATGACCCTTACCACCAGAGCAGCTGAACATCTATACAGGATAGGCTGCCTCCTATCCTTGTCACTTCTCTTGCTTTGGACTGGCTTCTCGGATCTCAAGCAACAAGCAACATTTGGGAGAGCCATAACAGTCAACTCCTTAGTACGGAAGCCCAGTCGATTTATCCTTGTTGAGATAAATCATCCAAGTAAGGGATGGTATACCTTGGACAAGCTTGATTTGACTTTGGAGACAAGACAGTGCAAACATGTATGTGATTTAAAGTCTTATAGTATTCTCGACATCCTCTTGTATGTTTGATGAATGAAGTTGTGCCATCAACTTCTCCAGCCCCTTATTCTGAAGATTTAATTCCCTACCAAATCTTCGGAATAACCTTTCTTTTTTATCTTGGCCTTCCATTGCAATATTGCTTTCAAGGTATGGCAAACCCAAAATCAGGGCTACGTCTTCGATGTTGAATATAAGTTCTTTGCCATAAAAAATAAACTTGTCACCTCCTTTATAATATCTAATAATTTTAGCAAGGAGTCGCCTATCGACTATGAATGGCTGCATGTTGACGAGCACACCGAATAGAGTCTTCCGGATGATTTTAAAATGAAAACTAGAAAAATTCATCTTTCATACTTTTTCAACGTACACTACTGGCTTGCAATGGTTTTTAAACAGTGACAAAGCCTTCACTCTAGGTAGCAGAATTATTGCAAGATCACCTGAAACATAAGTAAAAAATAATATAAGTTATTAAATAATAAATTCTAACTAATTCTTATAAAAAATATAAGCCATCCCTGTATAAAAGTGTATAGGATGTCATAATATTTGAAGTAGGCTGTCATGAATCTTGAACTACGGTGTTACAATCCTGTTTTGGACTTAATTACTCTTGATTTTTTTCACACAAGCTTATTATGACATGGGGGGTGTCATCATGAGATTGTAAGAGTTTTAATTCAGACTACAGGTAACATGTATTACAAGCAGAAGAGGTTAGAAACTTTGATTTTACACTTTCTGCAAAGGATATCATAGTTTTTATACTAAGGTATCGTAATACTATTTTTGCCATTTTGAGTAATCTTATAACATTCGTGATAATTTTATGATACTCTGGAAGTCATAAATCAAGCCACGGATGACATGTATTATATGTACAAGGAGTTAGAAACTTATATTTTATACTTTCTGTAAGGATGTCATAGTTTTTTAACTAGGATATCGTAGTTTTTATACTGGAATGTCATAATAATGTTTTGACAATTTTGATTAATTTTTATAGCATTCGTGGCAATTTTTGACACTCTGGAAGTCATAAACCAAGCCACGAATAACATGTATTATAGGTAAAAAGGGTTACAAACTTTTATTTTATAATTTATACATTAGTGTCGTAGTTTTTTAACTAGGATACCGTAGTTTTTAAACTGGAATGTCGTAAAACTATTTTGACCATTTTGAATAATCTTATAGCAACCGTGGCAATTTTATGACATTCTAGAAGTCATAAATCAAGCCACGGATGACATGTATTAGAGATAGAAAGGGTAAGAAACTTTTATTTTATAATTTTTGCATGGGTATCGTAGTTTTTTAATTAGAATGTCGTAGATTTTAAACTGGAATATCATAATATTATTTCAGGCTATTTGATTAATCTTATAGTATTCGTGCTAATTTTTGATACTCTAGGAGTCATAAAGCAAGCCACGGATGACATGTATTATAGGTAGAAGGGGTTAGAAACTTTTATTTTATATTTTCTGCATGAGTGTCGTAGTTTTTTAACTAGGATATCATAGTTTTTGAAATTGGATGTCGTAAAACTGTTTCGGCCATTTTGAGTAATCTTATAGCATCCGTGACAATTTTATGATACTCTAGAGTCATAAACCAACCCATGGATGACATGTATTATAAGTAAAAGGGTTTAAAAACTTTAATTTTATATTTTTTGCATGGGTATCGTAAGTTTTAAACTTGGATGTCGTAATATTGTTTGGGCCATTTTGATTAATCTTATAGTATCCGTGGCAATTTTTGATACTCTGAGAGTCATAATCAAGCCACGAATGACATGTATTACACGTTAAGGGGGTTAGAAACTTTTATTTTATATTTTCTATATGGGTGTCGTAGTTATTTAACTAGGATGTCGTAGTTTTTGAACTTAGGTATCGTAAATTCTAAACTACGGTGTCATAAAATTTTGCATGGTATCATAATTTTATATTATGAAGACTTAATATTTTTAAAAATATATCGTGACATCCCTCTATAGCGATAAATTTAAAAATTTGTATTAAAATATATAATTTTCTTACCTATTTCTAATTTTGTAGCTTCTTTTGGGAGGAATCTTAAGGGAGTGTCATCCTCTCTTGAATAAACAATAAGTGCAGTGCTTCCTTTCTCTATTTGCATTTTCTTCTTGCAATATTTTTGTATTCGTCGTCTGCATTGAATGATGAAACTATTCTTCATTGACTCAAGATTTCGAAAGCATATCTTTCATGGTATGCTCGAGAACTTCCAGCTCACCAGTGGCTACTCGACCACCAAAGAGAAGAACAAAAATATACAAATGGAGAACACTCTGGAGGTGTCGCTAATCCCTTCATTTTTTTCATTTGCAGAAAAAACAGAAATGCTTTTAGCTCACTAGTGACTAGTCGACCATCAAAGAGGAGAAAAAACTAAAAAATGGAGGGAAAACTGGGAGTTTTGCTCTGATATTGGTGGGTAGACAAAAATAATTGAAGGAACTCTGGGATATCGCTTTGCTCCTAGTTTTTTTTTCATTTGTAAAAGAAGAAGAACCATGTCCAGATCAGAACCACGTATCGTCTTCGAGAAAATAGGAAGGCAAAAAGGGCATTTTCCATATTTGAAATGACTGCAGATGTGGCGATGCTCAGATAACGTAATCCCAGATACAAAGACTCCCGTCCCGTCCCATCAAGCCATATAGGATTGACATGGACCAATAAGAAATAACGATGTGGGTCATGTTAGATTTTCTGCACCGCAAGCGTTGCACAAAGACTTACTCCCGAAGAAAGATGCATATTACCTCAATTATTTTTTTTAGATTACCTTAATTTTTTTCAACTCAGCTTCCGCAGCAGCCCTTTTTGTGTTCTCCCAGGAAAAGATAGATGACATCTTCTTCTAAGCTCTGTTTGGAATTATAAGGTTGTTAGATGGAAAAACATCAATGAGTTTTGTTAAATAGAGAACTCAACAAGCTTCCGAATCTTTCCTATCAATTTCTTTGAACTTTCCAAAATGTTTCGGTCTCAATCTTTGCGCATAAAATATTGAACACTTGGCGAAACCTTCGTTAGACAGCATTCCATGTCTGTTTTGGCCACAGGAACCCTATATTTGAACAAAAATTATTTAAGAAATTGCACTCTAATCGTTCTTGGTTAAGTCTCCGGACAAAGTCAATAAAAAAGTGCCCACAAATTTTGGAAACACAAAGAAAAAGCAAAATCATTATGGGCATGATGATTCAGTATAAAGCAAAATTCTGGTTTATTGCGGCCATATTTATAAGCAGAAAGGCATAACAAATGCACATCTAGGGAAAAAAAAAAGATTATGATTTATACTGGGATGACTGAAGATCATATTTGGAGATAAGTGGTCTAGACTATTCATCAATAATTAAGATAATGATTAAAAATGAGGTCATGTGAGTGTTATGGTACCAACTAGATACTATTTTTATCAAAATTACTCATATAAATTGTGGATCTCCATTTTTAAGATTATGATTATCGGTATCAATGCTACAAGAAAAAAATAATAATAAAATAAGAAAAAATAATTAGATAGGCATGCAAAATTTTACTATGAGAAAAATAACTTATAAGATTGAACTTCCACTCTCAACTCTGTACAAGTCTTTCAACAAGAAATTCTAAATTCTCTCTTATAAACTCTCAACTCATATTAACACTCATGAAATATGTATTTAATTTTATATTGGTTATACATTAAATAGATTTAAGATATTTATATTACCAAGAAACCTAAAATATTTCGTTTGACTTTTGCCGCTATAAGCAGAACTATCAAAAGAATAAAAGAGATAGCATACAAAATTTCATTTGCATTAAATTAATTTATAAAAATTTAACAAGCATCTATGTATGTATATAAGTTAGCATGCCCACTACTATAGGTCTCTAAATTGATGACATAAGCCAAGAGATGGGGCGACCCACCGCCCCAGGAACAAAAATCATTTAAGATAGGTATTAAAGAAAAATATGGGACAAACTTCTTATTTTGCCATGTTTCCGTGATACCAATTTTAAAGAAGAAATTTAAAAGTCAAAAACTCCTATTAAAAGGAGTTGTTAATCTCATGATTAAAATAAAAAATATAAACTTTCTTTCTTTCTCATTTTTTAAAATATTTTTTTTTTATCATATTGTTGCTGGAAAATATGGTCAGTCAGGTACATGGGATCCATGGTGGTACAAGCGCTTCATTGATCAAGCAACATGCATTTTGATTGAGAACACCAATCAAGATAGGCATGGATGGATATGATGCTTTCCGACCGCAAGATTCGACGAGCCTTACCGACTATCTTAAAGTGCTTGGCCAAAAGTCCTTGAGCGGATGATGATAGAGGTCAATTCCTGTGCCTCAAGGAATCAGCTAGTCCTGTCGACCGTCCTTAAGGCACTCGACTAGAAGCCCTCGAGCAGATAATGGCAAAGGCCAACTTCTATGCTCCAAGATATGAACAAGCCCTACTGACCATTCCTAAAGTGCTTGACTAGGAACCCTTGAGCAGATGATAGTAGAAGCTAACTCCTATGTTCCAAGATATTAGCGAGCCCTGCCGATCATTTTTAAGGTGCTCGACCAGAAGTCTTCGAGTGGATGATGGCAGAGACCAACTCCTATGCCCCAATATATCAGCAAACCCTGCTAATAGCTTCTAAGATACTCGACCAGAAGCTCTCAGGTATATGCCAATCGAAAGGCTCTTGACAATGAGCTTGCCAGCATGATCGAGCTACTCCAAGAATGCTGGCCAGTACCATCTTAACAATACATCCATTTTAAGCTCCCACAGCGTAGCACTCTGACACTCATCATCGCCACTTAACACTACCTGGCAGGGCTCTCCATCACATTCTAAAATCATCAAATTAGTACAAGATCCTAACAAGAGCAATGAGCGTACCTAAACTTCTTGTAACTCGAGCCACCACTTAATGAAATATGGCTCACCTTGAACTGGTGATAAAGATGTATTTAAGGAGACAATACATCCCCTACCAGCCAAAAGGCCCCTGGCGATATGTGGAAAGCTTTCATTGGATCCGATATAATCTTAGTTTTACGCAGAATACTTTCTTTTGTCCACCTATAAAAGGGACTCCATGCGATCTCTTGGAGGTATGCGAGCCTTCCCACTTACACTTTCCCACTGTTAGTACCAATATTGACTCGAGTGTCAAAGTACCATCGCCTAGACCATCTCTAGCAGGACTTTTTGCAGGTATTACCTATCAGAGCTCGGCCTACACCATCCACTCCAGTAGCTCCAGTCCTCATTTCGGTGTTTGACGAATTTTGGCACCAATAAATACATACTACATAGTCAAGTAAGATAAACTATGAAAATTAATCATCAATTAAGTCAATATATATACACATCTAGATAACCTATATATAGTTTCCTGAGGATGAAATTTATCAATATATAATACAGGGCCAAATGATTTAGCAAATTCATCGTTCGGCAACCTAATATGCATTTCAAGTAAATTCATATATATTTTCTAGAATATCACATTTACCGATGCGTACTACATAGCTTCGTGATACATACTTATCAATTTTCTAATATATATTGTAAGTTTATTTGATGCATATATAGTAGCGAATTAATGCACCTCCGGTTAAATTAATACATAAATTTCAAAATATGCTACTTACTTATAGGTATATATTGGATCACTACTGCAAATGTATCAAAGAAATTTATAGTATAAATCAGGAAGTTGACGAACATATATTACCTAATCATCAGTATACATCGATAAATATGATTTTTAAATAATATGCATCGATTAATTGAAAATATATATTTTAAATCATTAAATGATTAATATTAAGCATATATCATGAAGTTGTATATAATATACCGGTGAACTTCGTGTTATAAAAATTATATATACTTATCTAAAAGTATATATTGATTCGCTTTCTCCACGCCACTGCAATATATATCGATGATTGCTATATTTTAAAAATTATATATCGATCGATATAAAAATATGTATTGATTTTAAAAATAATTAATTTATTTGATATATATTATCTAATCATACAATATTTTTTTGATAAAAAATATATTTAAAAATAAAAAAAATAATATTATATTTTTCTAAATTACAAAGTTACTGATTCTGTTAGCATTTTTTTTTTAAAAAAAAAAAAAAAATTTATGTTCCGAAGGATGTGACCAAATCTGTCTCGGACCCTGAACATTTCTTTTACCGGTCCCCGCCTCATTATGATTTTCGTCCCCACACATGTGTAACGCCTGATCCCACAGACAGACAGACAGACATCCAATGCGACAACTTAGCTACATGTTATTAATTCAATGAAGACCCTACGTTTCAGCCGGCTATCAGAGGCCACGGCCACCAAATCCGCCGTGGGTTAGACCCAAAAATCCTTATCCCTATGCGATACTAGCAATCAAATTTTAGCTAGAAGCAACTTTAGTACCAAATCCTGGCATATATATTAAGGTTTCAGCGATACAGGCTGCCGAAAAGAAAAAAGAAAAAAAAGTTACATCGAGAGGACAATTTTACAGAGTACAGGAACTTGATATGACTGCTCGTTTTGCTCAGAACAAAGCATGCCAATAATAAAAGAACTCGATCCGAGAAACGCGGAGCACTAAAGCTGCGGTGGTGTCATGACGATCGATGGAGAGAAGCAAATCCGAAGAGAGGTCATGTTAGAGGCAACGATCATTACTAATCTTCTGATACGGCAATAGCAATGTATTCACGCGGTTCTTCTTCACCGTGGGGAGCAATGGTGGACATCACCACGGAGGCTCCCAAAAATAATATTACAAGGGCAGTGAAATTGACCAAGAGGGCTTCTGAACCAAACATGGCGAGGCCCGAGTCCTCGAGGAATGTGAGCTTCTCTAGAAGGCCTAACTCAGCAGCTCCTATTGCCAGTGTATAGACGAAGAGCCCGAACGACACATGCCATGGAAGAGCAACTTGTTTGAAGTACGGTGGAGCACCCGGAAAGAAGAAGATGATGAAGCCCAAAATCCACTAAAAAAAGAGAGAGAGCAAGTTATAATCCATGCAAAAGATTAATTAACAGAAGACAAACTAGTAGAAATCAAGAATGTTATAGACGTGGTCATGCTATTTGGTGACATATATATTTTGCTTATTTGTCAGTATCGGTTCCTTGATAGTTCTAAGTATATATAGCTTTCACGGTAACATCTTGCCCTTTTCTTCCAGTTAAGTACATTATTGTAACCAGATGCTTGAAGTTATTATTATAACTTTCTTTTAGGTTTTCTCAGGCCGTGCCCCCACTGTAAATTACGTTGAATTAGACATCAGCCCCATGTAGTGTCCATAACTGAAACCCCCCCCAAAAAAAAAAGCTATGTTGCAAGTCATATTCTTGGATGAACGCGGACAAAAATCATCAAAAAAATAATCTTCAACTAATAAGATTGCAGTTACTACATTAACATACCTGAATGCCATAAAGACATATTGTACCAAGACCGATCCATGAATGCAAGCTGTAGAGATTGGTGATACCGCTTTCGTTGTGAAACTGAAAACAGCATAGATTCCACGGCGCCAAGCGCAATAGCATGCTTGAAGAATCAAGTGGATCAGCTTCTTTGATTTTACTGAAAGCAGCCACCATTATTGTCCATAACTGAAAACGAAAGTTTTTTTATTTAGTCATATTGGGTTTGTGGGTTTATAAAAATTATTGAACTTAGTTCAATACATAGAATCATATACAATGTACCAAGAACGATATGATGAGCTTAAATTGGGATACCGCTTCTCCAATCATAATTCCCACGGATGAAGCGCAATAAATTGCTGAAGAATTATCAGCTCTGATTCTTGGTAAGGAAGAGCTCTATAGCTCATTATTGCTGCCACTCAATTTTGAAATATCGAATTAGTTTTTTTTTTTTTTTTTTGGGTGGTGGTGGTGGGTTTATAAAAATTATTGAATTAGTAGTTCAATACTTAAATCCTATAAATTAACCACATGTAACTGGTATATTGGTATGAGTTTTTCAAAATGGGCATACTCACCTTCACTTCCAACGATAATAATCCAATCACCATGAAAACTGGATGAAGCTGCAAAATTGATCGGAAAGGAAATATCACGAAAAAAAAAAACCTTAGATATGGCCTTGGGGCCCAAAGAGGTCTAGGTCTCTTAAACACCAACGTATTAGATAAATAATAATAATCAGATAAAAATAGGAGTTACAAATTCATGCAACTTGCAAGTGTACTATCTAGAGAACTTAGTTGCACCATGCTCTTATCTAACAAATAACGGAACGAAGCACCCCCAAATCCAAATGAAAGAGAGAAGGAGATGATCATACGTTAAAGATAAGAGATTTATGGTGGAGTGAAGGCGAGGCCACCCAGAAGTGGATGCACCATACCAGCACCAGCACCGCCGCCGCCACTGCAAGCACGTGGGCCACATACGCGAACACCACTGCTCTCACTCCTGAAAACCCTGCCATTCTTTCCTCCTCTCTCTCTCTCTCTCTCTCTCTCTCTCTTCTCTGAGACTATCCTACAAGAAGGAGAGGGCTGATCTATGGGCTACAATATCGAGAGATAGCCAATCTAGTAAGTCCCGTAATAAACAGCCGGTCATCAAAGCGTCGTTTGTCACGTGCAACCTACCGGTCTGATGCGGAGGAGCCCGCCAGCTCACGTGGCTGCGGCGGACTCGAGCGCGTCGGTAGACACGCGTTTTACCGACGCGGCTAGCTCTGGACCGTAACCCTTTTTTTTTTTGGGTAAGAAACATGCCTCTTTTGAAGATTTTTTTTTAAAAAAAAATATTATAGAATAAATGTATTATGTTAAATTAAATATAAATAAATTATTCCGGAGTCAAAGAAATAAAATATGTAAAACTAAATAGAAAGATTGCCATAAACTCCCAGAAAAATGGATCTTGGATGCTCTATCACACCAAAAAAAAAAAAAAATCATCCGGTTAACGGCATCGTGGCCATTGAAAAACGTACAGAACATTAATAATAAATAAAGATTTCAACATTTCTCAACAGATAGATGTGCCCGCTGTTGTCAACATGTGGACCGGTAAACCATCAATAATCTCGTAGAATCATCCTCCACCTAATTTTGTATAGCCCGTAATTTGCAGACAACATATTAAACTTTTTTATGCAGCATGCAGCTCTGTCACAGAAACTGGAATATCAAAAAGTAGAACACCTATAATGCAATAAATATTATAGTACTATGATAGGGACATCGACTAGCACAGATCATGATGCAGCAGATCCTGATGCACATTCAGCTCATGCTTGATGCAGATAATTCAAATCGAGAATTGTTTGGAGTCAGTTAGAACTAAAGTTTATTTAAGGTGTTTCTTCATTGGAATAAAAGATAGCGAAGAATTTTATTGAAAACAGTTTGGGTGTGTCCCGACTTCTCCCCCTCTTTCCCCTCTTTCTCCTTCCCCTCTTCTCTCTTCTGGTTCTTCCTTCCCGGTCTCTCTCCTGCTTCTCCTGCTTCTTCCTCTCTACTCTCCTGCATCTTCTTCTCCAGGGACTTTCCTCCTTGCTCCTCTTCTTTTTCTTGCTCCTTGCTTTCCTCTTCTTCTTCTCTTCCCCAAGCTCCTAAGAACCCCAACTCTCCAAGCCTCTCTTTGTAGCCACCAACATCGATCACCACCAGCTGACATCAGCATCATTGACCAAACTCCACGCCCGAGACACATGGTGCCCTCTACTGCTGCACCATCATTCCTGGAGCTGTTGCTTGCCTCCGCTCCTGGCCACCTCCCACCACTGCACTGCATCGTGTCCTTCATCGTCCCACAACGAGAGCCCACAACCGGCACCCTCACCAGCCCTGGTGAGCCCCTCCACTTCACATCGATCCAACTCTCCATCATCTCGTCCAATAGTCCCTCAACTACCACCGACGCCACCCACAACCTAGAGCTGTCAATGGGTCAGGTCTGTAACCGAGACCGCGGATCTGAACCCAATGGGTCCGGGTCTGGATCTCAATTTGGACCCGTTTATCCGGACCCGGACCCGATAAGTCATAGTTAAATGGATCGGGTCTGGATATTATATATCCAGACCCGACAGACCCGGATCCGATTAAATAAAATAATATATATATATATATGTATATATATATATATATATATATATATATGTATATATATATATATGTGAGACGTTGGATCATAATCGAACGTTTAAAAATCCTTCAAGATTTTACTATTAAATCCTTCCTCAAAACGTGCCCTAACCTAAGTAACCTTTGGGCCTTCTCCCTTCCAGCAGCCAGTGCCCACAAGTCCACGACCGACCCTTCTCCCTTCCAGCTGCTAGCGCACACGATCGACACCTTCCCCCCGGCGCTCCGCCTCCACGCCCTCGACGGTCCGCCTCCCCCCCCCGATGCCCTTCTCCCTTCCAGCCGGAAGAGCCCACGGTCGATGCCTCCCCCGGTGCTCTGCTCCAGGCCTCCACCCCCAACGGTCCGCCTCCCCCCGGCGCTCCGCCTCCACGCCCCGACGGTCCGCCTCCCCCCGGCGCTCCGCCTCCATGCCGACTCGGAGTTCTTGATGCTGTTGCCGGACTTGGTGAGGCCGGGATACGCGGTGGTGAGAATGGCACCGGGGACCAACGAGCGGAAGGTGATCGGTAGGGTGAATTGCCGGGGAAGCCCGGCACCTGGGTGGATGCACTCGTTTCCGGTGACCGAGCACTATATGGTGGTGCCGGAGATGCCCTAAGGTACCGTGCCCAAAATCTTCTGAAGGTCGAACCCACTCCACTATGCAAGTCCGAGTGGCACCAAGACTCCGGTAGCTACGTGCATGTCATGCATAGAGCCGGTGGAAAAATTATAAGCACTTCTAACTCTCTCATTTTTGTTGACTTGGATTCGTGGACCTGTCCCGCCGGCTGCTGCTGCCCGTGATCCGAGCCCTGACCTTGGTTAGATTTTACCTTATTCTTATTTTTTATTAATAATCATGATCATTCCTTGATGGGGGACTAATATGCATGCAATTTTTTTGTATGTTTTATTTGTGGGGTTAGGTGATTAATTCCTGAATTTTAGATCAAAATTAGTTATAGGGAGTTTTGTATGAATTTTTGAAGTCAAGCATGCAGATTAGAACCTAGAAAAGTACTCAAGAAGGATCGCCGGGGCTGAGAAGCCTCGGTTAGGGCAAGTTCTCTACAATAATAAGACTGGAGGTAGAGGGGGTGTACCTGACAACGTCTGAAGTGCCCGGTGAAGATCGCAGCGAAGGGATCTCTCGTTCCTCGATGGATGCGGCCTGAAAAACCGAGCCAAAGACCCGCGGATACCCGGCTTTCTGCTCGGTGGTCCAATTGAGGCGTGGCTGGAGTCGTTGGATTCGTAGGAACTCGGGAACCTGCAAACGACCTGTTAGGGGTTAGAAAACTCAGAGAAAATCAATAAAACAAAGGAAAACAGCAAAGGAAAGAAAGTTTTGGAGGGGTCTGGAAGGATGATTGGCGGCAGGAAGATGGTTGCAAACACCAGGAAGAAGAACTCTCAAACCCCTTTATGCACATAGCAGGGTAATCACACAAAAAATATAAGAACTCAAGGTTTATTTCATATCAAAATCTTTCCTCATACAAGAGGCTAGGGTCCTTTAAATAGACCCTTAACCTTGGGCTCCAAGTAAGGGCACATAAGTCTTTACATAAGAATCCTTTTCCCTCTCAAACCCTAGCTAGAAAATAAGGAAACATTAGGTAGAGAAATCCCTAAAAATTCTCTTGTCTTGGCCAACACTCCAAGGATGCCTAGGGAGGCGTGTTGGGCTTCTAAGAACAGCAAGGGACCGGCCCAAAGGGGCTCGGGCGCATGGGTTTGGACCTCTGGAAGCTGGGGTGGCCTGGTAGCCAGGTAGCAGGAATATTCCCTGGTATCTTGCTTCTTAGGGGCTTGGGCTTGGCGCTTGGGCTGATTTCTTTAGGCTAGGATGTAGATGGACCTCTGGAATCATGGATGCCCTTATCTATGAATATACTTTGCATCTGGAAGGAAATCTGGGCATCTAGAGGGCATCTACAAGAAATCATGATTTTCTGAATTTTCTCCTGGGGTCTTCAAATCTTCAAGCTGGGTTGGACTTGGGCTATACTTCCATGTCTTCAATCTAGTTGGACTTGGTCTTCACTTATATGATATAGTCTTGAGTCTTCAGTATGCTTGGACATGACTCAAAAAATAAAAATTAGCTCAACATGAGCTGACTAATACTAAACTGAACTAGCTCAACATGAGTGACTAGTACAGAACTGAAACTCAAAATACTCAAATAACAACTAAAATGGACTCAGATAGGCTAAGCCCTTATTATAGATGGACTCATAAATTATTGAACAATTCATAGAGGGTTGAAAAGCCTCTATCTTATTCTGGTGCCTTTGGTGTCCCCACCATTCCTGCTATTAGAGAATGAAAAAAAATAGAATTCTTCACTCTTACAAGCCCATGGGCCATGGTGGTATTCGGGTCCGGGTCTGGTACTTTAAACTTGGACCCGTTAGGTATTAGGATCCGGGTTCGGTAGCTAAAATCGGGTCTGGGTCTGGATATTTAGGTTCCGACCCGAACCCGACCCGTTGACAGCTCTACCATAGCCGTTCTCTCTCTCTCTCTCCTGTTCTTGCTCCACTGCCCACCTCTTTGGCCCATATCTATGCCAACGACCACCGAGCCAACAGTGCCACCGTGCCGCCCATCCCACCGGCCTCACGACCTCTCATTCTAAATGACCGAACCCCTCACCATCTCCAATCCGGTTGCACCCGATCCTTTGACACCCGAGCCTCCTTCATCCTCCAGGCACTGGTGAGATCTCTCACCTTCCCTCCGATCGGCCACAACCTCAAGGGAGGTGCTTCCCATGGCTTCCTCATCTCCGATCGATCAACACACTATCGTCCGCATTGCCACTCGATGCCCTCATCGTACCCTCCTCTCTACTCGTTGCTGGCAATCGACGACCACCGCCTGAACTACCGTCGTCCTTAGTCCCTCCGATCAACGCCCTGCCATCTGAGACGCCGGCTCCGCCTCCTTCTTCATCGCTCGCGCCCCTCCCACGGCCGAGCCGAGCTCTGCAACAGGGCCTCGAAACTGAGCCCATGCGCCTTTGTCCCGCCGTCGATCATTCCGACCTTCTTCAGTGATGAATCTTTTGAGGACGCTGGTGAATTTCCATCGAAATCCTGCTCCGCAAGCCCTCCCCTGTTCCACCCAGCTTCGGCCTATGAAGAGGAGATGCCGCACGAATGTGAATGCATTCGCACGAACGTTAATGCATAGCTGGCATCCATTTGCTGACTTCAAGCACAGAAGGAAATAAAAAAAAGGAAAAGAAACTATTAAAAAAAGAGAAAACACAGAAAAAAAATATAGAAAAAAAAAGAAAAAAAATATGGAAAAAAAGAGAAAAAAATGGGTTTATTTGAATAATTGGTTCCTGAACTAACCTAGCCTAAGGGTCGTTTCTTAACGACCAACGATCCATCCTCTTAAACTAATTTTGATCGAGTTGTCCCGCATCACACTATGAATAACGAAATGAGAACTATTAATTAATATTGTCTATACTATCATCAAAATAATCTTAAAAGAAAAGTAAGAGATGGTGGCTCTAAAGAAAAATATATTAATTATGAAAATGTAGAACTTGCTAATATGTGAGATATATTAACTTTTTTGTACTAAGAAATGAAATGCAAGAAGGCCTGAAAGCATGTCGATTAGGTGGTATTATATTATGTGTATTGTTATACCCAATCAGTTTTTCTCTGAACTGGACTGGAGCCAACAGTCCTTCGAACGGAACGGACCAAGGTCCGACCGACCCGCTTGAGGCCGGCCGACCCACTTGAGGTCCGACCGACCCACTAGAGGTCTTGCCAACCCACTCAAGATCCGACCGGCCCGTTTGAGGTCCGACTGACCTGCTTCAACCAGGCCCATACTAATCAGAAGGCTCCAGAAGTCCCTTTCAGATGGTACCAGAATTTATAATAGATCCCATGATGCAGCCACGTCCCGGTGCCACCTGGCCACCACCCTAATTCTCCTAGAGACAGATCGGATATTTCCAGCCTAGTTCCTAACAGATTCTTGTAGTGTTCCGCGCCTATATAAGGTAAATGGGGGACTTCGAGCGTTAAGAGCACTTTTCTTCTCCATGAGCTATCTCCTTTTGATTCTTCTATTCTGTTGCTCTAAGGTTTCCACTAACTTAGCCATCGGAATGTTCCCGTCGAAACACCACCGGTCCGTGAGACTTCTTTGCAGGAATCGGGAGAGGCGCGCTCCAGCCAGGTCGAGAGAACCCGGTCCGGAAGATTCAGCAGCAACATGTATCTAGCTCATAATGAGCTTATATAATTAATCATGCACGGGATCATAAGATGTTCAAAGATGAAGAAAGAAATTATGTTAGCCCAAGTTTTTTTAAAACTAACCATACTATCTAATTAAAAATGGAGCGGTAAGCCTTAAAGGTTAGTTGGGGAGAGAGTAAATATTTGAAGCATGGATTATTGCGGTGCAAACTTGGTATTATAGGGTAGGGTGCATCAACGGATACTATCCATCACAGAATGGATAGCCATGCATGAGTAAAATTACCGTGCATCCTCGCATATTATTTGATGTCCATTCATCTCGTGATTGATAGCATGCATCCATCATTGCACCGTGTACGTAAGAACCGGCTCTCAAATTTTATCTATTTCTATATATTCTCTTTTTCAACAGTTTCTCCTTTTTTTTTAAAAAAAAAATAATTACAGGAAACAGTTTCTCTTACCTGATAGCTTAGTAACTTATATGGAATGCACTTCTAATCTGCCTAGCTCAAGCTTCGATCATGCTTATATCACCAAAAAAAAGACACTCATGAAAGTTGAAGTCACTCATGAAAGATAACAAATTATATTGAGCTTGGTTGTTACTAATGCTATCCTCATTCATGTTCTTAATTTTATACGGTCCAAGGAGTAGCAAATAAACGTGAAAAACAAGTCCAAACGGTATCCTCCCATTTCTTTCAGATCGAGGGAGGCTTTTTAGATAGAGTAGAGCTTCAGTCACGTACGTTCTATCTTTCCACCACACCGATGTCAGATCGACTTCGTAGCCGGGGCCATCTGAGTGCCATTAGAATCGGACACCATCTCGACGAGGAAGTCAAAGATATCGGTGGCCATGACAGCACCGGCAACATCCTCCTTGTGGAGGGTCCTCCTCTTGCCTTGGAGGGTCACCATCCACGCCCTCTGCGTAAGCTCCTCGATGAAGAGCTCGCACGCTTTGGAGAACACAATCGGTGCCTCCCCCGATATCATCTTCACGTCATCACCCGATCTCTTCATGATCTTCTTTATCCTTGCCAGTGGAAGCGAGTGGGGGCCGGTTCTCCCGGGCATTCCACCGGAGAGGATAGCCGAGTATGTTCCTGCCTGTCTCATGGCTATATAGATGCGTGTTTGTTAGAGAGAGAGAGAGAGAGAGAGAGAGAGAGAGAGAGAGAGAGAGAGAGAGAGAGAGGTGGTGGGATATCGCTTTCTGGTGTTCTCTGGAGGAGAAGAGATCGAGGAGATTTGGTATGAAGAAATGGTGAGAAGTTTTTATGCACGACAGAGAGGGGGAGGGGGGGAAGAAGGCTGGGGGTTGGTGGTTGCTGGCCAGCCGTAGCCGGGCCGGCATGCAGGTAAAAAGAATACAAAGAGAAATATAAACGTTTGGTGGTTTCCAGTTTAGACTTATCAAACGGGACAAGAAACAAGGGACGCATGGCCCTTCGCTTTGAAAATGTTGGCTGTCAGGAGTTATATGTATTCTAGAAAGACTAATTAATATGATTGGACCGGGGGCACCACCTAACATTGGCCGAGACAATATAGACGACACGGCGTGCTACTCTTGCCGCCTGCAGGTTGGACAAGATCTATCTAATATATAAATGATAGTTTAGGTTTAACAACTCATGACCCCGTAAAAAAAAAATAAAATAAAAATAAAATAAAAATAAAAATAAAATAATAATAATTATTATTATTATTTAGATTTTTTTAGTTCTATATATGCATTCAAGATTTATCTAATATATAATTAATGTAGAGCTAAACTTATCCTTGCATGAGCTCTTATAAACTTTATCATCTAAGTTTTGACTTTCTTAGCAGGTTAAGAATCTAGATTCATTTAAATTCATCCATAAATTAATATCATAAATACAATCACAAATATCTTAACCAGCTTATGACCGGTCTAAATAGGTCCATTCTATAATATCTTCTAGTCCATGTATAAGTCATGAACTGAATTTATTTTGATGTTATTTAAAACAATCTACGATCTTATTCAAAAAAATCTAGCCAGAAAGTATTATTTAGATTTTGTAATCTTATATAGGTATCTAAGATGATCTGCTCCGTACATGAGCAATATGGGACAAAATATATACTTCCATAGGCCTTCACATTAGATTTGCAACTATTTGTAGGCACTTGCACCAAGAGGTTGAAGGGCTAAGTGGATTACATCAAATGTGTGATTTAATGAAAAAATCATGGACAATTTGCAAGGCCTGAATTATTTTTGAGCAGCTAGTAACAGAACACATTGATGTAGCTAAAAAAATTGCACTTAGCTGCAAGTGGTCTGCTAATGTTCAAACAAGTTTGCATACGCAGATCAAACCCTGCTTCAACTTAAGTCTAATATTTCTAAATGAAATGCATCCATAGATAACTTTTAGTTACTTTGCATCCAAGTGAAGAGTTGATCTGGAAAAAGGATTGCTCGGTGTCTCCAAAGGGGACCAAAAAAAACACACATTGACCGTTCTTTACAACGTGAACGAATGAGGTAGGAAGGGTTAGGGTTATTTAGAATCAGCCACGGAATGGTGATCACATTTTTAAAGCGAAAGTCCTAAAAACCTAGGCCAATAAGAGTATGTCCCAGACTCCTAACAGTTCAAACTTCATTGAATATATATAAAGGTATTTTCATATATGTATGCCTGTATATATATATATATATATATATATATATATATATTTAAAATAATATAATATAATATTTAAAATAATATAATAAAAATAAAATAATAAAAATAATTATAATAAAATATATTATTATAAATTATTAAAAATAATATAATAAAATTAAAAATTAAAAAATATTTAAAAATAAAAGAAGCTGCATGTAAAGTGAAGTTACAGGCCGTATCTGCAATTTCATCTTATTCATGCACATCCATTTTTAAAATTTAAAATTAAAAAATTAAAACATATATAAATAAAGTTATAAATTACGACCTTAATAATAATATAAAATATTAATATTATAAAATAAAAATTCATTTAATATATAATAAATATTATGAATATTATAATAAATATGCTAAATATATTATAATATATTATATTATAAATACTATATTATATTATAAAATATAATAAATATTTATAATAAAATATATAATTTATAATTTAGTCGGTACGGTCCAATCGCTAGTTCGGTCGCTAATTCGCCTGTCGGGCCAGTGCCAGTCCGACCATCAATTCGGTGCTAATCCGGTAGTCAGTTCGGCCATCAGGTCGATACCAGTTTGGTCACCAGTTCGATCGGTCAGTACCCAATCGGATCAGTGATCAGACCGGTGGCCGGATCGGCAATCAGATCGGTGGCCGGATTGACGATTGGATTGGATCGACGATCAGATACGGTCACCATTCCAATCGACAATCCAGTCTCCCGTCTAGTCACCGATCCTGCCACCGGTCCGATCAGGAATCCGACCATTGGTCTAATCGCCGGTCCTGCCACGGTCCGGATGCCGGTCCTGCCATCGATTCTGTCGACGATCCAATCAGGGTTCGGTGCCAGTCCTGCCACCAGTCTGACTAGGGGTCGGTCATCGATCCGATCATCGATTCGGTAGCCGGTCCGAATGTCGATACTACCATCGATCTGATCATCATTTTTTTAAAAATAAAAAAAATTATTTAAAGATGCAGGTTGTGCCTTCTAATTAAAAAAAAAAAAAATACAGACTAAATCTGCACCTTTAAAATAAAAAAAAAATATTTGAAGGCGCAGGTTATCTGCGCTTTCATTCTGCACCTTCTAAAATGAAAAAAAAGAAATTTTGGAGGCGCAGGCTTAACCTGCGCTTTCTTTTAATTAAAAAAAAAAATCACAGACTCTTAAAAAAAAAAAAAAAAAAACTCAGGCGTTTAAAATAAAAAATAAAACAAAAAATTACTCAGAAAATATGCAGGTTCAATCAGCGTCTTCCCACTGCCAACCCGTCAACCAGCTGGCAAAAGAAGAAAAAAAATGCCATGCGGTCCCAACTACGGTAAAATGATAGTATTGTTTAACCGGCACTACTTTGATAATATTAATTTTGAAAAACAATATTTAAAAAAAAATTCCCTTCAGCAGATACTGTAAAAGTCTCCAGGCCAGCTCGGCCATCATGAATTTGGGATATTTTCATGCAAAATAATTCGATATGGTCCATACCCTTGGATTACTGGGACAGAAATTGTTTGTTAATTTTGTTTTTTTTTTCAAAAAAAAGATCATTGCAAGATTTTATGCTTCGGAATTCAAGTGCCATTGGATCTTAGACGTTCCATTCATACCATTTAATCAGTCTAAATAACCTTAATTATTGTAAACTACGGTCAACCGAGAAATCATATTTGTAAAGCTTAACTTTGACCAACACAAAAGCCACCGGACCTAATGCATGTAGAATTTTACTGATCAACATAAGAATAATTCATTGTTCACGGGGTGGTGCAGAAAAAATACACAGTAAAATATGGTTGGACTGTGTAAGGATAATGTAAGTCTTATTTTTTAATATATATTTAAAATCTATAATTTTATATTTTTACTAAAAATTTTAAATAATAAAAATATATTTTTTAAATATTATGATATTCACGGTTTATATCATGACATCCTATGGTTTGGATTATGACATCCCTATATCATAAAGTTGAGAAATATTTTCATCATTGAAAAAAGTTTAAAAAATTAAATCAAGAAATATTGAACCGGTACCAGGCCCAGTACTGGTCACCGATCACTACAGCAAAGCGGGGGAAGGACAACGCTTCTCTGCCGACGCTTAGGAGAAGCGTAGGAAAGAGTCAGAACCCGCCGACGCTTTTTATAAGCATCGGCAGTATCCCAAAGTCCGCCGACGTTTTTAAGCGTCGGCAAATACCGACGCCTAACCGGACTTTTGCCGACGCTTATAAGCGTTGGCGGACTCCAATCCCCCCACCGCCATCGAATCCGCCGACGCTTTTGAAAAGCGTCGGCATCACCGATCTTTGGCGACGCTTATAAGCGTTGCCAATCTTTGCCGACGCTTATAAGCGTCGCCGGACTCCCTACTTCCCCAGAACCCCATTGCCCGAGCCCTAGATCTCCTGATCGAGCCGTCGCCTCACCCCCCCTCCCCTCCTCCTCCTCCTCCTCCTCCTCCGCTCGGCGTCCTCCTCCTCCTCCTCCTCTCGGCGTCCTCCCGTTTCGCCAACGCAGCACCCGTCCGAGCGCCGAACCTCCTCCTCCTCCTCCTCCTCCGGCCGATAGTTCCTCCAAGCACCGAACCACCTCCGGTCGATAGTTCCTCCAATCTGGTATTAAGTTTTTTTTTAAATATAAATTTTTACTTGAAAGTGTTGGAACTATATTTGATCCCCATTTTAATTCACCGTACCAATCCCCTGTAAGTTTATATGTAGTTTTAGATAGACAGTACTCCCGGAATTTTTTTTTTTTTTTTTTGTTAATTCCAATTCCGCCGAGACTTGAAAGCAACGAGATATTTAAAAAATACTGTTACTAGATCAATGGATTGGAAATCATCATGTGGATCGATGGTTGCTTGGCTTGGATGGATTAGCCAAGCAACCAAGCATGTCGTGCTATTTGTGAAGTAAGGATGGTATAATTCTATGGGGGTTAAAGTTAGATTAATGACCTTGGAAGCAGCATCAAATTTTGAGCATATGATACAGTAATAATAGTTAATTAGGTGATGTGTTTTGTGAGTGTGTTGGGGTCGGCTTGAAAAATGCACGAGTCATGCATGATGTACATATTTTTTCTAAGAGTTTTATCTACTATGATGTACATATTTATGTTGTACTTGCATTTGTATGCCATGGTATCACTTAGACAACTTGTATCTGGTTTGTTACATGGGTCATGAGTGGGAACTTAGTTTCCGCCTGGGTATGCGTCCTTGGATTGCTGTTGCATATTCAGCTCCTGTTGCAGCAGCTGCTGCTGTTTTCTTGATCTACCCTATTGGTCAAGGAAGTTTCTCTGATGGTATGCCTTTAGGAATATCTGGTACTTTCAACTTCATGATTGTATTCCAGGCGGAACACAACATCCTTATGCATCCATTTCACATGTTGGGTGTAGCTGGTGTATTCGGCGGCTCCCTATTCAGTGCTATGCATGGTTCCTTGGTAACCTCTAGTTTGATCAGGGAAACCAGTGAAAACGAACATGCTAATGCAGGTTACAGATTCGGTCAAGAGGAAGAAACTTATAATATCGTAGTTGCTCATGGTTATTTTGACCGATTGATCTTCCAATATGCTAGTTTCAACAATTCTCATTCCTTACATTTCTTCTTGGCTGCTTGGCCTATAGTAGGTATCTGGTTCACTGCTTTAGGTATTAGTACAATGGCTTTCAACCTAAATGGTTTCAATTTCAACCAATCCGTAGTTGACAGTCAGGGTCGTGTTATCAATACTTGGGCTGATATCATCAATCGTGCTAACCTTGGTATGGAAGTAATGCATGAACGTAATGCTCACAACTTCCCCCTAGACCTAGCTGCTGTCGAAGTTCCATCCATAAATGGATAAGACTTTTGTCTTAGTGTATATGAATCGTTGAATCAAACAATGGAGCAATACCCAATATCTTGTTTTAGTTGGGTATTGCTCCATTGTTTGATTCAATAGTGTTTTGCACACAACACATAAGATAAGTATTAGTAAGTACTTTTTTAGTTTTTTATTTATTTATTTATATTATTTTATTTATATTAATAATATTTCTGTTAATATTTAATATTTTTGAATATTAATGTTAATAATTTAACGACGAGATTTATTGTCGTTTCTTGCATGTCTCGCGAAAGTATGAGTAGGCGCGAATTCTCCCAATTTGTGACCTACCATACGATCCGTTATATAAATACGTAAATTTTCCTTTCTATTATGAATAGCGATTGTATGGCCAATTATTGTGGGTATAATGGTGGATGCCTGAGACCAAGTTACTATTATTTCTTTCTCCTCCCTCATGTTGAGTTTTTCAATTTTTCTTGATAAATGATTAGCTACAAAAGGATTTTTTTTAGTGAACGTGATGATTAGTACTGGTATTTATTATGTTTCTTGTGTATTTGGCTGCCATTTATTTCTTAATGTGAATAAGCTTACACATTATTGGTCTGGGCTCTTTGACTATGTTAGGAGTGTCACTTATATGTTTATCGTTCCTCTGTTGTGGAGACAGATGCTGAATATGCTTTACCTCATGCATTTTCCCTCATGCATTAAGAAAAATATGCTTTACCTATTTTGTTGTCTTTTCTTATCAGGTGCTTGACTGCTTGGAGATTAAAGAAACTCTGTAATCAATTTCAAAATTGGTTTAAGGTTTGTATATGGAGGCTATGATGATTATGCGATATATGTTTGGCTGATTCAACTGTTTCTAATGGCAACAATCCTGGATGGCCTTCTTTTGTAGGCAACCGATTGTAGTCATTTTGATTTAGTTGCGGATTAAATAGTATATAACTGAGCCTCCTCTTTACTTTTTATTATTTATTGTTCTTTTCTTAGTAGATTATTTATGTTTATTTATAAATTTCTTGGTATATACCTGTATCTTACTGAGCATGTTATGCTTTAAGATTAGTTTCATTATTGCAAATCTTTGATTTCAATACCATCTATAGTTTTGTTACGATCAATTATGATTTTTTATATATTTTTTAAAAACTTGCATTGCATTGAAACATAGACCCGTCAATTGATTAAAGTACATATTCTACACGATCCATACAATTATTTAATTTTTATACGGATGGCAGAAATATGTACAGTGGTCAATTGAATGTCCAGTTTGGATAGTTTGAGAATTGCAAATAATTTTATAGGTGCTTACAGTAATCAAACGGTACGGATAGAGTTCCAAATAGATTTCAGATATCATTTCCTTTTAGTTATCCTCATACATATTTATTTGTATGGGGATAACTAAGGAAAAATGCTGCCGAAATTTTTCTGGAACTTCTATTGCGTATCCTTTGGTTACTGTAAATGACCTATATAATTAATGCAATTCTTGAATGGAATAGGATCTCTTTACCTATTAGTTGGTGATAGGGTGCATTTAATAATACTGTAATTGATCTATTGAATAAACTTATTTTAAATTTATTCTATTCTTATAAATATTTATTTATTTTAGTTAGCTTTTTCTTACAATGGATAAGAGTTGGATAACTAAACCAAGGAATAGCAAAGAATATCTGGATGGAGTACAGAATTTCATTAAATTTGGTATGGAGAGAAGTAGTATCAGTGGAAAGATTTTATGTCCATGCCGAAAATGTGTAACTTCTAGTTCTCTATATCCAAATATTGTTGAAGAATATTGGTATGGAATGGTTTTTTAAGAGGTTATACTGAGTGGTTTTTTCATGGAGAGTCAAGGTTACAATCTACATGTAACCAAACCTCTAACATGGAACATATACCTGATTTTGGATCCAGTAACCAACAGAAAAATCTTGCAAGAGATGATGATATCAGGGGTTTGCTCAGAGATGCTTTTGAATATGGTACTCAACATCCTGGAGATTACAGTAGAGGACAAGTAGCAGCTGGGTTACCTGAGGATCCTATATTTATTGAATCTATACATGATGGAGAGTCGATACCCCCAACTAATGTTGGAACATATCGTTATCATAAGCTGATAAGAGATGTAGATCAAGAATTATATGCCGGTTGCAAGAACTTTTCAAAAATTTCTTTTCTTGTGCATTTGTTTTATATAAAATACTTGAATAGATGGTCTGGCAAGAGTTTTACTATGCTGCTCAAGTTGTTAAAGGATGCATTTCCTGAAGGTACTAGTTTACCAACATCTTGTTATGAAGCCAAAAAATTAGTAAAGGAATTGGATCTTGGATACGAAAAGATTCATAGTTGTCCAAATAATTGTATATTATATCGGGAAGAACATGCCGATCAAGAGTCGTGCCATGTGTGTGGATGTTCACGATGGACGAAGCAAAAAGAAAATGAGAGTGAGGTATTAGATGAATTGGATGCAACATAAATTAAACAAAAGCCGACGAAGGTATTACGCTATTTTTCTCTTGTACCTAGATTGAAAAGGATCTATGCATCATCAAAGACAGCTTCGTCAATGAGATGGCATGATGAAAGCCGTACAAAAGATGGAATGCTGAGACACCCAGCGAATAGTTTAGCATGGAAAGCATTTGATGACAGACATCCTGATTTTGCATCTGATGCTCGTAATGTCAGGCTGGGTTTAGCCAGTGATGGGTTCAATCCATTTCGGACCTTAAGTTCTGTCTATAGTACCTGGCCAGTTGTACTGATTCCTTATAATTTGCCACCATGGATATGCATGAAACAGTCTTCACTTATTTTATCAATGGTCATTCCAGGTGATAAGGGTCTTGGTAATGATATTAATGTTTTCTTACAATCTTTAATAGATGAATTAAAACAACTGTGGGAGGGTATCAGTGTAATTGATGCTTCGAATGGCCAAACATTCAATCTGCGGGCAGCTCTATTATGGACTGTTAATGATTTTCGTGCATATGCTAATTTATCTGGCTGGAGCACTAAGGGACGAGTTGCATTTCCTTCTTGTGGTGAATCAACCCATTCAATTTGGTTAAAACATGAAGAAAAGTTCTATTATATGGGACATCGTCAATGGTTGGAGGCAAATCATCCATTTCGATTTCAGAAGGATTTATTTGATGGTACTATAGAGTTGGGATCTGCTCCAATTCTACCTTCTGGTTCTGATATTCGTAGACAAATGCTTGGTATCAGACATAGTTATGGCAAGATGACAAAGTCCTCTAAAAAGCGAGGAAGAGATGATGTTGAGACTTCAGTACAAGAAGAAGTATCGGAGGAAGTCAATACTTGCACCTTAGATACGGTAGTGTTCGAGGATCCAGATAATTTCTTTGAAGTTGAAAATGATGATGATATAATCACAGCAACTACCCATCAGCATACTAAACAATTATGGAAGAAAAGAAGCATATTCTTTGACTTACCTTATTGGGAGCATAATATACTCCGGCATAATCTTGATGTTATGCATATAGAAAAGAATGTTTGTGATAATTTGATTGGAACAATATTAAATCTTGATGGAAAGACTAAAGATAACATGAAGGCGCGTCTTGATTTAAAAGAAATGGGCATCCAACATGAACTTCATCCATAAGTGCTTGTAAATGATAGAACTTATATCCCTCATGCATGTTATACAATGTCTAGTCGAGAAAAAGATCTCTTCCTGACAGTTTTAAAGAATATCAAAGTTCCTGATGGATATGCCTCAAATATTTTACGATGTGTGAATCTGAAAGAGCGCAAAATTTCAAATCTTAAAAGTCATGATGGACATATATTAATGCAAGATATTCTTCCATTGGCTTTAAGGTCGTCAATGCCAAAACAAGTTATTACGGTTGTTTTTTCAGTTATCATCATTCTTCAAGGCATTATGTTCTAAGGTTCTTGATCCTCAAGAGCTTGATCAGTTGCAATCTCAAGTCGTACTTATATTATGTCAGATGGAAAAGATTTTTCCTGCTAGATTTTTTATGATTATGGTTCATCTACTCATTCACCTAGCTTCGGAAGCTAAACTTGGTGGACCGGTACACAACAGATGGATGTACCCTATCGAGAGGTAATGCTGTAAAACTTAAATTTTATAATTTATATAACTTTTTCATTATTTAATATGATATAAATATCATACTTTTTGAAGGTATCTTGTACGTTTGAAGGATTATGTACGAAACAAAGACCATCCTGAGGACTCAATAGTAGAGGGATATATTGCTGAAGAGTGTTTAACATTTTATTCAAGATATCTCGAAGGTGTTGAGACTGTATTCAATCGACCGCAATGTCATGGTGATACAATGGAGAATACACATCTATAGGAATTTACATCATCCAGAAGATATATAGGAAAAGCTGAAAGTATTGTTTTTGACCATAAATCCATGTCACAAGCACACCGTTATGTATTGCTACATAGTGAAATAATATCTGACTATCGCAGGTTAGTCTATCTACACATGGATAATACTAAATATTAGACATGTTGTCAAACTTATATTTGATTGTCATGCAGTGAATTTTATCTGTACAACGACAAGCCAATCATTCCACTTGTCCTAATCCAAGGATTGAACAAAGATGGTTGGTTGAGTTATTCCCTAATTGGCTTGCCAATCAGGTTAGTATATATAAGTCGTATAATAATTTTATATATTTTTAACATCGAATAAATGATCGATAATTGATATTATATTTTTTAGGTACCGGTACTGATAGAGAAAAATAGTTCAGCAGAATTAATTGCACTTGTCAGAGGTCCAAATTATATTGCGAACAAATATAATGGTTTTATTATAAATGACTTTAAATTTCATACCAAGGAGCGCGAGAAACTTAGGAAAACTCAGAACAGTGGTGTTATGGTTGAAGCAGATGGAAAATCTTATTATGGTATACTTAAAGATATTTTGGAGTTGGATTATTATGAAAATTTTAAAGTTGTATTATTTCGATGCGATTGGGTGGATATAAATACACCGAGAGGTTTGAAAAAGGACTCAAACGAATTCATACTTGTCAATTTTTCAAGATTGATACATTCGGGTGTGTTATTGAAGGATGATCCATTTATCTTTTCATCTCAAGCTTGACAAGTTTTTTATATACAAGACTCGAAAGATAAAGAATGGGCTACTGTTATTAAGACAAAACCCAGAGACTTGTATGACATGGGAAAAAGGATGGAAAAAGAAGATGATGATACTTATACTCAGTGTATGCCTTATAATATTGTACCGGATGATCATATAAATGATACAACCATTTTGGTTAGGTTGGATTCCGAGGAAGGTACAACTGGTTGATTATGACAAGTAGTTTGTAAGATAGTTTATATTTTTGCATTAATGAATATGTTATATTTTAAATTGCAATTCATTTATGTTATAATTTTATTATAATGTTGACTGACTTGTTTTTAAATAATGCAGGTTAGGTACACCATGCCTCGAAGGAAGCGATTAGCAGATGTACAGTTTCAGTTTTCCCAGACCGAGGCTGGTACTTCTTCATCACAGCAGCCCGAGGGCAGTCGATCAGTTTCACATCGGTCTGATGGCAGTCCCTCTATTTCTGCACATCGGGCTGATGCTACTACCTCTACACCTCAAGACGACGTTATTCCCTCCGAGTCCGCACATCACAATCCTTCTATGGATCATCCTGATGACGAGCCTATCGTCGATGATATACAGATACATGGTACATAATTTAATAATTCTATCTTATTTCAATTCATGCATATGCAATAGTTTTGATATACAATGTTCTGTATTTTTTTTTTTTGTAGATGGATCCGGGAGACTCAGGCATAGGCGAGGACCCACATTAGTCCGTGATGTGTGGCAGTTACCTGAGGGTGAGAGGATAATGATAGAGTGCAACAAGATAGGGCAGCCTATTAAGAAAGCTGCTAACTTGTTGACTAGCTTTCTGGGGACAGTAGCACGTCGTGGTCAGCTATGTCTCCTGAATTATTCGAAGTGGAACGACATGCTTCCTGCATATAAAATAAAAATGCTACGAGTTGTGCAGGTAAAAAAATTAATATATTATTTTATATCTTAGGTTTTTAATAATTGAATTGCTTATTTCATTTAATATTTATTTTATTGTTTAATTAAATTGTAGAGCAAGTTCGTTCTTCCTTCAGATTCATCTGATTTTGTGCTTAAGTCTCTCAATCACAAGTGGAAAGAATATAGGACGAAGTTGAAGAGAGACTACAAGCTAGAGGGTATGATAGAGGAGCAGGTTGTAGCTACCTGTCCTCCTGATGTTTACCCTCATCAGTGGATGGAGCTGGTGTACTATTGGTTCTCCAAGAGGGCACAGGTTGTGTAGTATCATCAAACACTTCGAAATTTATTAATTTTCACTTGTCATAATTATATTTATACAATATATAACATTGTTTTAATTTTATTTTGCAGACGTATTCTGATATTGGTAGAGCTGCATGAGCTGCTCAGTCTGTTCCTCACACAGCGGGGTCCAAGAGTTATGCACGGCTCAGGCATGAGTTTGTATGTTTCTCATCCTATAATACTTTTAGTACACTTTTACTTTTAACATCATGTATCATCATGTACCATGCATATGCCATGTATCATGGTACGGGGATATAAGATGTGTTATTTTGGATTTTTTTGTAATATTTATTCTTTACATAGGCTGATCAGTAAGGAATGGAGCCTGGTGAGGTGGAGTTCTATTGGATGACTCACGTTCACCAGGATGGCAGTTTTGTTCGGGACGAGTCCAGATATATATATATATTTATTTATTTATGTTATATTATGATTTATATTTTTATTTTTATTAAATATTGATATATGTATTTTTTATAAAATATAGAATAGGGCTACATCTATGATCTCCGAGCATGCTGGCGAGGGTTCATCATCTACACAGAGCAGTCGCATCGAGGTCGAGGTATTCTCGGAGTTGACGGGACCAGAGCGTCCTGGACGAGTGAGGGGTTATGGGATTAGAGTTACCCCTACTTAGTTATCTGAGGTGCGTAGATATACTCAGGATACTAGAGAGAGTCATGATCAGTTACATGTTCGTCAGCTCCAGGAGGAGATAGCAGAGCTCCGACAGACACGTGATGCAGACCGAGCAAAGATGCAGACCATTAGGTCTCAACTAGAGCATGTTACATCTGTGCTGCATATGTTCATGTCATCTCAGGTAAGTAATTATTTATTAATTTTGTATGTATCTAATAATTTTGAATATATATAATGTATGTATTATAATTCCTGATGTATATCTTGCAGGTTCCTGGTGCATCTGCGAGTTGTAGACCTGACGACGACCAGCATCCCACGGATCAATGATGCCAGATGGTTTTTTTATTATTTATGTATATCTTTCTGTTTATTTGAACTTGGATTGATACGTATATATATATATATATATATATATATATATATATATATATATATATATATATATATATATATATATATATAACTTTTTATATTTGGTTTGTATTTGTGTTTGTGTATGTTGGATGTGATATGTGATACAGGTTTGAATATTTTCATTTGTTTGTGTATGTTGGATGTGATACAGGTTTGAATGTTTCATTTTCATAATGTATACAGGTTATGGATTTGTATATATGGCTGCTTATTTTTTTAAAAAAAAAAAATCTACCGACGCTTTAAAGCGTCGCTTGGTTTGGACCTGGCGACGCTTTAAAGCGGCGCTGTACCTGGAACTGGCGACGCTTTAAAGCGTCGCTATAACTGGAACTGGCGACGCTTTAAAACGTCGCTATAACTGGAACCGGCGACACTTTAAAGCATCGCTAGTTTTAAATCTAGCGATGCTTTAAAGCGTCGCTAAATGCCGACGCTTTAAAGCGTCGCTAGATTTAAAACTAGCGATGCTTTAAAACGTCGGTAAATAAAAATTTAGCGACGCTTTAAAGCGTCGGCAAATGCCAACGCTTTTTTGAAGCGTCGGCGGGTTGCGTCCCAACGCTTGCATAGGCGATGCTTTAGCGACGCTTTACAAAACGTCGGGAGATTACTTAGCGACGCTTAAAAGTGTCGGGAAAGGTCAAAAAAAGCGTCGCTAAAGTCCAGATTCACTGTAGTGTCAGTACGGTACAGTACGTTACTGTACCATACCGTACTGGATTCCATGTCGGATTCATAAAATCTTTAAAAATCTTTTTACCTATCCATGAAAAATTATGTTTGACTAGAATCGAGTACAAACCGGACCCAACTGGGTCGAATCGAATCCAAACCAGGCCAAATTGGATGGTACGCACCGATACCGTACCGATACAGAATATAATTTTTTTTATATTTTTTTAACTGTCTGGCTTTCCGGACTATTTTTATAGGTGAACCGTACCGGTTCTTAGCCGGTATAGTACAATACATCCCGTATCAGGCGGGATGGGCCAATACTGCGAATCTTGATTTTAATGATAAAAATATTCTCGACCTTATGACATCTTGTGAAGAGGGTTACGATACCTTGTTCACAAAAGGATGTCACAAGAAAATGACTTTTTCATCATTCAAAATTTTTAATGAAAAAATAAACTACGGACATTAAATACATATTTGAATGATAAAAATGCTTTCCCCTTGTAATTACTTTTTATGAACAAGATGTTATAACCCTATTCATAAGATGTCATAAGGTCGATAATATTTTTATCATTAAATTTTTTTTAATTTTTTTAATTATAAAAATATTTCTCGACCTTATAATACATGGATGTCATAATTCAGATCACATGATATCATAACGCAAGCTACATAATATCATAATTTTTTTAAGAAAGAGAAATTTTGGTCATTCAAAATTTTAATAAAAATATAAAATTATGTCATTAAATGCACATTGATAATGAGATTTATGTGGTCCAATCAAATTATACAATATAATTTTTTGTCCACGAGGCATGATGTCCAAAAAAAAAAAGACTTTCTCATCAAAATAAAGCCGAAAGCAAGTCTTAAGAGCCTATATAATGTGTGGTCGTGTATCATACAAGACCCACCCCGGCACACCACCCCCCCCCCCCCCCCCCCCCCCCCCAACCCCAACCCCACCCTTTTTTTTTTATTCTAAAGGAAGATTTTTTTTATAGTTAACGCTAAACTCAGCAGCACCACCTTCGAGTAAAAATGGTTTCACATTTGATAAGTCAAGGATTCTTGCGGTATTTATATACTCTTAGATTTATTCATCTAAATATCTAAGTTTCTAGACAAGATCTTTACATGGTATCAACTATTAAGTTGTAATTGGGCTTTGGTTTTGACAAGTTGATATAATTTTAGCGTCAACCAGTCTTTGCCAAGCTTTGTCAATTCCCTGGTTTTAGTACCTGTAGTCATATATAGCTGGTATGGTTTGATGTAACTTAATTCCATCAGATACGTGTCAAACATTGCAACCGACATCAAAGCTGAAACAATTCTAGCCTTGTCTTACAAGTGAAGGGATGGTAATGGAAGATGGGTAACTTTCTAACTTCCCGGTGTGGAAAGCATAGTTGCCGGTTACATAAATTGGATAACAAACTATTCAAAAGAAGTTGGAAGCGAACACTTGAAGATCTAATCTTCTTCCTTTTTTGCTTTTCTTTCCTAGTGGAATTAATAATCTAGCATTCTGTTGGTGCTAAACAATGGTGAAGATCTAATCCATTTCTTTTCAATTTTTTATAGTGCAAAGGAAAGGAAAAGAAGATGATGGTATATGGGGACCATGAGGGTCTAAAGAGGCAGTTTTCCGGTCAAGGCAGAACCTGGAAGTTTTAATTGCTAAAGAAAAAAAAAAAAAAAAAACGGGAAAGAGAGACCCCAACCTTTTTGCATGCCTTGCATCATGGGAGCTGGAAACCAATATCCAGTTTTCTACATATAGACGTGTAAAAGAACCCCCATAAAAAAATTCTCAAAAAAAAAAAAAGCCTCGTCAAACCTGAACTCCCTCTTTCTTTGCTCTCGCTTGGTCGCTTCTTTTGTAAGTTGTTGTTTTTTTTTTTTTTTTGGAAGCATTGTCATGGAGGATACTGGTAACAGTATCTGTGGCTTGTGACAAGCAATTGTAGTGGGGAAAAAGAAAGGATGGCTCGAAACAACAAAATACATGCATGTACCCATTCATTTATAGGTTCTGCATCTACAATTGGATTAGGAAATATTTTGCTGCAATAACTTTAAAAATGGCCATGATGTTTTTCAGATAAAAGCAGGTTCCAGTGAGTACTAATTTGCTATTTTAAGCAGGTGTCAACATGCATACCACCATGTACTCTTGCAAAAATTATAGACCTAGCAAAAGAAGGTTCAACAAAGTCCATGTAAGTAAAGGAATGCGCAACCAAGCCATAGGGCTTGGCAGCTATAAAATCCCCCACTACAAGAGTAAAGGCGTGTCAAATCCAATCACTTGAATTCATACAAGCTCCATTCCTTCAAGTTACCAGGGGTTCGTACGGGAAAAGTTTAAGACATTCATCCCCATAAAATGAAGCAAGTTGGCTTCATTGGCCAATGAGAATACATGATACTTGACATGAACAAAAATAATAAATAAATAAAAAAAATTAAAAAAAAGAAAGAAAGAATCAAATATTTTTGAAATTCAATTCAATCAATCAGGTATATCCTTTTTTATACAGTTAACAAGTCATAACCTAATGAAAATCAAATTACTAAATTCTAATAAAACAAGAAGACCTAATAAGATAATAATAAAATAGAGAAAACTTTAAAAAAAAAAATAAAGAAAATTTTAAATAAATCCTTATTTCAGAATAGAATTAGAACCGGGGTTCTTCAAGATACATAATATTTTCTTCTAAAATAGATATAAAATTTTTCGATTCTCACCGATATGACTTTGAGCATTGTTCATTCCACCTGCAAAATGTGCATTAGCCTATTATTTCATTCATATGATTCTTGGCCGTGTCTCTTTTAGGGATGGATTCATCGAGCAGTATTCATGACAGGTTTAATTTGTATCTTTCATGTAAAAAATTAAGCCATCTTTTTTCGCAACATCAACTATTAGATTGCACTTGACCCCTTCAAGATCTATGCTGATAGATGGATAAAAATAGATCGACATTTCTCCTAATTCCCTTATAACATTAGAAATAGTTTAAATTGCATGACGATGCAATTTTGATTGCTCCATAATATTTGGGTTTGGCATGCATCCTAGCATGGCAGCATCAGAATGTATATGGTGGCACAAAGACATTGGAGGAAAATCCAATTGCATCTCCTTGTGGCCATCCAAACCAATCCATTTCCAATGTGTGGCCATCCTCTTTCTACAAGCCGAGATCGCTCGCTTCACATGCACTCACCTCTCCATTAAAGCATTCACGGATGGATGGTGGGATGTGAGGTCATTTAGGTCCCAAATGCCCATGATTTCCACCTAACATTGTTTGGGGTACAACTTAAAGTAGACTCAATGGCTTTTAAAGCCTTAAATTAATGAGTTAGCCCCACGACATAACTTCTCTTATTTCTTTGGTTGGGCGCTGGGCAAGAAGCTTCCTTCCAAACTGGCACTCTTTAGGCTACAATTCACATGATCGACTTTATTTGATGGTAACAAAGCTAATTAAGTCTACGGCTTTGGCTTCGGGCTATCGCATGGTAAACATCTACTGCAGCATTGTAGGTAAAAGAAAATTCTTTATCAATTATCATTGTCCATTGATGAAGAAAAACTGTACCGTTCTATTGGATTGGACCATATATTTTAATGAATAATGAAGCTGCTCCTGTTTGCAATGCCACGTATATTTAATACAAACTTATTTTTTCAAATTTTTCATAATAAAAATATTATTTTTTTGTATTACGATTTTCAGCTAGTTATTATAATTTTTTTTATCATTTTTTGTTATTTTTTATAATATTCAATTATTTTTTATGATTGTATTTGTATTATGATATTTTGTTGATTATTATCACTTTCCTTTTCTTGTTATAACATTCAATTACTAATAATTAATAAAAAATATAATAATTAATATGATGTTATAATGTAAGAAAATGATATTTTTGTTAGAGCTTTTAAAAAAAAGATAAGTTAATTAAATGCTTGTGATGTTACGATGAAGTGATATAAGTTTTTTTATCAAAAATGATGTACAAAAAATTTTTAAAAAAAGAAAATGAGAGCAACCAGATGAAACTGCTTATAATCTTGTCCCATTGCTTGTAATTTAGGTTTCCTCACATATTTTTTTAGAGAGACTACTTAAATACAGTAAATGTAATTAATGTGGTAAATTAATTTCTGAAAATATTGTTGATGAGTTTAGACTTATTATCTAGCTTTTGATTTGATATTTCTTTAAACAAAATAATTAGGCTCGAGTGGCAAAATAAAATACTCATGCATATGTATATACTTCATAGATTGTTTGCAGCCATGCTGATTTGCAGCAACTTGTAAATTTTAGTGCACCAAATCATTCATTAGATCCGGTGTGGTAAAATGGAATACAACAAAACACAAATGTTACAATCAAGTAGAGTGCATGATAAGTCTTGTCTAGGATTCTCATGATCTCAACAACCGGGCTAAGCATTAAATCCTTTCATCAAACCTTAGCTGGTTGGTCCATAGATCTTGCCTTGGGGTGCAACTAACCATCATTTCCTTGGATTGGTGACCGTAATCTTCATAAAATTTTATTTTTTTAATTTTAATTTTAATTTTTTTTTTACTGGCCAAGAAGTGCTCAACGACAATAAATCCCCGAAAAAAGCGTTTGAGAAATCCTGACTCGAAGCATCCGCATAAACCTCCCTCCATTCCATTCAAATTCCGAAGAACCCGCACGACATCTCTCCACTGTCTCGCTCCCGTTTCTTGTTTTTTTTGGTTTGAACCTTGAAGCCAAAGGTCGCTGGTCTTCTTTTCTTTTCTAGTCCTCTTCTCACTACCTACTCTAGCCTGTAGCACATGTGGGTGCTCTCCTTCTACCGCCTCCTCCTCTCGAATGTGAGGTTTTTCTCTCATTTTCTCTGCTTTCTTGATGCATTCTGGGTGCTGGGGAGTGGGAATCCGAGGCTTTCTTATGGGAGGATTTGAGTGCAGTGTGTGATCAATATGATGAGACCGGTTGGGTTTCCGCTGCTTCTTCTTCTTGCCGTTAGATGCGGTGTTTTCTTCGTGCCTTCTGAGTCCTTTTTACATGATGAAGGTATGTTTGTATTCTACTTCCTTTCTTCTTTTTTTTCACCCATCTTTCTAAATTTTTGTTATCTTTACCATTTCTTGGAGAAAGTTGCGATGTTGTGCCTGGATTCGAAGGTTATGGGTTATTCGTTTTCCGGGATTGCTTTATGAGGCGAACGACATTATTGGTTCCAGTGTGCCAGCTTCAAATTTTTGATTTTGAAGTGATGCTATCAAGTGGGTTGTTTGGTTCTTTGTATACTGGGCTTTCTTTTTGCATAGTTTTTCTAAAGTTTAGGCCTTTATCACCTATTCTTGATACTGTTCTTGCAAGTTAGGAGATCTGAATCTTTTTGGGCTTCTGAATCCTCCGAGTTTCCAGCTGTGCAATGGCTTTTTTAGGAAACAAGAATTGCATTGACTTGACATGGGCAACTTCAGATTTTTTATTTCTGAGGTGATTTTTGAAGCACTTTGACTGATTCTTTGCAGTTTCGGCCTTTTCCCCCCTCATCATATTTCTAAACTCTAGACCTTTATTGCCAAGTCTTGACAAAAGTTAGGCTCTTATGCTTGGAGGTGTGGATTATTTAATCCTTTTGAGAGTTATTGAGTCCTCTGGGTTTTAAGTTATGTGGTTGCTTTGGTGAATTGCATTTTGGGTTTGCATGAGCAACTTGGTGTTTTTGAGGTTTGAGATGAACTAATGGAGTGGGGTCTGGATACTTTGCAGTTTCGGCACTGGCTGCTTTCAAACGGGCTATATTTGAAGACCCCCTTTCGGTTCTATCTGATTGGAATACCTTAGACGCAGATCCTTGCAACTGGACTGGTGTGATCTGCTCAAAGCCTCAGAATCATGTGCTCTCTGTGTAAGAAATTCCTGGCCTTTTCCTTTTCTTCTTTGGCCACCTCTCTTACAGATCAAAGTACTACTGCTTTAGCATCTGAATGACCGATCTAATGGATTTGTTGATAATTATAGATGGCTATAGACAAGTTGTTAGATTTAACGAATGTTGCCCGTTTAACCATTTATCATGGATAGTAATACTCCTTGAAATGTTGTTTCTCCATCATCCGATGAGGTATAATGATACTGTAGTCAGTATTTATTTGGTTTAAGTTCTGCTATAGATGAACATAGTGGATATATTTTTGTCTCGGTACTTTTATATGTTTAAGTATCTGAAGTGTGGAAACTGGATTTTTGCAGAAATCTTTCCAGTTCATCCTTGAAAGGATTCCTTGCACCAGAACTTTGCTCACTGAGTTATTTGCAAGAACTGTATGTGTTATGTTACTCTATACTACCTTATTTTATTTTTGAACTGTGTGATTTGGATGATATCTTCCTATTCTGCAGGATTTTGAGGAACAATTTGTTTCTTGGGACGATACCTAAACAAATTGGTATGCTGAAAAGTCTCACCATACTGGACTTGAGCTTGAATAGACTCACAGGCTCTATTCCTCCTGAGCTTGGAGACTTGACCAGCATTACAAAAATGTAAAAAGTGAATGGTTCCTGAATTTATTCTGGTGTTATTTCTTTGATTGCTTATTTGTTTCCTCTAATTTTTTAAAATATATGTGCATACATGCGTGTGTGTGCATATGCCTTTTTATTCCTCAGAAATCTCCAATCCAATGGCTTCACTGGCAATATACCTCCTGAACTTGGTAAACTGAAGAATCTTAGTGATCTACGGTTGGATAGGAATAGACTCAAGGGACCAATTCCTGGAAGCAGCAATTCAAGCTTTTCTTATGGCATGTAAGTGATGCTTTCTGGTATTGTAGTATATTGTGATATTTGACATGTGAATTTTCTTTGTGCAATTTTTTGCTGTCAAATATAAGATTAATTATTTATCATGTGTTTTTCTGACTTCCTACCAAGCTGCACATATTATGAGCTTAGAAGTTTTTCCATTTATTCCTCGAACATTTTGTTGACTGTCTTGAATGAAGAAGGAAGATAAAGTAACCTTAGTAAAGTATCCCATAATCTAGAGTTCTAGATAAAATAAATGAAACCTTTTTATTAGAAACAAACACTTACTAAAATCCATATATATAAAAAACTATTTCTGTACTATGGTACATATGCCAATGATACTGCATTAATTCCAGTACCATTTGATCCACCCAATAATGCTCACACGGTTCTTCTCAACAGTCCATTTATGATCCTTAAGTTTCAACCCACAGTTTCAACAAACTTTGTATATCAAGGGCATCACCATCTGGATATGATTTCCATGTACTTCACCTCAAACTGTCTATATTATTATCTAAATAATGCAGAAGTCATCTAACTAAATTTTTGTCTTCAATGGACTGGAATAAAGTGAAGAATATTAATCCCTTCTGGTTCAATAGTGGCATGCCAATTTTGGTTACATGACAAAATAAGTTGGTGAGAGAGATTATTACTAGTAATACATCTTGCTTTCACTGGAAAAATTCATTTGGACCAGTGTACCGGTGTAGATTCATGACTTATTTTTGCATCTGCAGAAGTGATTTGATGGCATTTCCTTGCTTGCTGGGAATATTTACATGAAACTGGATCTGGTACTGCTGACTGCCTGAGGAGTTCCATCATGTCTCCCTCCCCTCCCTCCCTCTCTCTCTATCCTTTCTCTCACACCACAAAGATACACACACATGATGGTGAGAGCACCACCAATTAAATTTACTTCAGCCAAACTCCAGGAAAACATTCCCTAAGGAAGTTCTGAACCAAGGACCCTTTCCACTTGGGATGAGGGATGCAACTGCTAGACTACTGCCCAGTTTGCAGTTCTGTCATATCTATCCTCATGCATGAAGCTGTTTAACGAGTCTCTTTTATTAAAAATAAATATAGTTTTCATCTCATGGTCTTAATGTGAAGTATGCTTTAACTTTTATCTGCAATATGTTTCTTCTTCTTCTTTTTTGCCACTGAGTAGTTTATAAGTGGATGGAGCACACATGATTTTCCATCCTTTTTCTGTGCTTTCTATTACTAAATTGCATAGAACACTCCTAAAGTTGAAGCTCTGGGTAAACAATGTTCAATCTTTATTCATAGATTTCAAGATCTTGGATATTTTTAGTGTTTGTTGTTTCTTTTTTTATAAAAAAAACTCTTAAATTGTTCTGATGGTTATTTTATATTAATTCAGGTTTTCTTCTCACAACAATATCTCTGGACTGTGTCAGTCATCTCAGTTAAAAGCTGGAGATTTCTCATACAACTTTCTTGTTGGAAAAATACCACCATGCTTGAAGTATCTTCCAAGGTTGAATGACTTACATCTTAAAGTATTTCTTCAATATGTTTCAGCTAAACTTCATCAGCCTTCTTTGTATCTATCTGCAGGTCAAGCTTCCAAGGAAACTGCTTTCAGGATAGCTACTCTGACTTGCAGCGGTCTTCTCAACTATGCAGTGGTACCTCAACCCTTCTCAGAGAGCATAATTTTAGCTTGTGTTGCCTCACTAGCATGTGTAACTACTGGTACAAGAATTAATGAAATAAGCCAGCATGTAACCATAAATGCTCATGAGGTCATGCAACATAGATAGCAGATCAGAGAAGGAATCTGTATGACTTCAACGTATATTAGAGGTCATACTAATACTGCATAGTAAAAATTGTTTCCACTTTTTGCATATTAGTACTTGATAAATGCTTATTTACTTAAATTAACACTGCATGTCTATATTGCATCCCTTGACTTCTTGTCTTGATTTTTGTGCATTAGTTCATTTCATGAATTACCTTTTCTTCCTTTGGATTGACTGATTCCCTTTAAGTCTTACACATTCTTTAATTAATACAAATGAAATCAATCTTCCTTATAGTTCCACCAGTGTGAAGTGTATAGTTTGATGAACCAGGTTGTTGTTGGACAGTATTGGTTAGAATGACAATTAAATGTCCTTAGCAATTTCTAGACGAACGAACAGAGCTTGATCTGGTCTGTCAGTAGAACTCTTCTTTTAGATGAATAATTTTCATATTGTTGTCATAATATTTTCACTTGATATATCTAATTAATGATCAATCATTTGAAGCTCTACGTTAA
The DNA here is from genome assembly GCA_021397845.1 of Areca catechu. NCBI lineage: Eukaryota > Viridiplantae > Streptophyta > Magnoliopsida > Arecales > Arecaceae > Areca > Areca catechu. The sequence goes on from CM038052.1 coordinate 182,510,387, forward strand.
TGACTTGATGCATTTTCACATTGGCTGAGATAATTGGTTTAAGCATATATATATATATATACCCTAGTTCATGCATTTTACCCATTGAATAGTCTAACCTACAGCTGCATTCTATGAAACTTGTATTCATGCAAAAGCAGACAGGCAGTTGATATCTGCTTTTTAAAGTTTTAGGGTTAAGGCAACATCATCATTAATAAATTGCAGACTTGACATTCAATTTACAAATGTTAACAGATTAGCATGCTATTATCACTTTACTTGTTGTGCTTCTGTTTTGGCTGGTTAGCCATCATCTGCATTTTATTTATTCCAATTGTATAGGGACATATGCCAATTACACTGCTTCATCCTTTTTCTGTCACAGTCCTTTCTATAAATGTGAAGATTATCTCTGACTCAGTCACTAAGAAGTTGAATATTGGACATATAAATTATTGCATCTGCATGCACAAAGGGGAAGCTTGCTACAAGCTCAATTGACAAAGAAGATGAGAGCAAAATGATACCACGGGGCTATGGAGATCAGCAGATGTTGTTGTTAGGACTGTGATGTAATAATATGAAACAAGATTCTTTTATATGTGTTCCTTCTTGTTTCTAAATTCTTTGAAGCAAATGTTTATTCAACCATCCTACTCTTCCATTATTTGGTAGAATATAAAACATCATTTAAAATTAGGTCATGGATACTATGCATTTCCTCATTATGTTCTGTTTTAAATGTTTCTGAAATGACACTCTAGTTTTTGCATATGTAGGTGGTTTTGCGAAAAGCAAGGGGGTAGCCAGAAAGACATATAAACAGTATCACGAGGGCAACAAACATCAAAATCTGCGGCAACCTGTATGGCTTCTGATTTTGGAAATTACCATGGGAGTTCTTGTGATATTTTTCCTGATAACTGGTGCCGTGACTGCTGTAAAAAGTAGACTAAAAACCTCTGTCAAAATCCCTTGGAAGAGAACCATGACGCAGAAAGATGAGATAGCAATATCAATAGGTTCATGCTAAGCACTAGCTTTTTTGACTTACTTATCAACTGTAGGGCTGCATTGTGCAATCTGCAGTACTAATCAAAAGTAGTAATAGTTTTTATTGGATGTTTTTGCAAACAGATAGTGAAATGTTGAAAAATGTGCCAAGGTTAACACGGCAGGAACTGGAAGTTGTTTGTGAAGATTTCAGCAACATAATTGGCTCTTCTCCAGACAGTATAGTCTATAAGGGCACGATGAAGGATGGACCAGAAATTGCTGTCATATCATTATGCATCTCAAAAGATCAGTGGACAAGCTACCTCGAATTTTTCTTTCAGTCCAAGGTATTTAGTTTTTTCAGGATCAACATCAGTTTATGGGAAATGTTCTGCTAGAATATTGAGACAGAATGGTAACCATTTCAGGTTGCCGATTTGGCAAGATTAAATCACGAGACCACAGCAAAGCTACTGGGCTATTGCAAAGAGAGTGATCCATTTTCAAGGATGCTTGTCTTTGAATATGCATCCAATGGGACACTATGCGAACACCTTCAATGTGAGTAAAAAAGTCTTTATTTTCACTAATGATGATCGCATAGATTTACATGCTTTGGGATTTTAAACATACATGCTACATTTTCATTTTAGATGGTGATGGATGCCAATTATCCTGGCTTAGACGGATGAAAATAGCAATTGGAGTTGCTCGTGGACTCAAGTATTTACATACAGAGCTGCAGCCTCCTTTTACTATATCTGAATTGAACTCAAGTGCAGTATATCTAACTGAAGATTTTTCTCCAAAGGTATGGTCTAATATGTATATCAAAAACATTTATTATCTTTCTCTTTGATATTTTTGAAGTAATAGAAAAATTAGTAAACTTATTTTAAAAGGTAACTCTGTAAAGAAGAAATTGTCTTTGATTTTTTCCTGATATGTTGTCATATTCACGTTGAATTCACTACAGTTTTTCCTGGACCTCTTGCTATGTTGCTTCTGAAACACGCGAGACTTGTGCCAGATTTTTTTTTTTTCCCTATCTGGCATCAATTACCTGCAGTTATCTTTGTTCTTATAATGGTTACCATGTGCAGGAGATTCATTTGGGATTAACCAACTGTAGCTCTGCTTTTTTTCCTCCACAATCCTAAATGCACTGCTGTATGCTCTAGAGTTAAATATGCCTTCCCAAGTGTTCAGTTGAAGGCCATCCATGACCGCATTCCAAATGCAAGTTCTTTTTAATTTTGGAGAATAAACATTCTGAAGTTTTGTTACAGAACCTCAGTTTAAGAACTGGTTGGAAAAATATGCATTCGCAAATAAAGTCAGGCAACAAATATGGATGAAAAGTTTCACAAAACCAATTTTAGATAAGATGGAACAAGTATTGTTTGTTATACCCAAAAAATTGAAAAAAACAGAGATATTGTTGCTTTTATTCAGGCCTTTTTTTTTGGTGGGGGGGGGGGGGGGGGGGGGGGGTGGTAAGAATTTAGGTTCATGCCTTGACTTGCTCATGCTGCTGCTGCATCACTTTTTGCTGGTAACTGTAATATAAGAGAACTCTATGTCCCCTAATCTGAGTGCTTTAATCTTTTCCACTTAATGTCCTCCCAACTTTCTAGTACTGGACTATTTATTTTCCTCTATTGGAGAGTAACTTTAACTTCAGAAGATACCTGGTACCTGCATTTTGCTATTGACCTTGATCTGTTAGATTGATAGCTTGTATCTGAGCTATTTTGCAGTGTGCTCGGTCATATAATTGTAATGAATGCAGTTTCTGCCCCTGGCCTGAGTGGTTGTTCTTGTTCCTATTTCATGTGCTTCTGTTCATGTACTTTGTCTTGCATGGGCACCTAGCTTTGGTATTCTCCTTTGTAACAATTTTTTTTATTCGCAGCGAAAAAATGTAGTAGAAAATCTAACCACATGTTCACATATGCAGTTGGTTGATTTTGAGATCTGGAAAATGATATTGTCAAAACCCGGAAAGAATTCTGGTTACATCTCCAATGGAGGTTCTTTTCTTGGATACGCAGATTCATTAGAGCAACTAAATATAGATGTGCAGGGCAACACATATGCTTTTGGAGTGCTTTTACTGGAACTAATCAGCGGAAGACCTTGGTATTGCAAAGATAGAGGTTGCTTGGTGGATTGGGTAAGACATCCGTCCATTTATGCCATTTGAAAATGTAACAGAAGTTTTTAACTTGTCTGAAACTATAAATTCATAATGGGCAATGCTCCTAATTAATGAACATTATTGTTTTTTTTTTAAATATCGGACACATTGACCCTGGATCATGTTTGTTGTCTTTATCATGAAGATTAAATAGTATTTTTGTAGAAAAGAGGACTCTAGGCACATGTTGTCGATTCTTTTGTCCATTAAAGGTCTAGTAGCTGCACATTAGATCCAAGGGCTAAAGCTGACTTGGTACAAGCAGTATCTACTCTTTGGTGTTTTATAATAAATCATGCAGCAAGTCATAAGCTAATGTCTCTGGAACTTCTTGGTGGTATTATATATGCATTCTCCTTTGCACGAGATGGAACTCAGGCTTTTTAGATGCTTTAGTTAAGCATACCTACAGAATACATAGCTTGCTGAATAACTTCAGTTAATACTTTTGGGTCCTTGCTGTCTTTTTCCTTCAAAAAATCAATATTTACTGCCCATTCAAGAAATAGAAATCACTTTACACATAAAAACAACAACTTAAGGTAGGTCAGCTATACTTGTTCAAATGCTATAATTTTTTTATTCCTACAGTCAGCAAAACCATTGATAGAGAAGCCAGAGTTTGGTTTAATTTTGGCCATCGCTGCATGAGATCACTCTACCATATATAACATTATTATTTTTCTTCCAGGCTTTGAAGTATCTTCAGAATCCAGAAGAGATGAGCAAGCTAATAGACCCTGAACTGAAAAATGTCAAGAGCGATGACATTGCTGTAATATGCAGTGTGGTGAGCCTTTGCATTGAACCTGATCCTTCCAAGAGGCCATCGATTCAAATAATAACTGCCATGCTGGAGAATGGAATCGACCTATCAGCAGCTGCCCTTCTCAAGGAGTTTCCTTTGGCATGGGCAGAGCTAGCCTTATCATCATAATCATAGATCATCCATGCTGTAAATTGATAACATACACATGAAATATCATTTTTCACATTCTTTTGATGTTTTTCATCCCATTCAGCCCTTGTTTTACAGCAGTTGCTTGCATTCTGAAGCTGCAGAGGTGCATACAGGAAGTGCTGGCTTTTATTGTATATTTTTGATTGTTTAGTTAACCAGTGAAACTGTTCACCTTACAAAAGCCAAGGATCTGTTTTCTGGATTCTTACCAGTTCATTCGAATGTTATGAAATAATTTGTCTGCTGTTTGTTTGTGATATAAATATAGAAACTGAAGGTTGCTGAAGACAGTGGCAAGCTAGTATGTTTTAAGCTGAAAAATGTCAAGCCCCGAAGACGGTGTTGTAACATGCTGTGGCAAGTCTGTGTCTAACCTAATCCCCCTAAAAGCCATCGATGCAAACAAAGTGAATGAAGAATTTAACTTGGTAGCACCCTCCCTTTTCAAGGAGTTTCTTATTTTGTCATAATAGGCATTGTAAGTTTTATTATTGATACTACCAGCTTGCACACTGCAAGGATCGTAACTTACACATGAAAGACCTTGTTCACCTATTAAACACATTTTCTCTTGGTTGTAGAACTATTTTTTGTATAGTGTGAAGCTGTACAGATGCATGCATGGGCACCTGGATTTTTATTCTATCCATTTGATTACTTGCTGGCCTTTGAAAATCATTTAAATAACTTTAGAAGGCAATTGTTAATAAGACATGGTTGGCTGCCTGTGTTGCTTATGTTTGAATTCTTCAATTCTTTTTATTGCTGAGATTGGAGGTGTGCTTTGTGCTCTGAAGTGAATGATAAACATTTCTTTGGAAATAATAAGACATAAAGAATGCTATACTATCTGGTGCAAGCTCCAGAATCACCTTATCCAATAATTTCCATCTAGCTGAGAATGTAAGTTATATGACTCACCTTGACCAGTTAGTGGATCTGAAAACGTATTTTATCAACCTAGAGTTGGAGAGGCAGAAACTAATGTTAATGCTTCATTATTTAAATACCAACAATAAAGTCAAGAACTGAATCTTTACAATTGGCAACAAAAGACCATTGCTTCAGTCATAAAAAATTGCCAATTTAACCAACTCTGGAGCCCCATAATCTTATTCTTATATTGAACAAATGAGGCAGGAAACAACACTTTCATTTTACCATACAGGCCATGAGATCGTCTAACCAAATATAAGCATGTATCTAGGAAATTTTGTAAAATAAGATTCAAAAGAAATCTAAAATTCAATTACAAATCTAAGCACCACGATGAGGTAATGCGTAAGTATTATTCAGATTCATCACTATCTATATTTCTTGCCAGTTTGGAAACTCCAGAATTTTTTTTTTTTTGTAACCTGGGCACCTTTTTGGTAATGGGCTGCCATAAAGATCAGGGTTGTTAGCATAAATGGATGGAACGCTAAGAAGAAGATAAAAATGGCTTTCTTGTAAGTTATTATTTGACAATTTCAAGTAGACTAAACAAGTTTTGGAAGGATTGAGAATATTGTCATAGGCTGAACATAAATCTCAATGTCCTTATATTTTAGTTTAAGTGTCTGGTAAACATTGGACTTAAACAATGTGCATAAATATAATAAACCTCAAATTAAAAGGTACTCCCTCGAAGTTTTTTAAGTATCAGAAAGTAGGCCTATAACTTTAGTTCAGGCGGTACTAACTTGAGATACTACTTCGATTTTAGTTCAGGTGATACTAACTTTAGTATCAGAAAGTCATTTGATTCCTACTTTGATTCTGTGAACATGCTTGGCGATTTGGACTTTGGCTCAAGATCGAATAAACCGTGCGTGTTGCAGTTGTACGTGGGGTTTTGGTTTAGAGTTGGAATCCATATAATCTATTGTAACCCAATTAATAGTTGGATGTCATTGTAACTTGACTTGTTTAAAATTTACTTAAACCGTTTAACTAACTTGAGATAGCTAACATATTTAAGGTCATTTAATGTGATTTGATCTATTTAATTAATGGGTTATGTGGCTTGTTTAATAAAAAGATTTGACTCGAGTTTTTAACCCAACTTGTTTCTATACCATTCCATATCCGATGCGACCTAGTCCAATTGCAACCCCAAGTTAGAATCCTTGGCCAATCTTATAAAATAAATAAATAAATAAATAAATAAAAAAAGAAGAAGAAGAAAAGAAAAGAAACTTGTGGCCATTGGAACCCCACCTTTGCCCTCATTGCAAACAAAAGAAGGCTTGAAGGACACGCACGTACCATGCCAGATCAACGGCACGGCTATAAGAGGCTTTGATGCTCCTTCACGAACACCTTCAACCCCTCGGTCTTAACTTTTTTTTCAGTGTCCCAATGAAGTCGAACTTGGACCAACACGAGAATGCCTATTGATGACTGCTTTGAGGTCACTCGGAGTGATCCTTTCTTGGGTCTTTTGAAGTCTTCCACGTTACCATCTCATGACCCATTTGATACGCATCTCCTCACGAGTAAAGGGCACGGCAAGAGATAGGACCATCACTGTAATGCACGCTGGGATCCTACCACTGGTCATGTGTTTCTAATAATTAGCAACAAGAATACTTGAGAGCATTATTGATGCATGATAAAGTTGAGAAGCCGGTGAAGATTGAAGTGGAACGAAAGCAACGAATATTGGGGCGAAAAAAAAACTGACATGGAACAGCTCCTATTTGCAACTTGAAATAGATTAGATCGGGGATTAGAATATCTAACCCAAGTGAAAGTTTATGGACTTAGAAATTAGCCCATACAAATCCATGCAGGGAATTTTCCACAACGGAAAAAAAAAAGGGTTAATAGAGAATCCCATAATTGGTGCCATTCATAGATACTTCATTCAACTCCCCTTTATATATATATATATATATATATATATATATATATATATATATATATATAATACTAGTAGTCGCAGAGCAACTGCAAATGGATCGCAGCCCACATCCACTGTCTGTATGTATGATTGTTTTTTTTTACAATATCAAAAGTTGGATTATATCTTGCACAGCCCTTAAATCATTCTAAATTCTTTTATTCATATATTTATATAATTTTTATATCATCTTTCATCTATTGCATAATCCAACGGTGCGAAAGATAAAACTCGAATCCCCAATCTCAAAGGTCTTTTAAACCGGTCTCACGTCTATTCTCTCTCTTTCCTTCTTAAAATGATATTTATGTGTCCCCATGGACCTTGATCGTCGTGGATGTACGAGTCCGGAGCAATCCGAACAAAGTCCAGGGACCCAACTCAATTTAATAAAACGAAAATTCCTAAATAAAATAGATAGGGTTTCTTCGAATCCCTGTGGCCACCAAAAATCATTTCAAAATTCAAATTCCCCCTAAAACTAAACACCCGTTACCCTACCGGCGTAAGAAACCCCCCATCCCGACCCTTTCCCGCTAACGTCCGTCAAGAACTGTCAACCTCTCCCGTTATATAAACCGCTCTCCGCACTCCCCCTTTCACTACTCACTTCCAGATCTCCGCTTTCCTCCCACCGCCATTGCCGCTCTCCTGTCTTAGATACGTAGATATCCATCTCGGTTGTCTGGTCTTCCCTTCTCCGCCCTCCGATCTGCTTCAAGATGAGGGAAATCCTCCACATCCAGGGTGGCCAGTGCGGTAACCAGATCGGCGCCAAGTTCTGGGAGGTGGTGTGCGCCGAGCATGGGATCGACGCCACCGGCCGCTACCACGGCGACTCGGATCTCCAGCTCGAGCGAGTCAATGTCTACTACAACGAGGCGAGTTGCGGCCGCTTCGTGCCCCGGGCCGTCCTAATGGACCTGGAGCCTGGGACCATGGACAGCGTCCGATCTGGCCCCTACGGCCAGATCTTCCGGCCGGACAACTTCGTCTTCGGCCAGTCCGGTGCCGGGAACAATTGGGCCAAGGGACACTACACCGAGGGCGCCGAGCTCATTGATGCCGTTCTCGATGTGGTCCGGAAGGAAGCCGAGAATTGCGATTGCTTGCAAGGTTAGATATCTTCCCTCACTTCCCGAATCTTTTCTTTCTTTTGAGTTTTTGATGGCTTTTACTTGATTCTTTTCTACGTTTTCTTGGAGTTGATTACTTGGTCTTGAATTTACTTGCAGGCTTGTTGTTTAGTTTATTTTGCACTTGTTTTTCGGTTTAGATTATGATGCCCCTTGTTAGATCTGTTTTTTTTACATGAATATTTTGTAACTCTCTTTCTCTCTTTCTGTCACGCCCTGAATTCAGCACCAAAATTGGCACCGGCCATACAATCCCTAGATTTTATTCTAAAGATTATACAAGATTTGTGTACACAAGAGTCACTTATCTCAAAATATCTCATTTTTCACTAAACCCGAACATCTGTATAATTTTGTGAAAAGAAGAAAATAGGATTGTGAGCTCTACAGCCCAGTAAGATTCCCTTACAATCACATCAGTATTAAAAAAAAAAATCGAAAATAGCAAGATCATAATCATATAACAAAAAATAATAAATCTTTCGATCACGTAACCAAAATTAATCATATATCAAAACCTTTCATAACATTATATTTTTTTTAAATATTTTCATTAACTTTTCCTCTTCTTTAGGGTTCTGGACTAACCACAGTCATGTTTCAACCCATGACTGGTAATCTTATAATCGGCTATTTGTTATTCGTCATGATCAAACTAGCCTTGTACAAGCTCGTTAATCGATCTTTTATTCGTGATTAGATTAGTTTCATCGATCATTCCTCGTGGTCAGGCTAGTTTTACAATCGACCATTCCTTATGGTTAAGCTAGTTTACGTACAAAACTCGTGGCTCAGGCTACTTCAGAATTCCATGACTATTCCTCGTGGTCAGGCTAGTTTTATAATCGACCATCCCTCGTAGTTAAGCTAGCTTATGTACAAAGCCCGTGGCTTAGGCTACCTCAGAATTCTACGATCCCGTGGCATGGTTAGTTCAAATATCATTAACACTTATCTTTTTATATTCTCTTGTTAAAACATGTCATTTTTCAACAATTGGTATCACGGTTCAATCCATTTCAAAGATTACTAAAATATAAATAACAATAATAACAAATCTATTTATATTTCGGGAAATCAATCATGCTATCCAAAAGCAACCATGCATGTAAATATATATATATATATATTTGGATCAAATCAGGCAAACTAAAATAATAAACACACACACATATATATATATATATATATATATATATATCGATGATCAGATCCAGAATCTTTATTTTCAATCGCTAATCCCAAATATCCGGTATCAATCTATATCTGAAATTTATCCAAATTCTTCATGCTCAAAAGGTTGATCTCCTATAATAATAAATAAATTTATCAAATTCTAATTTTCACAAAAATTTTTCCATGATTTTCTCTTTCCTTTCTCTTCTCTCTCATCTTTATCTCTCTATCTCTAACTCCAGCATATCCCCAAAACTAGTCGCTATCTCATGCCATCAAAGCATGACAACCTCTCTCTTCTTCCAACCTAAGATTCCTTTTCTCTTCTCATTCTCTCTTCTCCTCTTTTCCTTTTTCTTTCTCTCTTCTTCTCTTTTCTTGTTTCTCTACAAGCTCTTCCCTGCTTTTTATCGACGTCTTGGTTAAAAAGAGGAGAAAAAAATAATCCAAAACCATCTCAAACGTAACATAGGAAGTTCAAAAACATCAAAATAACATCCTGACCGTTTGATTTGAGATCGTCTCAAATCGCGTCCAAATTCGAATTCAAAAATATCTAATCAAGTCTAAACTTTCTCGGATTAATTTCAGCCATTCGATCAGATGATTGGACGGTTCAGATCGCTCATAAATCCATCGTGAAACGTGCGAAACGGATTGGAAAATGCATGAAAAACGTCCACGCGACGGCCGCTTCCGGCTGGACTGGCGCGCGTCCGCGCTCCCCTCGCACCCGTGCACGCGATCGTGCGCCGCGTGATCGCCCGCTTGCTCCTGGCTGTCGCTGGGCCGTGCGGTGGTTCGATTTTTTTTTTTTCTTGGATGTTACACTTTCTCTCTCCCTCTTTGTGCTTCCGCTCAATTCCTCAGGAGTCAAACCTTCAGGGGTACTTCTAGAAATAGTTGTACTTCATGCGGAGTGATTTACTAGTGGTGCTATGGTTTAGAGTTTATGCATTTTTTGTCATATATGTTTCTCATTTCGAGTCCCAAGCTTGGTATTTGGTTATTGATTTCAGATCTTTAAGCAGAGTTTTGATCTACTTAACAGCGAGTAAGAAATTTTGACACCGATGCTTTGTGACAGTGGATCACTATGTTATTGTTGTAGTTGTGTATACGATGACCGTATAAATAATAAGTCCCAGCGGAATATTTTTTTTTCTAACCTGTGTGTTGTTCTTGTATTCGTGTGACATTTATCTTCTTGAAAACGTAAAAGTGTAATCCATCTGTTTCTCTTATTTTCTTTTAGCAAGCTATCGTCTTAGTGTTGTAAATTTGAGCGCCGTCATGAAAATACCCCACTTGCATCTCTTCCATTTCCAAGGTTGTTTTTGGTTTGATTTGCTTATTTTTCTCTTTTGTGGCAATTCATGCGAATATAATGAAAAAAATCTGTGCAAGACAGTTGCAAATTGGTGCTTTTTCGAATGCAGAATCTCTCATCTGAAACTGTATTACTTATTTTTCTTTCTTGTTGCACAAATGGTTGCTCTGTTTCTGATTCAGCATCCAAAAAATTTATATATTTCATGTGTTGATTGTTTTTGAATGCCTGCTTCATAGCCTGCTTAGGTATTTGGGCTCAAAATCCCATGGGATTCATGGTTTAGACTACCATAACTAAAAAAAGAATGGATTATTGGTTGGACTAGGCTTGTGTTTACGAGCATTCAGGACCATCTTTTGAGTGGATTGGCCTGAATTTTATAGGAAGGAAAAAATGATCTTAAATTTTAGTAGGTGGGCCATGAATTCCATGGAATTTTAGGCCTAACCATCACAGGTCCTGAACGTTTTGGTTGTGCTAATATTTGGTTTTACATGTTAAGCACCTGCATGCCCCCTCCCTTTTTTTTTTTTGTTTAAGCATAGGTGGAAGGAAGATATTTGCTGTCAGTCTATTGATTTTGTGATTAAATTAAAGCTTTGCTTGGATAGCCCTCGTAAGAGAGAAAAAAAAAAAAAAAAAGGGGGGGGGGGGGGGGGGGAAGGAGAAATATCATCTTGTTTGGAGAGTTCTCATAAGCAAAAGAAAAGGTGAAAGGGAATATATATTTTAAAATTTTAAAAGGATCATGTCTTTTTTCTTTCAATTTTTCTAAATTGGGAGAAATAGGAAAATGGAGAGAGAGAGAGGGTATTTTTTTTTCTTTTACTCTTGTTCAAAAGTTAATGTTCAATCAAGAAAAGGAAAATCCCTCCCTTTCCTTTTTCCTTTGATTCCCTCGATCCAAACAGACAGTAAAGGATAAAATCATAACATTGATGCTTCAATCATATGAGTTTCTTAAGCACATTGCGGTTGCTTTTAATAAATTGTTCTCATGTCTTTATACTGAGTAAACAATGTAATCAATCCCTTCTCAAGATATTTTTTATTCCGGAAGATTTTGGATTGGTAGGTTCTCATGTGTGCCGGCAGTATTGCAAATTACCATCGACGCTTTGTTATATCTTCGCCAAAGCTTTATTTATACTAAAAAGTATTTTATTATTCTCCTTTGCTTTTGTGATGTTGAGGCATGGCACATTCTCCCCCTCTTACCTAGCCTTTATGATGCGACAAACCATGCATATGGCTTGTGTACTATTAATTCGTTTCCTTTTTAATGAAAAACGGCTAATGCGAGTATGAATCACTCTGCTATCTGCTTAAAAAAAAAAAAAAAAAAAAGAAAAACTTTCATGCGAATATGTTTGTCATGTGTTAAATTGTATTGAAGTTCTACTAATGCTTCATTTCATTTGATATTTCTTTCAGGGTTTCAGGTATGCCATTCATTGGGAGGTGGAACTGGTTCGGGCATGGGCACATTGCTCATATCTAAGATAAGAGAAGAGTACCCGGACCGCATGATGCTCACATTCTCTGTCTTCCCGTCTCCAAAGGTATCTGATACCGTGGTCGAACCTTATAATGCCACACTGTCCGTCCACCAGTTGGTTGAAAATGCTGATGAGTGCATGGTCTTGGATAACGAAGCTCTCTATGACATCTGCTTTCGTACTCTTAAGCTTACCACACCAAGTTGTAAGTGTCATTTATTTGGCCCTTCCTTTCATGCTTTGTAAATTGCATCGTTTTGGGCTTTTCTATTCAATTTCTGATCATGAAGTTCGCTGAATGTCAGTTGGTGATCTCAACCACCTTATTTCGGCTACCATGAGCGGTGTCACTTGCTGCCTGCGCTTCCCAGGGCAGCTCAACTCTGACCTCAGGAAGCTTGCAGTAAACCTTATTCCCTTTCCTCGTCTCCACTTCTTCATGGTGGGGTTCGCTCCTCTCACATCTCGTGGGTCCCAGCAGTATCGGGCTCTCACCGTTCCTGAGCTTACCCAGCAGATGTGGGATGCCAAGAACATGATGTGTGCCGCGGATCCTCGCCACGGACGCTACCTTACCGCGTCTGCAATGTTCCGTGGTAAGATGAGCACCAAGGAGGTGGATGAGCAGATTCTCAATGTACAGAACAAGAATTCTTCTTATTTCGTGGAGTGGATACCAAACAATGTCAAGTCGACGGTGTGCGACATCCCCCCAACCGGGTTGAAGATGGCATCCACGTTCATCGGAAACTCAACCTCGATCCAAGAGATGTTCCGCCGTGTCAGTGAGCAGTTCACTGCCATGTTCCGGAGGAAGGCTTTCTTGCATTGGTACACTGGAGAAGGGATGGATGAGATGGAATTCACCGAGGCAGAGAGCAACATGAACGATCTGGTTTCCGAGTACCAGCAGTACCAGGATGCTACGGCCGATGAGGATGAGGTTGACTATGAGGATGAAGAGGAAGGTGCTTATGACGAGGCTTGATCTCCCTCTTTGTGTGAATTCAGGGTTTTCATTGAATGTTCTTCTCTTCGTATACTTTGGTTTTTATTGGCTTTAAAATGTTGCGCATGTTTAGCTTAGTTTAGGAATCGTTACTGTCGTTTGTCCCTGCAATTTCCAGTTGCATCTGTTTCTGGGTTTGCTGAACTTTTACTAGCTGAAAACCAAGTGCATTTTTTGGGGATGTAAAACATTTGATTTTATTGGATAGTCAGGACCTTGATGTGCTAATGTGAAGCTATGTGTTGCCTTATGTTTGAAAGTGTTCATTGTCGTTTACACTGTTATGTAATGGATGATCCTGTACTTTCTTCTTCTTCATGGAACTATTTCGTATTCTAATGTTCATTGTCCTCACGTGGTTGAGATTTAGGTGTTCGATGTTATGACTCTATAACTTCTTCACATTTTGGTTTTTGCTTGATGTTGGCTGTCAGATGAAGTTCTGTGGTACTTGCTTTGCTTTCACCTTCGAGACATTGTCCCATAAATTCCTGTCTTCGAACATTGCTGGCAAACGAACCTTTAATGAACAGTCACTTCCCAGCTCTTGTTTATTCTTACTCTTTATGCTCCATGATTTGTCGGAAAACTGCAGGTTGCGATTCTGGATTTGCAAATATGACATGGTTTGTACGATAAAAAACACGCTAAATTGAAACAAATATATGGCGACTTTTGGAGAGGGGCAGAGCTAGCCTGCCTCGAATGGCTAGTTTACCAGCTTCGGTCCGGTTGGCCAGAAATTGACATGTCAGGTATCCCTCCCACTAAGAGATATTAATTTTTTTTTTTTTTAATATTGCAAATGCATTAAGGATCTATTTGATCGTGGTACGTCAATTTATAGGATAATTTGATTTTTTTTAAAAAATATTTATTAAAAAATAATTGTAGGAAAAATAATTTTCATAATGCTTGGTTCATAGAAAAATATTTTCAAAAAATGATATTTAAAAAAAATTATTTTGTTTGGTTGAAAGTAATTGTGCACAAGGATGTGATCAAATATAAAAATATATTTACTGAAAAATATTTCTTTAATATTAACATAATTTTATTATATCAAATTAATTTTTATATAAGGATTATAATTATATTTTTTATATAATATTATTTATATTTTAATTTTTTTATAAAAAAATTGTTAAATAAATTTAGAAAGATATCAAAACGAATTCAATAATCATAAATAAGTTTTATTACGATATGTTTGTCAATACTAAACTACTATCACTTGAAAATTTATAAAAAATCTATTATCATGATAATTATCTTATCTTTTCTTCGGAAAATAAATAGGAGATTTATCATTTTTTAACATCTCTCTTTGCCTCTTTCATACTAAATATGGTATTTTAATATAAGATTTAATTTTCTATTCCAGATTATTTCTGACCAAATAAAACCTAAAGGATTTTTCTTTCATTATTTGGCTTTCTAGTATTTTTCTCAGGAGTTAAGCTCTGATTCCTGTAGCCACGATTTGTCACCAATAGAAAATATGGTCATCATAGGGTCTAGTTATATCCCGGGTTATGCCGTAGTCAGCTTTTTAATGCAAGATGAGTAATACAGTGGAGTCTTTATTTCAATTCATTTTAATTGTATCTTCTTTTTTTCATTTTTAAAGTTCATAATGTATGAACTAAGATGCATTTACAATGACCACACATGGGATACCATGTAGGGATGGGCATGGTTCAGTTAACCAAATTGTTACCCCTGATTTTTAAAATTAAATTGGTCATATTAATTTTATAAAAAATCAAATCAAAATCGAACCAGTCAAATTGATTTACTGGTTAATCAATTAATTAGTCTGACTGGTTTGATTTCTCATTTTTTTAGTTTTTTCCCGTAAAACTTGTTTCAAATTATATATTAGTATTATAAACGGCTATCATATGATAAATACTCAAAATCATCACATATAATTCTGGATATTAAATAAAATACACAACACCGAGGGAGATGGACTATTTATTGGGAAAAGGGCATATTGCCATGTAATAAGTATTGTTTGGGTGGGCCGGAGGCCAACAAATAAAAATCGGACATATGATGAGCGTTGGAAGCCTGGGAGGGTGAGTAGAGGCTAAAAGAAAAATAAGATACGTGATGACTGTTGAAAGCCTAAGAGATTGGCAAGAGGCTAAAACATAAAAATAAAATTATGTATATACTTAGTTGATTAATGATGATTCTAAAATTTTTTCAAAAAAATGCTAAATTCAAACTAAATCGATCAATATGGTTAATCAAGAATTTTGGACCGGTTGAATCAATTTTTCAATTTATTTTTATTTTCAAATTTTTTATACCCATCCCTGGCATCATTGACTTCTAAGATCAAATTTTAATCTTGTAACATTAATAGACTATATTCTATTCATGGCATGACATTGTTACATTTTTTTTTTATTAGAATATTTTTTTTATAAATACATCTAAAAAAGATAATCAGCTCCATGTTTAATGTATGGTTGGTTTTTTTAAATTTAATTTAATTTAATTTATGTCTATGTACATGCATGTGTGCATGTATGATCAAATATTTAATATAATTTTATAAACATTAGTATGTTTTAATAAAATTATTTATATGAAATTGCAGTGCTTCCGTATCAGGTTGACCACTGTTGGCTGGTTTCCTTTGAAGAAAGATCATGTCATGTCTAATGACTTTATGTCACATCATGTACATGCAACATCATTATCTTCCGCAAGGGCGAAGTGCTTTTCCCATGTTCGACAGCCCCCTCCATCGTGATCCACACAAGCCAAAAGGGTACTACTTCGAAGACTACGTGGACCGATGGGTGTCTTTCGAGGTCATTCTCGGGCGTCTTTCACTAAATAAAGTGTAGAATCAAACGCAGGTGGGTCCATTCACATGATCCACGCCGTGGGTTTGATGATGTTGGAATGGGGTAAATCAAACTGTTGACTGAATCTTGACCGTTAAACGTTGACACGTGTACGAATCGGCCCCATGAAGGTTGCGAACTGGGGCTGTCACGAGGCTCCACGTGACTTCCTTTCTTCACGCGACCGACCGCCTCGGCGAGCGGAAGATGCGGGGAAGTGAAATGACGTGGATACCCTCAACATGCTGAAAATATCACGAGGTTGCCCTCCTGTTCAAATTTGTCACGTGGTCGATCACGTGGCAAAGGCTTGCGCGTTCCGTGGTTCTCCGGTTCAGTTCCTCGCAAATATTGAATGGCGTTAAAGTCCTACCCAAAAATTTTGGTGGTTGGATAGGTGAATCAAAAGCATATAAGCACCATAAAATTTTTTATCTATCCAATATGAGATTATCATTTCTCAATATCTCCTTCCACGTATGGAGATCGAGGGATAAAATCTAGGATGAAAATGATATGTGGATTAATAGATAGGAGCCCGAAAGTTTTAGTAGGCGAGAAGGATCAACAAAGCCTACGTCTATCCCTTAAGTAAATTAGAATTTTATGTTTGGAAAGGAGGCAAAATCCCTTTGTCTTAAAAAGAAAGAATTTTTATCTTCTTTATTTTGTTGTCAATTATTCTTCGTGCATTGCTAGCAAAGCACATGACATTTGAGATTGGATGCTTTTATGTAATTTATACCACAACTATCTGTGAAGCGTACATATTCTTCTCGGTATCATAGATTAATGTAAAAATAAATTGATAAAAAAATATAATAAAAAATATATATATTAGAATTTAATATGGTTCGATAATGTGTTTACATCTATGGATGAAAACGAGCAACTTTAGTATCAAAATTACAACATAGGAGAAGCATTTAAAATTTATAAAGATCCATGTACCTAAATTTTTTTTTTCAATATATATTAAATAAAAAAATTGAATTGAAAAAAAAAAAAGATACTACGGAAATATAGAGCATCACAAGAAAGCGAAAGGAGCCGTAAAAAAAAAATCCAGCCTTTTTTTAAAAAAAACTTTCTTTCCTCGTCTCCCTTTACCAAAAAAACCGATTAAGATGGGATAGTGGAAAAAAAATTAAAGAATCCTATTAAAATTCCCTTTAGGTGTTGATAAGATAAAATATCTAACAATTAACAAGGTACGGAAAAATAGTGATAGAGTCGAGTAATGGACAAAGCATGGCAACCAAACCAATTTGTTGCCATCAAGTATAATTTATTTTACTTCCAACAACATGGCATCGGAGAACTTCGAAGATGATCATTAGTTTAATAGAATTTCGGCAAAGGATGAAGACATTTAATTGCTTTAGGGATGATCTAAGAATTTTTTTTGGACACAGTAATCCTAAATTTATAATGACCGGTAGCTTCATCCTCGGAATTCAGATTATATTTTTACCTGAAAAAATGGTTATTCTTCTTTTGCAGTATTGATCATTGGCTCGTGCTTTAGGAAGATCTCAAAACATTTTAAATGACTTCATCGATCCATTTACATAAATTTTGATGTGATTATTTTACGATGATCTAACGGTAAATTCATACAAAAAGTGAATCTCTTGTGTGAAAGATACAAATCCTTTCCTATTTTCGTACCTTTATTATGCTTTATGAAAAAGTATTTCTTTTATCATGCATATGGTAGCCCAGGTGAAATGGATGTTATCACATATGGAGCATTTTCAGTGAAGCAAGGGCTGTTATGGACTTATGATCTTGCAGGTAGCTTACACTGGTCTCCTCCTCTTCTGTAATTCCTTTTGCTTTATATATATATATATATATAAAGCATTTCTTTTCCTAATTGCCATGTGTCTTCCTGACATGTAACCCATTTTCTTATGCTTCACAGGTTCGGCAGGACTTGTCTGGCCCAGACCTGATGTCTTACAAATATCACTACCCACCAATTCCTTTAATTTTCATCAAGACGTGGAGATGACTCCTTACCGACATGTCATTGTAGCAAATCCTGATCCCATAAAATCCAATATTATATGGCGACAGATCTACTTCTCCTTTCTGTAGCATGCCTGACAAAATGGTCAAATTCGAAGGCCTTCGTCTTTTTCGTCCGCTCGATCTTACCTACCAACCAAACTAGGGGACCAAAAAAGGACTTCAGATTCCTTTTCTTTCCGCGGTAGATCGCGTGGAATCGTGATCGGATTTTGACTCCTGAATCGGACAAGTGGCGGCTCATGCACTGAACCGAACCATCACCGACTGCCGAGCCGTTCTCCGGCAGCCGTGCCACCGTAGTATGATAGTATACTTCGAAGGATAAACTGCTCGCAATCAAGCCATCGATCCTTTTATTTCGTGCTTGCACTCCACCTTGTCCATTTAGCAGATGCACGCGTTATCAAGTCTGAGTTGATCAAGTATTTTGCATGCATAACATGGCTATATAAATATCATAGTATATGAAACATATATATAGGATAAAATATCTAAGTTATGATATGGCTTTCATTCACTTGTTCCTTGTTGCCTTTTCACTAGTGTAGTCGCTGAGAGTGTTAACAATAATTTAATTTTTATTTTACGTAAGATCTCGATATAACTCAGCATATAAACTTAGAGTATGTTGTCTATATGATTTGCTTTATTTGGATGAGCATTGTTCCTTATGAAGCCTTCTGCACAATATAATGAGTAGTTTTATTCTTGCATGCAAATCTAAAATTGTTTGAAATAATGCACAAAGTCGTCGCAAAATTTGTGTTTCATTTTCTTTATCTTACTCAGGTCTGGTCTTGAAGCAGCAGCATGTACTATGTAGGATGGTAGGGCAAGCAGCAGCAAAGATAATTAATTGGTCATTTCTCTATAGGATATGATATACCAAGCCACTTCCTAGCAGGTGGGTTCCATACGCTTCGCTTAGTGCC
The DNA here is from genome assembly GCA_021397845.1 of Areca catechu. Classification (NCBI taxonomy): domain Eukaryota; kingdom Viridiplantae; phylum Streptophyta; class Magnoliopsida; order Arecales; family Arecaceae; genus Areca; species Areca catechu. Next base: position 182,529,402 of record CM038052.1, read on the forward strand.
GGACCGGTCGGTTTGGTGCTCCAGCGGTTCAACGGTCTGGACCGGGTCGACACCGATCTGTCTCCTAGCCGGTCCACGCATCCCAAAAGTCCGAAACCATGTCCTCGCTGGCTGGCAGGCAGGCAGGCAGGCAGGCCGGCGCCCACATGGAAGGTCGTGAGGAGCTAACACCGTTATTTGGAAAAAGCTCAGGGCGAAATCCGTCATTTGACCCCCTCTTGAGTCTAAAAATCACGCTCTCTCCATGTTTCCGTTTGCAAATAATTCGCTCTCATTGACTCCGCCAAATTACGTTTCAAAAAAGTTAACGGCGTCATCATCAAGAAACTAAACCCTAATCAAAATCCACTTTTCACCAAATCCACCGTCAAGTCCATGGACCTCACAAAAAAAATTATAATACAGACGGCGAGAGATCCTCCACGCCAGTATTTACTTCACGTTACTCCCGCTGGACCGTTTAGATTTGTTTTTAAAATTTTCCATATAACGTTTAGAAGCCCCATTAAGATCCGATCCCAACCTCTAATTCTGACAAGCGACTCTATGGGCAGGATAAGAAAGAGTGGGGAGAAGAAAAGTTTTTCTCGTCTACGGAAGCTCCGTCACCTCCTTCACTGCGAGCCTTCGTTCCTAAAAAGAGGTTTCTTTCTATCTAAATGGTTTTCTCCACGCGGTGAGCGGCTCCGCGGCCATGGACGATGACCTCTTGGGCTTTTTCTGACTGGTGTTTCAGCTCGCTTTTGCTGTTAGGAAACGTCTAGAGAGCTCGAGATTTGGTTCGGATCGGGATCCGAAGGGGCGGGAGCGGAGGTGGAGTTGATCAGCTGAGAAAGTGAGGAGGTTTGCGTTTTCCTTTTTGATTCTTTTTGTTTCTGGTCTTGTTCTTGGTTTGGATTTTCGTTTTTAGATGTGCTCTTTTTTTTTTTTTTTTTTTTATGGATTTAGTGACTTGGTTTCTGTTTTTGAGCCATGTTATGGTTTTGCTGGAGCGGAATGGTATCCAGTGGTTTGAGTTTTTCAAAACAAAGGCGAAATGCCCGATTTTCTGGAGTTTTGGGTTTCAAATCTCGAGAAATTAACAAGTTCCGGTGTTTATTCTCGTCTTGAACTGATATAAGCTTGGTTAAATGCTTTCTTGCCCGCGTTTCTTGTTCTTGAGACGGGGAATGCAATGATTTCTTTGATCCATTAATTCATCGGAAGCTGGACAAGATCTTTTCTTTGGTAATTTTAATATCCTGAGTTTCATATTTCCACCCAAGTAATCGTGAGTTTTGATGAAGGTATTTCCTTTTGCTCGCTAGTCCGCCTAATCGCTAGTTCAAAGAATTTGGGTACTTTTCTTTCCCCAACTCCGTTTGCGCACTGTACTTTCTGTCTCTTTGCTTCTGCTATTTTACTTTCGATTTTGGTCGAGATCTAGCCTTGGATGTGAAAAAAGGTGGCATTCTTATGTTCTTGCATGCTTTCAGGGACTCTTGAGTTTGCTGATTTGTTGCTTTGCTGTCCATTCCTTATTCTTCATCCTGTCCCATTGAGGCTATAAGAAAAAACTTCGCCTTTCTCTTTGATTAGATCTCTTCCTACAATGATCTTTGAGGTGAAATGCTGTAGAAGCTAGGCTTGAAATCTTTCTTGGTGTTCCTTCTGTCACTTTGAACTGCCTAGCTTAAGTTGGTAAGAGGATCTCAAGCATCTGTTTTGGCTGAATCTTGAACCATGCCAGTGAATTCTGTTCTTTGATGCCAACTGCCTCAGTTCACACAATTTAATTCGTGTATGTTTTTACTATTAGTTTCATTTACCTTTAGAATGGGGCCTTTTGCTATGCTTTAGGCATTTTATCAGATTGAATCAATTTTAATTTGTCTTGTTCTGCTGGGCTTTCTTAAATGCTTCGCTTAATGGATTATTGTATTTTCTGGGCACTAGTGGAAGTAGTTGTTGTTACAGAATCTTATTTTGCATCATAGTCTACATGTCATGATCTTGATATGCTAGCATGCAAATCAATTTATCTGTTACAAACATATCATGCTTTTATGCAAGCTTGTTAATTGATGTAGAAGTCTTTACTCTTTAGCTTACCTACATTGTGGTATATTAACCCTAAGTTGGATGACAAGAATGTTTTACAGAAGTACCAGAAGGATTTGGTCCCTTATACTATGCTTAGTATAGTTTAAAGCAATTTTTGATTCTATAGTAATGTAGCAAATGCATGTGGCAGAGAACTACTAAATCTACTGTTTCAGAAGGATTGGAGCAAACTTGACAGGTATAAGAATAACTATTCAATGGTTAAACTGATGAACTTATGAAGCATCTTTACTGTCTTTGTTAATCTCTGCACTTTTGAAATTGCTTGGGTCAATGCTTGTGAGTCACATTTCTTGATATTTATTAATTGTCCTGAATTCATTTTTAAACTTTAAGGAATTCAAATCTTCAATCCGATATTTTTGTGTATCTGTCAGGACAACTCTTCAATTGCTTCTAATTTGAAAATTTTGAGGTAAAAAATATGTTCCTCCTTTATATTTACCGTAAAAATTTGGATTTACTTTGATTTTATCTTAAAACTTTGTCATCCCCAGTTAATTCTTTAATAGTTCTTTTTGTTGAGTTCTTTTATTTGACTGCTTTTCTTCCCTATCCTAATGACATCTTTAATGTTTAATCAATCTTAACATTGATCGTTTTGGTAGTAAGAATCACTCAACGTACACTATTAATCCTCAAAAACGATTGTCAGCAGCTCCTACTGTGCACTCTATTGCCCTTCAAAGAGGTCCAATATACCTGTCCAAACTCAATGTTGTCTGAATAATTTTTCTCTTAAAGTTTCCATCACACCTTGCTTTTGCTTCATCAAGGCTTTTTGTAGTGATGGGTCAAAAATGTCAGTAATGAATTTCCCAGTAATTCTGTAAATATCATGATATTTTAGGTATTCAAATGCTTTTGCTGAAGTGAAATAATTTATGTTCTCAACCAAAAAAGAAACATAATTAAGCTTGGTTGCTGCAGTAAATTGAACTTATATCCTTCCGAATTTGCTTATGTTAATGCCCTTTTCTTTTTCTCAAGCTTTGCTATTACCATGCTTGTGGGATCTCTCCATTTCAAAGTAGCTAAATTTGGTAGATAAAGTCCATTACAAATTCATGCTTTTATCCTTGACTTTGGTCCTACTTTAATGCAATGCAACAAACTTCTTATATCAAGTCCAATAATTGGAGCACAAAATCTTAAATTGCGACCAGATATATAAAACTATTAATTCCAATAATTTTGGTTCTCTACAAATCCATGATGCTTTTGATCACATTTGCAATTATATATGCTAAATTAGATTTTGATCATACTCCGGATCAGAGTATAAACCTGTAGTTGTTTTCTTTTGGATATAAGTACTGCTAAACTCTAATGTTCTGCATTTAATGTTGAAGAAGTCCTTTTATCTTTGCCATATTTATTTTGAGGGAAGAAGTAACCTGCAGAATCTTCTAGAAGTGTTTAAACCTATTGAAGAATAAGTTCACCTCACTTATTGGACTTGCTATTCCCTCCTCTTCACAAGCCTGGTTTTCTCCTCTATAATCTCCATTTCAATAGTCCATGTTTATTCAATAGCTCCAAGAGCTTTCAAATCAAAATGTTAATCAAACGCTAGAATGTCATGAAATAATGTTGAAGCGACCATTTTCTTAGATTTATCATTCAGTCAAAAATATACTATCAATACAGTGAAATATATGCCTATATAAGGAGCGGGGACATAGCTACTTCTTGCCAATTTGTCCAACTAAAGGCATTTTCTTTTCTGAGTTTTCAAGAACAGGGTCCTATTACTAATCTTTGTGGTCTCTAATCTAGAATGCTTGCAGATGGTGAACTCTTCAGATCGATTGAATTGATGAGCCTTGGTCCATTTGGTAAATGAGCTAAGGAATTTGTGTTGAAGCAAGGTTTTCATTCAGTCATCCGTTTAGGCCTCACATAATCACCATGCTACCAACACTTCTTTGAATTCAGTTGCAATTTTAAATATTTTTGGCTCACCAGAACCTCTGATCACTGGCTTGAAACTTATTATCTGTATCCATGCATGCTCCAATGATATGTTACATACAAAATCCTCCAGAAGATTAGTGTTCCGTTGTGCTCCCTTTATGTCTGAATGCTGGTTGACATTGGTCCTAAGATGGTCAGACTGTTGGGTTTCTCTGTTTGTCAATATGCTTTTCATCATATAATGTTATTGGATAATCTTGTGCTTCTGGCAAGGGCTTCTCATGGAGAACTTGTTTTATGCTTATTCACATGGGTTGCTTTTGGTACATGTAGGTTTTTACTTCTGGTCATCTCTCTCTCTCTGTCAGTACATTAAACTTTGAAAGCTATATTCGGTCATAGTCTTTTTTTATTTAGGTGGGAATATTAACATAAATTCCATTTGTATTTGACTAGGAAGAATTCTATCACCCAGAACCATCAAGTTTTACTGAAGATGAGCAATTATAAACTGGGTGTGGAAGTTATAAGTGCCCATGACCTCATGCCCAAGGATGGGCAGGGTTCTTCTAGTCCCTGTGTTGAGCTCCATTTTGATGGCCAGAAGTTCCGTACCACCATCAAGGAAAAAGACCTCAACCCTGTCTGGAATGAGCGGTTCTACTTCAACATCTCTGATCCTGGTTCTCTCCCTGATCTTGTGCTCGAAGCTTGGGTTTACAATATCAACAAAGCCACGCATTCCAGGTCCTGCCTTGGCAAAGTCCGGATTGCTGGTACCACTTTTGTCTCCTTTTCTGATGCTGTAGTCATGCACTATCCATTGGAAAAACGTGGAATATTTTCACGCGTGAAGGGAGAGCTTGGCCTCAAAGTGTTCCTTACCGATGACCCCTCAGTAAAACCTTCCAACCCACTTCCAACCATTGATCCTTTCCCAAATAATCCTCCTCCAAGTCAAATGCATCAGATGCCTGCCCAGGTCCTAAATCCAAACCCAAATCCACCTCCAGGACAAAAGCCCGAGTCAAGACGCACCTTCCACAGTATCCCGAAAGAGGAACACCAGCACCATGCCGCAGCTCCGGTTAGTGAACCGGTAAGGTATGTGGCTGAGCCGATGAAACCTGAGCCCCCACCCGCGAGAATTGTCAGGATGTACTCATCGGCATCGTCACAGCAACCAGTGGACTACGCACTCAAAGAAACAAGCCCATTCCTTGGTGGGGGACAGATTGTTGGAGGCAGGGTCATCCGTGCAGAGAAGCCAGCTAGTACATATGATCTTGTGGAGCAAATGCAGTACCTCTTCGTGCGTGTGGTCAAGGCACGAGATTTACCAGCCATGGATGTCAGTGGGAGTCTTGATCCTTACGTCGAGGTGAGAATTGGGAACTACAGAGGGAGAACGAAGCACTTCGAGAAGAAGCAGAACCCAGAATGGAATGAAGTGTTTGCTTTCTCCCGAGATCGGATGCAGTCATCGGTACTTGAAGTTGTAGTCAAAGACAAAGATCTTGTCAAGGATGATTTTGTCGGACTCGTTCACTTCGATTTAAACGATGTCCCAACACGTGTCCCACCAGACAGCCCACTGGCTCCAGAGTGGTACCGGCTCGAGGACAAGAAGGGTGATAAGAAGACAAAAGGTGAATTGATGCTTGCAGTTTGGATCGGCACCCAAGCCGATGAGGCATTTCCTGATGCATGGCACTCAGATGCAGCAGTGCGTGTCGATACCTCTGCTGTTAGCTCTCACCTACGGTCGAAAGTCTACCACGGACCCAGGCTGTGGTACGTTCGTGTCAATATTATCGAGGCTCAAGATATTGTAATAGCTGACAGAAGTCGCTTCCCGGATGTGTATGTGAAGGCACGAATAGGAAATCAATTTTTGAGGACGAAGATAGTTCAAGCAAGGACATTCAACCCTCTCTGGAACGAAGACTTCATGTTTGTGGCGGCTGAACCATTCGAGGACCACCTCATCCTGTCCGTGGAAGACCGAGTGGGACCGAACAAAGATGAAGTGATCGGCCGTGTTATGATACCATTGGGATCTATAGAGAAACGAGCTGATGATAGGATGATCCACAGTCGGTGGTTCAGCCTTGAAAAGCCGGTTGCAGTTGATGTGGACCAGATGAAGAAGGAGAAGTTTTCTAGCCGGATTCATCTCCGTGCCTGTCTGGATGGAGGTTATCATGTTCTTGATGAGTCTACCCACTACAGCAGTGACCTGAGACCGACGGCAAAGCAACTGTGGAAGCCATCGATTGGGTTGCTGGAACTCGGCATCCTTAATGCCGAGGGGCTTCATCCTATGAAAACACGAGATGATGGAAAGGGAGCATCGGATACATACTGTGTAGCCAAATATGGTCAGAAGTGGGTACGCACGCGCACCATCATCGACAGCCTGAGCCCGAAATACAATGAACAATATACATGGGAAGTCTATGATCCAGCAACGGTCCTAACCGTTGGTGTGTTTGACAATTGCCAGATTGGTGAGAAGGGTCCTCCTAAAGATGCTAAGATCGGCAAGGTTCGCATTCGTCTATCCACCCTTGAGACAGGACGCGTGTACACTCACTCGTATCCGCTTCTGGTTCTCCACCCTTCAGGTGTCAAGAAGATGGGCGAACTCCACCTTGCAATACGGTTCTCATCCGCATCATTGATCAATATGATGCATACTTACTCGAGGCCTCTGCTACCGAAGATGCACTACATACGCCCGCTAACCGTGATGCAGCTCGATATGCTACGCCACCAAGCAGTGCAGATCGTGGCTGCGAGGCTGAGCAGGATGGAGCCACCCCTTGGAAAGGAAGTCGTGGAGTATTTGTCTGATGTTGATGCTCACTTGTGGAGCATGCGCCGAAGCAAAGCAAATTTCTTCAGGCTCATGTCCGTCTTCTCGGGCTTGTTTGCAGCGGGGAAATGGTTTGGAAATGTGTGCGCATGGAGGAACCCTATCACGACCGTATTGGTTCACATTCTGTTCTTGATGCTCGTGTGCTTCCCGGAGCTTATACTTCCTACCATATTTCTGTATATGTTCCTCATAGGGTTGTGGAACTACCGGTATCGTCCACGCTATCCTCCACACATGAACACAAAGATCTCTCATGCGGAGGCCGTGCACCCGGACGAGCTTGATGAGGAGTTCGACACATTTCCTACCAGCCGGAGTGCAGAACTGGTGCGGATGAGGTATGATAGACTGAGGAGCGTTGCAGGGAGGATACAGACCGTGGTGGGTGATGTGGCGACTCAGGGGGAGCGTATCCAGGCACTGCTCAGCTGGAGAGACCCAAGGGCCACTGCAATCTTTGTGTTCTTCTGCCTGATAGCGGCACTCGTGCTGTACGTGACACCACTTCAGGTTCTTGCTGTTCTTGCAGGCTTTTATGTCATGAGGCATCCCAGGTTCCGGCACAGGATGCCGTCTGCGCCGATAAACTTCTTCCGGCGTCTCCCAGCAAGGACGGATAGCATGCTGTAAATGGTGGACAAAATGGTTGGATTGCTGGTCTTGTTTCCATTACTTTAGCTTGTTGATCGTAATTTACTTACCGCTATTTCTTTTGAACCTGTTGTTAGTTTTAGCAGTCGAAGATGAACCTGTAGCAATAGCTTAAGAGCAGAAATAAATTGTTCGAAACTTTTGTGGCATCGGCGCGCAGGTTTTGCTTGTCAGCCAGATCATTCTGGGTTTAACATAATATTTCAACAGGTTTACGTTTTCCAGTTGCTTGAGTTAGTATTTTTGTCGATTGGACATGAGTTGGTACGTTTGCTGCTTTTTTTTTTTTTATTTGAACTTTAGTTGATACGATTGGACATGAGTTTGATACGTTTGCTTTCTTATTATATCGACAAACCTCAACTATGATGATCGAGGCCTATTGAAAAATCTAGTTTCCTGAAAGGTAATACATAAGAAGGAAAGCAAGCTGCCCTTATTTTGACATATAAACATCAGTGCATAATTGAAATGGTCTGTATTGATGGTTCTTGCTGCAACGTTTGGAGCATGTTTCTTAGACAACTAAAGTTCACGGAGTATGTTTTTGTAGAAGCCTAGAGAGGGAGTTTCTGCAGCGTAGGGAGAACTTTAATCGAAATCTGAGATATCGGTTAAGGGTTGAACCAACCTAACTTTTTAATTCCACGGAACATAAGTGTTCCGATTTTTTCATAAGAGAGCCTTTGTGCACCGCGTGTGGCGCAGGAAATCCAGAGTGGCCATACCATTTTTTTTTATTAGTCCACGTCGATCCTACACGGCTTGATAGGACAGGATGGAAGTCCATATTTCTGGGATTATATTATTTGAGCATCGCCGGCTTGATGGGACATGATGGAAGTCCGTATTTCTGGGATTACATTATTTGAGCATCGCCGTGTCTGCAGTCAATTCAAACATGAAAATTCATCTTTTTGCCTTCCTATTTTTCGGAAGACGGTACGTGCTTCTGATCTGAAAGCGGTTCTTCTTCTTCTTCTGCAAATAAAAAAAAAACTTAGAAGCAAAGCGACATCCCAGAGTTCTTTCCATTATTTTTGCCTATCCATCAATATCAGAGCGAAACCTCCCATTTTTTCTTTATTTTTTGATTTTTTTTTTTCTCTTTGGTGGTCGAGTAGCCACTGGTGAGCCGAAAGCGTTTCTGCTTTTTCTGTAATGGAAAAAAAAGAAGGGGTTAGTACACCTCCAAAGTGTTCTCCATTTTCATGTTTTTACTCTTCTCTTTAGTGGTCAGTAGCCACTAGTGAGCTGGAAGTTCTCGAGCATACCACGAAAGATACATCTTCAAAATCTTGACTCAATAGAGAAAAGTGGTTTCATCTTTCAACACAAACGGTAAACACAAAAATACTGCAAGAAGAAAATACAGATGAAGGAAGAAAATACTACACTTGCTGTTTATTCAAGAAAGGATGACATCCTCTTAAGATCCCTCCCGAAGAAAACTATAGAACCAAAAATAGGTAAGGAAATTATATATTTTAATATAATTTTTTAAAATTTATCTTTATAGAAGGATATCACGATATATTCTTAAAAATATTAAGTCTTCATAGTATAAAATTATGATACCATGCATAGATTTATGACACCATAGTTCAGAATTTACAACATCCAAGTTCAAAAACTACGATATCCTAGTTAAATAACTACAACACCCATGCAGAAAATGTAAAATAAAATTTATAACCCTCTCAACATGTAATATATGTCATCCGTGGCTTAATTTATAACTCCCAGAATGTCAAAAATTGTCACGGATGTTATAAAATTAATCAAAATGGTCGAAACTGTATTACGACATCCTAATTTAAAACCTACGGCACCCTACTTAAAATACTACAACATCCATGCAGAAAATATAAAATTAAAATTTTTAATCTCTTCTACCTATAATATATGTCATATGTGGATTGGTTTATGACTTCCAGAGTGTCATAAAATTGTCACGAATGCTATAAGATTATTCAAGATGGCCGAAATAATTTTACAACACCCCAATTTAAAAACTATAATACTCTTGTTAAAAAACTACAACACTTATGCAGAAATTGTAAAATAAAAATTTGTAACCCATTCTACCTGTAATACATGTCATCCGTGACTTGATTTATGATTTCCAAAGTGCCAAAAATTGTCACAAATTTTATAAGATTAATCAAAATGACCAAAACAGTATTATGATATCCCAGTATAAAAACTACGATACGCTAGTTAAAAACTACGACACCTTTACATAGAATATAAAATATAAGTTTCTAACTCCTTGTACATGCAACACATGTCATCCATGGCTTGGTTTATGACTCCCGGATTGTCATAAAATTATCACGGATGCTATAAGATTACTCAAAATGATCGAAACAATATTATGACATCCTAGTATAAAAATTATGACATCCTAATTAAAAAACTACGATACCCTTGTTGAAAATGTAAAATCAAAGTTTCCAACATCTTCTGCCTATAATACATGTCATATGTGATCTGAATTAAAACTCTTACAATCTCATGATAACATCCCTGTCATAACAAGCTTGTGTGAAAAGAATCAAGAGTAATTAAGTTTGAAACAGGATTGTAACATCCTAGTTCATGATTCATGATATCCTACTTCAAATATTATGATACTCTATACATTTTATGCCGGGATGGCTTACATTTTTTATAATAGTTAGTTAGAATTTATTGTTTAATAACTTATATGTATTTTTTATTTATGTTTCAGGTGCTCTTGTAATAGTTCGACTGCCTAGAGTGAAGGCTTCGTAACTGTTTAAAAAACATTGCAAGCTAGCAGTATACGTTGAAAAAGTGTGGAAGATGAATTTTTCTAGTCTTGATTTAGAAATCATTCAGAAGACTCCATTCGGTATGTTCGTCGACATGCAGCCATTTATAGTCAACAGAGGACTCCTAGCTGAAATTATTAGATATTACCAGAGAGGTGACAAGTTTATTTTTTGTAGCAAGGAACTTACATTCAGCATCGAAGATGTGGCCCTGATTTTAGGTCGGGCATGCCATGGAAACAAGATTATAGTGGAAGGCCAAGATAAAAAGGGAAGGTTATTCGAAGATTTGGTAAGGAATTAAATCTTCAGAATAAAGGGATGCAGAAGTTGATAGCGCAACTTCATTCATTAAACATACAAGAAGATATCGAGGACACTGTAAGACTTTAGATCATATACATGTTTGCACTATTCTTATCTCCAAAATCAAGTAAGCTTGTCCAGGATATATCATTCCTTGGATGATTTATCTTAGCTGGGACAAATCAACTGGGCTTTCGCAATAAAGAAGTTTATTGTTATGGCTCCCCCAAATGTTGCTTGTTGCTTGAGTTTGAGGAGCCAGTCTAAACCAAGAGAAGTGACAAGGATAGGAGGCAGCCTATCTTGTATAGATGTTCAGTTGCTCTGGTGATAAGGATCATTAATATGCAGCAAAAGTATAATTACATTTATTTTAAATCCTCTATATATTTAAAGTACATGATTATTATATACATGTTTAGTTTCTCGAGCATAGCACCTTAAGAGTCCCAGCATATTCAAATAAGCTATCTAAGCTATTAAAGTGGTATGACAGCATTTGAAGATATAGAATGTTCAGCTTGCAAACTTACAGTCTCATGAGTTGGTAAGATGATCCATTATTTCATAAACATAATGAACAAAATATCATTATCATTAATATAAAGTTATTTTGTTATTGTCCTTGGCTTGCAGGTGGAGGGAGCTATTGAGCCTATGATAACGGAACGATGGCTTATCATTAAAGAAACATTAGCATTCCCGGAACTCAAAAATCGTTTTGCAAGCTGTGCACAGTTGAAGAATGAAGTAGAAGATATAAAGAAGATGCTTGCCATAGTTGAAACCCTCCATAGTTCATTGATAAAAAAAGATAGCAATACTAATAAAGAATGACACAAAGGAACGGAGGGAGATGATATTGAGGATAAGTGGAAGTCATGGGGTACGATCAACCTATGATAGAGAAAAAAGTTTATGACATTCCTGTGACTGAGGTTGAACATAGGATAGAGAAAAATTGAAGAATATCCCTGTGAGTGAGGATGTTGTGGGGGAGCAAGAAAAATCTTTGATTGCTTCACTTATCAAGAGGGTGAAAAACCAACCTAGGTTACGGAAGGCCTCACAAATAATAGTAGATTTTGCTTTTAAAATATGTCAATCCAAAAAAAAGATGAAGATAGTGCGCACATCTCAGTCTGATGAATCAAATTTAAATCTTCAACTTGAAAATGATAAAAATTTGATCAAAACCTTTTTGAAAGAAAAGATCAACTCATAAGTTATATTTATTTTTTTTATTATGTATGCTACTTTTTGGTAAAAAATGTATAATATCCTTTATATTTATTAATTTTAGAGAAGTCATTTATACTAATAAATTTGGAAGCACTATTACAAGGAAAAATATTTTGATCTGCTAAACAATGAAATGATTGTTGATGATATAAGTAATGGAGTATTACTTTATTTTATTCTTTTTCTTTATGTATGTTACGATATATTTTTAATAATTCTTATTTTGGTTTTCAGAATTGTATAAAATCATGTTACTTATAATTAATCAGTTTATATTGCATTGCTAGATAATTGATATTGGATAAAAGTTCATTATAAATAACTGGATAGAGCATCGGGTAGATATCATAAATATATAATTGCATTTGTAATGACCTCCGGCATATGCCTGATATCAGTATCATCGTTTCAAGAACTTGCTGGAACAGCCGGGACTATGATATTTAATGGAGTCAATGATCAAGATAAAAAGAAATTTTGGTTTCTTTTCACCATCATCAACTCAGATAATTTTTACCGGCACCTGGTTATGATCGACATTGAAACAAAAATATTGATGCATCTGAATTTAATAAAACGAATTCCAGGTATAAAACGAATGCAAGAAAGTGGCACAAGATACTCAGGCCAATGTTTTATATATTCTGTGACAATGCTGAGGTGAAAAATTGATCAATGCTAGAGATTGATGAATGCCCTTCCCAACCTGCAGGATCACTAGACTACAATTGTATTGCTTGAAATACATAAAATTTCTTACTCGCAGGGATAAGCCTAATAGTTGATATTTTATAGAAAAAGATATGAGTATCTATCGGTGCTAATTAGCAGCAAGATTATTGAGAGCCTGAATCAAAAGATTGATAGAGCTGTTAAAATTTAGCATGTAAAAGCAAACTTTGTTTAATATACTTATTCTCTTCGGTTCATGCACTTTTATAATATGTTACAGAAATTTATAAGCCAATTGATATTTATATTTTAAATATCATTTTCAAAGAAAAATTCTGTAATTCATTCAAACAGTAATGTTTTAATTATCATTTTCTTATTATATAAAGTTTTTGTATTTTTGATGTTATGTTTACTTCCGAATGTCAAATTTCTTTATTGATGTGATGATGTTATAAAGAAATATTATGTTTCTTGACAGGGTATCATAGTTTCCAATTGAATGTCATAACTATAGATCTAAGGGTCATAACCATATTTCAATATTTACTTAAACTTTATTTATTAGAAGCCTATCATGACATTGTAAGAGTTTTAATTCAAACCATAGGTGACATGTATTACAGACAGAAGAAGTTAGAAACTTTGATTTTACATTTTCTACAAGGGTATCATAGTTTTTAAACTATGATATCGTAATACTATTTCGACCAATTTGAATAATCTTCTAGTATTTGTGATAATTTTTGATACTTTGGGAGTCATAAACCAAGCAACGGATGACATGTATTACAGGTAGAAGAGGTTAAAATATTTTATTTTATATTTTCTACAAGGGTGTCATAGTTTTTTAACTAAGGTATCATAGTTTTTAAATTGGGATGTCGTAATACTGTTTCCATCAATTTAAGTAATTTTCTAGCATTCATGGCAATTTTTAGTACTCTGAGAGTCATAAACCAAGCAACGGATGATATGTATTACAGGTAGAAGGGGTTAGAATATTTTATTTTATATTTTTTACAAGGGTATCGTAGTTTTTTAACTAGGATCGTAGTTTTTGAATTTGGATATCGTAATACTGTTTCAGCTATTTGATTAATCTCATAGCATTCGTGGCATATTTTTATACTATTGGAGTCACAAACCAAGCCATGAATGACATGTATTATAGGTAGGGGGTTAGAAATTTTATTTTATATTTTGTGAATGGGTGTATAGTTTTTTAACTAAGGTATCGTAGTTTTTAAACTTGGATGTCGTAATACTATTTCGGGATATTTGATTAATCTTACAGCATCCGTGATAATTTTTGATACTCTGGGAGTCATAAACCAAGCTATGAATAACATGTATTATAGGTAGAAGGGATTATAAACTTTTATTTTATATTTTTTATATGGATATTATAGTTTTTGAATTGGAATGTCATAATACTGTTTCGGCTAATTTGAGTAATCTTCTAGCATCCGTGATATTTTTTGACACTTTGGAAGTCATAAACCAAGCCACCGATAACATGTATTACAGGTAGAAGTGGTTAAATTCTTTTTTTATATTTTATGCATGGATGTTGTAGTTTTTTTAACTGGATATCATAATTTTTAAACTAGGGTGTTGTATTACAGTTTCAGTCTATATGAGTAATATTCTAGCATCCATGATAATTTTTGACAATCTGGGAGTCATCTACTAAGCAACGAATGACATGTATTACAGGTAGAAGGGTTATAAACTTTGATTTTATATTTTTTACGGGGATGTCATAGTTTTCTAACTAGGATATTGTAGTTTATGAACTTGGATGTCATAATACTATTTCGGACTATTTAATAAATCTTATAGCATCCATGGTAATTTTTGATACTCTGAAAGTTATAAACCAAGTCATCGATGATATGTATTATTGGTAAAAGGGGTTATAAAGTTTTATTTTATATTTTGTGCATGGATATCGTAGTTTTTTAACTAGGATGTCATAGTTTTTATACTGGGATATCGTAATATTGTTTTGGCCATTTTGAGTAATCTTATAGTATATGTGACAATTTTATGATACTTTGGAAGTCGTTATTTAGAACATAGATAATGGAAAGTCATGTTAGGAGCAGTTATTTACTTTACTTTCTTGTTTCATGCTAGGGTATTCTAATTTTGTAAATGGTTGTCATCCATTATATCAAGAGGTATCATAATTCTATTATCCCTGTTTTAGTCTTTGGACACTTAATGTAGTACTGAAATTCATATTTGAAATAAATAGATTCTATCACATGTACAATACGTCATGTTTTAAATTTCTCCGGATAATATAAATATCCACAGGACTGTACAAAAATTGAGTATTTTATATCCTCTCATGTATTAGTTAACTACATACATAAGCATCAAATTCGTCTAAAAAATGATTGGAAGATGTATAGTGGGTTCAACTACTTGTTCTGGTACTTTCACTATATTATGGAAAGTCTGCCTCTTGCTTGTACTACCTCTTCTTTCATTTTGCATAGGAGTGTCAACGGAAGTCTTATCTATATTTTTTCTTGATTTCGTTGACTTCGTCTCGACTCCACTCTTAATTCTATCTCTTTGGATGATATTTTGTAGTAAGTTGGTCATGATCTTGGATTAGAAGTTGTATACTTTGCTTAGCTACATAGTTAACATCTACATCTCTTTTGAATAATGTTGTAAGATCTTCCATCACTAAATTAAATGCATCTCCAAGCATGGAGGCTATCTCTGCAAGCTTCCTCATCCAATGACTCATCAAAGCTATGATCAATAAAATATAACATTTGTATTAGGATTTCATGACTTATGATAGGTTATGTAAACATAACATAAGATATCTGAATTTAAATAATTCTTTGACTATGTACCGTGATTTTCGTGTGCTTTTATCACAAAATTGAGTATTGCATTTGAAATTGTCAAATTGATATTTCATGTCCTTGCACCATCTATTCAAGAAGTACTTATCTGGGATACGAAATACGTCGCTTTGATGAAGAACCAATAAGGCATGCTTACACATGTAACCCTTGTACTAAAAGATCCACACTGACATTGAACATTCTTCAATATTTTATCATATAAAACTATATAATTTTCTTATAATCTCCTTCATTTATTCAACTTCAATTCTTTAAAATGATTTAACAAAATATACATCATAGTTGTCAACTTCTTTAACTAATTTAGTATTTGATGCAGTCATTTCAAAGATCTCATTCTGAAATTTTTTGAAGATGCGCCTTATATATTTTTCTACTGCTTATCTCTCAAAATGATAGGATGTCTTTAGAAAAGTATTTATTTGCAACATTTATTGTCTTCCTCATTTTCTGCTTCATATCTTTTCTCTAAGGCATCTTCGTACTTATCGATGAATTCCTTGAGTATAGTCTTCAAGTTTATAAACCCATCAAAGAAGTGATTGGTGCTCTCACTCCTTTGTGAAGTTGACATCCTTGTTCATAAATATTAAAAAAATAGAAGCATTAAAGATACAAAGTTTATTGAAAATTTATAAATATGAACATTAATCAATCATAATGACTTACAAACTTGTAAAAAATATATTCTTTAGACAAATTGGAACCCATTTATCCTGATATTTATAAATATCATTTAACCAATATAGCCTTACATTTTTCATATTTTTCATTAAATATGCCCACATTTTCTTGAAAGATACTATGGTAACTGAATCATATATCTCCTCTTTAAACTCGACTATAAATTTGGGATTGCAGTATAAATATGGCCAATCTTTTCAGGAATCTTTTTCAATATATGCCAAAGATAGCATCTATGTGTGCATTAGAAATAACATTCCTAACAGCAGCCTCAATTGTCTTATCTTGATCAGTTATGATGGCATTAGATGGTTGACCACCATTTGCATCCAGCCATGATTGGCATACCCATTTAAATATCTTAGTCCTCTCATTTGATAACAATACGCAACTAAGCAATGTGGATTATCCATGATGGTTGACTCTGACAAATGGACAAAAAGTCATTTGATATGTATTTATCAAATAGGTTGAGTCAAATATCAGTATATTACTAAAGTAAGTGCTTGCTAATCTTGACCTAAGATGGATCCAGAAGATAGACCAGAGTTATCCATTATCATTCAGGTCCAAAGTATAGAAAAAATTGGATTTTTATTTGCATTTGTGTGAAATGGATTACCATTGACCGTGCATCTCCTTCTTTCAGCTGACTCTGACATTCTTGACAGATGAAATTATGAGCATCATTATCTATGAAATTTAATTATCTTCTACCCCCTTTTCTTCTAGCCATAGCAGAGTATATTTGACTTGTGAGAATATTCACGGTATGTAAATTACTGATCTCTGTCATTTCTGATGTGCTGATCTTTCTATGGGATCGTAGATAACCAGTTGATGATATGGACAGCTCATGGTTATGTTCTAGAAAAATATCATCTAATATTTACTTACCATTTTTAGAATTTAGTCTTGCTTTTATCAAAGCCTTACAATCAATTTTGCTAGCATCCTTAAAATTCATGAAGTTATCATTTTTCTAGATTTTCTTTGCCTCCAACATGCCAAGTGCTTGAAGCATATTTTTTTATTATTGTTGGACCTAATATACACTATTGTGATTCCAAAACCTACTCTTCTTGCATCTTTATTATAGAAATTATATACATCATTTGCAAAATTGAATTCTATTCTAATTTCAAGATCAACAGACTTGTTCTCTGCATTCGGGGTGATAGAAGAAGGTGCATTCTTGTGAATAATTCTAGCAACCCATCCAAATGATCATCTTCGATTTTTTCTAGATTTCTAATTTCAATGCCATATATAGAAATATTTATAAAAAAAGTTATAAATATTGATATACATAGTTTTAGATGACATTTTATCTATAGCATAATAAATAATATATGATGCATTGGATAGAATATGACATGACAGTGTGATGATACGGGTATGGAACCAAATATTTCTAAAAAAAGATATTTGAACTTATAACATCCTGGTTTAGAAATTATGATATCCTAGTTAAAAGATTATGATACCCGATCATAAGACATAAAACTAGATATATTAACCCCTCATACCAGGAAAATCTATCACTTGTGGACTGAGTAATGACTCGTAGATATCATAACATGCTACGGATGCTAAAGGATCATAAATATATACTGAAACAGTATTACGACATCCCAGTTCAAAACTACAACATCCTAGTTAAAAAACTACGACAACCCTATACAAAAACATAAACCGAATATTTTGATCCTCCGTAATAAAAGTATTTCAGTATGCATTGCTGATATATGACACCCACATTGTAATAAAATGCTTCTGAGAAAATTTTAGTATCAAAAACTTTGAAACATGAATAACTCGGTACAAAACAATAAATGAATGCTTTTATCCGCCGTAATAGGACATTTCAATCGTGCATTGGCTTAAATAAGATTGTCATATTGTGATAAAAAGATCGTGAGAAAAAATATTTCTAAAAAAAGAGTTTTTAAGGAATGACATTCTAGTTCTGAAATTATAATACCCTACTTAAAAGATTATGACACCTGATCATAAAACATAAAACTAAATATATTAACCCCTATTACCAAGAGAACCTATCACTTGTGAACTGAGTTATGACTCCTAGGATGTTATAATATGCTACGGATGCTAAAGGATGACAATAATATGCTGAAACAGTATTATGATATCCCGGTTCAAAAATTACGATATCCTAGTTATAAAACTACAACATCCATACAGAAAACATGAAACTATATTTATTATCTCCTCCTATCAGGAATACCTATCACCTGTGGACTGAGTTATGACTTCCAGAGTGTCATAAAATTTTATGGATACTAAAGGAGTATTATATGGTTTCTTACATCATTAACTGTCTAACTACCAAAATAGTTGATGTAATAAAGGAACTGTAAAAAGAAAACTAAATAAGATTCTATGAAGACTTGATTTACTTCCTGATAGAGATGATATTTTGTCTTGAAATTATAGAAGAAGTCTTCGGTGGCTTATTCCAATCTTGGACCAAAATAGAGTACTTTTTCAAAGCGAGGAAAAAGCTTGTATTAATATTCAAAAGTTGATTTCTACAACAGGACTCTCAGAGCACATTTCAGAGCAAGGAAGATTCTTCCTCAATCTTTGACTGATTTCTTGGACCAAAGCCAGAACATGTTTCAGACTAAAACATCTAGAAGTACTTGGAACAATGTTTTAGATTCACCAAAATCCTAGCAAAATGGCGGGGAAAATAGGCTAGAGAGAGGATATTTTGGTCTGCACAATAAATTCAAACAAAAGTTGAATGATAATTAATGAATGTCACGCTCAACTTTTAACCTGTTATACCTGCCAGTGATATGGACTCCCATCCTATCCTGTCAAGCTAGTTAGATCGACATGGACCAATAAGAAATAGCAATGCGGGCCACATTGGATTTCATTCACCGCACGCGGTGCACAAAGACTTTTTTTTTTCATAAAATGGGATGTCAATCCATTCCATATCAACATTTGGAATAAGGAATGTTCTAAAACATCCATTCTAATTGAGATGATGAGGAAACGATCCTGCTTTGTTATATGAGATGATACCTATGGATAACAAAATATGACCCGACCTGTCATGTCAATCTAATCCGTATTTGATCCAACTTAGATAAGTTTGAATTTAAACTAAACAAGTTTGGATCATAAACATGTTAACCTGTTTAATTCATTTAATATTTGGATCGGGTTTAAGTTTTAAGAAATGATCCGTTTAGTCGATTTAACCTGATTAAATTTGATTGGATCTGGACAATTCAAATGGATTAGATTTGAGCTGGGATTGATGAGCTATTAAAATCAAATCTCTTACTCAAAAATTCACCATGACACTCGTGTTTTTTTATTTATTTTTATTTTTTTCTCGATTCCCGTGATATGGTCCCATCATCCAGTGTCCACTCTGATTAAAAGTTAAAACCTTTGCCATTAGGAATTAGGTTTTTCTTCCCCTTCCCGTTCCTTCATCGTCGATAATGGCAAGCAAATTCCAAACCGAGCTTCATCTGGAGATTTAAATCCTTACCTACAACAACCATTTATCTTCCCTTCCTATCATTTTTCTAGACCATCACAACCACTGTTCCAACCTCAAATCCAATAGCAATGGCTATTTCATTTGGAGCTTCATTCAAAGGCTCGATCACCATCACGGCCACTTCATCCGGAGCTTCATCCAAAGATCCGACCACCACATCCTCCTTGTCAATACTAATGCCGGCTCACCATGTCATTGTCCACGATCATCAATCGAGGTCATCCTTTTCATCTCCAAGATACGGCGACGAGGGTGAAAGGTCAAGGAAAAAGCTAGAGAGGTGATGAGGGCTAAAAAGCATATCAAGCCTAGACTGGACTAAGAGCAAGGTCAAAGACCTCAAGGCAGCCAGAGCCAAAGAAGTTGGTGAGGGCAAAGACCAAAAATATCAAGTATTTCTTCTCTAGGTTTTTATTTTTATTTTTTAAAAAAAATAAATCGTAAACGGATCCTAAGCAAGATGGGTCACTGTTGATTTTTTTATACTAAATTATAAACAAATAATTTATTTATTAAACAAGATAAACTTAAATTTTAGAATTTAAGATTTTTCCGATCCAAACCATTTATATCCGATCCAATCACCATCCCTAATTGTACACCATCCCGGTACGACTTTTAATCCTTGGAACCAACTTTGTTTTTTCTTCTCTTCGTTAATTCTTGAGTCTATGAATGTAGATTGCCCCGTGAATAGCCCATTAAGATCTTCGGTGCCTTCACCATTCAGGGTTCCTTCCAGACCTGGATTTAAATCTCATAAGACAGTAATTCACGAAGACATAACCATTACAGATTTTATAAATCAAATGCAGCTACAATTCTTATTTACCAGCAACTGAAAAATTTTATTAAATACAAACCAAACACTAAAAACATGGTTGCAAATTCAGCAACCATAACCGCATATAACCCAATTACATATGTGTCCAAACTGCATCCAAAAACATGTTTCATAAAATCTACGAATTTCCAAACTGCAGGTATTCAAACATGCACTTGTTGAAATCTCGATGGATTTCCAACTCTCAGTTTATTAAAAAGTCTTTCCACAATCTCTACATAGAAAATACATCCTGTTTCTTAAACTAATCAAATTAAGTAGAAAAAAAAGGTATTATGTAACCATTTTTTTTTTTTTTCCTAATTAACAAAGTTCTTGCACACATCAGACGCTACACATGCACAGACATGCAAGCAAACAGGACAGGAAACCGAGACCAATTTATGTTGACAGGCTCAGGAGCTTTAAAAACAGATGTTCTGCCAACAATAAGATCTACAAAAGTTATCACAGTTCAAGGCAATAATAACAGCAAGAAAGTCGTTCTTATAATAACAAAACACATGTTTCAGCATCGCTAAAACAGAACACAATTTTACTAATTGGAATATGACAGTTCCCCAACTGCAAAAATATGTTAGTACAAAATGTGAACATGGGAGTGAGGCAAAAGCCACAGATGGTCCTAGTCTCCCCAAAAGCCACCGTCACCAGCACTGAAACATGCACACGAACTGCATCTTTTATATCTATATCTAAATAAAAGCTACCCACGAGTCAAATCAATATCAATGTGGGTGTTCCTCATGTCCATTTGCCTTGAACCAGGCCAACCTCCCATCACTGAAGGAGGGGTCAAATTTTGGCTAAGCACCGCACCGGTTGGTATACTTTGTAGCTTATCACCCACTGGATGTTCTGACTCATGGCCTGATTCCTGACCAGTTTTTGTTTGGTTCTTTGTTTTTGAGCCACCATAAATAAAACTTCCAACTATCACCTGCAAAAAGCCACCAGTAAATGGATAGAGCATTAATAAGCAATACACAAATGAGCACACAAGGCAAGGTCTCCCAATTTGGTTGTTGCTGTCATTTATCCCTATGCACCAACAGCAAATCTGAAAGAGTCAAACAACAATATTCCCAATTTTTAAGATTCAACTCACTAGGAATCCTACAAAACCAAGAGGACTAGCAACTTGGAAAACTCATGAGCCCGTAAGAAAAAAGAAATAAATACATTTTTTAATTTTTTTATAAGGAAATTGAAACACCTTTAGCTTGAAAACATTAAAATACACAAAAACTAAAAGAAAAGGTCCATATTGCAGGCATCAGACCAGCAACCATCAACAGAACTCCTTTGTTCTATGCATGCAAAAATTGTTTCTGATAAGAGACAAGAAAACAGAGATCTTATGGACCTTCCTAGTGGCTGCAAACCCAGAAAAGTCCCACCTAAGAACACAAGTTGATTTAAGAGAAATCTGAATTAACCCACATTTAATTCAGGTTTCTAGAAACTGATTTAATCTGGTTCTGGGTTGGATCACAGGGTTGGCAAATCACATACCACATCACACCTAAGAAGAATCCTCTCATAGAGTATTAATTAACTGCAAACATTTACATTGCATATTCACGTTAACACTATCGCACTTCCCCAGCATCCATTTATGCTTGTGCTCTAATTAGTTCTGAAGGAAACAATATTTCCAGGTTAAGCGGCCAACTTTGGAGGACTGATGGTACATGGTGCTCAAATAAAATTGTTTGAGTACTTTACAAAGATAACAATTCTGTCCATTGTCTTAAGGCTTCAGTTATCTGATATAGGACAACCTTAAAACAAGTATTTTTTTTTATGAGATTTTACTTAAGGCATCAAATTCAATTCAGATATAAGCTTGGGCTTATGAACATAACCCCATTGACAGAAGAAGACTACCAAGAATACTCATTCAACAATGCAGTAGAACAGAAACTCAAATTAATTACCTGGACAGGGCTTGCAGCCCTGAGCAACCCACCAACACCACCACCAATAACTCGACCATCAGGACTGGAGAGGGAAATGCTTAGGCCCCCACTTCTGCTACGTGATCCACCATTATCGGTCAGCAAGTAAGAGCCGGACAAGCATAGTATTTCAAAACGACCCTGCCCAAGCACTGCCATTAGAGACAAACTTACCTCTTTTTTGTAATATAAACAATGCAAATAAGAAAACAAACCTAACTAAATGAAAGAAAAACCCAGAACTTGCAGAGCGCCTAAAAGACTTCCGACATGCATTTGTCTAGAAAACAGTTTTATCAGCAAAAAGGAGCAAGAAAATACATGTATATTAACTCACAACTGCGAGACAACCAATCAAAAAGCCTCATCCCCTCTATATGGGGTTGGCTCCATGGGGTTGACTCACAAAAACTTGAGAATCTTTTATAGCCAGATTCCAAATGTCATGCCACCCTGTGATACCCAATTCAGAAAGCAGACTTGTCATGATGGCTAGAAGGTCAGAATGTAGGTAGCAAACCTAGATGAAACCTACACAACTGGATGTAGAGCCTTTTACCTTCCCATTTTACTTTATGCTTACACACCATCATTTCATTGAGATACAAAAATGATAGACATAAAAGAAGGGGGAAAAAGAGCAAAATTTAGGAACAAAAAATGGGGGAAGCTGGGAAACAAAGTGAAAACAAAGGGGCCACCTATCTGAGTTTTCCTATTGAAAAGGTGAAACTGATTTGATGAATGCATTGGACCCCTTTACATATAGGCAAACAAATGGCCTGAACGCTTTGATGGGAATGGCAGTGGGTCAGATCCTGGCAAGAGTTGCTAGCCACATTTGTTAAGTTGTATAGATTCAGTGGTGGAGCCATGTATATGATTGAGGGGCACAACAGCAACAACTTACGTTTTTTTTTTAAAAAAAAAATACATAAACCAGCCAAACAATGAAATTCCATATTATGCGCCAAATTAGGCTAGGGATTTGATACACCTGGAAAGAGGTTGGAAACAACATCAGAATAATCAAAATTTTATTGGCAAGGACCTTATCAAGGAGTGAATCAAGAGGCAGCTTGTTGTATGCTTGAAAAGAAAAGATAGAAGAGAAAAGGATTTTAACTCGAATGGGCATCTGCTATTGGGACCTAGGATGTGGGCTATGTAGGCTAAGTGACATTCTACGAGACAAAAATGTTTAATCGTAGTTTGCAGGGATTCCAGCAGATATACAAATGAAGGAAAGAAGCAATAGTCAGCTATACTGCAATATAGGATTTCCTACCTCATAAGTGACCGTGCCACCAGAACTTGAAGGCTGACGAAGGGTCACTGTGGAAACAGAACCATTTGCCGAGAGTATGCACACAGCCCTTGGGCCCTGTTGTGAAAATGACATTATCTTGGTTGCAATATCCTGCAGAACAATAGTGATGAGCAGTCAAATCATTGTTAAAGTGAAGCATACACAAAGCAAAAAAAGAAAAACCAATTCTCCTACCAAACACAATTACTTCAAGTACAGATGGAGCATCAGGATTTAAAAGTCATGCTTATGGATAAAAGAAACAATAGATGCCCAAGAAAATTCCTTGGAATGAAGCATGGTAAATGAAACTGATGTCATATCTTATAGATTTGGATACTGAACTACAGTTCTGCCTATATATTCGGGTGCCAACACTAAGGGAAAGCAGAAGGAAGAAATTGATGGAGACCCATCTACCATCTCTCCAGAAATGAAAGAACAAGAAAATGTCATAACTCTTCCTGTTCTTTTCTTTACATTATCGATCCCTTCGAAGACTTAATTGAAATTGATAGAACATAACTGATGGTGAAGTGCCTGGAATCAGCCAATGGAGCTACTATGTTGCTAAGCAGCACCTCTGTTTCGGCAAGTATATAAAAAAATATAGTTGTCAGTATGATAGAATTTTGATGCATAAGGGCATCCTTGGAGAATCTTGCCTAAAGCTTAAGCAGCAAGCTAAACTGCAGTCTGCAGTACTGATGGGCAAGCACCCAGCCTGTAGGCGAGCACTTTGATAGCAACAGGGTATCCCTAGCCATTATAGTAAATGGATATTTATAGACCTTGTTACTTGTTAACAGGCGACTGGTTGAAACTACATGCAACATTTTAGAGCTCTTCTGTATTGTGTCTTTGCTGACTAAATGAGTTGTTTAGGTGGAACCATGTGCCAGTCCTCATTTTCATTCGTAATTATATAAACACTTCTGAATAAACTAAATTAAGTGCCCAATGAACTAACAGCACTGCATTATGAACTGTTTCATAAGGTTTTTCCTCTCCAAAAACAACCAAAATATCATAGTCATGGAAACTAGACAATGTTACATTAAAGCTGTGTTTGGTTTGGGAAGAAGCAAAATGGAATTAGCAAAAGTGATGCCTATCGCAGTAGTTATGCCATGAGCTACACCCTTTTTTTAGCTCCACTTTTTGAAATAACCTTTGGATGGTGACCTTTAGTCCATTAGAAAGTAAAAAGCATAAAAAGTGCCTTTATGCCAAGGAATAGCTTATAGCAGCTCCCTCATGGAATAGTTATGCCAGTCATGAACAATTTTGATCGGCATAACCATTCCTTGGTTATGCCACCTTCCTGAATGCTATTTGGCAAAGCATTATGCCTGCTTAATGCCCAGACCAACATAGCCTAAGGGTCATCACATTCCAAGAAAAATTCAAAACATCTGCTATGTAAAAAATATTAACAGTAAAGGGGCAAGCCATACCTCTCCTACTGGAATTGTGATAATATGTGGAGTAAAACCCATTCCAGCCGAGCCAACAATCCATTCTCCTACAAGACAATCAATGAAAAGGTGTCAAATCATATCCAGGTAAAACATGCTCCAATACCAGTCCCTTTTAACTTCTACATGAATGTTCAAGAACCAATAGGGGACACCACATGAAAAGATGTGTGAAGTAAACTTAAATAAATTTGCATTAAATAAACATGATACGATTATTAGGTATAAATTGCAGTGGCAGCATGTTTACGAATGAAGACATTTAAATCTTAGAAAGCATCAAGAAGAATGGTGTAATGTGCACAATGCTAAGGAAAAGGAAGAAACAAATAGAAGAACTAAAAACCAGAACAGAAGAAAACTTTTGTGAAAATTAAGCTCTCTCGCTCTCTCTCTCACACACACAAAAAAAAAGCATTGCTTTCACATAGCTAGCTAGACAGAGCACTAATATTAGAGATAAGTGCTGAGATTTTTATTCCAAAAATTATCAACTCACGGTATGCTCTGTAAACCCTCCGTAGGCCACAGACGCTCAAGAATATACAGAATTAGGCAGTCCTTAGGCACATGGAAATGAAGTGAAGCAAATACAGCGTATGAGCAATATCAGTGTTGCATAATTAAATCCAATAGATGGCAACACTATTGGCTATGCAATTTCAATTTACAGTGTCACACCGAAAACTAAATGAGGGTCAAAAAACAAGGGATGACTGATACCTCGGCTACTGCCCTAGCTTCCTCAACACTAAAGAGATTAGTAGAAAATTTAATTCTAGAGAGTGAATACCTTTCAAAAAGCTAAACAAGTCTCAAATGGCAGCTTTACTGAAATGATAAATCCCATGCAAATGCTAAAAATTGCACCGACTTGCCTCCAAAAATTATAACCAAAAAACAATTACATGCAGACAGACCAAAGATCACATAGTATCCACCACTGGATATTTCATTTTTTCCTACGCCCCAACCTATGAAAGCTTTCAGATATCATGGAAGAACACCTTCAGTTATTTGCATGACCATGTGCCTGTAAGATGTACACATCATAGCTAAACAAGTAGAGGAAGAGACCAAAACATCATGCAGTAATGAGAATGAAGACAGTGACAAATAAACAAAAATTGCCTTAAGTCAATAAATTAAATCTTTAATAAAACTAATATATAGACAGCCACATACTCAAAGTATCTACATGCTACAAAGTCAAAAAAAAAACCACACGCAACAAAAGAATATTAGCTCATCCAAGGGGAAAAGCAAATCTTGTCCAAATCACATCAAAGAAAAAGAGTAACTCACCAAGAGAAGCCAACTGCTGCTTCCTCCCAGTTCCAGGTGGTCGCCCTCTACCCCGCTTATGCATTTGAGAGGCCGACCCTGACCCTGACACCGATGCAGCACCAGACACTGAGCCTGACCCCGACACGGTAGGAGTGGAGGACAATGGTGAAAGAGCTAATGCCATTGCCCCGTCTGGCCCATACTTCCGTGGCCTTCCCCTCTTCCTCTTGAGGGGTACTCCTGGACCTGGTCCCGCTGCCCCACCCACATTGGCACCATGCGGCGAAATGGAAGATGGATTCTCCACCTGAAACCCTGATCCAATAGACATACTTCCAGGGTGTTGTAGAGAAGATAAGCTCGAGCTGGGATTGGTCATCGAGCGGATGCCGGGAGGTAGTCCATGCAGCCCTGTCTGTGATCCAGAACTATTTCCAACAATACCTCTGTGCTGGATGTAGTATGGAGATGGACCAGACATCGATATGCCATCCCTCCCGTCCATGCATGGATTAGATGGCTTTCAAAGACGGTGGAAGATTACGATGAACGGAACACAGTTTATAATCTCTGGCGATACAAAACAAGAAAAATTTACAAACTATGCAAGATCAGAGAAGAAAAGAATTTTCTTTTTTTACTTTTACTTCTGAAGTTGAAGGTCCATGAAATAATTCAGAAATCAAACATTAAAATAAAAAAAAAAACAAAAAAAAAAAAACTGAAAGCCATGAACAAAGAGGAGAGGAGAGCTAAACATTTAAGAATCTGAACTCAAATGTCCAAAGAAGATTGGAAAGAAGAACGAAAGCGACGCAGGAAGGAAAATAAGCCTTGGTTTGAGATCATATGGAAGCCAAGCTTCGATCTTTTTCTATCTCCTTAGCAAACCCTAAACTCAAAACACTCCACAAGGAAAAGCAGAAACCAGGAACGCAAAAAATGCAAGCCAGAACAACGCAAAACTCATATCTTTTTAGCCCCAGCCAAGCCCTAGTTTCCGCCATAATGCTTCAAAATAATTCCTTTTCGTTATCCCAGGAGAAAAGCCCAGACTTGATGTCATCCCCGGCACATCCGCCCGCAGAAAGAGAAAAAAAGCCCTAGCTTTTTTCCCTTTTATCATCGTCCCGACAAACCTCCAACCAGAGAACCCCATAATCACCCCGAGCAAAACCCCGACTACTTCCCTGACAGGCCGCTACCGATTAAGTGCGGAGAAAAACCCTAGGGCTAAAAAAACCAACCTTTTGGAGACGAAACAAAGGAAACGACGGAAGAGAGACGAGCCGCAAAGGTACAAGCCCTGGTGCTAAACTCCGAACGTTTCAAAGACCGCCCAACCACCAAAACCCTCCGCCAATAGCAATGGCAGCAACCACAGCCTCTGAAGCCTAGCAGACTCCCCCGAAGGAACGCAAGCCGCAGTCAAAGCCCGAAGGGCGAACGGTTTCCCCGAAACCCTCGTTTTAAACCCTCATCCTCCTCGCCGAATGCGGCTCAGAGAGAAAGAAAGAGGAAGAGGGATCGAGTGGAAACGGAAGGCTTTCAAAACGAAGGAAAAGGAGAGGAGGGGAAGCGTTCAGCCGAAGAGGGGAGAGACAAAGACGGTGGGAGTACGACGGATACTGGAATCGCTGATAGGATAATTACAAATCTTCAGAAAATAATAAATAGGAATCATAAATAAACCAAAACAAATAAAGGGAACAACTTCGCTGTTCACCTCACAACACCACCCACAGAACCTCAGCCTATCAAAGCCGTCCATCTGCAAGTTACTCCACGGAACCCCCATAAAACGTGGGCCCCACCTCTTCCTTTAATGACAGAGTGAGACCTGACCAATTGTCTCAGCCTTTCCGGAGGGCATTATGCATGAAGTCGGAGGGCAAGTGGAGACCGTGGGGCCCAGACTCACAGTACGGAGATTTTTTTTTTTTTTTTGGGGGGTTTTGGCGGGGGGGGGGGGGGGGCGCTGATTGCTGGCTAGAGTATATTTCAAATGTTAATTTACTATTAGGATCACGGCCGTCGGATCGTGAGTGAGGAGAATTCCAGCTTCTGGCTTTAAGTCGTGAGGGTTGCACGGCAAAAGAGACCGTCCGTGCACCATTCCGGCTGTCGAAAGGATCCGCTGTATGATATTGGTCGCCTTTGAAATATTCTAGCCAATAGATGTATGACACGTCCTAAAAAAAATCGAAGGATTGGAAAGAGTTTGGCGGTGATCCTGTTCAAATGTGCTGCCGTCGGTATGTATCGTGCGGTGCACCTTTGGTGGCAGGAGGATGCTAAGAACGTTTTGGATCTCGTGCCATTTTTAAAAATTTATTTCGGATTTGAAGCTCCAATATAATAAATTTTATTTTTTAAAAAAAGAAAAAGGCAAAGAAGAATAAAAGTTGGCCCCACTTCCCTCATCTCTGTCAGTTTCTAACCTTTCTACGCTTCAATCATGCCGACGATTAAAATCTTTAGAAATTTAAATTTTAACATTCTTAATCTTAATAATAATAATAATAATAATAATAATAATTTCATCTCCCAACAGTTTAAGAAAAAATGAAAATAAAATAAGCTAACTATTTTCCATTTATCATTATGCCGTTCTATGATTATAATAAGTACGCACGGTAGGTTGAAGATGGAGGAGCTAGGTAGAGTTGGGAATATTATCCTATCCCAAAACAAAAAAAAAATAGTTGGGAATATCGGGAATAGTTGCGGAGATATTTACATATTGTTATGTTGGATTCTTCCTTCGATGAACAAGGATTAAATGATTTATTATATT
Organism: Areca catechu; assembly: GCA_021397845.1. Lineage (NCBI taxonomy): Eukaryota > Viridiplantae > Streptophyta > Magnoliopsida > Arecales > Arecaceae > Areca > Areca catechu. The sequence goes on from CM038052.1 coordinate 182,558,779, forward strand.
CTGGATTTGTGTGAGGGGACAGCCGACCAAGAACGACCATATCTTTTGGGATAACGTGATTGGTGGATTTGTCCGGGAAGTCAAGTGGTCCCGAGCCGGTTTTGGCCTGCCAATTTGCTTCGCATCATCATAAGTTCACATCATGCATGGTGCCCATCCCGAATGGGAAATGAGAAAAAGGAGCGGCCGGGAGTTCTTTGGAGGTTCTTTTCAAGCAATTGATCTTAGCAACTCTCTCTGCTTTTACCCTAAAAAAAATTCTTTTCTTTTCAAAATAACTGATTATGCTTTTTTATTATTCTCATAAAAAATTTTAAATACTTCAACAAAAGATGAGATTTTTTTTTTTTTTCATTGATCACACTTTTTCTCTTTCTTAGATCTTGCATTTATCCTTACTGAGATCATTTAACATCTTTCAACATTCTGAAACTCAAAGTTTGACAGCAATATAACAGAAAAAAAAAAAAAAAAAAAAATCATAATGAAGTTTTTGTTCCATGTCCATCAACCTCTTCCTGCTTAATTTTTAATGAACAACATTTCAGCAAGCATTTGTCCAAGAATTTGGCTGAAGTTCAATTGCTGTATCAAGTTTAAAACCCACCCCATCTTTTAAGAAGGAGATGTCATTTCTTGAGATAACATCATCATCATCTCTTTCAACCGTCTTTGAACAAACTTGAACTCTTGATTCAAATAATCCACCTACAGCTTCCAATGAGAAGGAAGTACCAACCCCTTAACCGAAGGCCACTAGCTCCATGGTGGGCCAGTGACCAGACCGAAGAGAATATGACTTATTTGGCGTTAAATGCCAAAATATCCTGAAGGGCAAATGGATGAGGATTTCTTCCAACCTGGCCCCCTGATCTAACCCTTGAGAGTCTCAGCCTCATGGCTTCCAACCTCTCCTTATCCTTATAAACAAAGTAGCCTCCAAGTTCTCGGTTTGTCATCTATCGTCATTCTATTACCACCAATCAAGAGAGAACCTATACCTCAATGTTCCCTGATTCAAGCTTTTGGAACTCAAAGGGACCGCTAATGCTAATTTCCTTAATGGATGAATATCCTACCAACAGGATAACTGTGGAGGAGCTTACCCCACCAAATGGCTGACTTCATGGTGTTTGGTCCCTTTCAATTCCAAGTCACTCTCATACACAAAAGAGGGACCCGTAATATATTCCTTCTATTTTCCGAGAAAAAAAACAAAAAAAAAAAAACAATGATATGCATATAATCTGGATTGGTCATAATATGACAAACCAATGCAATGTTTTTGAGAGGTAAAAAAAATTAATATGCAAACACAAGTAAAACTGGTTTTGAAGTTTTCAATGAATGTGTTTACAGTGTATAACATCCAATTTGACTAACTAAATTTGCCTAGATACACCAATTTTGCATCATAAGCAATTTCCAAACAATCCCTCGAATGAACCACCACCTCACATGTAAAAGGCGAAGATATTGCTGACTTTCTACCGCTAGAAACCAAATACACAAAGAAAAAAAGGGTTTCCACAAGCCAAACTGGATTTATCCGTTGACGACGATCATTCTCTATTTCCAGATGCTTTGCCTGAGCTATCACCGCTTCCCTCCATTCTTCAATATATAATCTTCTTCTTCTTTTTTTCTTGTTCTTTTTTTTTTTTTTTTTCTTTGTCTTGTTTGTTTGCAAACCACTATTTAACATCCTATATCTGATTCGGCTCGCACAATGTCCGCCAAATTAAAACCGTTAACAATTATGAAATGACATGAATTATAAACCTATACGAACAAGAAACATCAACCATGCAGGTCCTTTACAATTTATCATGAAAGAAGTGTTCACAGACAACTTAAGGCTCCCAAGGAAAAGCAAAAAAAAAAAATAAAAAGTGAAAGTCTCTCCAACTTTAATTTTATGCCTGTCATGGGGAAATCAACTCTTTAATGCATTATGGACCATTTAGAGATTATTGTAATTTCCACACCACCAACATAGCCAAGTCAACCAGCAGAAAGCTGATATTTCAATTTGATGCTATCCACTTGCGGGGCAAATGGCAATTACACTAGCAAAAGGACAATAGCCAAAGGTCAGAAAATGCCGCTACAGCTACAAAACTGTGCTGAAGGGATCAAAGAACATGCTACAATTTCGCTAGTCGCTGTAGTAGCTGTAGCATAACAAGCTACAGAATGGTGACTTAACCATATACATTAATCTAAGACTGTTTGTCAATCTCCATTGCTTGGGTTGCTTTCACTTTCACCAAAGCTGACAATTTGGTTTTCACATTTTTCTTCCCATCCTGAAATATTCCTGATTTTTTCTTCTTTCTTTTATGTCACTACCATCATTCTGAATCAAGAAAACACATATGGAATCCACAAAAGGGTAAACCAATAATATGCATCGTATTGGATATGCAAACATCATGGTCACAGCATGGCAACCATCTCTCATCATCTAAGTAAACAAAAAAAAAAAAAAAACTAATGCAGTAAGAGGATTGAGAAGGGTGAAAGTGGAGGAAAAACATAGACACACAACTTTTTGGTAACAATGACAGCAGCAGCAATGAAATAAAGTATACAAAAATTTTAAACCTGACACAATAACTGATATTTGTCAGGCTGTGAAACCCAGTAGTTGGGATCCACCTTATTGTCCAGCATTTGGTTAAGAGTTATTATTTGTTCTTCAACCTTGGAAATATGCAGGATTGGACTAATGCAGGATTGGACTAGAGAATTAATCTTAAATCAATTAAAGAATATTTCTTCTGATGAGTCACACATTCCTTTATGTTATTAATATTCTGTCATCCATAATTTCTTATTGCACTTTTATTTTTTGAGACTTACATGTTCATCACGACTTGCATGTGGTCCAGAGTTTGCTCAAACAATTTAAAACAGCTGGGAGCTTCAAGCTTACAAGTAATCCAGAGTACATTGAAATGTACAGCATGATCAAAGAGCAAGAGTAGGGTCCAGTGGGTAAGAGTTTCTAGAAAGCATAATTGAAAAGTATGAAGAGAATACAATATATTGTCTGGTGATACTTTGTGCAAAATACAAAATGTACACGCTAATGGACAGCACAAAAAGTTGGCTTCCTCCCATATATCATTGCTCATTATTTCAATCTGTGTAACAGATAGCATTCTTCACCAGGAAAAGGCTTTTGTGGCCATTCTCCAATGACAATCTCTTGCCCTTATGCATGGTTACAACCATATCAGTTGATATGATTAGACATCAAATATCTCATAATGGAGAACCAAGATTTGCTAAGCAGATGACAGTAGCAAGCATGGAGCAAGGAAAGACTTATGTAATTTCTGAGCAGGCTCAAACAGAACTTTTCTGCTGGATCTCAAGCTATGAAAATTTCATTTACTAATTACAATCCATTAATAAGAGCTCAAAACTTAAATGGAATCATATTCAATAATAGTATGTTAACATGCATGCATAACCATAATCATCAAAACTTGTTCTAACCATGCAGGGTCAATTTTATGAATCCTACTTTGTCAAAAGTTGATATTTAGGCTTCTGTCATTTCAAGCTTTTTTATATCCTTCCTCACAACTTCTATCTATGTTACCTTAGATCTTCCCCTTCTTCCAATCTTCTTCAATAAATATTGATGTGCTCCTTCATATTGCTGACCCCTCAAATCTCCATTATACATTTCTGAACCATCTCAATCAATTCTCTATCACTTTGTCTTTAACCATATAACTCCACTAATATAATCATTTCTTGCAATATCCTTCCTAGTATACACTCAGTATAGTTTCACAACTAATCAAGGAAACAACTCAATATGACTCCATCAAGAATTCCCGTTATTTGTCTAGTCATATGGAAATCCAACAGTCTAATTAAAGATGTTCACATCAAGATTCAAGTCGTTCCATTATGAGAAATAATATGTCAGCTTCTATGATGTTCTAACATGTATGACAGAAGAAACTATCATAATAAAGATAAATACATCAAGAGTATACTGTTTGTTTGAATCTAATAGTTACCTTAGATAATGTGGACAACAAAAGAATACCATCAAAGTAAAGTACATGCACAAGAGCATACTCTTTTGCTGCAATGAATGCTTGAAAGGACTAATGTTATGATAGTACAAGAGAACGACAAAAAACATTGCAACTAAAGCACTTAACATGAGGTTATGGTACTTGTATACTACACGGTGGAAATTTTGTCTAATTACAAGAAAAATGAAAAATAAGCATGCAAATAATGTCTCCATGAAATCTTTTACACCCATAAATATATAATTCCAAAAGAGCTCCCAAGTACTTCACAATCAAAGTGCATTAATGCAGCAAGGTTATAATCATGCTTGAAGCACAATGTAAAACATGTGGAAGACACATTCGTAAACCCAGAGGTGAAACCCCGAGTTCTATTGGCACGCGATATATAGACTTAAAGGATATTTAACTCTTCAAAAGGATCATGTCACTAAAATGCCCAAAGAAGAGCAGGAATGGAAGCAGACAATATTTTTAAAATGATTTAATGTGTAAGCAAAAGGGAAAAAAGAACTTGTATCCCATAATTGACAATGAACGTGCAGAGAACCTTATCATTAGGTCGATGTAGTTATCGAAATATTGATGCATATCAGTGTATGGTACCATTTTAGCCAGAATGTAACACCTTTTCCGCCCCACCAACATCAAATCTACCATTTTTAATTTCGGGGTAACATACTGGATTTTATTCTGTGATACCAAAGCATGGCAATCAGTACTCATAAAGTGCTTATATTGTCCTGTACTATTTGGTGTGGCCTAAGATCAAGGTTCACAGTATCTGGATGTCATATCTGTATAGACCAGAAGCTTGCACGATACAATTTATTATACCACGTTTTGCCACTTATTCACAGAATTAGCATCGGTCTGCACGCTGATAAGTTATATTTCTTAATTCTTTCTTGGTGAATGAGTCCTTCCAGTTACTAAAGTACAGCGGCTTCAACCAAGACATATCTAATATCTTTGGCAAAGACTCAAAATAGATAATCTAAAAAGATAGACAAAGAACATAGTTCATTTCTTTTTGACAAAGGACATAGTTCACGTTTATCAGTTAGTAAAGATGTCACTCAGGCATAATCTCATAAATAACTGGAGCATTTGCCAACAATTAGAGAATGAAATCAAATACCAAATCAAAAAATAATCCAAAACATGAAAAGAAAGAAGAAGAAGCAATTTTGGCAAATCCACATCAAAACAGTAAACACGTAGGAAGGAAAGAAATCCAGATGATATTAAAATTATAAGGAGATGAAGGGGATATTAAAGGGAATGTTCTCACCTTCATCCTGGACTTCTTTGCTCGCAGCTTGTCGTCTCTCTTCTCTTTCCTCCTCCTCCCCTAATTTTGCCAAACCAAAAAAAAAATCATATAGAAAGATGGGATTAATCGAAACTATAACAGTAATATAGATTAGAAGGATTATTCTTTCCAATCGAAGGTTTTACTTCGGTTGTCGAACTCGTGCTGCATTTTTCTCTTCGCCAGATTGTTCTTCTACGACATCTCTCTCCCTTGCTCCCTCCACTACTTGCTTTCCCTCTATCGGGGCCCTTTGGAAACTCTCGATCCTTCATGGATAATATTACGGAAATGCCACTCCCGTGGCAGCCGGATGCGTGTTAGATCTCGGTCGGTTTTCTTGTCGGTTCCACCGTTTGACCCTTTGGGTTAGGGATGAAAATAGTAATAGATAATATATGATTGAATTCAATTTCATATATAAATTTATTGTACATGAATACAAATTTAAATATCTAATTGATATCTATATATTAATTTATAAAAATAAATATGTATATAAATATAGATAAATAACTACCTAATTTATATCTAAATATTTAATTTTATTTAAAATTTTATTTAATTTTATATAGTATTCATTAACTTTAAAAAATTAAGTATATTAACATATCATTAATTTGATTTATTCTCAAATTAGTAATATCATTGATTTTATAATTATATAATTTAATTATTTAACTTATATCCATATTTATTTAATATTTTTAGTATCTGATTTGTATGTGTATAAGTTTAAAACAAATATGAATATAAATTTTTATATAAAATTAATATCCATATCCATATTTGTATTCGCAAACAAAACTGTTGTCGACCTTACCGCTGTAGCCTGCAGCTATGAGTTGGTGCCGGATTGCGGTCCCCTTTGCTGCGGAATCCTAACGCTCCCGGACCTGCGAAACGAGGTTAGAGACTCGGGCCGGGAATTCCGGGGGGGCACTCCGACGATCAAGTTAGAGAGCGCTAAAGTAGAACATATCCACTAAGACGGATCCCTGCTGGGTCTCCATGCTTAGAGGAATTTTTGATGAGAAGATGAGTGAGAACGAGAGGGATTAGCACTCTGGTTCCTGAACCGGGTTCGTCGAGCTCACTCCTGCGAGTTCCTTTGGAGCTTCTGTCTCAGAATCGCCTCCTCTCTCCGTGCGTGCGTTTGTCCTCTCGATTGCTTACCTTCCTTCATGCCTGTGGTGCCCCTTTGAGATCATTGGAGCTTTGGTGCTTCGATTCTCCCCCCAGGGAGGTATTGGAAGTCAGCGATGCTTATTGACTGTTCTCCTGAGGTCATCTCCCCTTACAGTTGGGAGTTAAGTGGTGAGCCCGTCTCGTCTACCGTGCAGTCATGAAAGGGAGAGCCGGTGGGACCTTGATCCGTGCATGGGCGTACCTGGGTTCGAGGCATTGACCGTGGCCCTCCCCTTCGGGGAATTCCAGGTCACAGGTCACCGGATCTGGTTCCTTGATCGAGATATCCCTCCTAAGCTGGTGCAAACGAGGTTCCGCACGCCGTTACAGGCCTGGAGATGCCATACTGGACACGCCGCCCTGTGCGTGCCATCATCAGCAGCGTCCTTGGGGCTTACGCCCTCGGTCCTGCGGATGCTTCACGGGGAGGACTCGACTTCGGCGAGGTGGATCCATCAAGGGGCACCACCTAGCGAAGGAGCAGAGGTGCCAGGCTCGACTTCGGCGAGGTGGACCCATCAAGGGTGCCACCTGGCGAAGGAGCAGAGGTACCAGGCTCGCTTTGACGAGATAGACCCATCAAGGGGCGCCACCTGGAGAAGGAGCAGAGGCAGGCCCACTTTGGCCGATGTGGACCCCTCCTAGGTCGACACCTAGAGAAGGAGTAGAGGCAAACTCGACTTCGATCGAAGTGAACCCATCAAGGGCGCCACCTGGCGAAGGAGCAGAGGCAAGCTCGACTTTGGCCAAGGTAGACCCATCAAGGGGCACCACCTGGCGAAGGAGCAGAGGCAGGCCCACTTCAACCGAGGTGGACCCCGCCTAGGTTGACCCTAGCGAAGGGACAGAGGCAAGCTCGACTTCGATCGAGGTGGACCCATCAAGGGGCGCCACTTGGCGAAGGAGCAGGAGTGCCAGGCTCGACTTCAACGAGGTGGATCCATCAGGGGGGCCACCTGGCGAAGAAGCAGAGACAGGCCCACTTTGGCCGAGGTGGACCCCTCCTGGGTCGACATCTGGCGAAGGGGCAGAGGCAAGCTCGACTTCGACCGAGATGGACCCATCAAGGGGTGCCACCTGGTGAAGGAGAAAAGGCAAGCTCGACTTCGACCGAGGTGGACCCATCAAGGGCACCACCTGGCGAAGGAGCTGGGGTGCCAGGCTCGACTTCGATGAGGTGGGCCCATCAGGGGGTGCCACCTGGCGAAGGAGCAGGAGCATGCCCACTTCGATCGAGGTGGACCCCGCCTGGGTCGACACCTGGCAAAGGGGCAAAGGCAAGCTCGACTTCGACCGAGGTGGATCTATCAAGGGGCGCCACATGGCAAAGGAGCAGAGGCAGGTCCACTTCGATCGAGGTGGAACCCACTTGGATCGACACCTGGCGAAGGGGCAGAGGCAAGTTCGACTTCGACGAGGTGGATCCATCAAGGGGTACCACCTGGCAAAGGAGCAGGAGTGCCAGGCTCGACTTCGACGAGGTGGATCCATCAGGGGGTGCCACCTGGCAAAGGAGTAGAAGCAGGCCCACTTCGACCGAGGTGGACCCCGCCTGGGTCGACACCTAGCGAAGGGACAGAGGTGCCGAGCTTGGATCGAGGTGGATCGATCGCTGGTCGAGTAACCTGGCAAGAGAGCTTTTGAAAAGAAAACCATGCAGCCCCGCTTGGCCGCCAGATGGCACTGACGCATGCTCCATGTCAGCGATCTTGCCATATCAGTTGCCCCCCACTTTCAAGTCCCATCGAGGCGCCGCTGTTGGGACATGGGGAGTTAATGCAGAGATAACGTGGAAGGGCAGAAATCTTGTACAATAATTGCTCCAATTGTTGTCGATCCGCTTATCGTGCCCGAGGTCCAATGTGCGGGCACCACGTCTGCATGTTCGATGGGCCATAATTACGCCATGCCAGATCCGAGGTAGTTCTAGCGAACTGAAGCGTCGTCGTCGGGCGTCTCCACACGTGGTGCTCATCCGGTGGCTCGAGCAAAAAGGGGCTATAAAGTCGTTGTCGATCAGTTTTGAAAAGAGAGGAGACTTTCCAGAAACGAGGTCTCTTGGCTTTCTCACACCTCATCGGCGGTTGCAACAGTCCTTCTTCAGCTCTCGGGTTGCCATTCTTCCACTAAAACATCATGGTGAGTGCCCCGTTGACCCCATTTCCATCCCTGCTTCCTCTCGAACTCTAGTCCTTCCGAACCAGGTCTTTCTTTGCCTCCGTCTTCTCGATGGCTCCTTCAGGTCATCGTCGTCGTTTCTCTTCTAAACCGGACAAGGCCGATCCATCCCGGTCGAGGACTCCATCGTCCTCCTCTTCGGAGGATGACATTTCCATTGACATCCAACGGCGGTTGCAGTCGGGCGGTATAACCATCGGAGTCCTTAGGGCTCCTAGGGCTCCTCCTGTTATCCTTGCCATCATTCCTGCTGTTCACATCTCTGCCATTGCCCCTCCGGTGGCAGAGACTCCTTTCGGTCCCTCCGGGTTCGCTTCGACGATGACCGGAGATGACCTTTCCTGGATCAGGATACGTATGGGTCCTGGACTCCATCCAGCTTTCACTTCTAGAGTCGAGGGAGCGAGTGACCTCGAGCGGCCCTAGCAGAGTCACATTCTACGAAGACTTCCTCGCCAGGGGTCTTCGGTTTCTTCTTCACTCGTTCTTCCTTTCATTCCTCAGTAACTTTCGACTTGTCCCGGCCGAGTTGGCTTCTAATGCCGTCAGGATCATCTTCGCCTTCATCGTTTTCTGCCACTTTCATGGGTTTGTCACCCGTTTCTCACTGTTCAGGGCTCTCTTCACCTTGAAGCATTGTTCTACCGATGATGGCTGGTGGTACCTCTCCCCCCGGCCTAGGTGTCTCCGGTTCGACCTCCCTACATCAATCAAGGGGTGGAAGAACCGGTTCTTCTTCATTTCGGTTGGGGACGTTGATTGGGTCTTAAGTGAATCGGACCGATCCCCGAACCGGAACTCTCAGGTCGAGCCGGCTGACTAGGATGTCTACTCTTAGCTGATAGGCGATGTGGTCCCTTCCCTCGAGGTTCTGCTCTCGGAGCAGAACTTGTTCGATGCAGGGGTCAGCCCGATCTGAGCGATGGGTGAGGCTTCGGGCCTCCTTTCTTCTTCTTTTCCCCTTTTTTTATATCTGACCTTTTTCATTTTCAGGGATGAAGTTCTCTATGGAAAGACTGATGGAGGAGGCCTGTAAGAGAGGTGCTTCGGGTGCGGCCCAGGAGACTCCTCCGAAAAGGGCCCGCGTGGAGGCGGACCAGGGGCCCAGGCCCACTCCAGCCTCGGAGCCCTAGGCGGCGGATACGGTCCCTTGGCCATCTCAGCAGCAGACCCCCATCAATGAGGTCATTGACCTCGATGGGAGCAGGGGGAGGTGCGACCGGCACCTTCTCCAGCAGTCGTAGTGCCCATCGTTCCGGTAGTGGCCGCATCGGTGGCGGCGGTGCCGCAGACTACTGCTCCACCTGCTGGAGGGACTCTGACTCAGCCCTCCTCCGAGCCTCACCCCATACTGCCAGTGCTCAGTGGGAGCACCTCCATCATCCGCGACCAGGGTCTTACAGAGAGGATGATGGAGTACGTGGCCCAGCCTCGGGAAGCTGAGGGGCGGTCGGGACTACGCAGACGCACTGCTCGGGATCCTCCCCTTGCTCTTCACGATAAGCATTTAGCTCTCATTTTTAATGTTCCAGTTGGATTCTTCGAAAGTCCTAACTCTTTCTTTGATGCAGATCGGGACCGACGTGCTCCTGCTCTGGAACTTTCTCTCCACTTCGGCGAAGAAGGAGGCCGAGAAGGAGCGGAGGCTGGGCAAGCTTGCGGCCGATGTGAAGGACCTCATGAACAAAGGCCATGAGCTGAGGGGGAGCAACCAGGCTCTCCAGGAGGACCTGGCCCGTGCCGAGGGGCGCGTCAAGGATCTCGAGGCTTCTCAATCCGAGGAGAGGATCTCGAGCCAGCGCTGAGCTGAAAATGATGCGGCCGAGATCTCCCGCCTCAGGGGACAATCCCGATCACTGGAGCGCCAGGTTGAAGAGGTCTTGGCAAAACTGGCGGTGGCCAACAAGAAGACTTCCTATGTCAACGGGCTACTGGAGGCCTCGCAAAAGGAAACCCAGGAGGCTGTGCCCAAGTTCGGGCCTCTGAGGAGTTCCAGAAGGAGATGCACGAGGCTACCGTGGACTCCTTCCTGAAGAGCTTCAGAGTCAGCCAGAAAAAGGCAGCTTCCCTTTTTCCCGAGCTCGATCTGACTGGGGTCAACCTGGGCAACCCTAGGGAGCAGCCTGAGGAGGCTACCGGGCAACCTTCTCGGGAGGCAGCCAATGACGCGGAGGCTTCTCAGCTTAGGGAGGAACTGGCAGCGGAGGAGTGACCCAAGATCATCCATTTTGTACACTAGTGTAGGGTTTCTATTTTGTTCTTCTGGGCCACCTGGTCAGTCGAGACCCTTTTACTTGTAAGAAACCTTCACATTAGAAATTAAAACTTCCTTTTCTTCATTCTTCATTGCTTTTGCCTTGATGCTTTGTTCTATTGCTTGTTGGTGGTGCACTTGATCTTCCCATTGTTGTTTGCCATTGTCCCCTGAGAGAGCCCAGAGCCTGCAACTTCAATTTGCAATTTAACTTTGACTCTTAGTTTGAAACCAGACTTAGGAGACCTTTAGTCTTTAGGAAGGAACCCTGGGGCTTCTGGCTTGTGTTTTATAAGTCTTTGGTACCGGAACTTTGGTTGCTAGAACTGGGTTCCATGCCTTTGTGCCGGAACTGGGTTCCGAGCCATCCTCTGGACTGAACTCCGGGGTTGCATGCCAAAACTGGGTTCCGTGCGACCTTCCGGACTGAACTCCGAGATCTCGTGGGGGAACTGGATTCTATGCCACCTTACGGACCGAAGTCCGGGATCTCATGGAGGAACTGGGTTCCGTGCCACCTTCTGGATTGAACTCCGGGATCTCATGCCGGAACTAGATTCCGTGCAGCCTCCTGGACTGAACTCCGGGATCTTGTGGAGGAACTGAGTTCCGTACCACTTTCCAGACAGAACTCTGGGGTCTAATAACGAAACTAGGTTCCATGCGGCCTCCCGGACTGAACTCCAGGACTTTGCATTTCTTGCGGACCGCTCGCAGGGCTTCTGCCTCGCCTTTGTTCACTAGACTTAAGACCGAGCGACGCTAGTCCTACAAAATAGAAACAAGCATTACACAAAGAAGGAATTTCATCATTAATGTTCAGGAAGCCTTACATCATTTGTAATACATCCTCAAGTTCATGGCATTCCACGTCCGTGAAAATCGAGCCCCATCGAGCTCGGCAAGATAGTAGGCATCGTGGGGGAGTGCTTCGACCACCCTGTAGGGGCCTTCCCAGTTTGGAGAGAGCTTACCGCACTCTCGAGGTTGGGATGCTTCGGCATGGCATAGCACCAAGTCTACTGGGTGGAAGGACTTCGGTCTCATCTTGGAGTTGTAGTATCTGGCCACCCGTTGCCAGTAGGCAGCCATTCGAACTCGGGCCTTGTCCCTCGTTTCCTCGAGGAGGTCTAGTTTGAGCAGTAGCTGTACTGGGTTCTCAGCTTCGTTGTATTGCTCCACGCGGAACGTTGGTAGGCTAAGTTCCATCGGAATTACTGCTTCTGCACCGAAGACGAGGTTGAACGGGGTTTCATTCGTGGCCGTCCTTGGAGTTGTGTGATACGCCCACAAGATGCTGGGAAGTTCCTCTGCCCATCTTCCTTTGGCCTGATCCAATCTAGTCCGGAGCCCTTACAGGATGGTCCGGTTGGTTACTTCAGCTTCACTATTGGTCTGAGGATGTACCACCGAGATGAAGCAATGATGAATGCCAAGGTTGTTGCAGAACTCTTTAAACTCTCGACAGTCTGACTGGCATCCGTTGTTGGTGATGATGGTATAGGGAGCCCGAAGAGGCATATGATTGACTTCCAGAGGAATTTGCTGACATTCGCCTTCGTGATCCAGGCTAACGGCTCGCCTCGACCTACTTCATGAAGTAATCGATAGCGACAATCAAAAACTTATGTTGCCCGGGTGCAGGAGGAAAGGGACCGAGCAGGTCCATGCCCCACTGGACAAACGGCCAGGGGGCGGAGAGCTGTGAGAGCGGTGCAACTGACTGGCGTTGCATGACGGCGTGACGTTGACAATGGTCACACCTCTTGACAAAGTTGGCTACGTCCTCCCTCATCATTTTCCAGAAGTATTCTTGATGGAGGGTCTTGTATGCCAGAGTCCTGCCCCTCACATGGTTCTCGCAGAGGCCCTCGTAGATCTCCTGGAGCACGAGTGCGGCCTCCGTAGGCCTCAAACACTTGAGGAGTGGATAGGAGTAGGATTTCCGGTAGAGCAGTCCATCCATCAACATGAAGTGCGCAGCCTTCCTTTTAATGAAGCCAGCTTCAATCCGATCCTCGAGCAAGGTACCATCGACGATGTACTTGACATACTTGTCCATCCAGCTAGGCTCCGGGGTGACCTGCTGGATCTCTATAGGGGCTTCATAGCTTGGGGCTTGAAGATACTCGACGTAGGCGCGGCCCAATGATGAGTCCGGCAAAGTTGCCAACCGGGAGAGGGTGTCAGCGTGAGCGTTTTCACCGTGTGGGATATGGGAGATGCTGAAATGCTCAAAACCCGCCGTGCTGGCCTGCACCAACTCCAGATACTTCGATATTTGAGGGTCCCATGCCTCGTACTCGCTTGAGACCTGCCTAGCCACCAGCTGCGAATCAGTAAAGACCCTTAGACTGGTCACGCCCAGTTCGCGGGAGACTCTCAGTCCCACAAGGAGCGCTTCGTTCTCCGCCTGGTTATTGGTGGCGACGAATTGGAGGCGAAGCGTGCATTCGACGATGACTCCCTCGCTATTGGAGAGGATGAGCCCAGCTCCTCTTCTACCGGAGTTAAAGGCTCTGTCCACATGCAGGACCCAGATGTCCTCCTCCGGTTCAGGTCCTGGCTGTTGATTCTGGGGGCTCTCTTTCGGCCCCTCATCCAGGCCTGCACACTCAACTAAGAAGTCAGCCAGTACCTGCGCCTTCATGGCCGACCTCGGCTTATAGGTGATATCAAACTCACTGAGCTTCAGCGCCCACTTCGCCAGGCATCCAGACATGTCAGGTTGGCTGAGCATGGCCTTCAGCGGTTGATCCGTCAGGACTGCGATTGGGTGCACTTAGAAATAAGGCCTGAGGTGCTCGGCGGACATAATTAGTGCAAAAATCAATTTCTCGAATTGAGAGTACCTGAGCTCCATATCGCGGAGAAGCTTGCTTGTATAGTATACTGGTTTATGGACCCCCTTATCATCCGTCCGGACTAGGACCAAGCTGACGACCTCCTGAGTGACCGCCATATACAGGAGGAGCTCTTCTCCCTCCTCTGGCTGGGAGAGTAGTGGTGGTGACACCAGGGTTTTCTTCAGCTTCTCGAATGCCTCTTAGTACTCCTTCGTCCAGGAGAAGTCATGCATCTTCCTCAGCACCTTGAAGAAGAGCTGGCAACGATCAGCAGATCGTGAAATAAACCGGCTCAAGGCTGCTATTCGACCGGTAAGCCGCTAGACTTACTTCTTCGAGGTGGGCTGCTCCATGTCAAGGATCGTCCGAACCTTCTCTGGGTTGGCTTCTATCCCTCACCGGGTCACCATGAAGCCAAGGAACTTCCCGCCGCCGCATCGAAAGCACACTTTGCTGGGTTCAGTTTCATTTGGTGGAGGCGAAGGTTGCAGAAATTTTCTGACAGGTCGTCGGCGTGGTCTAAGGTCGGCTTGCTTATCACGAGCATGTCATCCACGTATACCTGTATATTACACGGCCAATTTGGTCTTTGAAGAAATTGTTGACCGACCGCTACTACGTGGCGCCTGCATTCTTTAGACCGAATGGCATCATCTTGTAACAATACGTCCCATGATCCATAATGAAGGCGGTGTGCTCCTCATCTTCTGGATGCATCCGGATCTGATTGTACCCAGAGAAGGCGTCCATGAAGGAGAGGAGGTGGTGTCCCAAAGTGGTGTCCACGAGCTGGTCGATCTTCAGAAGGGGAAAGCTATCTTTCAGGCAAGCTCGGTTGAGGTCGGTGTAGTCTACATAGATCCTCCACTCCCCGTTGTTCTTCTTGACCATCACCACGTTCGCCAACCAACTGGGGTACTGCACCTCTCGTACGAAGCCAGCAGTGAGGAGCTTCTCCGCCTCTTCATTGATCGCCCTCTGCCTTTCTGTAGCAAAACTCTTTTCTTCTGTCAAACTGGATGCAGTTCGGATCGATCATCAAGCGAGCCCACTCATCTTTCGGGAGTTAGGCTCCTACCTGCACCATTTTTTGTGAGTCCGAGCCAAGGGGGTACATCAGCAGGCACTCGACGGGACCACCCTTGGGATCTTGTGCCCTCAGGTCGAGGTCATCGATGTCAGTGTCGAGCTCGATACTCAGAGCTCCTCAAACGGCCTGCAAGCAAAGCGGGATGGGCTGAACTACCCCACTTATCTCTCCCATCCCAAAAATGGTGGCGAACTGCACCAGCAATCTTTTTGTGGAGATAACTGCATCAAGTTGGTTGAGCCCTGGACGGCCCAAGATAGCATTGTACGATGACGGGAGTCAGACGATGGTGAAGGTCATCATGACCGTGCTCTGCCAGGATGGAGTCTTGGCGGTAACAGGGAGAGTAATCTCTCTCTCGACTCCTATAAAATCTCCCGTAAAACCCATGAGAGGGGTGTGCACTGGCCTTAGCCGATCATGAGGTAAGTTCATGCCGGAGAAAGCATCGTAAAAAAGTACGTCAGTGGAGCTCCCACTATCAACCATAATCTGATGTACATGATGCTTAGCGATGGTCATCTCGACCACTACCGCATCATTATTTATATTTTCTTCACCTCCCTTCCCCTTTTTAAAGGGGAGTACATTTTTCAGGTCTCCTCCCTCCCGGGCTCTCTTCGATGTGCATCCTATCCTCCAAGAGATCATGCTTACCGACTTCTCCGTGGGACGATTATCGATGGCAGGAACGGGGGGAAGGGCCGCAAGTGGCTGGTCCTTGGTCGGGGCCTCTCTTCCTACATATTTCTTAAGATAACCCCTCCTAATCAGGTCCTCAATCTTCCTCTTCAGGTTACAGCACTCCTCCGTGTCATGGCCGTGATCGTGATGAAATTGGCAGTATTTCATCTTGTTATGACGGTTCTTCGGGTTCTGAGGAGGAGATCAGCAAAGGTAGTGCTCGCCCTCGATCTCCATGAGGATCTTCGTTCTTGGAGCAAGGAGGGGAGTGAAGGTCCGCTCCGGAATGGGACCATTCTTCGGCTTCGATCCTGATCAAAAGTCGACAGTGGGCACGGGCCTTCAAGTTCCAGGTACATCCCTTGGGGCAGGCTTCTTTGAAGGCTTCCCGTCCAGCTCTCTCCTGGTACAGTCAGCCTCCTCAGTGTGGATGTACTTATGGACACGGAGGAGAAGTTCAGAGT
Organism: Areca catechu; assembly: GCA_021397845.1. Taxonomy (NCBI): domain Eukaryota; kingdom Viridiplantae; phylum Streptophyta; class Magnoliopsida; order Arecales; family Arecaceae; genus Areca; species Areca catechu. The sequence continues at coordinate 182,574,862 of CM038052.1, forward strand.
ATGTCTTGGGTGGCTTCTTATCCAAGGAATATGTTAGTCGGGAGGTATTGAGCCCTTGCTTCAACACCAGCATGGCGACGGGCTCGTCCAGACTGTAGATCTCCAAGACAGCGATCTTGAAGCGGGTGACATAATCCCGTGGAATCTCCTGGTCTTGCTGCCGGATGGAGAAGAGGCTATCCACCTCCCTCGGCACTTTTTGACAGGCATCGAAATGCGCTATAAACCTCCTTTCCAACTGCTGGAAAGAGTCGAGGGATTTGGGCTCGAGACGGGTGAACCAAACTTGGACGGCCTTCCAGAGAGTGATCGGGAAGGCGATGCATAGGAGGGCGTCCGTCACCCCCTAGACTCTCATGAGAGCTTCATAGCTCTCCAGGTGGTACAGGAGGTTGGTTGTCCCATTATAGGGATCCACCTGAGGCATATGGAACCGACTCGGAATCGGTTCCTCTTGGATTTTTCGGGAGAAGGGCGGTCGGGCATTGTAGCCCACTGGCTCGCTAGGGGAACCCTGCATGTTGGCAAACCGGCGGGAGAGCTTCGCCAGTTTGCATTCTTGCTCTTTCAGCCGCCTTTCGACTAGATGCTTGATGGACTCGTCAGTGGAACCTTCCACTGAGGCCGCTGGAGAAGAAGGTGCCGACGGGTCATGGCGAGGGGCCTTGCCCCGGCGGTGCTTGTTGTGCTTAGCGACATCATTGTTGTCCACCGGGGATCGGCTCTTGTGGTCCGTCGACCTGGTATGGTTCATCTTTATGGGGGTTTGATGACTCCCACCGAGGTTGGTTGTTGCCCGCGGATGGGATGGCCTACCTTGGATGGAGCGTATGCTTCCGCGGGGGCCCGCGGCTTGGGCCGCGAGGGTCCTTGGCTATGGTTGAGTGACCAGGGAGTGCTAATAATGCTGCAGCTGCCTCACGACCGTGGTCAGTGTTTGCAGCTACCGGATAATAACAGCATACTGATCGTCTATCGAGGGCAACTGAGGAGAAGGAGCGGGAAGTTCCCTTTCCGGACTACGGGGGCCCGAGGGAGAGGGAACTTCTCCTGCCCAACTGGGGAGGCTTCATGTCCGCGAGTCACCACCATGCTTGGGATCGAGCTGCTCTTGAGCTCGTGGGGAGCTTGTTCGCGTAGGGGCTTTCGTCCCCCCTACCTGGTGCGCCAATCTGTTGCCCACCTTACCACTATGGCCTGCAGTTGTGAGTTGGTGCCGGATTGCGGTCCTCTCTGCTGCGGAATCCTAACGCTCCCGGATCTATGAAATAAGGTTAGAGACCCAGGCCGGGGATCCCGGCGGGGGCACTCCGACGGTCAAGTTAGAGAGCGGTAAAGTGGAACAGATCCACTAAGATGGATCCCCACTGGATCTCTGTGCTTAGAGGAGTTTTTGATGAGAAGATGAGTGAGAACGAGAGGGATTAGCACTCCGGTTCCTGCAACCGGGTTCGTCGAGCCCGCTCATGCGAGTTCCTTTGGAGCTTCTGTCTCAGAATCGCCTCCTCTCTCCATGTGTGCGTTTGTCCTCTTGATTGCTTACCTTCCTTCTTGCCTGTGGTGCCCCTTTGAGATCATTGGATGCTTTGGTGCCTCGATTCTCCCCCTTAGGGAGGCCTTAGAAGTTAGTGGTGCTTACTGACCGTTCTCCTGAGGTCGTCTCTCCTTACGGTTAGGAGTTAAGTGGCGAGCCCATCTCGTCTGCCATGCAGTCACGAAAGGGGGAGCAGGGCAGGACCTCGATCTGTGCATGGGCATACCTGGGTTCGAGGCATTGACCGTGGCCCTCCCCTTCGAGAGATTCCAGGTCACAAGTCACCGGATATGGTTCCTCGATCAAGATATCCCTCATAAACTGGTGCAAACGAGGTTGCGCCCGTCGTTACAGGCCTGGGGATACCATACTGGATGCGCTGCCCTGTGCGCACCATTCTCAGCAGCATCCTCGAGACTTACGTGATGCAGGACGAGAAGCTCTGATACCAAAAATGATGTAGAACAAAAGCTCTGATACCAAAAATGATGCAGAACAAAGAACAAGAAGCGTATGCGGAAGTAAATTTAAGATTAATTCTTTTTTTTTTATATATATATTTCAGAAATTGGCCTCGACTCAAAGTAAAGTAAACTAAGTTGATGGAAACTAGGTAAGAATTGAAAGCACAATTTAGAAGAAGCTAAATTATCAGAGTAGTTCAGAAGTAACGGATCGCTGGGGGTTGAGAAACTCCCAGACCTAGGGTTTCGCTCTGAACTTTCAACAGGACAGAAATAAAGAGAAGAGATGGTTTACCAACCAGACAGTGATCTTCACAGAATTTGGATGGAAGAACTCTCTCGAGCAGATTGTTGGATCTTCGAATTTGGCTATCTTCGCAATGGATCCTCCAATACTGGTCTCGTGGCTGGGTCGGCTTCTCCTGGACTCAAGATCTGGGAAGAAGAAAAACAAGTGATGGATTCAGAGACTCAGGGAAGGATTTACCAGTTCGAAGAACTTGAAGGCTGATGTCGCTGAGATCCGGATTCTCTTGAAGGCTGATTCGACTCCCTCTGGAAAGAGCTTTGGATCTGAAGTATCCGGACTGTAGCTGGATGCTGGTGGTCGGCCTGGACTTGGAGAGAGAGGCCGTGGGAGGTGGAATAGGCTAGGGTTTGGTGGATTGAAGTGGATGGTGGGCGGCTAGGGTTTTGGAGTAGAATTGGCTAACCTAGGGTTTGGGTTTTGGAGATCTCACACCTCCTCAAGGTTCCTGGGGAACCCAGATTTACTCCCTCATGGAGCTCAACACCTGGATGCAAGTGCGGAAGAGAGAAAACACAGAGTTTGCTCACAAAAAAAAGTTGGTTTCATTCATCTCATTCTTTTCAAACTTACATGGGGGTTTAATTTATAGGCCATTACAAGAGAGTAGGGTTTTACATCTTCCCATGTGGGACTAAAGGAGGGGATCTTCAAATTAGGATATCAATCCCTACTCATATGGCCGGCCAATTAATTCCAAAGTTGATTGAAGCTTCAAAAAGGAAAGTGGGTGGCGCCTCCTTGTCTTGACCTCCAAGAAAATATTTTTTCCTTCTATGCTTGGCCTTATCTGGAAGTGTTTGGGTTCCTCTTAACCTTGCCCTCCAAGAGAAAATTTGTTGCCTTTTATATCTGGCTTTAGTTGAAATGATTAGGGTGCCTCCTAACCTTGCTTTTTCAAGAGAAATCTCCTTCCTTCCATAGCTCAACCCTTTTTGGATACTTCCTTTTCTTTCTCCCCAAGTTATGGCTCATTCTAACTTTGTTTTGAGTATTTCTGGCAGGTAATGGGTGCCTCCTTGAATTCCTCTCCAAGAGAATTTCTTCCCTTTTATAGTTTGATTCTTTTGGGAAGTCTTGGGCCGCCCCCTTGATTTGTGGACCCCTGGTGGATTTCTCCTCAATTGGCGCATGAAAGAGGGGAGCTGCTATCTGTGGTGTGGGGACCAAAGCCTGCTGGATGGAGATGTGGCGCCCCCTGGACTCAGGCGTATGGCTGGGAGTGTGGCGCCCACTTGCTTGGCCTTGGAAGAAAATGTAACACCCCAGGTTGAAGCCCTAGTCCACTACTGAGTCAACATGACTCAACAAAATAAAAATTGCAGATAATACAGACTCAAACTAAAATTGAGTTGATCAAGTCAACCCTTATTACAAGCCAAAAACCCTAATTCTTCGGGCAAGGTTAATCAGAGATCCAGATAGAGATCTGAAGTCTTCTTCTGAGTCTGGTGCCCGCACCAATTCTCCCAGGGTGGGAGGAACTCAACCCTGTCGAGTATGGATCAAGTTGGCTCTGGTATCTCTCCAAGAGTTCTGGGTCCAACTCTTGTAATTCTTCTCGGGAGATCCAAGAGTCATCAGAATCTGGCCTTCCTAGCCAGTGGACCAGGTATCTTTGGTATCCTCGATTACGAGTAGAGATAACCTGATCATCCAGGATCTTTTCAATCTGCTCTTTCCTCACAGGTCAGTTTGTTGGTGGACACACAGGGTCGGGATCACTCTCAATAACAGGATTAGGTTTCAAAGGCTTACTAGGAATCACAGCTGGCTCCCTATACTCTACTAAGTCTGTAATGTTGAAAGTAGAGCTATTGCCTAGTTCTGGAGGCAACTCGAGCACATAGGCATTGGATCCTACTCTCTTCACTACTCTAAATGGTCCAGCTCCTTTAGCATGTAACTTTCTAACGGTTCCAGGAAAAAATCGCTCAGGCCTTAACCTAATCATTACATAGTCTCTCTCAACAAAAGTTTTGACTCGTCTTTGAGAATCAGCCAACTTCTTATAAGTTTCATTACTTAAAGTTATTTTGGCATGAATTTCTTTATGCAAGTCCTTTACATGCTATGCAAGTGCATCAAGAGACTTGTGTGTGTGGGCTAATAATGAAATCAGATCAAGTGGTGTGTGAGGCTTGTATCCATGAACAATTTCAAAGGGACTCTAGCCTATAGACCTATTGATCGAAACATTGAATGCAATTTCAGCCCTGGACAAAATACAAATCACAATTCCTGGTGCTCTCAATCAAACCAAAATCTAAGCCAAAGCCTAGTAAAGGGTCAAGAAAAACTAAACTAGACTGACGACGCATTCATAAAGAATGGACTTTATTCCAAAGGAACCCTAGGTCTAAACCTAACAAACTAAGGCTCTCTAGATTTGACCTTGGGTCGGAGAATGGCATGCAGAGCATGAAAACTTATTATGGGTGCCTAGTAGGTGCCCTAAGGTCTTCCAGAAGTAGGTGGCAAACCTAATAGGTTCTGACACGTGGTTCACTCTAAAGACTTCGACAAAGTATACTTGGATGGTGTAAGAAGCATTGGAAGTCCTAGAGAAAGGGAGGAAATATGAGGTGGAGTCTCGAATTACCTGCTGGCTAAAGGTGGTGACCTGAAGGTTTGAATGGTGATCTATGAATGTCAACTGGTCATCCTTACGAAAGGAAAAGTTTGCTACTCCCAGGAATGGATCAAGAGATGGTTCGGGGAGTAGCCTAGGACATGTGGTTGCAACAGTTAAGGTTTGTTCTCTAAGCAAATAATGATCCACTTTTTCAAGAAATGGATTAGAGAATGATTCATGGAAGGGCCTATGGATGATGACCTCAAGACTTGAAATTTGACCTATGGGTGAGGAAAGGTAAACTCTATAGAAGGGTAGGTCAGTCTTGCGAAGGAAGGGATCTGGGGTCATAAGGAGGACTTCTACAGGACTGGGTGAATCAATCCGCTCAAGAAAAGGATGTCCAACTGAGGTTACGGGAGAGACCTTAGTGGCTGAGCATGGGACAAGGTCCAATTGTAAGAGGCTTGATTCAGTCATCCTAAGGAGAGGATCTACCATAGGGTGGGCAAACTTAAACAGTTCAGTACAAAGATCTTTAATTGGTACTTGGGGAATGACTGTCATTAGAGGGTATGAACTGATAGCTCGGGCTAACACTATGAGTTCTTCCTGGGGGTATTTGACTAAAGGAACCTGATTCTCACAAATCTCTTGAATTTCTGAACTAGGTCCTACCACTTGGTTGCTCTCCAAGGTCTCCTCAGGTAAGGAACCAATAGTATCAATGTCACATTCTTCAAGTTCTTCCCCCTCATATTCATCAACTAGACTCAAGCCAGCATCATATACTTCCTCGATGCCATCTTCAATGGGTTTCGGGTCAGTGGTAATCGGGTCAACTGATTCTGGGCTTGTCATACCTAACCTTTCTTCCTCATTGATAGGCTTGGGTTCTCCCTCATTAATGTCATCCTTAGGATTCTTACCACTTAGCTGTGCACAAGCCAGTCCTATGCATGGGCACTGACTAGATTTATGGCCTCTTTCTCCACAAAACAAACATTCTTGCGATATAGGAACCTGGGTCACACTGGGTTTCAAGCTAGTAGAGACCTTACTTGGGCATGGGTGTGGATCTAAATGGTTTGATCTAGAAGACTTGGGTTGTTGAGTGACTGGTCTAGAATATTGTAAGGACCTCTCATAGACACGATCCACACTATAGATATCATGGTTAGGCTTCCTAAGGTTATGCTCGGGATCATGGTATAAGGTCCTCCTAGACTCCTGGCATGGATGAGGTTGGGACCTATTAAATTTTGGATCAGGGGTCCAATTTTGATGTCTACGTTTCTCAAATACTTGGACTCGATCCCTAAGCTGGGTAAAATTCTCATGGACTTGTTCTTTACACTGGGTAACAGTAGCAGTCATATCCTGACTCAATTTGTTCATACTTTCAGTAAGAGCTCTAACCATGGCCTCTAAATCAGGTTGGGTTTGACCAGGTTGGGAGGGTACTCCGTTCCGGGTGGACATGATGATGCAAGCAAGCACACAGAATGTGACTAGACTAAAGCGACTACTGGCTCACTAGACCTAGAGTCCAAACTAGATGCCCAATCAGAGTGGCAAGCTAGCCTGTAGTAACTCAGGACTCAGCCAGGCAGGTGTAAGGGGAGTGTTAGGTCCCTGAATGCCAATCCTAGACACCAATCAGAGATTGACCAGGTAGGCGGACCAGCATACAAGCCCTTTGGGATGGAATCCCTGAACCACCATTCTAGACACTGAGTACAAAGCACACACAGAGTAACCAGATAAACTGACTCAACACTAGCCTTGACCCGACTTGTTGATGTCCCTAGCCCACTAGGGCAAATTAGGTCTAATCAATTTTAGATTAAAGGCTTAGGTCCGAATGAAGGGGTGGTGGTTTTGGGCTAAGGAGAGGTTTTCAACTCCTCCCCTTATCTTAGATGCTCAAATGCCCTTAAGGTGAATTAAGAGATGAACACTCAAAAAATAATTGGATTGCAGAACACAAAAATAGAGTTGCAGTAATTTAATTCTCAGAAATCGCACGGAAACCAATAAATCATGAGAAAATTATGCAAATTAGTTTCAATTATACTGGTTTCAGAAAAATAAAAATCATTGAATTTGGAGTTACCTGAAATGAGAAATAATTCCTGCAACAGGGTAATTACGGGCTAAAAATAGAGCACTTCCCCGTTTACAATTTCTGCTATGAAGTTGTAACCCAACGGATCCCCTACACGCCCTAGGAACACCCTATGGAATGGGAAGAGGAGGTTTGCACCTCGCTTCGTTCCTAGGACCGGACGTCCTGGGGAGTCTACTTCGAGCAGACAAAGTAAAAAGAGAGGGACTCAAACAAGCAATCAAACAGAAACCCTAGACAGGGCTCTGATACCAAAAATGATGCAGGACGAGAAGCTCTGATACCAAAAATGATGTAGAACAAAAGCTCTGATACCAAAAATGATGCAGAACAAAGAACAAGAAGCGTATGCGGAAGTAAATTTAAGATTAATTCTTTTTTTTATATATATATTTCAGAAATTGGCCTCGACTCAAAGTAAAGTAAACTAAGTTGATGAAAACTAGGTAAGAATTGAAAGCACAATTTAGAAGAAGCTAAATTATCAGAATAGTTCAGAAGTAACGGATCGCTGGGGGTTGAGAAACTCCCAGACCTAGGGTTTCGCTCTGAACTTTCAACAGGACAGAAATAAAGAGAAGAGATGGTTTAATAACCAGACAGTGATCTTCACAGAATTTGGGTGGAAGAACTCTCTCGAGCAGATTGTTGGATCTTCGGATTCGACTATCTTCGCAATGGATCCTCCAATACTGGTCTCGTGGCTGGGTCAGCTTCTCCTGGACTCAAGATCTGGGAAGAAGAAAAACAAGTGATGGATTCAGAGACTCAGGGAAGGATTTACCAGTTCGAAGAACTTGAAGGCTGATGTCGCTGAGATCCGGATTCTCTTGAAGGCTGATTCGACTCCCTCTGGAAAGAGCTTTGGATCTGAAGTATCCGGACTGTAGCTGGATGCTGGTGGTCGGCCTGGACTTGGAGAGAGAGGCCGTGGGAGGTGGAATAGGCTAGGGTTTGGTGGATTGAAGTGGATGGTGGGCGGCTAGGGTTTTGGAGTAGAATTGGCTAACCTAGGGTTTGGGTTTTGGAGATCTCACACCTCCTCAAGGTTCCTGGGGAACCCGGATTTACTCCCTCATGGAGCTCAACACCTGGATGCAAGTGCGGAAGAGAGAAAACACAGAGTTTGCTCACAAAAAAAAGTTGGTTTCATTCATCTCATTCTTTTCAAACTTACATGGGGGTTTAATTTATAGGCCATTACAAGAGAGTAGGGTTTTACATCTTCCCATGTGGGACTAAAGGAGGGGATCTTCAAATTAGGATATCAATCCCTACTCATATGGCCGGCCAATTAATTCCAAAGTTGATTGAAGCTTCAAAAAGGAAAGTGGGTGGCGCCTCCTTGTCTTGACATCCAAGAAAATATTTTTTCCTTCTATGCTTGGCCTTATCTGGAAGTGTTTGGGTTCCTCTTAACCTTGCCCTCCAAGAAAAATTTGTTGCCTTTTATATCTGGCTTTAGTTGGAATGATTAGGGCGCCTCCTAACCTTGCTTTTTCAAGAGAAATCTCCTTCCTTCCATGGCTCAACCCTTTTTGGATACCTCTTTTTCTTTCTCCCCAAGTTATGGCTCCTTCTAACTTTGTTTTGAGTATTTCCGGCAGGTAATGGGCGCCTCCTTGAATTCCTCTCCAAGAGAATTTCTTCCCTTTTATAGTTTGGTTCTTTTGGGAAGTCTTGGGCCGCCCCCTTGATTTGTGGACCCCTGGTGGATTTCTCCTCAATTGGCGCATGAAAGAGGGGAGCTGCTATCTGTGGTGTGGGGACCAAAGCCTGCTGGATGGAGATGTGGCGCCCCCTGGACTCAGGCGTATGGCTGGGAGTGTGGCTGGGAGTGTGGCGCCCACTTGCTTGGCCTTGGAAGAAAATGTAACACCCCAGGTTAAAGCCCTAGTCCACTACTGAGTCAACATGACTCAACAAAATAAAAATTGCAGATAATACAGACTCAAACTAAAATTGAGTTGATCAAGTCAACCCTTATTACAAGCCAAAAACCCTAATTCTTCGGGCAAGGTTAATCAGAGATCCAGATAGAGATCTGAAGTCTTCTTCTGAGTCTGGTGCCCGCACCATTACGCCCCCGATCCTGCGGATGCTTCATAGGGAGGGCTCGACCCATCAAGGAGCACCACCTGGCGAAGGAGCAGAGGTGCCAGGCTCGACTTTGGCGAGGTGGACCCATCAAGGGGCGCCACCTAGCGAAGGAGCAGAGGTGCCAAGCTTGACTTCGGCGAGGTGGACCCATCAAGGGGCGCCACCTAGCGAAGGAGCAGAGGTGCCAAGCTTGACTTCGGCGAGGTGGACCCATCAAGGGGCGCCACCTAGCGAAGGAGCAGAGGTGCCAAGCTTGACTTCGGTGAGGTGGACCCATCAAGGGGTGCCACTTGGTGAATGAGCAAAGGCAAGCCCACTTCGATCGAGGTGGACCCCTCCTGGATCAACACCTGGTGAAGGAGCAGAGGCAAGCTCGACTTCGGCCAAGGTGAATCCATCAAGGGGTGCCACCTGGTGAAGGAGCAGAGGCAAGCTCAACTTCGACTAAGATGGACCCATCAAGGGGTGCCACCTGGCGAAGGAGCAGAGGCAGGCCCACTTCGATCGACGTGGACCCTGCCTAGGTCAACACCTGGCGAAGGGGCAGAGGCAAGCTCGACTTCGACCGAGGTGGACCAATCAAGGGGCGCCACCTGGCGAAGGAGCAAGGGTGCCAGGCTCGACTTCGGTGAGGTGGATCCATCACGGGATGCCACCTGGCGAAGGAGCAGAGGCAGGCCCACTTCAGCCGAGGTAGACCCCTCCTGGGTCGACACCTGGCGAAGGGGCAAAGGCAAGCTTGACTTCGACCGAGGTGGTCCTATCAAGGGACGTCACTTGGCGAAGGAGCATGGGTGCCAGGCTCGACTTCGACAAGATGGACCCATCAAGGGGCACCACCTGGTGAAGGAGTAGAGGCAGACCTACTTCGGTCGAGGTGGACCCCTCCTGGGTCGACACCTAGCGAAGGGGCAGAGGCAAGCTTGACTTCGGTCGAGGTGGACCCATCAAGGGGCGTCACCTGGCGAAGGAGTAGAGGCAAGCTCGACTTCGATCAAGGTGAACCCATCAAGGGGCGCCACCTAGCGAAGGAGCAGGGGTGCCAGGCTCGACTTCGACGAGATGGACCCATCGGGGGGTGCCACCTAGAGAAGGAGCAGAGGCAGGCCCACTTCGGCCAAGGTGGACCCCTCCTAGGTTGACACTCGGCGAAGGGGCAGAGGCAAGCTTGACTTCGATCGAGGTGGACCCATCAAGTGGCGCCACCTGGCGAAGGAGCAGGGTTGCCAGGCTCGACTTCGACAAGGTGGATCCATCAAGGGGCGCCACCTGGCAAAGGAGCAGGGACATGCCCACTTCGATCGAGGTGGACCCCGTGTGGGTCGACACCTGGCAAAAGGACAGAGGCAAGCTTGACTTTGACCGAGGTGGACCCATCAAGGGGCGCCACCTGGCGAAGGAGCAGGGGTGTTAGGCTTGACTTCAGCGAGGTTGACCCATCAGGGGGCGCCACCTGACGAAGGAGCAGAGGCAGGCCCACTTCGGTCGAGGTAGACCCTGCTTGAGTCGACACCTGGTGAAGGGGCAGAGGCAAGCTCGACTTCGACCGAGGTGGACCCATCAAGGGGCACCACTTAGCGAAGAAGCAGGGGTGTCATGCTCGACTTCGACGAGGTAGACCCATCGGGGGCGCCACCTGGTGAAGGAGCAGAGGCAGGCCCACTTCGACCGAGGTGGATCCCACTTGGGTTGACATTGGCAAGGGCAGAGGTGCCAAGCTCGGACCGAGGTGGCTCGACCGCTGGTCGAGCAACTTGGCAGGAGAGATTTTGAAAAGAAAATTATGCGGCTCCGTTTGGCCGCCAGATGGCACCGATGCATGCTCCACGTCAGCGATCTTGCCATATCAAAAACAAATATGGATATGGATATACCGACATCCGATCCATATCCAATTTGATTTTTATCTTACTTAGGATCAGTATGGTTGAGATTTGTAAAATTATAGGATCATTTAATAATTTAAAAAATATTTATTAAAAAAATAATGATAGAAAAAATAATTTTTATTATATTTAGTTAATAAGAAAAGATTTTAAAATAATACTGAAAAATACTATATTTGGTTGAAGGTAATTATATATAAAAATATGATCAAATTTTTAAATATGTCCATCAACAAAAAAATAATTTTTTTAATACTGAGATAGCATTATCATATTCAATCAATTTTAACATATTATAATCAAATAATCCTTTGTATAATGTCATTTATATTTTAATTATTTTATAAAAAATTCTTTATTGAATGAATTTGAAAAGATATTAAAACAAATTTAATGATCACAAATATACTTTATTAAAGGTATTTTTATTAAATATGGATTATCACCACTTGAAAATTTACTAAATATCAATTTGCATAGTATTTGTTTCACCTTCTCTCTTTGAAAATTAAGCATGGGACCCATCATTTTTTTTTACCATCTCTCTCTTCTACTTTTCATACCAAACATAATAATTTGACTTGGGATTTATTTTTCCATGCCAAATTATCCCAATCAAATGGATCCTTAGGTTAGAGTTAGCTCGAGCCTGGATTTTGTGCACTTAGGTCAATAACAAGTTGATTAGATTTTAAGAGATGACTACTGAAATGTTGGTTGTTGATTTTGAAATCAGCTTCTAAAAAGTTATAAGGTTCATTGATGGTCTGCTTCTTCTTCTTGTTATCGAGAGGAGAGAGAAAAATCCTTCCATACTATAATTATTTAGGTCTAAAATTTTAAAGTTTCATTATTCAAGATATTATTGTCTAGGAAGCAATTAAAGAAACATTATTTATGTTTAAAATACGCACTAATTCTTGATTGTCATGTTGGGATATATATCATTACAAAAAAATTGATTATTAGAGACAACTAATTGCTATTGCTAATAGCAGGTTTACCGTCGCTAATGCTATTAGCGATGGTTAGCCATCGCTAATAATCCATCTTCAATATCTTTGTTGCTAATTATTATTATTAGCGATAGTAATTATCATTACTAAAAATATTTTGAGTTTTAAAAAATAATTAAATATAAAAAATAATTAGTAATCAAAATATGTTATCGCTAAATATATATGGCCATGGATAATAAAGCTTTAGCAATGGCAATCTCCATCGTTAGTTTTTTTTTAAAAAAGTAGTAATTAATTTTTTTTAAAACTTATTTTAATCTTAATAATAAATAATTATAGTTCTAAAATCTTATTATAAGTAAATTAATAATTAACAACCATAATTATAAATAAAAAATAAATTATATTATATTAAAGGTATAAATTATATCATTTTATTAATTTATACTGCTTTACAAGTAAAAAATTAAATATATAACATCAATACAAAAAAAAAATATCTGAGATCTTCCTCGTTGTCCTCCTCTTGCTTTTGTATGTCATCTTCAATAGCTAGTGGATGAGAGACGGATATCCCAATATCATGTAGTGAAGAAAAGTGCATATATTAATACGAAGGCGTATATTTCAATATACTCCTTCGATTCTCGAATAGATTATTTCTGCATATTCCATTCGATGATGTAGAGCTATAGATACCCCCGGCCTATCGATTGGAAGGTTAGATTCAATTTTTACCCTCTAGGTCTCTATCTCCAACTCAAATCTAAATATGTAAAACTTCTACATATAGAAATTTGGAATAAGTAAAAGAATTTATTAATAGACTTACCTACTGTAATGGCTGTGACAACGAGACCAGTTGATCGTGTAGATGCAGGTCCTGAAAATCTTGATGACTGTACCATGAACGGCATTCCAGAAGCTCTAAGGTCACTGATCTCAACTTCATCGACATATGTATCACTCCATATCTAGATCATCGAGGCCTAAGAGGAGGATACCGAAGATACTAGTGAATTGTTGGAGGGTCAAAGTTGTGCCAAAATGCTACAATCGGACTCCTACTCCCCCCTCCGGTGGCCTTGAGCCATTCCTTGCTAAGAGACTAGTTAGGGTTGTTTGATAATTAGGCTATGATAACCTTTTTGAACTTGATACAATGGCAAGATAATCCACACAATTAATTTTTGTTATTAGTATTATTCATAATATTTTGATTGCTATGTCATACTTAACTTTTAAACAATCTAATTGAAACGTTCAATATGCCAAAAGCATCTAAATTAACAATATAATAGGAGGACTATAAGAGGTTCTATTACGATGTTCATTTTAAAAATCCTAAATTGAAATTGTTCTTCTTGACTTCTATTTTTTTTTTCGAGAAACCAACTTCACATATTTAGATATTTTGGTAAATTTTGATTGCTAAGCAGAGGGGTATGACCAACAACCACTAGGCCCAATTTATTTCATTTCATTTTGGTAATTTTCATTGAATTAACAATTTTTAAGTTGGTTTTATCATCCGAGGACCATAGTTGGTGCTTTTGGTAGTAGGAGGGAGCTACCTCTTTGAGCTGACAGTTCCTATGGTGGAACTTCGAGGGATGTAAGCTGGAGTTACTTTTACTCGAAGGATCTTACAAGTCCATCACCTCAATATTGAGGGAGACTCCACTACAATAGTAGCCTGGATCCAAGAGAATATGCGATGGGATATAGGTCACCCCCTACTTTGCAACATCCCAGCTCTACTAAGGGGTTGTACAACCCTAATTATCGGCATATTTATCGAAAGGCTAATTCAGTAACAGATTGGATAGTTGCCTATGTTATAGAGAGTATTCTGAAGATTTTATATA